>CM053574.1:90384113-90486650 GCA_028646485.1 Cryptoprocta ferox | reverse complement strand
TGGTATTTGTCTTTCTCTGAGTTATTTCACTTAATATTATACTCTCCAGATACATCCATGTCATTGCAAATGGCAAGTTTTCATTCTTTTTGTGGCTGAATAATATTCCATTGTATCTATATATACCACCTCTTCTTTATCCATTCATCAATCAGTGGACACATGAGCTGCTTCTATATCTTGGCAATTGTGAATAATGCTACTACAGACATAGGGATGCATATATCCCTTTGAATTAGTGTTCTTGTATTCTTTAGGCGAATACCTAAAGATCATTGGTATTGCTGGATCATAAGGTAGTTCTATTTTTAACATTTTGAGAAACGTCCATACTGTTTTACAGAATGGCTACCCCAGTTTGCATTCCCACCAATTGTCAGATGGTTTCCCTTTCTCCACATTCTCACCAACACCTGTTGTTTCTTGTGTTGCTGATTTTAGCTATTCTGACAGGTTTGTGATGTGGTTTTGATTTACATTTCCCTGATGTTGAGTGATGATGAGTATTTTTTCATATGTCTATTGACCATCTGGATGTCTTCTTTGGAAAAAAAGGGTCTGTTTGTGTCTTCCGCCCATTTTGAATTAGATTATTTGTTTTTTGGGGTGTTGAGTTGTATAAGTTCTTTATGTATTCTGCATACTAACCCTTTATTGAATGTCATTTGCAAGTATCTTCTCCCATTCTATAGGATGCTTTTTAGTTTTGTTGATTGTTTCCTTCACCATGCTGAAGCTTTTTATTTTGATGTAGTCCTAATAGTTTATTTTTGCTTTTATTCCCCTTGCCTCAGGAGATATATCCAAAAAAGAAAGTTGCTACAGCTGATGTCAGAGAGATTATTGCCTGTGCTCTCTTCTAGGATTTTTATGGTTTCAGGTCTCACATTTAGGTCTTTAAGGCATTTTGAATGTTTGTGTATGGTGTAAGAAAATGGTCCAGTTTCATTGTTTTGCATGTAGCTGTCCAATTTTCCCAACACCATTTGATAAATAGACTGCCTTGTTTCCCATTGGATATTCTTTCCTGCTTTGTCAAAGATTAATTGACGTTATAATTATGGGCTTATTTCTGGATTTTCTATTCTGTTTTATTCATCTATGTGTCCATTTTGCACCAATACCATACTGTTTGGTTGCTACAGCTTTGTAACATAACCTGAAGTCTGGAATTATGAGGCCTCCAGCTTTGCTTTTCTTTTTCAAGGCTGATTCAGCTATTCAGGGTCTTTTGTGGTTTCATACAAATTTTAGGATTGTTCATTCTAGTTCTGTGAAAAATGCTGTTGGTATTTTGATAGGAATTTCATTATATGTGTAAATTGCTTTGGCCGGTGAAAATTACATGTTAAATGACAACTTAGGTGTGAAAATATGATTTTTCAAAATTTCTTATAATGGCTACACAAAAATTTTGAAAATTATTAGTCCAAAAAGTAGTAGGCTAAAATTTGGACAGATTTTCCTTTTTAAATATGGGAATAACTGTACCTAGAGCTCATCCATAGAAACTCTCTGAGTAATTAACTGTGAGAATATATAAGTATTTGTACTTAGTAAGCAGATCACTATTAAGGAAATTTTATAGCATTTTTTTAAAGTCTGGTGTGATTTTTCAAGTGTTTTCAAGTGTTTAACAATAGAGAGCATTGCACTAAATAACCACGGAGAGAAAACTTCAACACCCATTAAATATAGGGGAAATTTTAAAGATTTGCAAAGATGAGTAAGCAACTTTCCAGTCATCAATATAGATTAATTTGAAATCTTTTATACAAACAGCACAAAACAAGTAGGAACACTGTCTCCACACCTCTATTCATCACTGATTATGACCGCTGATTCACAACCTCTCAATGAATTCATTAAAATTCTGGCTTTTGGGGGGCCTGGGTGGCTCAGTCAGTTGAGCATCCAACTTTGGCTCAGGTCATGATCTCATGGTCTGTGAGTTCAAGTCCCGCATAGGGCTCTGTGCTGACAGCCCAGAGCCTGGAGCCTGCTACAGATTCTGTCTCCCTCTCTCTCTCTGCCCCTCCCCTGCTCATGCCGTCTCCCTCTCCTCTCAAAAATAAACATTAAAAAAATAAATAAAAATAAAATTCCTACTCTTTTGTAAAGCGGGAGGCATTTAAATAATTTTACACTGCTTTACTTTTCTGATCATCTTTACAGAAATAAGGGGATATATCGCCGGCTAGTTTCCTTAGGCAGAGAAGGGGTAAAGTCACACTACAATCTGTTTAATGTTCTACTAGAACACATCCCAGAAAATGTAATAATTGTAATAATGTAATAAAATGTATACATCGTGAAGTCATTTGCAGAATTGGAGAGATCCTTATTCAAATTTAGCTTTATATTAATAAAACTTCATTTTTTAATTACATATATAATCAAACCCTGGCAAATTAATATCAAGGGGCAAATTAAAATGAAGAATGGAATGGATTCCTTATACCTAGTCTAAAATATTTATCTTATGATTTTCTAGTTAGCTATTTGAATAAGTATAATTTCCTTAGGCTTAACCCATATCTTTTTTATTTAACATTATGTTGTGATAATAAATTTAAAGAGAAGACTTTTTTTTCCCTTTTGGTTCAAACAGTGTTCATGAAAAATAATCCATATGGAAAGAATGTCTTGAGCCCACATTTATTATGAATAAACTTTGTATGAATTATGCCATGAATATTCAATTCCCCTAAATTAGTAAGTCAGCTATTATTACGTCAAATACTAAAACAAAAGCTGCTGAATGCTGTCAAATTGGTGCCATCAGTTTGAAGGACCAAAATTAACTTATGTATTACACACACACATTTTTACATTGTCAAGAAATGACTGAGTATTAATAAAAATACATTTTCATTATGCATATAAGATAGATCAGAAGTTGATCCTTCAATATTAAGATATTAATGAAGTTATTCTACCCTTGCCTTGCAAAATTGCTTTGCTAGTAAACTAAATAAGGAAACAATGTAGAGCCCTAGAAAACTGGGACACTTATTTCTTAAAATTCAACTCTCTTTCAATCAAATGTCAGTAAATTCTGACACTAAAGTTGGGTGGGAGGATTTTTATATTTACTTCTCAAAACAAACTCCCTTTGGGGCACCTGGGTAGCTCAGTCGGTTAAGCATCCAACTTCGGCTCAGGTTGTGAACTTGCAGATCGTGGGTTGGAGCCCCTCGTCGGGCTCTGTGCTGGCAGCTCAGAGCCTGGAGCCTGCTTCGGATTCTATGTCTCCCTCTCTCTCTGCCCCTCCCCTGCTCATGCTCTCTTTTCTTTCTCAAAAATAAACAGTAAAATTGTTTTTAAAAAATCTCCCTTTGGTTATTCTCTTGGTGCAAGCCAACACTGTCACAGGTTATATGCTTCAGAAGCTAAAGTAGACTTTGAAAAGCAGGCTTCTACCTGGACTGCATATCCTGAACTGGAGATTCTCTCTCTCTCTCTCTCTCTCTCTCATTCTCTTTCTCTCTCTCTTTGGAGAGAGAGAGGACAAAAGTGAGCAAGGGGCAGAGAGAGAGAAGCAGGGCTCACCTGAAGCAGGCTCAAATTCAAGCTACATGCAGCTTGAACTCACGAACCATGAGATCATGACCTGAGCTGAAGTCTGATGCTTAACCGACTGAGCCACCCAGGCACCCCTCTTTTTCTCTCTTTAAAAAGAAAAAAAGTTAGGGGCACCTGGGTGGCTCAGTTGGTTAAGTGTCTGACTTTGGCCCAGGTCATGATTCCATGCTTCATGGTTTCGAGCTCCGTGTTGGGCTCTGGGCTGACAGCCTGGAGACTCAAGCCTGCTTCAGATTCTGTGTCTCCCTCTCTCTGCCCCTCCCCTGCTTGCACTCTGTCTTTCTGTCTCCCAAAAATAAACAAACATTAAAAAATGTTTAAAGAAAAAAGTTAATAAATTATTGGCCATTATTAAAATAGTAATATATTCAAATAATAATATAAAATATATATTATATATAGCATGTAGGTAAGAAAGAGAATTATTTTAAAAGAGAAATATACAATCTTCTAAAGACATACTTCATTGTAGCAAAGAGTTAAACATTGTTTATAATTCTTCAAATTCTAGAATGTCCTTAATTTGAATAACGTTTGATTTCTTGTTCCCATCAGAGTGAGTATTCATTTTCAAGCTTCACAACTGCCCTCCCTCCTCTGGGAGGGACCCTATTGATTTATTATACTATATTCTTGGTGACTTTTCACCTGCTTCTTCCATCATTGTTAACATTGACTTCTTTCTACTAAGATCAAGAAGAGTTCATTCCCCCATAAAGTTAAGGACCCAAAGGACAGTCTTAATCATTCAGTTATTTTATGGCCACCATGTTGAATAATTGATCAGGGCTTGCCTGGACTTGAATGAGTGAGACTAGAGTTGATTGTTACTTCTCAGCAACCTACTTTGGCTAATTATAAAATTGGTTCTCTGAATGGAACCTAGACCTTTCAACTCTCTCCTCAGTCAGGACAGGCCCAGTGGGGCCCTCCCATCTTTAGTCTCGGACAGCCATCATTCTTCCTTGTGATTGAAGTATTTTAATCCCTGTGTCCCCAAACCCAGGAAAAAAATCCCAGAATCCTCACTGTCTTCTGCAAGAGGTCTCTGATTGAATAGGGTTTCCACTGGCCATTACAGAATTCCAGAGTTTCTCAAGTAGCCATGCAACTGAAGAAACCCCAGGACTCTTAATATCTTAAATATACACATATTTTTCAGACATTCTAGCAAGGAAGAGTTTTTTTCACATTGGCCAGTTCAACTAGTATCCCAAACTTGGTATTATTTTTCCATTTTACTTCTGATCTTTAAAAGTTTATAGAGAAATTAAAGTTTGAAAAATATTTTTATTATTACTTTATGATCTAGATCTATTTAGATATAAATATAAATAACAAAATAATCCTCAGGGTTAGATTATCTTCTCAATTTGGTTCTTTCCATTAAGAAAAGATTTTTAAAAATCGAAGAAATTTTTATTTTCTTAGGAAACTGGGATAAATAGTTCAACATAAATTCTATGAAATTAAACCTGCAGAATTTCAATTTTAGTCAGCAAATGTAAATACTTATCCTTGTGCCTTTATCTACTGCATGATGGCTTTGATTGGAAGAGTTACATACCAAGGTCCTTAGATCATGGAACAACAGAAAAGGCTACCATGAATATTGATCTGCTCAGACCTGAAGTCAATGAAATTTATTTTGCCTACACCAGAAACTTGTTCTCCTCTGCTTTCTGGTGCTTTCCCTGGAAACAGCCACCCAAATGCTCTACCTTAAAGACTTTTATCTCAGCACTACCTAAAACAAATTCTCTTCTCTACTGAATCTCCAACTCTCCATTAAAATCTTGTTTGGGTAACGTTTTAGTCACTCAATATCCCAAAGAAGATAAAAAGGAATGTACATAGTGGTGTTGGTCAGTTGAAATAAATTTCACAAGAGATTATTCCTTGAAAGTAAGTAAACAATATGCAATTCAGTTAACAAACATGGAACAACTCTGGAAATGGTTAATCCCAATGCTTCTAATCAGATGAACAGATCAATGTGACAAGTAATTGAGCTGGAAGTAAATTTTGAGGATTTGGATAAGTGGGGCAGGTAAGACCTGGAGAATCTGAGAATAGCAAGCTGGTATGGGAAGACCTAAAAAAAGAGAATTGATAAGAGTATTTCAGGAAGAACAGGTTCCAAGAGGAAGGAGGAACAAGATACACCACATGGTTATATTTTAGTGAAAAGCAAGGCAGAACTAGTCATTTGATCACGTCAAACACAAGTTGTATTAGCAAAATGTTTAGCTGCAGGTAACAGATACTCCAATTAATAGAGGTTTAAACAAATGAATTGCTTTTTCTCACATAAAAGTGAAGAGATGAACAGTTTACCTTCTCCATTCATTGAAACTACCCTTAATCCAGTGTGTTATTGCTCTGTTCTGCCATTTTATATTGGCTCTCATTCATACATGTGTTACCCAATGCAGCTCCAGACAGCATGTCTACATTCAAACCAGATAAGTGGGTTATGTGCTGTACTTGGTTCATATATCACTTTGGACTGGGAAAACTTTCCAAGAAAACCCTAGCAGAAATCCCTTTACATGTCATTGGACAGAACTACCATGTGGCAACTCCCTCATCTATAAAGAAAGCAAGAAGAGTTAGCACGTTCTACTTTGCTATGTATTTCTTTAACATAAACTATCCAATACATGCTTGGTAATCAAGGCAATGACGTCATTATAAATGAATACATATACTGTTTTATGTAGAACTTTTCTTATGCAAAAGGAGGCCAGAACAGCAGCAGTAGTACATACTGTATTAATTGAAAGATTCAGTTTTTCACATTTTAACATTTCTGAAACCAGTGAAGTTTATCATTGTACAGATAAGGTAAAAGTCATTACAAATTGCCATTGCCTTTGCATACATATGCAGACTTGGTCATAATAACATATTATCACACATTCAGAAGAATACTATATTGTTGTTACTACGTGCCAAGCAATATAACTAAAGGCGTGACAAAGTGCAAAATTCCTCAAAATCGATGAAAGACATTTTGAAACAATCAGGGGCTGCTATGACGGATATATCTATTAATCTTTTTTGTAAAACTATCATTAAGATAGAAACGATCAATTTGTCAGAAATTTAATACTGATTTTGAACAGAAGCTGTTTAACATCTAGTAACATAGGATTCAGGGAAAATAAAATAAAACTAGAAGTTAGTCAAAGAGAAAAACATCAGCCTCAAAAGTTGTAAGTTAGTAACTTGGAAGAAAACTTCCAAGTTTTTAAGAAATGTTACAAAGCTCTTAATGGCATAAGCTACAGTATGTGCAAAAATATGGAGGATATTGCTAAGTTGAAAAGTGATACAAAAGAGTTGGCCTCCAAATATAAATACGTTTTAGCAATTCTCTCCAGTTTTATTATAATTTTTGGTTTTAGGTATGTACAAGAGTGATTATTTCTACAGTCTATGACTAAATAAGTCTAAAAGAATTCTTTCAAAGAATAAATACCATTCTAACTTTGAAAATAAAACATTGTTTCATTGCTTAAATAGCATGTATCACTCCTATTAGTGCATAAAATAATGGAACCCCTTATCTTACAGAAAAAGCATGAGTTTGATATAATCAGTAGGAAGGTGGGAGAAACCTTCAGGTTGGCAACTGTCCTAGAATCAGGAACCTCCCCTCGTAATTTTAAGAAAATTAAAAATGAGCTCCACGTGAGGTAGCCCCTCTCCAGAGACGTTCACCCAAGGCGTGAATGACTCCAGTCCCAGTGCAGGCTGTACTGCCTTCCTTGGTTTTGCCAACAGCAGCTACACTAGCTCAAAGAGCCCCTTCCATTTGCTTTATTCTGTACCTGTTACTTTTACCCTGGCTGGAGTGTTGCCAGTATCTTTTCTCTGCTGTTTTTGTAAATTATTAATACTCCCTATGGTAGATTTTGTTTGCTTCTGGTTTTCAGTAATACAGGTGATTTGTGACTACTGACCTTGAACCTACAACCCTACTAAATTCCCTCATTATTTGTCATAATTCCTTTGTGCATCATTTTGGAATTTCTACATAAACAATCACTTAATCTGCAATAATTAAAGTTTTATCTCTTCCATCCCAACCTTTAATGACAGTTGTTTCTTTCTTTCATTACTATACTAAATAAAACTAAGCACAACTACAATTAAAAGCTGTTAAAGTGGTAATCTTTGCCTTGTTCCTAAACTCAGTGAGATAGTTTCCATTATTTCACCATCTACAAAGTTTTGTTTTTGCATTAGTTTCAATTATTTAATTTCTTCAATAATTATAAGAAAATTCCTTTCTATTTTTACTGTCTATAAATTTATTTCATCTAAATTTTCAGGTTTATGACATAAAGGTGTTCAAGTATCTTCCTAGTGTTTCAGTATCTATAGCAACATTACTCTTTTCATTTCTAATACTGATAATTTGTTCCTTTTTTCCCCCTTGGTCTCACTAGACATTTGTCAACTCCTTTAGCCTTTTCAAAGAACAACTTTTTACCATTGTTTATTCTTCCTGGTGCAGGTTGCCATTTGATTTCTTTAATTTCTGCTCTTTTATTGTTTTCTTTTGCTTTCTTCAGACTTGTTTTCTTGTTCTTTTCTCTGAATTATTTAAATGGATGCTCAGCTAATTAATTTTAGCTATTTTTCTTTTTCTAATAATGTGCTTTTAAGTCCATAAGCTGCCTCTAAGCTCAGCTATAACTACACTCTACAAGACAAATAGGAATGCAGAGGAGAGCTTTTGTCTCCAACATTCCTTGAGGACTTGGTTTTTTTTTTTCTTTCTTTCTTTTTGATGTCAAAGTCTGCAATGACTCCATGCAGTACTAACTTCTCTTTCTATTTTCTTGACCCTGTAGTTTTGGACATATTTTTTTAATACACTTGCTTTTTTTAAGTGTTGTGATGCTGGTGTCTCCTGATTTTCTGACTCACTTCTCTAACTCCTTTGGGAATTCTCAAGTCACCTCTGCTTGACTTCTAAATGTCAGAGAACCCAGTGCTCATTCTTAGACTCTTTATTTAAAAAAAAAAAAAATTTTGTCCCTAGGTTACCTTCTCTAGTCTCATGATTTGGAATACCATCTCTATCCTGATAAGTCCCACACTCTTCTCTCCTATAATCCCATGCTTGTATTTTTTTCAGAAGAAAACTTGGATATATAACAGACATATCCCAAACAAAAATTTGATTTCTTCCAACTATCTCCACTAAGCCTGTTTCTCCCCCATATAGGTAAATGGTGCCGCCAGTCTCCCAATTGCTCAGGCTAAAAGCCCATGAATTATCTTTAGTCATCTCTTAATAGCATTCATCCCAAAGTATGCATGCTCTCACATATGTGTACATATACACATGCACACAAACACACACCTTGTAATGCATTGACAAATCCTATCAATTCAACTTCAAAGTCTCCATGATTCCCACATGTATCATAGCTCAAGCCATCATTACCTATTGAGTAAAATATCAAAGAGCTTCCTAACTGGTTTCTATGTTCCCTTGCTTGTTTCTCTATAATCCACCCACCGAAGAATCAGAGTGATTTTTATAATATAATGACATAAGTCAAATTATATTAGCGTTCTGTTTAAAACCTTCCAGGGAATTCCCACTGCACCAGAATAAAATCTAAATTTCTTCACCTGGATTGGTAGGCCCTATACAACCTGGGCCATGCCTACCTTTCTGACCCATCTGGCTTCACACTTGATTCTCACCCAGGATGCTCCAGCCTTCTACTGTGCCTTGAACACAACCAGTCATTTCTGCTCTAGTGCCTTGCACTAGCCGCTTCCTCTGACTGAATGCTCTTACCCAAAGACTTTGTGGGGCTAGTTCCTTCTCTCCTTTTAGCTCTTAGTTTATGCTACTTGTTTAGGGCAGGAGGTCAACCTAATTTAACCCTGTAGTCACTTGATCACATTAGTCAATTATAATTTTGTGAAAAATACTTCAAATCTATCTTTGATTATATACCTGTTTGCCTGTCTCTTCCTGAATTTACGCATTCTACAAAGATGTAGTCTATCTTTGTTTACTGCGTTTTCCCCAGCATCTAGAAGTGTCTGCTACATAATGAGAACTTAATAAATTAATGAAAACAAAAAACTAAATCCTTGAGACAAAAACAAAAACATTAAGATTAGTTCCTAAAGTAGTTCACAGGAACCATTGTATTACTATAGTTATTTTAATTCCAGAGTGATTTGAAGACTCAGAATAAAACAGAAAGCTGAAACTCATGGCCCTGACACAAAATCACCTTTAGTGACCATTGTTTGAGAGCACTGCCAAAGGCAATTTAAAAGAAGACCCTGAATCAACCTCAGTTTCCATCACGAAATATCCATAAATGCCCCTCAGCTCCTCCTTTAATTCTTATAAAACACGTAAACAAGAATGTTTAAGCTCTCTTTTGGGAAACTGTTAAAAATGGCTTAATTAGGAAATTTATTTTTTCTTTCTCTTTCAAACCTTTTTTGTGTTTGCTCTGATTTTGCTTTTTCTCTCACTAATAATACTTTTCAGTGGCTGATCTCATTCCTCTGAAAGGTTAAAGTTTTTCTCTCTTGGGTTGGGGAAAATTAGCGGGGACAGGGGCATGTAGACAAGAGGTCTTGACTTCTGCCCTGAATCTGCTAGGGTGAGAAGGTGTCATCACTTCATTTGATCTCAGTGCAGAGAACAGCAGGTGGGGCATAGAGAAGTTCAGGAAAGCTGCCTTTGGCCAGAATGTTTCAGCATGGACTGGCCACCTGCAGTGCAGGGCAGAGTGGGAACAGGAGAGGACTGACCTCTGTGACCATTGTCAAAGGGAAGCTTTAAGAAAATCTTTTGGCTGGAAATGAATAAACATTAAGAATCAACTTAAGAGACTGATTACATGAAATTTTTATTCTTCCTCTGGACCTAGTCAAATAAATTAGGACTAAGAAAAAGCTGCCTGAGCCTTCTTACTAGGCCTATTGAGTCCTGTCTCCCAAACAGCCATGGCCAGAGGGCAAAGCAAGTCAGCTGGGTTTTTATTAAGGAAGGCCCCTGCCAGTGCCATCGAAGCTTTGGTAGTAAGCAAGACCTCTTAGAACGTTTCAAGAGACAGAGCCTTTATGCAATTAAAATTATGTTCAGATGATTATGCTTCCAAAATTTTTTAATTAAATTGAATCTCCTCTTTTAGAAGCAGAAATTTAAAAAAAAGAATCTTACATATGTGAGGGTATCACCAGTTCTTTTTTTTTTCTTTTTTTTTTTTTTACTTACAGAACTGGAGAACTAAAATTATCAACTGTGATCTTTCCAGAGCAGGGTCACTTCTGCCCATGTTAAATTTCCTCTCTTTACAAGGTCAAGGTCCATAGTGAGTGACCTGCTACAAACTCCAAAGGCCCATAAATTGTGGAAGCTGCCCAGGGTCCTCCTTCATGCTCTTTGCTGAAGAAGAACCAGAAGCCCACTCAACCTGGCTTAAATTCCAAAGTGGCAACTCAATGTAATGGTACAGGATTTTATTATAAATCTAAGAACAGAGCACATCTGGACCTCTGAACAACTAGAGCCGGGGACTGGGACCGGCTTCCCATCTCTTCACTCTATTCCACGTTCCTGTCTGCTGAGTTCTT
The DNA here is from genome assembly GCA_028646485.1 of Cryptoprocta ferox. NCBI lineage: Eukaryota > Metazoa > Chordata > Mammalia > Carnivora > Eupleridae > Cryptoprocta > Cryptoprocta ferox. The sequence continues at coordinate 90,475,433 of CM053574.1, read as the reverse complement.
CCTGCTCTTTCTCTTTTTGCAAACTGACTTCCTCTGTGTCTCCAGTCACCTGGGTGGAAACAGAGGCATATACTGAAGTTTCTTTTATAATTAGGTGTTTATATTTGAGTTTTTATAACAGCTATCTTCTAGAAACAAACAAACAAAAGAAGAATAATTATAAACCTGAGCTCAGTCAGCTACATAACAATAGCAAATGCAAGTACTGGGATCTCTCCAGATTATCTAAAATACCACAAAGTTTAGTTAGTGGCTCAGAAGCAGTGGCCTCTAAATGGGGTTCACTTACCTCAGGGATTTTCAAGATGATGCACTGAGATGCTGGAGAAAAATATTGGAACTATAACTTATTTTTATCCTATTAATACTTCTATGTTTTCTATGTCACACATGTACATACGACCATTTTAACGAGTGCATTTTGTTTTTCAGGCTAAGGAGTTCTCTTTTTATTACATCTACAGCTTTAATGATAAAGAACTAGAAATTGGACTAACATCTGGCCTGTCCCAAACCACAAAGAACAAAGAATCAAGTTCTAAAAATAAAGTACCAACAGTTAATTGTAACGCAGATATTTTATGGAACACTGACCACTAGCCCTATTATGGATTTTATGCAGAATGCTCAGTGTTCCAAATATCTTTAGAAACTTTATTTTGTAACTTTTCAATCTGTTAATGATCTTCAGTTCCACATTGTTGAACTGGAGACGTTCAGTTCTATTGACTTTGAATACTGCCTGTTGTTTCTCTGACATTAAATGCAGACCTGGGACCCCCAACACAATTTTATGTAAGAGCTGCCAATGGTAAATGTCTATAACTTATCTATAAAGAGAAAGAACTTTGAGAAGACAACAATTGCTATTGATTAATCCCTTCATAATTTGTCTTCAAATTAGAAGTTGTTATGATTCACATTAAGATGACAAATTTGAGTGGGAGAATTGAGGTTATTTTTTTGTAATGGAGAAGAGGATTCATTTTCAAAATGGACCTGAAGTAGTTTTATTGATTAGCATAATAATAGGAAGGCTGTGCAGTCTCAACTATCATATTAACCTTCTAGAATAAAATTGGAAACCAAAGCATTATCAGTATCCATACTTTGCAAGGAAAAAGGTGAGCCACAGGTTATATGGAATCATTGGGCAAATGAACGTTCCTATAGAACTTTCATAGTTTGTGTGCATGAGGTTGTGTGAGCTTTTCTTTTTCTTCATTACTTGACCATGATCCATATGAAATGGATCTGTGAGTACATCTGTAACAATATTGCTGGTACTTCAATAAATATAAATAAGACAAATTAAATCAAGTAAAAACTTAATCTAAAAAAATGGAATTTGTCCTGCATCCTGAAGGCTTAGCACTTTGTGGGAATTCAATAAATATTAAATCAGGGTCAAAAGATTCAAGGCCTATTGAATCATATGGAAAAACTAATTTCAAAGTCCTAGGCTATCTATAAAGGACCCCCTACTTCTAGGCTCTGAATTCCAATTTTAAGGTTCCTAGCAGGTATGCTTTAACAGATAATGCTTACAGCAGCCTGCATAGGGAGAGATATTATTTGTGAGGTGAAGAAGCATAAAACCTTACAGAATATAATGAATGAAACTCTTGCACTGTACCAGGTAGCAAATAAATGGAGCAGATTAAAGACCCCAGGAATGAAATAACTCATCACATCAATTGGTAAATCATTTTCTTTACTCCCAAGTTGTAAAAATAATTTGAAAACTAATCAAATATTTAAGCCAAGTTCCAAAAATTTAAGCGGTGAATTTCGGTTTATGTGAGCTAGAATTTCTAGAAGCCAAACCAGTAAGCACAGATTAGCTCAGAATAATCTTTCTCCACATCCTTCTGAAGCCTTCCATGGAAAAAACAGGTTTTCTAATAAACCTAGCTTTTTTAAAAAAAATTTTTTAACATTTATTTATTATTGAGAAACAGAGAGAGACAGAGCATGAACAGGGGAGGGGAGAGGGAAGGGGAGACACAGAATCCAAAGCAGACTCCAGGCTCTGAGCTGTCAGCATAGAGCCTGATGTGGGGCTCAAACCCACAAACTGCGAGATCATGACCTAAGCTGAAGTCGGACACTTAACTGACTGAGCCACCCAGGCACCCTTAAACCTAGCTTTTATAATTAGCATTTTTATGTATAAAATTGATCAAGAACATCTTGTATACTTTCAAGTTGCTTCTAGGCAAGTTCCATAAGGACCTTAAATAAGACCAGTTTCCTATTAAAGCACAGGTACTTACTGACCTGATGTAAAGAAAACAAAGTCAAGTCATTTAGTTGATACGTAACTTAAGCATGTCATTTAACTTCTCTGGTCCTCAATTATATCACCAATAAAATGAGAATGATAACACTGATGTCAAAAGTTCATGTGCAGATTAAGAGAGAAAGTCAATGAGGAAACTATTTGGCAGCAGCATAGAATAAAGAATTAAATCTAAAAGAAACCCATATGATTCTCCAGATAGAAGAAAATGGAGTCTAGAAGCCTTGGCTGCTCCGCTGGCCAGCTGCAGAATGCTGGAGTGTATAGGCTCCAAACAGTGCTGGGCTGCGGGATGCCTCCTCGAGTTCCCATCATAAACAAAAGGAAGATTTTGGAGGGACTCTGGGATGGCCTCAGAAGCTCCTGTTATGGAGAGCGCTCAGTCACAAGACTCATACTCAGTATGCTTTACAGCTTCTCAAGGGAGTCAACACCACATTCAGGACAGAAAGGCCTTTGACAGATGAGCCAATTCTGCCCCACCCACAAAGATTTAGATACCTGGACTATTTGTTAATCCTTTGGACATTTTTTTACCAGTTGAAATTGTTCAAGGCCTAGCTTGAACACGGTTTCTGTCAAACATCTGATGATACCACAGTCAAAGGTATGCTTGCCTACCACCAAAAATCATAATATATTCTGTATCTCTTTATAAACACATCTCAATCTACCTTATGGTATATTTATCTGTATATCTGTGACACTGCTTGTATTAATCAGCTATTGCCATCATAATGCTGTATAAAAACAACCTTAAATCTCAGTGGCTTATAACCATAACCGCTGATTTGTCTCCTTTTTGTTTGTTTGTTTGACGATTCTCCTATGACCAGCAGCTTCCAGGTGCATGTCCCTCTCAGGGTGGGTCACATCAGTACAAAAGGGCATGCCAAACCACACAAACACATTTGAAACCCCTATTTCATCAGGCCCACTGACATTCTAGTGGTTAAAATAGTCAAGCCCATTCAATGGGGTCATGGTATATACTGCATGTATACTAGTGGGCACTAGGCATGAAAATGGCACAAGACAAAGCAGTGAAAAATTGGGAACAATTATCCAGTGCCATATCATGCGTTGTGTAGGGCCAGCTCTATTTTGCCAAATATGTGCCTTCACTTCTATAGTCTAAAAGCCTAAGTAAGTGCTCAGTTCACAGTTAAATACTGAAAACTCAAAACAACTGCATTCTTAATACAGTGTCTGGCATGCAGGAGACACACAACAGGTATTTGATGAATTCATTTCTCAATGAAGAAGAGTCAAGGACTTATACATAACTTTTGTATAATCCTTCAATGCACATCAGCCACTGAGTGCGAACTTCTCTACAGCCTGTGTCCTTCCTGAAGCCAAAAGATCTGACTCAAAAACTCAGTCAATAGCATTTCAACATTGCAAAACTGTGGACTCTGAAATCAGGTAGTGTCTGGAGTGATTAAAAAAAAAAAAAATAGATGAGCACCCTTGTTGTCTCTATTAAATGAACTAGAGTTAGTTTAGTCGTTAATTCTGTGATTAAACAAATCAGCACACTACATAAAGAAGAGAGACAATATTTAGTTTTTACCTTTCCTGTAAATGGACCTTAGCACCAAGCCAGATCTGCTCCTCTAGAGACCATTCCATTTTGCTTTTCTCATTTTTATTTTAAAATTTCCTTTAGGTATTAAGGTGTACAATATCTGAAAACCTGACTTATTTTGATGAGTGAAAAAGAAACTGTTGATTCTTCACTTGCTGACTGTATCCATGGAAAAAGAAGTTTTATGCAATTTCTCATAGCATTTTGATTACTCACTCTGAGGCTATATCAACACAGGATAAAACTTATTCCTCTGTCTCTTGCCTATATAATGACATTGAAGTTTCAACCACAAAGGTGCCTCAAGGCCCAGTGATTATTTAATCATCTCCTGGAAGATAACTTCCGAATGTGACAAGGGCATCGACAATCCTCTTGAGTCGGCTACGTTTACTTCTTCCTTCACTTTGTCTACTGTCTCCTTATATTACTCTCCTACAGAGGCAGATTCAGGCTTTGTGGAGCTTAAGATGTATATAATTGGAAAGAAAGCCTTTAAAGAAAAAAAACTATACAATTACAACTACAACATTAGATTAAATGTTCCTGTAAGTAAGGGACACTAAAAACTTAAGCTTCATTAGCTTTAGGATTAATCCACCTATGTTTCTCTTACTCAGGATTTCCAGATAAAATATAGGATACTCAGTTAAATTTTAATTTAACTTTGATTTAAACAACATAAAATGTTTATTATATATGTACAGTGTTTGAGAAATGTTTATACTAAAAAATGATTTATTGCTTATATGAAATTCATATTTTAACTAGATATCCTATATTTTTATTTACTAAATCTGGCCACTCTGTGTAAACATGGAGATAAAGGTGACTAGGTGGCTCAGTCATTTAAGCATCCGACTTCGGCTCAGGTCATGATCTCACAGTTTGTTATTCAAGCCCTGCGTCGGGCTCTGTGCTGACAGCTTAGAGCCTGGAGCCTGCTTCGGATTCTGTGTCTCCCTCTCTCTGCCCCTCCCTTGTGCTCTCTCTCTCTCTCTCTCTCTCTCTCTCTCTGTCTCTCTCTCTCTCAAAAATAAACAAACATTTAAAAAATTTTTTAAAAATATAGATAAAGGTATATACCTAAGTCCCAAAGATAAATCTGTAAATACCCATATAAATCCCTTAGGTTTTCTCTGATTTACCTAGATAATGAACCCTGTGATCCTTATATTAATAAATATTTTAGAATTGATTTTTATTTCATTAATTAATGAAATCAATTTCAAATTAACTCCTCCCCAAATTTTTAAAAAAATTCTATATGGAAAGGATATGACATGAATGTATTCTTCTCATTCAAAGATAACTTTGGTAGCAGAGGCTACAATGATTTGAAATAAATGCCAACTGATTCTCTTACTGAGGAAAAGTAACAGTCATACTGAAATCCCCTCAGTAATGTATTCTAGCCTCCCACAGCCTTAACAGGCAAGATGCCCTTCATAATTTGTTACCCAAACCTTCCTACTTGAGTTTAACCCTCTTGTCCTTTACTTAATTAAGTGGGCAATAGCACTCATTACTATATGGCTTTCTCAACTTGAACATATTAAGTCCTTCTTCTCAGGCTACTTTTCTCCAAATAAAATAATCTCCATAGTGTTTGCTCCAGGACTGTCTCTCAACACTGATAGAGCTAACTTTTATCTGCATACAAAGTCCCAAATGCAAATCAAAACCACAATGAGATACCACCTTATATGTGTCACAATGGCTAAAATCAGAGACACAAGAAATAGCAGGGGTTGGTGAGGATGTAGAGAAAAGGAACCCTAAGGCATTGCTCATGGGATATAAGTTGGTACAGCCACTGTGTAACAGAGTAAGGAGATTTCTCAAAAAATTAAAAATAGAACTACCATATGATCCAATAATTACACTACCAGGTATTGACCCAAAGAAAAAAACCCACTAATTTGAAAATATACATGCACCTCTATATTTATTGCAGTATTATTTACAACAGACAAGATATGGAAGCAACCTAACTATCCATTGATAGATGAATAAGATAAGAAAGATGTGGTATATACATACAATGAAATATGACACAGCCATAAAAAAGGGCAAGATAGTGCCATTTGTGAAAACATGGATAGTCCTAGTGGGTATTATGCTAAGTGAAATAAGTCAGAGAAGGACAAATATCATGTGATTTTACTCATATGTGGAATCTAAAAAGCAAAACAAATAAACAAAAAGCAGAATTCGACTTATAAATACAGAGAACAAATATGGATGTAGGTGGGGGGTGGGCAAAACAAGTAAAGGAAAGTGCGTGATACAGGCTTCCAGGTGATACAGGAAGGAAGAAGTCATGGGAATAAGAGGCACAGAATAGGGAATATAGTCAATGATACTATAATAGTGTTGTCTGGTGACAGACGGTAGCTACACTTGTGGTGAGCAAAGCATAACATATAGAGAAGTTGAATCATTACTTTGTATACCTGAGACTAATGTAACATTGTGTGTCAACTATACTCAAAAACAAAAAACAAAAAAACAAAAAGCCCTTCTGTACCTATCACGATTCTTTAGTTTTGAGACCTAACCGCTGGTAAATTACAAAGGAAGACCTAAAGTCAGTATTAAATATAATTTGAGAATAATCTTATAATCTGAGTTCCTATGTTATTTTTGAAGATGTTTTGGGAAACTGAAAATATTTGGGATTTGTTCTCATACTGATCAGAAAACGAAAATCGTTGTCAGATGTCAGACCTCATTTAGAGGTACGGGACTGTGGTTTTATGAGCTGTATTGTAACTGAAGAATTACACTTTTCATGGATGAATCATGTGCATTATAGTTTAATTGTGTATTCAGATACAGAGAGTGAACATTTAACTCTGAAAAATGATACCCAATACAATTCTAAAATTATTAATAGGACTGAAAAAATTATTGAAATAAATAAAAAGTTCTATACCTACTTCCAAAAGTAACAACTTTGAAGAAAATACACACTTTATTTGTAAACTCTACTAGCTTATTTTAAAAAGGCTTATCTTTTGTAATTAAAAATTATTTTGTCTTCATATACAAATGGGGAAAATAAAAATACCTATTTTCATTGGGTGTTGTAAGGATTAAATGAAAATGTATTTTTTTAATTTTTTAATGTTTTTTTAAATTTATTTTTGAGAGAGAGAGAGAGACTCAGCGGAAGCAGAGGCGGGTCAGAGAGAGAGGGAGACACAGAATCCAGGCTGTGAGATGGCTGTCAGCACAGAGACTGACGTGGGGCTCGAACTCACGAACTGTGAGATCACGACCTGAGCCGAAGTCGGACGCTTAACCGAATGAGCCACCCAGGCACCCCAAAAATGTATTTTTAAAGCACAGCATAATGACGGTAATACAGTGAGCACTCAATAAATGTTTCACATTATTTTCACTACACATTTAAAAAAGTTACCAAATATATTTAAAAAGGAAATATTCTTTTCTTTCTTTCTCTTACTTTTTTCTTATACCTCTGTCCACATGCTCTATATTCAAATATTTAAGAGTTGTTAGTATAAATTTAGATAATTTTAAATAGAGAAACCAGAAATTTTATACTTCATGAATATTTTTATAAAGCTTACAAAGTTACATATCTCAGAATCCTAGTGATAATGTAGCTCCATTTCCATTACACAACACTCTCATTTCAATGTGAATCAAGATGATTTCAAAAATTGCTGGTGCTAAATAAGTAAGATATTGTTCAAAAGTTTGACCTTAAAATGAAGTGAAATATAAGCCTCTATAACTTTCATCCACTGCTATTAGCTCTGCCCTCTGCAGAAACACCCCATCTCTCTTCCGTAGAATATTCTAATATAATCTAATATAATCTTCCTGTGGCAGCTCTCCAAGTATCTAAAAATGTCTCTTCAGTAACTGTCCACATCACGTCATTTCTTCTCCAGTTTAGTTCACTTTATTTTATAAAATATTGAGAACCTAGAGTGCACCAGGAGCAATTCTTCATGCTAAAAAAAAAAAAATAATAATAATAATACAACACAATCCCGGACTACCAACACTTCAGTTTAGTGGAAAGACAGCTTTACTTTATTTTTTTTTAAGTTTATTTACTTATTTTGAGGGAGGGGAACACAACGAGAGGGAAAGAATCCCGAGTAGACCCCACACTGTCAGCGTGGAGCCTGACATGGGGCTGGAACCCACAAACCACGAGATCATGACCTGAGTCAAAACCAAGAGTCAGATGCTTAACTGACAGAGTTACCAGGTGCCCCGGGAAGGCCAATTTTAAAAGAGAGAAAAATATAAGCCACATAAAATTATGGAATTAGTGGAGTCCTTGGAATGAAGGACACCTGGCCTTCTCATTCTTCATCATCACACCTTCTCAAACCCTCACTTTCCTTAGGACCTTCCTTTCACTATCCTCCAGCAGGAGGTTGCTTCTCAACCAGGGTGATTTTGCCCTCCAGGGGATATTTGGCAATATCTACAGATATTTTTTGTTGTCATGCTGGGTCCAGAGGCAGTGCTGAAGATTCTACTGGCATCTAGTGGGTAGAGGCCAGAGACACTGCTAAGCATCTGCAATGCACAGGAGCTGTTCCCTCAGAGTATCGATAGTGCCAAAGTTGAGAAACCTTGCTTAGGCTTTTTACACCCTTCATAAAATGTGGAATCCTGGTAAAAGTACAAAACTCCAGGTTGGTCTGACCAATATAGCTACAGAGCAGCCTTTGTATTCCTTAGACCATAGTTCATACCTGAATTAATTAGCCTAAAATAAAATATTTTTTTGATAGTCACATGGTTGGCTCTTAAGAAAATGAGAGTCATGTAGCACTTGGCTGGCTCAGTCGGTAGAACATGCGGCTCTTGATCTCAAGATTGTGGGTTCAAGTCCCACATTGGGCATGGAGCCTACTTAAAAAAAAGTTTATAGAAAATGAGTCAGCTAAAACTACTATGCTAATCAGTTTTTCCCCTATAAATGTTATTTTGTTGGTTTTAACCTATAGTTCTAGCCTACTGATACCTTTCTAGTCTAAACTTAGCTATTTTCAAGTTTTATATGCCCGTCCTTTACATCTTTACCAAAATATTGGCAAAAATGTCAGGAAGACTAAGCCTCATATCATTAAACTGCAAATATACCTTGCGAGATTGAAGCTGGTCAATTAACACTACTAGGAATAGACTTTCAGTAAGTTATTAGGAATCACTATATGCCCACAACATTTATACTAGCTCCCCAAAATAATGCTGAGGGAACAGATTGTATTAAACCCACTTATGAGCTGAGGACACTGGGGGTACTGTGAGTCTGAGAGACATGCCCAAGGGCACACAGCGGTATATGGGCAGGAGAGATTTTTATACCACCTCCCTATGTCTGCAATCTTCATGAATATGCTTCCTATTATACTGTTTTAAAATACAACCACATCCACTAGCTGCCATTACTGAGTACCTAAAGCAAACTTTTCCCTATTGTAGCTAATCCTCACAACAATCCTATGAGGTAGACATGATTACATTCACACTACACATGTGGAGACACCTGTGGCTTAGCAGAGCTTTGATTTGCCCAAAAGCAACTGACTACTTAGGAATCAAACCCAGAACTCACACCTCATCCATGTGGCTCTAACACTACCATTTGCCCTCCACCAGAGGCCATAAATCCACTGCACTACACTGTCAGCTAACCTTACCGTCCTTGTGCACACAAAGGTGTGTCCTGGAGTAGCTTTGCTAAATGCTTTCTTAGAAGAGCAGTACACTTTGTTTCTTCTTATTAAGAATCATCACACTCACCTATTTGGGAAGAATTTTCATTTATGGGTAATCGATTAGGAAAAACAACCAGAGAAAACTATAGAAGTAGTCAGTTCCTCACTAATCATTAAAAATTACAGTATAGGGCACCTGGGTGGCTCAGTCAGTTGAGCACCCTATTCTTGATTTTGGCTCAGGTCATGATCTTGTGGTTTGTGAGATCAAGCCCCATGTCAGGCTTGGGATTCTCTCACCTTCCCTCACTCTCTTCCAGACTTTCCCCCCTTTCTCTCAAAATAAATAAATAAACTAAAAAAAATTAAAAATTAAAATTTGGTAAAGGCTACCAATTTCTGTACATTGCTTAACTTTGGTGAGACTTTACCGCCTTCCAGAAAAAAAAAAAAGGTAAAATATTTTCTGATTTTAAATGTCTTACACTTATAGCTATGCATTGGAAAAAGGTAAAAATTTTATGTCTAATTAAAATGATGCCTTAAAAATACAGACCAATGTGGAGACTGGGTGTCTCAGTAAGTTAAGCATCCAACTCTTGGTATGTGCCTCGGTCATGATCTCACGGTTCATGAGATAGAGACCGCATTGGGCTCTGCACTGACTACACAGTGTCTGCTTGGGATTCTCATTCTCTTTCTCTCCACCCCTCCCCTACTTGCTCTTTCTGTCTCTCTGAAAATAAACTTAAAAAAATACAGAACAAACATAAGTTTGAAATTGAAGTTTAAAAAAGTAGCTATGGCATATATTGCAAAATACTAATATAATTTAATATACGTGACAAAAATATTTTTATTTCTACCTTTAGTATGGTTGAAACTTCTCATAATGAAAAGTAAAACAAAATATAAAGTATATGATTTGATAATGCTTGTTTCTCTCTAGAAGGTAATTTTTCTTTCAAGAATTTTCATCATTTATTAATGGTCATTTGATATAATTTACTCCAAAATATTTTTCTCATATGTAATTCTTAAAAATCATTAGATCTCAACCTTTAAAAGATAATCAGACTCCCAGTCAAATCCTCACTGCAGTCAAAGCATAAAATCTGTCATTTTTACTTTCTAGCCTTACTAACCATGCTGTCTTTGAGTAGAGTATTAAATTCATATTTGATTTATTATCAAATGCAGGGTGCTTCAATTTCATTTTAGATCCCTCACCTTTAAACAACAGTTAACAGAGCTGAAAGCTGTTGCTGAGGTTGACAAGTGTTGGCGTAACAAGTAAATGAGACAACCGCCATTTTTACATGTATGAATTATTTGGCAGTATTATGCGTCAGTCTTACCCTGAAATGATAATTACTGAGTGAGCTGGAAGTGAAGTGAACTACTCCTGCATTGAGTTCAGAAGAGAGGTGGAAAAAAAAACCCTACCTTTCAGTCTTTTATAAACCTTTCCAAATCTTACATTTTCTTTTAAAAGGAAGCACTGCCAAAAATTATTGAAAGTTTCAGACACCTTCATAACTATTTCATCATTGCAGGCTTGTCCAGATGGCAGCAAGATGCCTGCAGTTGATTCCCTTGCCTCAAACATGTGAGGCAGAGAGTACATTTTCACAGAGCCCTGAAATAGCCTAGCAAAGAAACAGCTATTAGCCAACCATACACTATGTGAACTTGATTACTTCTCAAGACCAAATAGCAAATGGAATCTCATTCCAACAGAGTGTCACAATTACCGTGTGAGCACTGGAGTGCAGTGACTCCATTCTTAACAGGGGAGAGGTGGTTTGAGAAAAGCACTTCGGGCAAATAATAACCATCACTACTTAAGAGTTCACTATGCTAAAACCCTTTATGTACAGTAACTATAATCCTCACTGTCATTTGTTATAGCTAATTTTATATATCAATTTGACTGGACAACAAGGTAGCCAGATATCAGACCAAACATTATTCTACATGTTTCTGTGAGGAAGTGTTTGGAGGATATTAACATTTAAATTGACAGACTGAGTAAAGCAGACTGCTTTCCCTAACGTGGGTGGGCCTCATCCAATCAAAGGCCAAAATAGAACAAAAAAAACCTGACTGTTCACCAAGTAAGAGAGAATTCCTCTTGCCTGACAGCCTTCAAATTGGCATATTAGCTTTTTCTTGATTTTGGACTCAAATTGAAACACAGGTTTTTCCTGGGTTTTGAGCCTGTCAGCCTTCCAACTGGAACTACACTATCAGCCCTCCTGGTCCCCAGCCTGCTGGCTGCAGATTTGGGAACCTGATAGCCTCCATAATCACATGCACCAATTATCTATAATAAATCACCATACTCTTAAGTGTATATATACATCCTATTTATTCTGCTTTTCTGAAGAATACTGACAAATATGCCATTTTATGGAGTAGTATATTTATCTACATTTTCAGTTAAGAAAACTTAGGTATAGAGAGTATATATATATATATTTTTTTCTTCTGCTAGAAGCTAAAGAATAGTCTTTAAAAGAATATTACTAGACTATTTGAGCTCAGTTCTAAAACTATTAATTCCTAAAAGATGATAGAATTAGGACCCAAAAAGATCCCAAAATGTGGAACAATGGACTTGCAAGATAAAATTTAATTAGAAAAAATGTGGAATCCTTTCCTTCATTCCAAACAGCAACTAAACTTATGTGGATGTCAAAGGCTTAGCTTAGTAAGAGTATAAATAAAAAAGTCCCAGTAGGATTAATTGACAGGGAGCTTGATATAAATCAACACTGAGTAGTGGGTGCCAAAAGAGCTAATGCAGTTCTTGGCCGCATTAATAGAATATTTTGTCCAGATCAAGGTAAATAATAATTCCATTCTTTCACCTCTATATCAAACCACATCTAAGCCACACTCTTCAAGAAGGGACATAAACTGGAATACATTCAAAGGGAAGTCATCAAAAAGATGAGGAGAATCAAAGCCATGTTATGCAAAGATTAGATGAAGAGGCAAAAGATGCCTATTTTTCAGAATTCTGCAAATATCTCAGATGGTTTCAAAACTTGTAAGGCTGTCACATCTAAAGATACTAGATTTTTATTTTCCCTGACTAGCCTCATAAGATGGACTTTGACCTAATAAATGCAAAGTTAATGCTACAATAAACTACCTCAGTGTTCCAAAAGTGAGATGGGTAATATCATGGACATAGTTAAGTTCCCCATTTCTGATGTTGTTCAAAACTGACAAATCTATCATTTGTATTTAGTTGGCAGCTAAGCTTTAGATGGACTGTTGAAGTCGAAGACCCTCATGCTTCCTTCCAGATAGAAATGCCATGATACCCAAGTAGGATATGAAAGGGGAAGAATCAACGTGATCAAAATGAATGAAATGGGAGAAAATATTTGCAAACCACATATCTGATAAAGGGTTAGTATCCAAATATATAAGGAACTTATACTACTTAACAGCAATCAAACAAATAATCCAATTTAAAAATTGGCAAAGGACCTGACAAGGTATTCATAAGGCACATGGAAAGGTACACAACATCACTAACCATCATGTGGGAAATGTACATCAAAATCGCAATGAGATCTCGCCTCACACCAATTAGAATGGCTATCGTCAAAAAGAAGAAAGAGCAAGTGCTGGCGAGGATATGGAGGAAAGGGAACGCTCATGCACTGTTGATTCTAAAGTAAATGGATATAACCACTATGGAAAACAGTATGGAGGTTCTTCAAAAAAGCAAAAGTAGAACTATACCAGTCAGCAAATTTAACTTCTGGGAATATATGCAAAGGTAACAAAAACATTAACTTGAAAAGATATCAGCACCCTCATCTTCATAGCAGCATTATTTACAATAGCCAAGACATGAATGCAACCTAAGTGTCCATGAATAGATGAATGGATAAAAAAGCTGTGGTATATATACACACAACAGAATATTATTCAGCCATTAAAAAATGGGACATTCTATTATTTGCAACATGTATAGAATTTGAAGCCATTATGCTAACTGAAATAAGTCAGAAAAAGACAAATACTATATGATCTCACTTATATGTGCAATATAAAAAAGGAAAAAAAAAACTCAGAAAAAGAGATCAGATTTGTTGTTGCCAGAGGTGGGTGGTGGGGAAGGACGAACTGGAGGAAAGTGGTCAAAAGGTACAAACTTCCAGTTAGATAAAAAAGTACTGGGGATATAATGTACAGCATGATGACCAAAGCTAACACTGTTGTATGATATATAGGTAAGCTATTCAAAGAGTAAGTCCTAAGTGCTTTCTTCCAAAGAAAAGTGGTTACATATATATGTGTGTGTGTATATATATACACACACACATACATACAATGGAATATTATTCAACCATATAAAACAAAGAAATCCTGCCAAATCTAACAGGATCTTAAAAGCATTATGCTAAATGAAATAAATCAGACAGAAAAAGACAAATATTGTATGATATCACTTACATGTGAAGTCTTTAAAAATCAAACTTCTAGAAACAGAGAACAGATTGGTGGTTGTCAGGAGTAAGGGTGCAATATGAAGGAAAATGGAGGATATGGGGGAAGGTGGTCAAATGTTAGTTATAAGATGAATAAGTCTTGGGGATGTAATATACAGAATAGTGACTATAGTTAATAATACTGTATTGTATATTGAAAATTACTGAGAGTAGATTTTTAAAGTTTTCACCACACACACACACACACACACACACACACAAGTATAACTATGTGAGGTGGACAGACATATTAATTAACCTTAGTGTGCTAATCATTTTGCAATATATAGTATAGAAAATCACTGCCTGTACATATTAAACTTATACAGTGTTATATGTCAATTATATCTCAATTAAGCTGGAAGGGAAAAAAAAGAACAATAATGTTCCCATCACAAGATTCAAAAAAATAATAAGGTGGTCAGGATGAGGAGGAAATAAACTAAAATCTGTTGTATACTTAACGCTGCCAGCATTGTGTAGGGAGCTTCTAGTTAAATTTTTAGAGGAATCTTCCTAATATAATGTGAAAATTCTTATTTCCACTTCAGAGAGGAAAAGTACTGTAGCTCAGGGAATTTAAGTAACTCATTCATTGTCACAGATTTGTAGATAGATGAATATAGTTTCCTGTGATTCCAGAGGTTTTTTCCTCTAAAAGGGAAAACTGGTTTGACTCTTGTCCACACTTTTCAGTTGCTTTTATCAAATCATTAGTGATCCCTTCTAAAGAGAGCTTGTTGGTGTTGATATCTATGCACCGACAATATCTATGCTGATATCTATGCAATGGAATGTATTTCCATTGGAGACTGTGAGGGTCACCTGCTTTAGAGATATAGTCTGCCTCACACCATTTAGGACCCTCCATATTTTGATCCACATCATGCCTGTTAAGATAAAAAAGCAATGATATTACAAGAGTAACAAGATACAACACCTCTACCTTAAACTCCTGATCACTCTTACTTGCTTTATATTTTTCTGCAGAAATTACCATAATTTATATTCTATATACTTTGTTTTGATTATTATATCTTTCCAGCATATTAGTTCCATGAGGATAAAGAACACTTTTATTCACTGATACACCCAGAGCTATAAATGCTTGTCAAATGAATGAATGAATGAATGAATGAGTAGCAGTAATTTTTATGCAGTAATTATTTTTTAAATTAATCTCATGTAGCTCTGAGTACATAAAATTGTACAACACAGTGTATGTATTTACTGTCTCTATAAACATCTCCATTAGCCTTAGGTAGAAACCCCTCTAAAAATGTTTTAAAAACAGTAAAATATCTATTAAAAATGTAGTAGTTTCTCTGAAATTCACGATAAAATATAATAGGTATTTTCTATATGCATAAATAACATGATAACAGAAATATGATGGCTTTCTTTCTGTTAAAAACATTGCTAAGAGATATATTAGATTAGAAAATGCATATTTATTTACACTTTAGGATCATGGATCACAGTCTTTCCAAAGAATGAAAAACAAATGTCCTCCTACTCACTCACTCCTACTCACTGATGTGTACTCAGAAATATCTCCACCAACACAATACATTGCATTTACAAATCCCTCTACATAGAGCCCTATGTAGAGCCCTTCACCAGGAATGAGGGATGTAAGAGAAGCAAGCACACAAAGAAGGTCCCACCCTGGAAGGGCTTCTGATTGTCACTGACAGAAAACGAGAAGAGAAATTGATATTGACCAGCTGCTCTCTTAGAATCAGCAGAAATACTGCCAACACTCTTAGAGATGAATGATGCCAAGAGATCTGAAAAGGTTTTAGTTGAATAATTGAGAAGAGATTACAAGTGGATAAAACACATTGCATCAGTTATAACTTGTTCTCCATTGTTAGCTATTTCCTCTAGTGTCTCTGAAGGATTAATAAGGTTATCAAGACAGAGTATCACAATTGGTAAGTGCTTTAACCTTGATTGTGACCTGCCTGGCAGCAACTGTGAGACTTTAATAGTATCTAAACTGTTTAGAGCTGGAACGTGTCACTAATTTATATCCAAGTACCCTATTTGATTCTTTTATCCCCCATGACTAAAGAATTCAACAATATTTTTGATTGGTGTCACTGCAGTGATAACATTTGATGCTGCAGTACTCTGAAGGCCGATTTTACATGATTTTCAGCTCTCTGCTTTTAAATCTCTCACTTAGTCATACTCTTAGATCTTCATCTGAAATTCTCACCTTCTCAAGTTCATTTCCTAGTCAATCTAGTTATAGAAAGCAAATGCTTAAAACACTATTCAATAATGCCAAGGCAGATATATTGGATTTAAATTCCATCCGCCTCGACATGGAAATATCAGAAATGCAATTTAGAATCAACACGCATTCCTTTGTTCATGAATTTAGGTATGCATTTTTTTCTTAAATTTTCAAAGATTCAGTTGGATTATGCCAACAAAGTGAACTTTTACTACTTTAGGCTGTTTCTTAAAATATGAATGATCTGAGAAAAAGATCATGAGTATTTTACCCCTTTATGACTTGGAATGAGAATCAAAGGTTACTTTTGTTTAAAGTATTCTAGACATCCTGTATCGAGCAAACCACAGTTCCAGGAATTTAAAGATACAACTAAAGCTGTAGGGAGAGAAAAGGCAGCCGTTGCTGCTTATCGCCACCTGTCAGGGAACGTTATGCTGCCAGCAGATATCTACCTTCCCCTCATTAACGACGCTTGTAGAGATAAATGCAACATGAGCTACCAAGGTAATAGATGCTGCATTTTGATAAGGTTTTAATGGACATAGACATTTCAACGAAGCTATAATAGGTGACAGCTTAAATTCAGTGGCTGAGAAAGTCTTTAATTAAGATTTATAAGGCCAGCTACTGGAAGCAAATATAAAATGATGGTTGGACATGGTAAAAAAGTGAAATGACTGATTGTCCCAGTGGTTTGTAACTAACCCTCATTCTAACTTAGGTGATTTAATAAAAATCCCAAAACTGGAGAGCTTTGTAGCTCTGTGTCACAGGAGACAGAGAGGAACAACCTTGGAATTGCTCACCCTGGACCAGAGTGTTAACAAATGCCAGGCTCTTGGTCTGGGTGATGAATACCAATATTAGAGTGTCCCTCTGGCTTCTGATGATCAGAAACCATTATTCCCAGCTGTAGCAAAGCCCAATAGAGTCCCAGTTTCATCCCCTATAATGTCAAACAGGCCTCAAACCCTGTTCCTTAACCTCTCTCAACCAAAAGAAGGTTCATAAATGCCTATGCAGTCACCAATAAAGATAACATTCGTCTGGATCCGGGTTAGAATCACTGCTGTTAACTTAACTTCTTGAGAAATACCCAAATGAGGTGACCACAACTTGGCTCAAAGAGCATTTACAGTGCAATGACAACAACATTCACCATGCAAGATGGTCCACATGCTTCTATAGCTGGGAGATCACCGGGGAAAACATAACATATAAGCTTTTGATAGAATCATGTTGAACAGGCAGCCTTTATTTTAATGGAAAAAGGCTAATATCGAGGGAACAAAGTAATAACTATAAGAACCGAGCAATAGAAAAATACTGAAAAGAATATATGAATTAATTCCTACTATTATCAAGCTAGTCTAGAATTTTCTGTGTGTCATCTCAAAGTTACAGAATCTCTTATTTAGAAGGACACTAATAATTATCTAGTTCAAAGACATTTTCCATCTTATTAATTCTATGAACTGAAATTAAGTAAAATTATTTAAACCCATTTGCCACCTTAGGACTTTCTACTGACAAAGTATGGGTCCTTTTTCAAGTTAAATGAGGGCTGTGGAGAAGATAGTACAGCTATATGAGACACAGAATAAGACAGAAAATGTTAAATTATTATTTTTTATTTCACCTCAAAGAGTTAATAGAGTTAGATGTCTGAACTGCAGAGCTTAATTTCGGCAGAAGTTAGAATGAATAAATAGAAAGGGTAACATGCAGGTATTCAATATATTTTCATGTGTAAAATTAAGATTGAAAAGTACATTTTTCGTTATGAAAGTAATCTGATAATGAAGGCCACATATTGAGCAAATGCTACTGATTCATTTTTTTTACTCAACAAATGCAAATTCAACACATTTCCTACTTTGCAGTGCCATATACAATATTCTCTCATAGTAGAATATTGTATTGCATTTATTTATTTACAGACTAATTCCTCTCTTGGTCTATAAGCTTGCCAAAGGCTGAGATTATTCTTCAGCTATTTTTATATTCCAGGATCTGAAAAAGTACCTGTGACATAGCAGGAACATAATAAACGTTTTTTGAATGAAGAAGAGATACATGAAAAGGCCCCACCTCCTGACACCATCATATCTGGGTTAGGGCTTTGATACCAATTTGTGGGAAACACAAAAATTCAACCATGACAGTTGCTAAGACATAAACATAAAAAGGAAATTATGGTTATATATACATAAAAATATTTTAATAATGATAAAAAGAAATGTAATGAGAGCATCAAGATCAGCAAACAAGCCCAGGGAAAGGAACATAGAAGATTTTACATATTTTATATATTATTTTTTATTCATTCAACACTTATTTACCAGGTATCAATATACACAGGCATTGTTTAAGATGCTGAACAAGCAACACTAGTTTCTGCTCTTGCAGAGGAGATGAGATAATATTATCTATGATCTATGAATATTATCTATGAATGTGTACTTACCGCCTCTCTCTTTTTCTTCTCTTTCTCTCTCTCTCTCTCTCTCTCTCTCTCTCTCAATTTGGACATGAGAGGGAGATGTGAGAAAGAGAACTAAATTCAAAATTTTTGTGCCAAAGTCAAAACTTGGGGAAAATCTTTTTTTTAATTTATTTTAATTCCAGTGTAGTTAAGATACAGCACTATACTAGTCTGAGGTGTACAATGCAGTGATCCAGCAGTTCCATACATTAGTCAGTGCTCATCAAGACAAGGGTACTTCTAATCCCTATTTCACCCACCTCCCTACTCACCTCCCCTCTGATAACCATCTGTTTGTTCTCTATAGTTAATTGTCTGGGATTTTTTGGTTTGTCTTTTTTTTTTTTTTACTTTGTTTTGTTTCATAAATTCTGCATATGAGTAAAATCATATGGTATTTGTCTTTCTCTGACTTTTTTCACTTAGCATTATACTCTCTAGATCATCCATGTTATTGCAAATAGCAAGATTTCATCCTTTATTATGGCTGGATAATATTCCTCTGTGTGTGTGTGTATGTGTGTGTGTGTGTGTGTGTGTGTGTGTGTGTGTGTGTGTGTGTATCTTCTTTATCCATTCATCTATTGATGGATACTTGGCTACTTCCAGAGTTTGGCTATTGTAAATAATGCTGCAATAAACATAGGGGTGTATGTATCCCTTAGAATTAATGTTTTAATATTCTCTGGGTAAATACCCAGTAGTGTGATTACTGAATTGTAAGGCATTTCTATTTTTAATTGTTTGAGGAACCACCACAATGTCTTTCACAGTGCCTGCACAAGTTTGTATTCCCACCAGTAGTGCACAAGTGTTCCTTTTTCTATACATCTTCACTAACACTTGTTGTTTTTCGATTTTTTTTTTTTAATTTTAGCCATTCTGATGGGTGTGAAGTGATACCTCATTGTGGTTTTGATTTGCATTTAAAATTCGGGGAAATCTTGGAGCACCTGGGTGGCTCAGTAGGTTAAGTGTCCAACTTCGGCTCAGGTCATGATCTCACAGTTCATAGATTCAAGACCCATGTTGGGCTCTGTGCTGACAGCTCAGAGCCTGGAGCCTACTTCAGATTCTGTATTCCCTCTCTCTCTTCCTGCTCACACTCTGTCTCTCTCTCTCAAAAATAAACAAACATTTAAAAATTTAATAAAATAAAATAAAAGTTGGGGAAATCTTAAAGACAATCACTTTTGCTCCATAACTAACCCAATATTTTTAAGTTTTTTTTAATTTTACTTATTTTGAAAGAAAAAGCATATGAGCAAGTGGAGGGGTGCAGAGAGAGAGGAAGACAGAGAACCCCAAGCAGGCTTTGCACAATCAGCACAGAGCTCAATGTGGGGCTAAATCCCATGAACTAAGAGATCATGGGTTGAGCCAAAATCAAGAATTGGATGCTTAATCGACTGAGCCATTCAGGTGCCCCTCTAACCCAATATTTTCAGTCTGTGTATCAGGAACAAAGACATTTTTATCTACATTTTATTATCTCTTATAACTTATGTCTCAATTGTTTCTAAACACTAGATGTTAAATCCCACAGGAATTGTAAAAAGAGGGAGAAGTGGAAATGCATAGATCATTTTCTCAAGGTAGTCTTACTGATTAACTGAACCGAAGAAAAAAAAAGAAAGATGATGCCTTAATTTTTGGTTCTAGTAACCTGATGGATAACAATGTAATAGTAAGATGGGGACAACTGGGGAGAAGCCTAAGAAAATGATGGTTCAATTGGCTAAGAAAAGAAATAAAGAGGAAAAGAAGATTTATGAGAAGGAAACAATTTTACTTTCAGGCATGTGCAGGATGAGGTAAATTGATATTTCCATATGGAATGTTCCAGTATATAATCAGGAACAATAGGTGCTCTAGAGCCCATAATACCAACCTAGGGATTTTCTACTTACAGGCTATATTTGAAGCCATCGGGGCAGAAAAGATTGCCCAGGAGAAATGAAATGAAAGAAATGAAATTTTGTGAGAAATGAAAGACTTAGGAGATGTCAGCTCTTATGAATAAGCAGAAAGAAGGAAAAAACAAATGAAATTGAAGAGGTTCATTCAGAGAGGAATGGAGTCACTGAAGAAATGTAATGGAAGTTAAGAGAGAGAAAATTCTAAGAACAAAGGCTTGGGTGGCATCACTGAATACTGGGACAGGCCACATAATATGAGAACCCAAAGCATCCATTTGACTTTTCAATTCAGGGGCTTAAATAATGGGAGATAAAGAGTTGAAGAGAGCTTCAATAATGTTAAAGGAAGTTTGAATTCAAACAGGAGAAAATAAGGGCTATACGGGAGTATTTAATATGAACGTTTTTAAGAGTATCACTGAAATGTGAAATGCTTTTCAAAGCACACATTTTAAATATAATTTGCTAATAAAAACTTGGGTATTTTAAATTCCTTAATCAATAGTATTTCTCAAGTTATTTAGATAATTAAATTCATTTTGGAAAATTCAATTATATATATAACAGTTTTCTTTGTTATTCCTTTTTTTCTTTGTCAATTTCTCACAAGATTCATTTGGAAAACAAATCTATCTACTCACAGAAAAGCTGAGGCAGAGTAAATAATGCCAACCATAAAAATGTTACATATAATTGCAAAATATCAATTGTAGATATATTAACTAAGAGTAATGAACATTTTAGTTCCTAATAGCTGCAATTGAAGTAGTCAAAATTTTTTCAATGTAAATAAGGTCTCCTTTAAAGAGAAGTTAATACTATAAAAAAGCAGTTTAAAATTCATTTCCCAGTCTGTGCTTATATTGCCATCACAAGACAATTTTCTACCATAAGCAACTGGCTCAATGCTGACAATTTAAATTACCTTTTCATGTACAAAAGTGTTTGATTTTGTTCTAATTAAAAACCTTCCTTGCTTTAAAAACTCATTATTTGTCCATTTTGTCTAAGTATAGTCTAAGTATTTCTTGGTATTTCTGCCTTCATCCTACAGAGTTTTAGTTACTATGCAGTTTCTGTCAGATATTACTTACTGTTCAGTTTCAAGGCAAAATTAGAGCAAAAGTTAGCAATAATAACAATGAATTAACGAACCATGAAATTGATGCATTGAAATAAATTGCACTAATTTGGCTTAAGATTTGAATACTGCCAAATGAATCCTCTTAACACAAACTATAAAATAATAAAAAGCTTCATTTTTGACACTGCTCAAAAACATAAGGATTCATTCTTTGGAAATGAAGTGACATAATAAAATCGAACACAAACTGTAGACAAGGAAATGAGGCTTGGTATTTGGGGAAACCTCATGGAAAGCCAGGACCCTCTAAAAGCAGGTCAGGCCCTTCCCGTTTACCATTCGTGAGGGCAGTGACCCCATAAGGGGAGATCCATGCATTCCCAAGTAAACCCTCAAAAGATACTCATCATACACACATACAAAAATGCTTGCTGGTTCCTGTTGACCATTGTTGAAAGGAAGTGTGACTTAAATTGTCACCAAGGTGAAATTTCCCTCCTGTGAGTTTGTTTCAAAGGATGCTAATGAAGCTTCTAGGAAAGTCTGTTGCTGCTAAACATGTATTTGTCCCACAGATAAATAACTAATTTCATTTCTTCAGGATTAACATGTCCATACTGTTCCAGAAGGTGTCATTATTGTAAGAAGTAACTCTGCATTTCCCAAGAGAATAAAAATGTCTCATGTAGATATAGGACATTTTTTTTCCTTTAAAAACACATAAAATGTGATGCTGAAACCATCTGTCCCTGCTGCCTTTACTGATTTTAAATCAGCTCTAACCCATTCAGTCTCCTCAGATGTTAAATTACCAGCTACCATTCTATGTCTCCATCCTTAAAGCTAGGGTCATATAATTGATTCCATTTTCAAGCCTGGATTGATATTTAAACCAGTTCAGTCATGTGGGGAATATACTTTCATGTTTAAAAATGATATAATGTGAATTTATCCTAGGCTGTAGGATAAGTTGAACTGATTTCACAAAACTCTCCAGAGCATTCCTTCCAGTATTATTAGTGAAGAGAGGCTGTTGGGACATCGCCTGGGTTTACCAAATATATGGCACATGATTTATAACAATTCAGCTGCTTCCCAAATATGGTTATGTCTCACACTCACCTGGAGAGCTATTTTAAAATAGTTCCTAATATATGGGGCTATTTCAAACTGTCCTAGTCTACACCTACTGGTTAAGAATCTCCAGAATTCTGCCTTTTAAAAAAGACTCACTGAAGATTCCAATACCACTAACCCAGCCACAGCCTCTTACTTCTCTAGACCAATGGGAGAGGATTCTTAGAAACTTGCAAGGAGGAAATCCATTCATATAATCAGAGATCTTGAGGATATTTTAAATAACTTTTAAACTAAAATACAAAACTAACATTGAACAGAAGAGGAAACTGAGGCAAAAAGAAGCTGAATGACTTTTTTTATATTAATAAACCCAGCTAATGGCCAAATGGATCATTAGAACTCAAGTCTGGTGGGTGACCTGAACTGTCAAAAGCAAGTAAGTTAGTTGAAATAACAGCAATATTGGTTGTTGGCTCTCTTGAATTTTTGGTTATCTTTCAGTTAATGGAGTTCATTGCTCTATATCCAGTTGTCAAGATAATTTTAACTTGAACTGTGAATGAAATCACTTGATAAGAACAATTCAAGTTAAGGGGTGCCTGGCTGGCTCAGTTGGAAGACAATGTGACTCTTGATCTTGGGGTTGTGGGGTCAAGTCCTACATTTGGTATAGAGATAACATAAATACACAAATACATAAAAGTAAATAAACTTATAGAAAAAAGAACTATTCAAGTTAAGACTCAAAATTTTTAAAGGATAATATGACATTAATAAGTGACTGGTTTTTTTTTTCTACAGCAGTTAAAACTAAGTGCTTTTGAAAAAATTTTGAAGAACCTCATAAGGTTTTCCATGGTGGTTGTATCAATTTAAATACTCACCAACAGGGCACAAGGATCCCCTTTTCTCCAAATCATTGCCAATACTTGTCTTTTTTTATCATAGCCATTCTAACAGTATGAAGTGATATGTCATTGTAGTTTTGATTTGAGTTTTCCTGATGATTAGTGATGATGAGCACCTTTTCATGTAACTGATGATCATGTGTATATCTTTTTTGGGAAGACATCTATTCAGTTCTTTGGCCCACTTCTCAAACTGTTTGGGGGGTTGTTGTTGCTGTTGTTGTTTTTGCTATTGAGTTGTATGAGTTTTTAAAATTATTTTGTAAATTAACCCCTCATCAGATATATGATCTGCAGATATCTTTTCCCATTCTATAGGTTGCCTTTTCATTTTGTTGATGGTTTCCTTTGCTGTGAAAAAGATTTTTACTTTGATAATAAGTAGTTCCATTTAATATTTTTTAAATTTTTTAAATTTTATTTTTGAGAGAGAGACAGAATGCAAGCAGGGGAGGGGCAGAGAGAGAGGGAGACTGAATCTGAAGCAGGTTCCAGGCTCTGAGCTGTCAGAGCAGAGCCTGACACAGGGCTTGAACTCACAGACTGTGAGATCATGACCTGACCCAAAGTTGGACACCCAACTGACTGAGTCACCCAGGTACCCTTCCCACTTACTAATTTTTGGTTTTGTTGTTTATGCTTTTGGTGTTATATCCAAAAATTCATTGCCAAAACGATTATCAAGGTGTTTTCCTCCTATGTTTTCTTCTACATGTCTTATGGTTTTAAGTCTTCTGTTTAAGTCTTTAATCTACTTTGAGTTCATTTCTATGAGTAACGTAAGATAGATTATCCAGTTTTCCCAGCACTGTCCTTTCCCCATTGAGTATTCTTGGCTTCCCTATCAAGTATCAGTTGACCGTACGTGTGGAGGTTTATTTGGGAGCATAGCTTTGTAGTATTGTTTGAAATAATGATGTGTGGTGCCTCCAGCTTTGTTCTTTCTCAAGACTGCTTTGGCTATTTGGGGTCCCTGGTGGTTCCATACAGATTTTCGAATTGTTTTTTATATTTCTATGAAAAATTCCATTGGAATTTTTATAGCAACTGCAGTGAATCTACAGATGGCTTTGGGTAGTATGGACATTTTAACATCAATCCCACTGCTGGGTATATATCCAAAGGAAATAAAATACCATATTCACTTTAGCATTATTCACAATAGCCAAGACATGGAAACAACCTATGTGTCCATTAGTAGATGAATGGATGAAGAAGATGTAAGAGATATAGATACAAATATATATATGGATATGGATATAGATATAGATAGATGATATAGATATAGATAGATATAGGTATATACATAGATATAGATATAGATATAGATATAGATATAGATATATAGATAGATTATATATAATGAAATATTATTCAGGCAGGAGAAACAAGGAACTTTTGGGACATTCTGCCATTTGGGACAACATGGATGGAACTTGATGGTATTATGCTAAGTGAAATAAGTCACATAGAGAAACACAAATACTGTATGATATCACTTATACATCAAATCTTAAAAAAACAAACTCAAAGAAATTGAAGACAGATTGGTGGTTGCCAAGGGTGGGATCAGGGAATGGGGGAAATGGATGAAGGTGGTCAAATGGTACAAACTTCCAGTTATAAGATCAATAAGTCTTGGGGGTGTAATGTGCATAGTGACTACAGTTAATAATACTATACTATATATTTGAAAGTTGGTAAGAGTATTTTAAGAGTTCCCACCACACACACAAAAATATAACTATATGAGGTGATGGATATATTAGTTAACATTATTGTGTTAATCATTTTGTAATGTATACATAAATAAAATCACTTCATTATATATTTTAAACCTACAAAATGTTATACATCAGTTATATCTGAACTGAAGAAAAATTGAGTGCCATGGGAACATACTGCTATTAGGGTCCGAAGGACAAATCAAGAGTTGACACCAGTTGCTCCCTGTTCCTCAACCCTACTTTATAAGGAGTTACTCTGGCTGGCATCCGATTCACCTTCTAACTTATTACCTGTCTGGCTTCTGGCCACCCTCTACTTCACACTATCATGAATTCAACTCAGAGGTAAAAGAGAGATAAGAAAACTGGACAGTCATTGCAAGGTGTGACCTTGACCAGAAGTAAAAATTTTTTTCCCAGAGAAAAGTGAAAATATATGAGAATCATTATATGAGAATATTATTCCAAGCATGCCCTTAAACATTTACTTTGGCCAAACAAAACTGTATTTGCCCCAGACCTTGCGACAGCTCTATAGGAAAGGAGCTTTGCATGGTATGTAATGATGCCAGGACATAAGGAAAAAGGAGGTGAGTGTCAAATATCTCCTATTTCATACTGTAAAAAATAAGCAATTTTTAAATATATTTTTTAAGTAGGCAACCATTAAAGTGCTATATAACTGCTTAAAACTATTAATAGCAAAAAGATCAGTGACTATAATATGAATGTCTTTAGCTAAAGAGCAATTCTGCTAATTTTGCTATTGGAATCAAGGACAATTATATAAAACCAGGTGTGCTGCAGATTATTTTTTCCTTTTAATATCGGAATGTGTGTACCAAGGGACTTTAATAATGACATATTTTAATGAAGTAAGAAGTTCTAAAATAAGTAAGTGATTTTCACCTGTCATATCATGGTATGTTGAACCTATATCCAAAAACATTCACCTCAAACTATTTCTATGGAAATCTTATACTCAAATCACAAGGTTATTTTTTATAAAAACATCTCCTTGGGCATTACATGCATTAATTTTCAAATGATTCCGTTTACTTGCCTACTTAGATTCCATCCTATACACATAATCTGGATTATGCCGATAAAACATGACATTGTGTTTTATACATGTCAAATTTTGCATGATCAAATATAAAAGCACTCAGTAAAGTTTTAATCTGTTTAATTATCATTTTATATAATTTAAAACCTTTATTTCTAGATTTTACACTGCTTTCTAATATCTCTTTATCTCAAATATATTTGCTGGCCCCAAATTGTGCTTTTTCTTTTACTAATATCTTTATGCACAGCCACTAAAATACAGATGTAAATATGAAAAACAAAAAAAAAAGTGTAAAAGGTGTGGTTATTTGTAGGGATTATGTCTCACTTATATCCAGAATATTCTACCTGCAGTTCCTGCTGTAATGCCTTGCAACCTTTAGATGCTCAAATAGATTTGCTGAATAAATAACTAAGCTTTCAAACAATGCTCTACCAAAACTCCAGAAAGAAATTACTTTACCAACCTGCAAAATGGATAATAACACCCAAAGTCTAAAATTCTAGTCCACAAAATCCAGAGCCTGGTTCTGTTTATTTCCAAAGCTCATACTATTTATGACTTTTCTTTTTTGCCTTGAGGAGATCTTCTTAGTGAATCTAAAATGTAAAGCATAAAACATTATTCTTCTTTTACCTTCCTGCACTTTGCTATAATACAGTCCTCTGTAGTGTCATATTATATAATGGGTCAACTCAATTGAAATCACCCATGAAATTTCTGTGTGTCTTTAAATAAGTCACTTAGTCTATCTGAGCCAGTTTATGTTCCTAAGCTTGTTTTTATTTTTCATCTATAAAATATGATGCTTGAAGTAAACAAGCCAGTTTTAAAATTCTACAAAAATGATTAAAAGGTTAGTGCTAGAACTAGGTTAAAAAATAATTTATAATAAAACAAGCAAACAAGTAGAACGATTTTTATAACATGTCTAGAAACGGAGTCATGTTTCTTATCTGGCAGTTTTCAGGCACCAATAGTCCAATTACTTCTAAGTTTCTTCCAAAACAATAAGTAATTTCACTTTCTCCCTACTCTCAACAGGAAGGAGGTGTCTTTAGCTAACACAGCATTTAAGTCATTGCACAAAAAAATGGACTTGTTAATACCTTGGTATATATCAAACGAAACATTTTCATAGAAAGTTATTTTACAGAGAAAAAAAGAAAAAAAGAAGTAGAAAAATGAATATAAATTGTCACTGGATACAAGCATTTTTTTTAATTCCATTAAATTATCACCCCTCTATGAATAGATTTCTAAGAAGCAATGCTTCATTTTGTTGTCAATGTTAAAATCCAACAAGATCTAATGTGTCCACCACTGGTGCTAATAAATAATCAAGTGTGTATTTCATCTCTGAGCAGGATTAATTTAAATATATAACAATTTCTAACAAAATAAGAAAAAGTAAAATGATAAGAATGGTCTTTTTTTAAATTTCTTGGTGTCCTCCAAAGAGAAGGCTTCCTTAAGAGCTCATCTTTCTAAAATTGTTTCCTATAGCTTCTGGTTATTTACGTCAAATTACGTTAACTAATAGAGGATATCTATAGGCATACATCATTTCACTGTGTTTCACTATTATTGTGTGTCATAGGTATTGCATTCTTTACAAATCGAACATCTGTGGCATCCCTACATGAAGCAAGTCTATTGACACCATTTTCCCAACAGCATTCACGCACTTCATATCTCTGTGTCACACTTTGGTAGTTCTCATAATATTTTGAACTTTTTCATTATTATTCTATTTTTTACAGTGATCTGTGACCAGTCATCTTTGATGTTACTTCTGTAATTGTTTTGGGGCACCATGAACCATGACCGTAGAAGACAGAAAACCTAATCAATAAATGCTGTGTGTGTTCCGACTGCTCCACTGACCAGCTGTCCCCCGTCTCTCTCTCTCTCCTCAGATCTATTCCCTGAAACACAGCAATATTAAAATTAGAATAGTTAATAACCCTACAATGGCCTCTAACTGTTCAAATAAAAGGAAGAGTTACACATCTCTCACTTTAAATCAAAAGCTAAAAACAATTAAGCTTAGTAAGAAAGGTATGTCAAAAGTGAAGACAGGCCAAAAGCTAGGCCTCTTCTTCCAGTTAGTCAAGGTGTGAATGCAAAGGTAGAATTCTCTAAGGAAATTTAAAAGTGCTACTCCAGTAAACACAGGAATGATAAGGGAGCAAAAGAACCTATTGCGAATATGGGGAAAGTGTTAGTGGTCTGGATAGAAGATCAAGCCTTAAGCCAAAGTCTTAAATTCTGTGAAGGTTGAGAAAGGTAAGGAAGCTGTAGAAGAAAAGTTTGAAGCCAGAAGTGGCTTATGTGGCTTAAGGAAAGAAGGCATCTCCATAACATGAAAGTGCAAGGTGAAGCAGCAAGTGATAATGTAGAAGTTGCAGCAAGTTATCTAGATCTGGGAAAGATCATGAATGAAGGTAACTACACTAAACAACAGATTCTCAGTGTAGACGAAATAGCCTGCTATTGGAAGAAGTTGCCATCTAGGACTTTCATAGCCAGAGAAGGAAAGTCAATACCTGGCTTCAAAAGTTCAAAGGACAGACCGACTCTCTTGTTAGGGGCTAATGTAGCTGATAAATTTAATTTGAAGCCAGTGATCATTTACCATTCCAAAAATCCTAGAACCCTTAAGAATTACACCAAATCTACCCTGCTTGTGCTCTCTAAATGGACCAAAGCCTGGATGACAGCAAATCTATTTATAACATGGCTTACTGAATATTTTAAGCTCACTGTTGAGATCTACTGCTCAGGAAAAAAAATTCTGTCAAAATACCACTGCTCATTGACAATGTACTTGGTCACCCCAAAATTCTAATGGAGATGTACAATGAGATTAATGTTTGCACATCTACTAGCACAACATCTATTGTGTAGCCCAGGGATCAAGTATTAATTTGGACTTTCCAGTCTTATTATTTAAGAAATACATTTCATAAGGCTATAGTGATTCCTCTGATGGATCTGGACAATGTAAATTAAAACACTCTGGGGCACCTGGGTGGCCCAGCTGGTTAAGCATCTGACTGACTCTTGGTTTCGGCTCAGGTCATGATCTCACAGTTAGTGAGTTCAAGCCCCACATCAGGCTCTATGCCAACAGTGTGGACCTGCTTGGGATCCTCTCTCTCTCTCTCTCTCTCTCTCTGCCCCTTCCCTGATCTCTCTCTCAAAATAAATAAACTTAAAAAATAAAAAAAAAATCTTTCTGGAAAGATTCACCATTCTAAGATGTCATAAAGAACATTTGTGATTCATGGGAAAAGGTCAAAATAACAACATTCACAGGAGTTTGGAAGAAGCTGATTCCAATCTTCATGAATGACTTTGAGCAGTTCATGACTTCAGTGAAGGAAGTAACTACAGACATGGTAGAAACAGCAAGGAAACTAAAATTAGAAGTGGAGCCTGAACATGTGACTAAATCCTTGCAATCTCATGATAAAACCCCAAAAGATGAGGAGTTACTTCTTTTTTTTAATGTTTATTTTTGAGAGAGAGAGAGCGAGAAAGAGAGAGAGCAAGCATGAGCAGGGGAGGAGCAGAGAGACACAGAGAAACAGAATCTGAAGCAGGCTCCAGACTCTGAGCTGTCAGCACAGAGCCCAATGTGGTGCTCAAACCCATGAGTCGTGAGATCATTACCTGAGCTGAAGTCCAACACTTAACTGACTGAGCCACCCAGGCGCCCTGACAGAGTCCAGCTCCAGCAGGTCCAGGGTTCCCCTGAAGGATGGACGGTGTTGGCACAAGAGAGATGAGAGTCGGAGAAAGGGGGAGGGAAAAAGAGAGCCACGAGTTTCTTTCTGATCACCAGGCAGGCATCTCTGCTCTCCAGTCAGGCATCTCTGCTCTGACCGGAGAGTCAGATTTATTTATTAAAAAAATGTATGGGGTACAAAACAGGAGTGGCAATTGCCTTAGACAATGATTCCTGATGACAAATTCATTGGTATGTAAAAATTTCCCAGAACATAGATTGGTAGAAGACTCATGCATAATCCTTATCAATAGTGATTGATTGTAGGTGATTTAGATGCTTATCATATGGGGAAGGAAGGTATCCTCAGCCTTCAAATACAAGGCAATGTTTTTAGCTTAGCAAAAGCAAAGGTTAGTTCTTTGTGAGCAGGGTTCAATAGCCTGTTTTCTTGAGGGGAAGTCAGGAAATGTAATATTTGCTCCCATAAACACAAAAGAAGAAATTCCTATAATTTCCTTCACAAGGTACAATTTAGCATATTTTTGGCATAAGAGGACAAGTCACTCTTGATGCCAGTCGGCAATTCGCCCTGGGGGTCGGTGCTCAAGCAAAAATAGTTGAGTGGCGATAAACATCAGTCGCCATCTGACGGTGGTAGCCTTGTAAACCCACCTTACCTCACAAGGAGATTTTCTCAACTTCGTGAGTTCAGAAAATGGCTTCCAGCAGCACCCCAATGAGGAGTTACTTCTTATGGAAGAGCAAAGAAAGTGGTTTCTTAAGATGGAATCTACTCCTGGTGAAGATGATTTAAAAAATATTGAAATGATGAAAAAAGATTTACATAAACTTAGTTGATAAAGCTGCAGCAGGGTTTGAGAAGACAGACTCCAATTTTGAAAGATGTTCTACTAGAAGTAAAACAGCTATCAAACAACATTGTGTGCTCCAGAGAAATCACTCATGAAAGGGACAGTCAATCAATGTGGCAACCTTCACTGTTGCTTTATTTTAAGGAATTTCCACAGCAACCCAGTCTTCAGCACCCACCTCCCTGATCAGCGAACAGCCATCAACATCAAGGTGAGACTCTTTACCAGCCAAAAGATTACAACTCAAGGAAAGCTCACATGATAGTTAGCATTCTTAGCAATAAAATATATTTTACCTAAGGTATGCACATTTTTTAGACATAGGTGCTATTTTACACTTAATAGACCACTGTATAGTGTAATTTTAACTTTTATATACACTAGGAACCAAAATAATTCATTTGGCTAGCTTTATTGTGATATTTGCTTATTGCAGCGATCTGGAAACAAAGTCACAATATCTCAGAGGTATATCAGTATCTTAAAGCACCTTTCAAATTGTGACTAAAATGACAATATTGGAGGCTTCTTCAGATTTTCAACTGAAGGGGAAAGATGCCTGGTTGTTATTGTCACCGTGTAGATTTTTTTCGAATGCATACCGAATTCATGGTAAAACCAATATAGGAAAAGAATCAACCTGACTGTAGCTGTCCTCACAAACCACAATTAAGAAAAGGGCTGAGGCTCTATGACCTCATGAGTCAGACTAAAACTATTAACATCATGATGAAGTTTAATCATCAAGTTTCCATGTTAAAAAGAGATTTCAGTTGCAAAGAGCTAAAAAAAAAATATGTATATATAAAATCCCTAATTAAGTGTTTATTTTATTCACAGTACTTGACAATGTACTCTGGTGTTTTGCTGTTTTTATATCATCCCTTTCTTTCTTAATTTAGGTCTAATGAGGCTAAAGATTTGCTGTTCTTTCAACATGGCTGATGATATCTTATCTTCTACCAATTATAGGACATATATGAGGCCTATTCTTAGGAAAAGTGGCATAATCAAATTTATTTTTTCCTTTTTCTAATCTAAAGTAAGGTAAATTCAACTTAAGATTCAAACAGTTGTGCAAACACATGTAATTTGGACAAGATAAAAATGATTCTAATTTTTTTGTTTTTATTTATTATTGAGACAGAGAGAAACAGAGCATGAGTGGGGGAGGGGCAGAGAGAGAGGGAGACACAGAATCTGAAGCAGGCTCCAGGCTCTGAGCTGTCAGCACAGAGCCTGATGCAGGGCTCGAACCCACGAACCATGAGATCATGACCTGAGCCAAAGTCGGACACTTAACCGACTGAGCCACCCAGATGCCCCATGATAACAATGATTCTAAAAGACTAAGCAAGTAGTGGTAACTACCACCTCAAAATGTTCTCTTTCCAGCTGCTGCATAAATGTCCAAATTCAGCTTACAAAGAGGCTACCATGTTTGCTGTATGAAAATGTAGGTTTTAAGAAAGTCAAACCTCTAAAAGTCAGAAACTGCTTGTATATGTAATTGTAATTTAGAGAAAGTTGATGGTAACTACGTAGGTTTTAGCTATAATGCTGGGGAAAAGATACACAGAGATCATTTGGCTTTTCTGGCCATTCCCAGTTGTTTTAGCTATTGATTTGTTACAACTTTTGATTCAGCACGGAGATTCCATACAGTATATTGCTGTTCTTTTTATTCTTTCTGAATTTGTCTACCTAATCTTTAATTCTTTCTTTCCAACTCCTCTCCATTCAATCATTTAGCTTCTTTCTCATCCATTATCTGCAATTAAGTGTCATCTCTTTAATCTCCCTAGTAACCTTTGATAAGTTCTAGCCACAAATGTTTCCACATCCTCACACACCCTTTCTTCTTCTTCTTCTTCTTCTTCTTCTTCTTCTTCTTCTTCTTCTTCTTCATCATCATCTTTTTTAATGTTTATTTCTCTTAGAGAAACAGACAGAGTGTGAGCAGGGAAGGGGCAGAGAGAGAGGGCAACACAGAATCTGGAGCAGGCTCCAGGCTCTGAATTGTCAGCACAGAGCATGACGAGGGACTCGAACCCACAAACCGTGAGATCATGACCTGAGCCGAAGTCGGATGCTTAACTAACTGAGCTATCCAGGCACCCCATCACACACCCTATCTTCTATTTACACCCCATATTGTTCATCAAGAAACAAATGTAATCAGAAGGAGAAGACAGATAATGTGCAAGCATTGACAATTTCCAAGACTCTAAATTGAAGAATATTTCTGCCTACTGCAGGAAACTTGGAAAATCTCTGTATATTTAAAATCCCTACTGTGCTGGATTTACTGCCTAGGGTAGACAGCTACCAATATAACATGATCTGGAGGAAAAAGAAGCTGCCGTTCCTTCTTCCACATAGTCTGTAATGATACTGAAATTATTATCCATGGTTGAATGATGTTGATATTTTATTTATTTTTTTTAATTACTTATTTTTGAGAGACAGAGAGAGACAGTGTGATCAGAGATCATGACCTGAGCTTAAGTCGGATGCTTAACTGACTGAGCCACCCAGGCACCCCATATGATGTTGATATTTTAACTCACGAGGCCTGTTTGAAGCATTATTGTTCAAGCTCCTAACATCAGAATTCTATCTTAATTTTAACACAGAAAGCCATAATAAAAATGCAGCTACCTCACCCAAGTGGTCAAGAATCAAGTGTGAATGGAAATACTATTTTTAAAAAAAAGAAGCAATAGTAACAAGTTAAATTGAAAAGATCAATAAAACTCATAACCATAAATAGAGAAAAGTTTTTAAGCTTTGTCACTAAAATTGGCTCAATAGTAGCATCAACATTACTTCTGGTTCTCATTAACTCCCCTATCTACTCTTCTTTTGTAGATTTGTTCTCTAATAGCATTCTCCACTCAAAGAAAGCAGAGTTCTGTGGAGGGTAACTGATTCCATGACTTAGAATATCCTAGTGATGCTAGTGAATAGAATGAGTCATGGCTATAAAGGCAATGGGGTCAACTAAAAAGTGATTCTTCCAGTCAAGTAACTTAACCTTCTGGTATAAGTTCTGGAAAAAGATGAACCTGCAAAAGGACATTAGTACTTTAGTACATGATGATATTCAAATGAGAAAAGTTAATATAAATTGTAAAGATGAATATTCATAGAAAAAATACAATTAAATAAGATGACCAGGGCTCCTGGGTGGCTCAGCAGGTTAGGCCTCCAACTCTGACTCTTGATTTCTGCTCAGGTCATGATTTCATGGTTCGTGAGTTTGAGCCCTGCATTAGGTTCTGTGCTGACAGGGCAGGGCCTGTTTGGGATTCTCTCTCTGTCCCTTCCCCACTCATGTTCTCATACTCTCTTTTTCTCTCTCAATATAAATAAATAAACTTAAAAAAAACTTAAGAGACATCTGGGTGGCTCAGTTCATTGAGCATCTGACTCAGCTCAGGTCATGGTCTTGCTGTTCATGAGTTCAAGCCCCACATCAGGCTCACTGCTGTCAGCACAGAGCCTGCTTCAGATCCTCTGTCCCCCTCTCACTGCCCTTCCCCTGCTCTGCTCACTTATTCTCTCTTTCTCAAAAATAAATAAATATTTTTTAAAAATTAAGATGACCTTATCTTAACAGAGAAAGGTCTTGTGTATCTGTGTGTGTACATGTTTGATATATTTATTCTATTAATTATACATTTCTAAAATATAGACCTGTGTTTGCTTTTCTCTGCATAAGCAGGAAAGAAAAAGCAATAGTGAATAAATAAGTTTTTTCAAAGGTAGGAATTTACCAAGAACAGAAAAAATTGATCAGTTCTGTTGGTCATATATAACAGGCAGGTGGGGGGAAAAAGGGGCATTCAACACAATCAGGCCAATGACAAAGTAGAGCTTCAACATGTGTTCCAAAGTGATTAATAACATTTTAAATATTTATTTACTTTTGAGAAAGAGAACAAGTAGGGGAGGGGCAGAGAGAGAAAGGGAGACACAGAATCCAAAACAGGCTCCAGGCTCTGAGCTATTAGCACAGAGCCCGATTCAGGGCTCAAACTCATCAACCATGAGACCATGACCTGCGCCAAAGTTGGAGGCTTAACAGACTGTGCCATCCAGGCTCCCCAAAGGTGATTAATGAAATAAATGTACTATAAACAAGGACTAAGTCAACTGACTCAATCTTTACCATCCTGTGAAATATAACAAAAACTAAATGGTACAATTGATAAGCCACATGTTTTTAATAGTCAGCATCTCATAATGATAAAACAAAGATAGCAGATTTGCAAACAACTAAAACCTATGTCAAAGGTACTAATTAAAAAAAAAAAGAATTACTAACCTAACAGTGAAATTTTAATACAAAAAGAAGCTCAGATTGAAGATCAGTAGCTCAATTTTGAATCACCATGGGAGAAACAAGGCAGATCTAAGTTCCAACCAAGAACCCAAAGTCTGACTGCTCAGAGAAGATATTCTTTAGAGTCAATTAAGAAAACTACAACTCTGGAAATACATCAAAGTAATATCTTTAAAATATATCAAAATAACTATAGCTATGATACTTGAAAGATATGCAAACAGAGAAACAATGGAATTACTGATTAAATCACAGAATCAGTTTGCATGGAAATAAAGTAATTAGCTGAGTGATAACTATGTTTGTTCTTTGCCTTCTATTTAAGGTAATGAGTCAAGGATAATAATTTCATAATAATATTTTAATTTTTTAATAGAATTTAAAATATGTAATCTACTTTTAAAAGCCAAAAATGTTTTTAAAAGCTTTATCACATTTATGTATGTAATACTCTAAGCATTAAAGTACAAATAATCATGAATGTGCTTCTCCATGTACAAAAACCTCTCAGACATAAAACAACCTTCTATCAGGAAATGGAGTGTGTGCCCATTAGTACCTATTGTCACATTAGCAGAGATCATTTCCTTGATAACAGGGGAGGGCAATATTCTCAGAAAAACCATTCTCAGAAAGGTTTTAATGAAAAATAGAAAGTAAAAGCCAGATGTATTATCCAAAAGAGGGCAAGTCTAAATAGGACAAGGCAGTATAAATGCTGTTTTTGTCATTGTTTTGCTAAGTCAACCATGTCTGTGATTTCTGACCTGTCATTTAACATTTCTACATCTCAGCACGTCTTCAAATGATAATATGGGCAGTATTTCACAGCAAAAGCTGGCAATTTGGAGTCTAACTGGACTAAAATTGCCCTCCCATTAATACCTATGCATTCTGGGTCCCATTATTAAGTAGCCCCAAGCTTCAATTTTTTATCATTAGCATCAACATATTTATATCTGCCATAAAGGTGAACAAGGACTACATACACAAAAGTCCCTAATATACAGTAACTGAATAATAAATGTTAGCTGTCCTGATTTCATAAGGATGAGGTAGAAATAGACATAAATAAGAGGTCTAATCCTCCTTGGTAATAGTTGTTTCACCCTCAAAAATGATGATGACCATGAAGATGTGCCTCTCAGGTCTCCCCTGTGGAGAGCATAATTGACCTACAGCTCCAGCTACTGTGCTCTGAAACCCATCATCACCTTCCAGCACTGCTCCCAGTCAGTGACGGGACAAAGCAAGCCTGCTAAGGAAGGCCCACTCCTAAGAGATGGGGAAGGCTTGGCTTGTGGACTCTCCATCAGCCTGGCTCAAATTTACCAGGGCAGTACTGCAGTCTCAGCCTCTTGCACCCAACCTTCCATCTTTACTTGTCTCCTTCAGGGTCAGAGCTACAGCCTAATGGTAGAGTCTAATGGTCTCCCAGCCTCTCCGAGCTCCCTTCCCTCCGAATTTTCCCTTAAGAAAACTCTTACATGTCTAATGCTGCCTTGGCATTTGCTTCTCAGAGGATCTGGACTAACACAGGAACCCAGGTTCTTAAATTCAATTAGGGCAATAATTTATAGTATTTTAAAGCCTTTAGTAGGTTGAAGAGATGATTCTCTTCTGAAAGAAAAACCTCACTCACAGGCAGAAACAGAGCCAATACATTTAAGGACTTGAAAGTCCTACCATTGAAAGACTTCATAGGTCCATTTACAAAGGCTAATTCTACCATTAGTGAAAATAATGGCAAACGCTTGTAGAAATGTACACTTAGAATTCAAGATAATCCATGGTCAAGGCCACTTGGCCTATGCTTTAAAATCAATCATAAAATGTACTTTCTGAAATGTGTTTATTTATTAAAACAATGCTCCCACAAGGCCACAGTACAGATCAATACATGTATAATGGGGTTAAGACTACATGTTCTAAAGGGGCATAATCTTTAATAGTGTATTAACAATTAAATAGGCTCCAGCACCTTAAATGGACACTGAAAAAAAATTTAAATCATCATCCCATACAGGGACCAAAAACGTCAAAATCTGTATTACTGAAAAGTGTTCCTATATTATTCTATTTAAATATTTTCTTAGATTCCTTGAAGTCTGCCAATAAAAGCCATGTCTACAATTCATTTTTGTAGCTGTTCTTTCTATAGTGCCTTCGTTCTTATTCTGAATTTTAAAAGATATCTTTTTAATTTTTGTAACTATTACAGTAACTCCTTTAGACACTCAGATTCCTAAGAGACCCCAAATTAACCAAACTGAATTTTTAAAAACTTCCTTTTCAAAGCACTCTGCTAAATTCAATCAGTAGTCTATTTTTGCTCTATGGCCATAAACGAACTCAAAGGCCCCTTCCAAAAATAGTCACTGAACATTCAAATACTTTTTGAGTACCTAACCTGGGACACACATCAGTACAAAAAGGGAAATATCTTACTTCCAAATTACTCCCATACCATCAGCATTACAATGTATCTAAACACTAGAAGATTCTTTTCTGCTTTAAAAAGTGGGTTCAACCATATAGCCCAATAAATTACCCATTTGTACTTCTTCCTGACATTTGACGTTTTCCGTTAGCTCAACTTCACATTTCCTTTGTTCATTTACCCACTAGGTGCAGCTCTATGCAAAAGTATTTAGCTTTTAAGTGTCATTTTTAAATATTAGTCTCTTCAGTACTTTAATCATTTTCACTAAAATATCTGGATTCCTGCCATCTGATGACATTTTCTATGGAATTAAATTTGCAAAATGATTTTAAAGTATATTCATAAGATATATATTTACATGGGCTCTATCATACAGGGAAAAAACCAATCATCCTTGTCTTACTGTTGTTTGTTTTCCAACTCAAGGGTAGTCATCTTTAGGTAAGTCATGACTTAGGTCTTAAAACCTAGAACTGTCTATTTATTTAATAAACACTTATTCAGTGCTTACTATTACAAATAATTCCCCTCTGTTTAGAGATATTAATTCATAAAGTCCCTCCAGCAGTCCTATGAGTAGGTGTTATTATTATTCCCAATGCCGTGGATGAAGTTAAATAATTTCAAGGTCACACAAGCCATAAGTCACAGGCTAGATTTGATACCAGTAGCTTTGATCCAGATTCAGCAATTTAGCATAGTTCATGCTGCCCACAACGTGACTCTGGTGACTGCAAAGTGAGTTGTAGAATTCATTGCTATCGTAAAGAAATAATTAGCTTCTCTATAATTTCCTTATGTGACAAAGGGGTTTTCTCCAATTTCCACTGGACCATGATTGATGGTAGCTGCTTGGGGGTCTGTGTTGGGAAGAATGTTGAATATGAGTGTGCACCGAATAGGAAAGAGTAGTGAGACTGATCAGGCATGTCTGACAGTCTCAAGTGAGATCTGTGGTGGTTTCTAGATACATATTAACGATCCCTAAGCTGAACTTTTCCAGTTAAGCCTACAGCATTTGTTTCTTCTAGATCTTCAGAAATGTAAAGCTGAAGAAATGTGGGACATCTGGGTGGCTCAGTCAGCTGAGCATCCAACTTCAGCTTATGTCATAACCTCATGGTCCATGAGTTTGAGCCCTGCATCCGGCTTACTGCTCACTGCTATCAGGGCAGAGCCCACTTAGGATCCTCTGTCTCCCTATCTCCCTTCCCTCCCTCCTCCTCTTTCTCAAAAATGAATGAAAACTAAAAAAAAAAAAAAACAGAAAAAGAAAAGAAAAGAAAAGAAATGTGAAGTTGTTGAAAACTAAAGGAACTGAGGAGTCACTGGAAACTTTAAATTTAGTTTTTCATTGCAATTGTTGTATGATATTTTAAGCAGTCAAAAATTCTCCTTCAAGAAATCGGTAACTTTGCATACTTAAAAGGCCATGAAATAAGATACTGTCCTGCAACCGAGATTCTTCCTCAATAACCTGGCTTCTACTGTACCATCTGAAATAACACTTGCTCTGGTTGAGGTGAGCATGGTCTGTTGGCATCTAAGTTTTGGCTTCCAGATATAAGCGAGTGGATTTCTTTTCACAAAACAATCTTATGGAAAGAAAAGAATACAGTAACTTAAACAATAATTGTCCCCATTCCCTATTTCTCAACAAATCTCTTTTTTTTTCTCCATCAGTATATTTTCATTTTCTCTCATTAAGGGTCTGATAATAAATTTTTCATTACCTCTAAGATGTTTTTTAAAGTGTGTCATGAAGAGAAATGTTTAGTTCTCTAACCAGAAACAAACCACCTGAGTGAAATGAAAATCTAATACATACATTGTCTAGCTATAGATATTATATGTGTGAAATTATATAGGTGCTACTGGGGAAAAAAAAGGATATAGTGAAGATTCATCCTCATGGTGCTTAGAGTTGAGCATGAGGGCAGATAAATAAGCAAAGTCTAATACAAGACACTAGCTTATTAGGAGAGATATGTGCAAGACATTATAATGGATATAGATAAAAGCATATTTAACTTTTTGCCTAGGTCAAGAGAGTATTACATAATCCTTCAATGGAATGACTTTTGGTCTGAGAATTAAAACATATTTAGGATTTGTCAAGTGGCCATAAACAGGGAAGGCAAAGATTTTTTTTTTTTTAAAGCATCTTACAGGGGCGCCTGGGTGGCTCAGTCAGTTAAGCATCCAACTTCGGCTCAGGTCATGATCTCACGGTTTGTGGGTTCAAGCCCCGTATTGGGCTCTGTGCTGACAGCTCAGAGCCTGGAGCCTGCTTTGGATTCTGTGTCTCCCCCTCTCTCTGCCCCTCCCCTACTCATGCTCTGTTTCTGTCTCAATAATAAATAAAGATTAAAAAAATATTTTTAAAAAGCATCTTACAAAAAAAAGAAGCAGAGAGGAAGAAATTAGCATGCCATGAAGCAATTCAATAGACAGATCAGAATATTGGAAGGAAGGGCTAGGAAGAAAAGAAGGTAGAATTGAGCTCACATTCATCATGAGAAGTAGAGACTTTATCCAGAGCATAGTAAGAAGTCACTGGGAAAGAAACATGTGCTATTGATATGGCATGGTTGCAACTGTATATTTTCAATACATATTTTATACACAGACTTTTTTTTTTGTCTATCCTAAAACATGATGTAGGGTAGAATAAGGGAGAAGTCTGGGGATAAGGAAATCAGTCAGCTAATTGTTCAAAAAGAAGAGGATGTGATGAAGGCCACAACAGAAAACAGAAAAACACAGATTCAACAAATATCTGGGTATATAAAACTTCCACTAATACATGTCACAGGGCTCCAATCTGATTTAGGCATTAGTCATATTTTGATTCTGCTTTATATACATGTACTTGTAATTTCACATGTTCTTCACAACAGCTTCATGAGATTAGTATTATAACCTCGATTTTACTGATAAGAAAATGAGATCTGGAGAAGCTGCTCACTCAGTGAAATACTTCTATAAAATAATGAAGCCGAAGGTCAAATCCAAGACTCCAGACCCTATTCTTCTCACTGACCCACAAGGCTATTATTGAAAATCTCTTCATCAAAGTGACTAACAAGTTGACTTTTGTTATTGTGGTTGTACTTGATATTTCAATGACCATTTTTGCCATGTTAAAGTTCAAAATCTATGATTTACCATACTGTTAGTGAAACTATAATCCTTGCAAATATTTAAAACACCAGTCAAGGACTTAGAATCAGTAACAGAAATGTGAAATATGTAATGATGTCTTTTATTACACAGTAAAAGAAAAAAAATTCTTAAATAGGTCCATAAATCCTCCTTATAAACCATTAGATAGAAAACTCCCTATTACTTATTTATTTCCTTAGAAATAAAAGTGAAATAAAGCTTTCTGTTGTTTTCTAGCTACTTTTTGTTAAGATAAAATTTGCATGCAATGAAATGCACAGATTTTCAGTGTACAGTTCCATAGAAGACAATTATACAAAGGATATGTCCATACCAACACCCTATCTCCTAATGGGGCATTAATCTCTTTTCCTCTTTATAAGCAGAGAAAAATCATTTTTCTTCATCCCTCATCCATAGAATATCTATGTCTTGGAGGACATATGTCTTGTAGGACATATGACCTCACTTTCATTGCCTCACTCCAGACATAATCATACTTTTCCTGGGACAAGAAAAGGTAAGCAGCAACACCTTTATTATTCACTGTGCAATAATTAATAAAAACTGTATCTCTAGGCCAGAATACTCAGGAGAAAATTAATAAAGATGAATACTAGAAACCCAAAAATATGTGAGAAATTCCATAATACATTATTATTTATGCTTTTAACTGTCAATTATCTTTTAAGGTATTTTTACAATAATGCCAATATCTCTTTTATCTATCTATATGTTTACCACTTCTATTTTCTTCTGGCCCTTGTGCAGATTCAACTTTCTACCCGGTATTCTTTGCCTTCTGCTTGAAGAAATTTAAAAATAAAAAATTCTTGTAGTTTAAGTTGGCTGCCAGTGAATTCTCTCAGCTTAACTTTCCTTTGTCTGAAGAAAAATTATAATTAACTTTCATTTTTGAAAAATACTTCTCTGGGTCTAGAATTTTAGAAGGACAGATTTCTTCACTGATCATTTTACCTGAAAAGTCTAATCTACTCATAAACCCATTCAGTGAAATTGTTCAGTTTATACTTTCTTCCTCAGAATTCATTCTTTTCTGGAGGTTATTCTTTTCCTGGTCTCTGGAGTTGTACCCTAGGCATGCATGCATGCAGTAAAAGATGTAAGGGGATACCTCTATAGATTTCTAGGTGCCTTTCTTTCTGCAACTGCCTTCTGTTCAGTATTTGACCCCACAAACTTCAGCCCCCTTGGTCTCTACAAATTCGGACCTTTTTCTCAACCATACAAAACTGCCAAGCTCAGTTTGGTTTTTCCCTACCTGTAAGACAGAATGAAAATTGCCTCCAGGAAAAACACTGAGTCAATTTGGAATGCTTACCTTTTTCATGTCCCTTCTCTCAGGGATCACAGTCCTATGCTGCAATATGGAGAGAGAGCTATTTTTAGTTTATTTACCCTGACAAGATAGTTCTGAAGCCTCCTATTCCCAACAGATAAAAACAGACTTGCCTAACATTGTTTTTGAGATTCATCCATGGTTTTGTGTTCATTTTTTTAAATTGAATAGTATTCTATTGTTTCATTATACCAATATGTTCATCCATTGTCTAGTTGGTAAATGTTTTGATTTTTCTTTTTACAGAATTTAGCTACTAGGTTAAAGCTTTTACAGACCTTTCTGGATCAATATTTGTATGGAGATATATTACCATTTCTCCTGGATGTTTACCTAAAAGTATGATTATTATGTTACAGAATAGATATATGATTTACTTCATAAGAAACCACACAGCAGTTTTCCAATATAGTTATATCATTTTATATTCCCACCAGTAATGTATGAGCAATCTGGTTTACAGCCTTTTTAATTTTAGTCATTCTACTTGGCATAAAATGGTATTTCACTGTGATTTTACTTTGCATTTTCCTAATGACCAGTTAGATTAAGTATACTTTTAGGTGTTGGTTGGACATCCAAACATATTCTTCTGTAAGGTGTCTGTTCAAGTCTTTTGCCCATTTTTGAGTTTTCCTTTTAATTAAACTTTTTAAGCAGATCTGGTTGTATTTTTATTATATGTTGAACACTGTATGATATATGAATTGTGTTGACTCTTTGAAAGGCAGTTGAGATTGTTGTTGGTGCCAGTTTAATTCCTGGTGGCTCTTTTAATCATGTTATATTTGGTTCTATTCTTTGCAAATATCTTAAGTTTACCCTTAATCCTATCCATACAGTAATATGTTGTCCTTTCTCTAAAGATGTGGCATTTCTAGAGTTTTAACTAAATGCCTGGGGAACTCTGAAAGATCTCTTCACTCTGGCTAGTTTGTAACTCCAACAACCCCTGGTATCTCATTTCTGCTCTCAGGACACCAGCAACTATTGTTGATTAGGACACATAGAGATGTACCCTGTAAATGGGCACCTTAGCCTTTGGACAAAAGCTTAAAATATAGTCTTCATGGATGCTCCCTTCTGCACAGCTCCCTCCTTTCTAGTACCTTACAAATAAAAGTCATTTCAGCCATTTTGAACTCTAACATCTGACTCCTTTGCTCACTGAAGCCATTATGTTTGGTTGGGGTCCATCTTTCTGTGCTTTGCTAGGTGATGTGTCCCACTCAGGCTTTGCAAAGAGACCTCTCATGTTTTTTCCCTTATCTCAAATATCTTGAAAACAGTTGGTTTATACATTTTGCTTAGCCTTATAGTTACAGGCAGGAGGGCAAGTCCAGTACAAGCTGATC
Organism: Cryptoprocta ferox; assembly: GCA_028646485.1. Taxonomy (NCBI): domain Eukaryota; kingdom Metazoa; phylum Chordata; class Mammalia; order Carnivora; family Eupleridae; genus Cryptoprocta; species Cryptoprocta ferox. Next base: position 90,431,510 of record CM053574.1, on the reverse strand, counting down.
CATTATGGCCAGAATGAAGTCATGTAGCTCCATTTAACCCTAACAAAGTGTCAAGAAATCCTATCCTACCACTACCTATCCAACTAGATTATCCTCCTCAAAAACTACCATAATAATTGGAAGAATTTCTATTTCTCTTCCCATGGCTCTGAGGAGTCTTTGGAAAGAGGTATTAGCAAGAATCTGCCTTCAAATCTCAGATCCATAGTAAAGCAAAAAGTAAAATTGCAAAGCATATTAATGAAGTTTTTAATTACATGCAAACATTAGACCTCAGCTAATATGAAAAAAAAAAGAGTGAAGAATATTAAAACTAGATGTAAAACTATTCATTTCATCCCAGACTTTTAAAAAGCCTGAATATACTAATAAAATGATCTCAAATCAGGTACAAAAATCTTTCATGTCAATCAAAAGCAATCTTATACATGGATCTGACATAAAATCTGTGTATAACAAGGCATCTGACAGATGTTTGAGGAACTGCAAAAGATACTAAAATGCTATTTTTAGTAAATCCCAATTTAGTTTCAAAATGCATATTATAATCCAGCACAGCAATATATAAGAATTAATAAAGTCAAAGGATAGATATGTTCTGTTCTAAAATAGAATGAGTGAGGGAAGTGAGAATGAAAACAACAGGAAACATCTATTCATTTTACAAATATAATTTTAACAGCATGTTTCTTAATTTAAAGCCATGTTGTATCATTGCATTTTATATTTTTTTAATCTTTATTTATTTTTGAGAGAGAGAGAGAGATTGAGAGGGGGAGAGGCGGAGTCTCAATATGGGGCTCAAACCCATGAATTGCAAGATCATGACCTGAGTCAAAGTTAGATGCTTAACCTACTGAGCCACCCAGACAGCCCCCAAAAAATATTATATGTACTAAACTAGAGAATCTTATGATAAAATTATTAGTAATTTTACTTATAGTTATGAATAAAGATATTTTTATATTTTCTTACCCACTTTCTATCATCAGTTTGTATCTACAGAGTACCAAAATATCTTTGGATAATTAGAATTCCTTCTTCTTTTTTTAATTTTTTAATGTTTATTTAATTTTAAGAGAGAGAGAGACAGTTTTGAGCAGGGTAGAGAGAAAGAATGGGAGACACAATCTGATGCAGGCTCCAGGTTCTGAGTGTCAGTACAGAGCCCGACATAGGGCTTGAACCCACAAACCATGAGATCATGACCTGGGCCAAAGTCAGACACTTAGCCGACTGAGCCACCCAGGTATCCCTAGAGTTCCTTCTTCTAATGTCCCCTTTAGGGTTCTTGGAAATCTGAGAACAGAGCAGTGCTGAAGGGTATTGCTGCCACCACATTTCAAGATATCCATAATGTCACTTTGGACATTTATTTGTGGTTTATCCTGAAAAATTCTGTTGTGAACTCTAACATGTTAATGGCCACATTTAAGAAGCATTGGTGAGGATGAGAATGGAATTGGAAATTAAAGGACTCAAAACCCCCTTTAATTTACTTAACTAACTCTCTTGAATTCTTCCTCAATAATTATGAGTGCCATGTAAATAGGAATCAGAAAGTAGAGGGGAAAACTTAACAAAATGAGTTGGTAGAGATGATCTCTCATGTTCTTTTTATTTTAAAGATTCTTTGGGGTGCCTGGGTGCTCAGTTGGTTAAGCATCTGACTCTTGATTTCAGCTCAGATCATGATTCCAGGGTCATGGGAGCAAGCCCCTTGTCGGGTTCCAGCTCTCTCTCTTCCTCTGCCCCTCTCTCCCACTCTTCCCCCAACCCCGTCTAAAATAAATAAATAAATAAATAAATAAATATTGTTTTTCTAGGAATGCAAAACAAAAAATATGTTTCAAAATCAGTTTGTTCAGTGGAAGTACCTTTGAAAAGGAAGTAAAGCTGCCTAAAATGACTCCTTTGAAAGTTATAACAGTTACTTGAAGATAAACATTGCAATAAGTTAAAAATACTAGTAATTAAATTTTATTAATATTTTAAACATAGGATTCAAAAATTACAATCAAAACTTATCTGATAATTTCCTTGAGTTATTTATAATTAGTGTTTTCAATTCATTTCCCTCTATTCTCTCTTGAACCTACTATGATCATACTTCTGTCCTCATCACAATACCACAGTGATTCCAAAATTCTAATTCCAATGGTTAACTCTTGGGTCTCATCTTACTAGACCTAGCAGAAGCATTGAACGTCCATTAAAATACCTGATTCTACAATTAGATTTCAGAACCCTTTATTCCCCTGGCCACCCATCCTCATTCTCCTTTGTTGACTCCCTCTCATTTTCTCTAATTCTCACAATTAGAATGCCTCAAAAGAACCTCTCCACCTTTCATTTCAAATACTCTCACTCCTTTGGTGATCTTATCCAATCTTAAATTGAATTTAAAATATCAACGTTATGCAACTGCTCAATTTATATCTTCAGCCTATACTATCCAAATTTCTACTTAATTAATTCCCTCCAGACTATAACAGACATCTCAAAATGAACTCTTGATTTTCCCTCCAAAATTGCTTCTCCCTTCATTTTCCCCATTTCAGTTAATGATGGTTTTATTCTTCCAGTTGTTTAGGGCAAAATATAAGAGTCATCTTTGTTTCTTCTTTTTCTTTTTTTCACTGAATTGAATCTATCATATTCTTTTGGCTCTACTTTCAAAATCAATCCAGAACTCTACCATTTATGATCTCCACTGCTGTCATTCTACTCCAAGCATGATCCTTCTTGCCTAGAATACTACATTAGCCTCCTTGCTGGTGTCTGTCCCTTCACCCTTACCCTTGCACAGTCTCTTCTCGACAAGGAAGCCATAATAATCCTAGCAAAATTCAAGACAGATCATGCTGTTACTCTGCTCACATCTATCCAGTAGCTTCTCATTTCATTTCAAATTAAAACCAAATTCTTTACAATAGCACCTGATTTGCCTTTCCACAATTCTTCTCAAAATTATTTCTTACAATTCTCCCAAATGGATCTTGTACTTCTTGGAATACTCCAGACATGCTTTTGCCTGAGAGTTTTGCCTTTGCTGGGGCTTATAGCCCAGTTGTTATTTCTTCAAATGTCCACAGACCTTATTCCTCCAACTCCTTCTTTCTTTATAGGGGATGATTTTCATGACTCTCCTATTTAAATTTTCAATAATATCCTTAACTGTTTAATTTTCTCTATGCACCTGTTACTATTTTTCCAAAAAAAATTTTTTTTACTCTCTTCTTGTTGGAATGTCAGCTTCAGAAGGGAAAAAATCTTGTCTGTGTTATCAATGATTGTGACTCCAGGACATAGAAAAATGCCTAGTAGACAGTCAATAAACAATTATGGGTGCATAAGCATTTCTTTACCAAAAGTATATAATGTCTTTGAAGTAACTAGCTGTTTAACATAACAGGTAATACATGTCAGCAAAAACAAACAAAAAAACTCAACTCAGGATTGTTTATCTTATGGCAGAATAAAAGAGGCCAGTGATGTCAAATCTTTAGAAAATTGACTTAAAATGTAAGAAGTCTTAAGGCACAAAAAAGAAAATCCCATGTTTCTACTTACTGGATAATTTATATAACATGGTAATTACAACAATATCATTGGGGGAGAAAAAGACTATGGATTTTATATAATTAAGGCAGCAAAAAGTATAAAGCTATTTGCCAAAACCTTAATTTTTTTAAATATTTATATATTTACTTTGAGAGAGAGAGAGAGAGAGAGAGCTCACATACATGAGTGAGGTATGGGGAGAGGCAGAGAGATAGAGGGAGACAGAATCCCAAGCAGGCTCCATGCCCTCAGCACAGAGTTCGACATGGGTTCAAACCCACAAACAGTGAGATCATGACCTGAGCCTAAACCAAGACTCAGATACTCAACCAACTGAGCCACCTGGGGCCCCTTACCAAACTTTTTCTAATGTAGAAAGGTTTCTATTTATGGGCAACCTAAATTTCAAATATTAAGAATATCAATACTTCTTCATAAACTGATAATAGTAAATATTTTCTATTGAGAAATTTTACATTGTTCATAAGTAACATTAAAAAGAATTTGTTGGGGAGCCAGGGTGCCTCAGTCGGTTAAGCATCTGACTCTTGATTTCAGCTCAGATCATGATCTCATGGTTCATGAGTTTGAGCCCTGTTTCGGGCTCTGCCCTGACAGTACAGAGCCTGCTTGGGATTCTCCCTCTCTCCTCTCTCTCTGTCCCTCCCTGGCTTGCACTCTCACTCTGTCTCTAAAAATAAATAAATAAACATTAAAGTATTAAAGGAACTTGTTAATGTCTCTGCTTGGAAATAAGCAAACAACAAAATTAATTACATATCCATTCAGAGATTAAAAACTTGAGACCCAGAGAGAGAGAAAAAAATATGATCTTCAAGGTCAAAAACTAGCTGATGGCAAATCTGGTATCTTGTGTATTCCTTCCATACCAACAATACTGTCCCTAAAATCTGTCTCTGTAATGTTTGGATGTTTTTACTCATAATACATTCCATGTTGGCAATTTATTTTAGAAAGAAAAGCTCTCAAATTAGTTTAGCAACACAAATGTCATACACATAGAGATTAAACATACAGCATCTTTAATGCCTTAATATAACAGCTGTTATCCTCATTTTTAGCTGAAGCTCAGGCAAATAAAATACTTACTATTTAGGAATTCAAGGGAAGGGACATGCTTTTTTTTTTTTAAGAAATCTATACTATCTAAATTAAGATACTTACATATGAGGGTGATTTGAGTTTATTGGTTCATACCTCACTCTCACCAATACTCCCTGAAGTGTAAATATTCAGTATGTAGGGGGCTATATCTGAATTTGCCAGACAGCTCAGAAATAAAAGACCAAAGTGACTACTGAAAAACTTGAAATGTGGTGGCAGCCATCACCTTTAGCATTTCTCTGTTGTGAGATTTCACAGAACCCTGAAGAAAACAATAAAATAAAAACCTTTAAATGTTCCTCTCATTCCACTGTAAACCCAATATATTATCTAAAGCTGAAATAGTGTTATACAGATTACAACAAAAAAAAGAAGAGGTTAGAAATCTTCGGCATGGTAGAACTTTCTAGAACTGAATTTCCAGGTACTACATATCCAAGTCCTAGCATAGGAATTATTGCACACATACACACACACACACACACACACACACACACACACACACACAACTCATTAACTCAACTTACACCTTACCACATGCTAACTTGTACTAGGCACTAGAAATACTTAGCTTTTATGCAGTGTAGTAGAAAGATAGATATGAGCAAATATTTATGATCAGTGTGATGAGTGTTATCACATTGGCCTACAAGGATACTATAAGATCATGTAAGACAGACACCATACCCAGACAGGAAATAGAAGGAACCTTAGGAGAAAGTCAGGAGAAAGTCAGGCAGGAAACACTGACCAAATCATCAAAGCAGAGAGGAAAGAGAACTTAAATATGATGATAAGAGGAAGAATGAGGCCACCATTTTCTCAGCACCCAACACCAAAACTTGGAGTAATATTTTGCTGCTTCTTATCCTTCCCACTTCATATTCTTGTTATTAAACTATGCTGATTCATTCTTTTTCTTTTCCATTTCCTCTATATTACCTGGTCCCGAGTTTACCAGATGCTCCCAGCATGACTGCAAAAGCCCCCTAATTGCTCATTTGGTCTTGATCTGGAGGCAAGAGGTCATCTTCTAAACTACTTGATAATAAAAAGAAAACATATATGTAATAAACATATATTACATGTATGGTATGATATGTGTTTATTACATATATGATATATAAGAAGTACATATTATATACATATATGACATACACAACAAAATGCTAATTACCACATTGCTGGGGAAAATAGCTACGATTCTTACATAATTAAGGCAGTGAAAAATTTAAAGATATTTGCCAAATGTTCTTTTACAGCATTTTCCATTTATAAGCAACCCAGACTTCAAAAATGTTAAAAATATAAATAATTCTTCCTAAAACTGATAATTATAACAAGTACATATTTAGTGTAAAGCTTAAACTTCCAAAATGGAAGAGCAAATCTTGCCAGTAGGTTGATTTTACCCAAACTATTCAGCTTTATTTCCTATTTAACTCCCCAGATCTTCCACTGCATGATTATTTTCTCTCTGTCCACAACATGTCCACACCTGCCACTTTGATTTTTTTCCAGATTGTTTCTACACACACATATTGGCACACATGTACCCACACATATACATACCCATACAGACTCCACTCTATTTTTGTTCAAACCTTAAATGTTCTTCAAGGTCCACTTAAATTTTCAGCTTTTCTGGGTTGTTTTTTAGCAGCTTTTCCACTCCATTCCAATTCAAATTGCAATCCTCCTTCCCAGGACATTTATAATCTTTTCCTCCCAATTTGCATCTCATTCATTCAATCCAGATATATTTATTAAATATGCACAATGCAATAAGGCACTGTGTTAAGTGTTGTTGAAACATAAATAAGCAAGGTAAACTTGATTTTTGCTTTCATGTCAACATTCTTAATTTAAGACTGATGACATGCTGTCTCTGCAGTATTTTCCTAAACATGATGTTTACATGTATATTTAGTCACATATATTCTAGTTTCCTATATGTAAAAATTACATGAAACAGTTATTTTGTATTCTCTATAATAGTTCATAGGCAGTATCCATAAAAGGCAGGTGAGGTAGAAAGAAAAAAGAAAGTACATGGGTCTAAATTTAAGATGAAATAATTTCCTCTTTGTTCTTATTTCTTTATACTTCAAGAAAGATTAACAATAGAAAAGGTTGCATTTGAATTCCAGGATTCAAAACAGCATTTTTCATAGATCTCTATTTAAACTTAAAAATAAAGTGACTTTAAAGGCTAATATGTCCAATAGATGGTCACATCTCTCTAGAGAATATAATCCTTCAGAGGTTTTCCAAAATTTTATTAATATACCTTCTGGTGGAATTTGTCTGCCACTTTTTTTTTTCTAGTATCCAATCAAAAGACTTCCCAATGTATCCTCCTTTGCAATGAAATTATCTTAAAAATAATTCAGAACTAACCAAACTAAATAAATTTTACTGTGCAAAGAGCAAGGGTATCTTTAAATAAATGATAACTATGTGTCTTCAAGTGTTATTTTTATAATAGCTTTGAGAACTATGACTAGAATTGACATAAACATGTTATATGCCATGGGATAAAGGTGTGAAGAATGTTAGATAATCATCACCTGTACTCTAGCTCATCAATCAAGTAAAACTAGGTTTTAACTATTGTTCTGAGAAGGGTTTTGTTCTGCCTTAACCCTACATTTTCAGACCTGCCTTCTCCTAAGTCACAGTTTAAACAGAACATATAATGTTCATAGTCTTGGGCAAATACTTCAAAATAGTAATATTATTTAGTCCAATATATTAATTCTTTGTCAACTGTATAGAAAAGCAGGGAAAGTTAAAACAGTGTTGGAATATGGTACCTTTAGGGTGTTGAAACAATGATAGCTTTAGGTGTTGAAACACACACACACACACACACACACACACACACACTCTCAATCTCTCTCTCTCTCTCTCTCTCTCTCTCTCTCCCATTCAAAGGAGGAAATAAATGTTGGAAACAAACATGGAAAACATTGTGTACAGTATTACCCCAGTAAGCCCCTTATACATAATCATCTCTTTATTTGCCATATAATTATATCAGTACTCTTATTTTCTAAGCCACGATAAACTTAAAATACACTTATTTTTAAAAAGAATAACCCTTTCAAGCCTCAGCATTCACATTTTACTATGAAAGCACGTGTACCTTCCTTTTTTATTTTTCCCTCTCATTATCAGATTCATGGGACTATATTGGGCCTGTTGATCTGACACCACTAGCACTCTGCAGGGCCTGATTTTATGTGTTTGTCCTTCTCTTTACCTTAAAGAAGCCCTTTTCTAAAGGAATAGGCAAATTAATTGGTTTTGTCTTCCTTCTATCTAGAACTTAAACATTTCTCCCATAGCCAATATGATTCTTCTTACATGTCTGATTATCTGTTCTTCCCTGCGTGACTATCTCTTCACTACTATCCATATACTGAAACACATATGCTATAGCACTTCATAAGGTTCTAGGTAAGAGGAAAACACTGTTTTCCTTAAAGGAAATAATGATCTCAGAGCAAAGTATCAAAAGAATATAAAGCATAAATTCAAGATTATTCCTACTGTGTAGGGTTCCAGCATTAGTTGTATATGAAATCACCTGGAAACATTTTTAAAACCTATTCCCAGATCACACCCTAGAATGATTACACAGGTTTCCAAGGGGATTACAACACCAAGCATTAACAACCACTAACGCAACAAGGATATAACAACTCATATGGAGATGGGAAGGAAATATCTAGTTCCTTATTGAAATGAGGGAGATGCTAAGTGAGAAAGCCAGGTAACATGCCAACCTTTCTTCAGTTAGCAGGAAGATCTGGGAAGCAAAGGAAAAGGATGCCATTAGGCAAAATTTCAAAGATTGATGTTATGGGTTGAATTATGTTCCCCAAAAAGATGCACTTAAGTCTTAACCCATAGTACCAGAGAATGTGACCTTATTTAGTAACAGAGAGTCTATAGAGGGAATCAAGTTAAAATGAGGTTACCAGGCTGGGCCCTGATCCAAAATGACTGTTATCCTTCTATTAAGGGAAACTGGACACAAAGACACACATGCACAGAAGAGAAATTATGTGAAGACACAGAGGGAGAAGATAGCCATGTGACTGTGTGGTGCCTCTACAACCCAGGGAACACCAAGGTTAGCCAGCAAACTCTGAAGGCTAGAAGAGGCTAGGAAAGACTCTTCCCTAAAGCAGTCACAGAAAACATGGTCCTGCCAAAACCTTATTTTCACACTTCAAAACTCCAAAACTGTGAGACCACCAATTTCTATTGTTTTAATCCACCCAGTGTTTGGTATTTCATTACAGGAGCCCTAGGAAACCAGTACAGCTGGGAATGGGGATTATACAGCATTCTGGGTGAGTTCACAGGGGTTAGAGGAAAACTACGCAAGGAATAGGGAAATGCAAAGTAACATGAAAGACTGCAATCCTGCAGCCTCTAAATAGTTGGAATTGCTTGGCTTTGCACAGTGTTTATCAGTGACTAATGATTAGTGATACATTTTCCTTTTCTTCAGAATTAATTGTCTAGTTATTACTAATGCATGACAATGTGCGACAACCAGCCCAGCTATTTTCCCTTTTAAAAATGTTCTTTGTCCTATTAATTAGATTGTCGTGTGCTTTTCTGAGATGGTTCAAAACACCAAAACAACTGCTTCTGATCTAAGTTTTTCTTTGTAGAGACCACCATTTCATTCAGCATCAGCATCTTCAACATTTTTGCAACAAAGCCAAACATTTCCATTTTATTGCAGATGGGAAATACCTATTTTGAAAAGGGTTAATAACAAAACTAAGCACTGACAATAAAAATGTAAGTGATAAAGTTAAAATCCAGCAATAGTTTGGTTCTTAGATTGACCGCTGACTTTTATTTCTATTGTTGTGATATACATATGTATGAGTATAAACATGTATAAATATACATTATACACATTATATATAAACATATATATTATATGAATTTTCTCTTATTTCCTATTTAAACATTAAAATTCAATACCTTGTGCTATAAAAATAAATTTAAAAATTAAAACACAAAGAAAAAATCATCATACTATGCAATCAATTAACTCTTACTTCGCTAAAACACCAATTTCTTCTCCTAACCTCTTATAATAGTTCAGAATAACACATCCATTATTCTCAGCCTAGATAACACCTTTACTGATTTTACTGATTCTATAAGAGTGATGGAAAGACTCAATGATAACCTTCTGCCAAATCCTATGGAATTTAAACCCAAAACCACAACACTGATATTTACAGTATTCTATATCTTTTATGTAAATCACATGAGAGCAAGATTCTAAGGGATGTGTGCAGAAGAGAATGTTAACAGTGTGTAGAGGAATAAAAAGCTAAGTCAGCATGAGTCAAGAGGCCTGGGTTAGAAATCAAAATCTGCCAGTCTTTAGCTACTGGATTTCAGACATATCACAGTTTTCCTGAGTGTTTTCTGGTCATTAAGACATAAGTATTAGTGGTCATTAATACACAAAGCATTAGTGGACCAAGGGCAATAAAAAATTAGCAGTTGAAACTTCCTTTTCCTATGCCTACTTTTTAAGTGTCAGAGATTCTTGCATGTCTATTGTGATCCCATTCTTTTTAATTGAAAACACATTCTTTCTGCACATTTGTACTGCCAAAGCTTCCATTGTCCCCTCTAAGGTCTGACAAATTTATTGATTAAATGTATCAGTTAGTGAAAACCAACTATATCTGCAACATAGATCTCTTTCTTCAGAGTCAGACCAATGCACTAAACTTCCAGTCATACAACCCTCACTTGGCTATCTCAGAGAAAGTCAAAATTCACAAAGTCTAAAAGAGAAGTCATCTACTCCCCAACTATGCTTCTATTCTAATGCTCTCAATCTTTGTGACTGACGCCCTGTAGAATAACAATCTTTCTGTGGGTCTGTACATATGTGGGTCTCTGAGTTCTTCTGGAGACAATGACATGAATTAGTACTATGATAATTTAATCATTTCCATTCTCAGGCCATCAGCTTTCTCTAGCAAATGCTTTCTTCTGAGGGACATCAATAGGTTCCAACATCAAGTGTACAGGGTTAAATAAGTTTCTCTACTGGGGGAATTATTGGTTTTTAATAAATTAATGAGTACTGTGAATGTACAAGGGTGTGGGGAGTTGTAATGTGCGGCAATCCTAAACATATTTGTCCATACAATCGGACATCTCACAGAGAAAATGCTAGTGAGAACATATTTTTATTAGCTCTGGTGTAGCTGTCCCAGGATGTGTCCAGACATTATCTAAGCCAGCCCTTCAACCTTGGACAGAACTTAACCTCCAGGGCCTCACTTCATCTCCACCATGAGGACTGGTCTGCACTATAGAAGACTAATTTGCTTTACATTAAATTAGTTCCTAATAGCTTTTTGTCAAACCAACTGCACCCAATTATTTTCTTTTTAATTCTGTGAGGTATAATTATCTTTATTTTACAAAGAAGCAAATAGGATCCAGAGAGATCAAACAGTTGCTCAAGAAACATAGCTATAAACTAACCAAGTTAAGCATTTACATTTTGTCATATCATAACCAGGCCAATACTCTTTCTCCTGTATTAAACTTCTATGATTTAGGATGGTTAGCTTGGAAGGAAAATGAGTGAGTGACAAATTCTAGGAAAGAGTTCTCATTTTTACTGAGTTAAAAGTTAGTTTAAATCAGTAGGAAGTAGAAATTACCAGAAACTTTCAAAGAAATACAGTTTTTTCCTACGATTTTATGTACATATATAAGATTAACAAGCAAATTTTAAAATTACATTTATGACTACATTAGAACAATTTAGAATAAAAATAACTATTTTATGCAACCTTTCAAGTTTATGAAAATAAAGAAATTTTCCCTTAGAATCTCTTTACATTACTAATTTTTGAAAGAAGTTTTGTGTCATGGAGCCATCTTCAACCCTGACTGTTCTGTGCAATAGTAATAATGAGTATGACAATTGCTGACATGTGTCTAGGATTTACAATGTGCCATGGACTGCAGTGGAAGTTTCATGAAGCATTCTCTTACTTACTCCTCACAACACTTGAAATAAGATGTTATAATTATCCCAGAGAAGCACAGTGAGTCTTGAAGGAGCTATATAAAGCCTTCCCTGAGCCATGAGCTAGTAGAGCCAGATTCAAACCTCTAACCAACTTGGCTACAAGAAACCAATTCCTAAGGAACAGCCACAGTGTTTTCTGAGTAAAATAAGACTTAGATTAGTCCCATTGAAGACATAGCATTAGAAATTTAAGAAAAATACCTGAGGCTGGAGCTTGTTACATACTGTGAATATGTAATGATTCTGGCAATAAATTTTAAATTAAGTAGATCTATGCACTTTAGAAATAGGTGAGGGGTGCCTGGGTGGCTCAGTTGGTTAAGTGCCTGACTTTGGCTCAGGTCATGATCTCACAGTTCATGGGTTCAAGCCCCGCCTCGGGCTCTGTGCTGACAGCTCAGAGCCTGGAGCCTGTTTTCCAATTCTGTGTCTCCCTCTCTCTCTGACCCTCCCCTGCTCACGCTGTCTTTCTCTCAAAAATAAATAAAAAATTTAAAAAAAAAAAGAAAGAAACAAATAGGTGAAACAAAATTCTTCTGAAAGTTCTCCCCAAGATGAACAATGTCAGGATCATACTACCTGTCTGGTAACATTAAAGAAAACATTACAAAACTCACTCACACAAGAGGAACATGTTTTATCAAGACGTGATGGCTCCCATCCAGAATCAGTCTGGATTTTTTTGGCCAAAAAGAGGGAAAGGAGTAAATATAAGATGATCTGAAAACTACAAGGCTGCCTCTGAGATTAGAGCTACATGCAATGAGCCTGTCTCTCTTGTGCTCCTCTGGCCAAGGCTGGTATAGATTACGGCTCAAAATTCCTCCAAATTCTGCTATTCTATGATTCTACTAGGTAAGTAAACTACTCCCTGGGTGCGAGATAACAACTCTTCTAGGAGACACATTACCGCTTCAGGTTCCCAAATTGCCAATTAGTGTACTAGAGATGAAGTATAATGCCTTGAAAGAGTTAGTGTTCCAAAGAGCCAAAAACATGTTTCGTATTCACCTTGAGGGCTGGCTGGTGGAAGTTACCTGTCTAAGAACCAGTACAATATTTTGAAATATGTATCCTGAGAGTAAAGTTGGGTTCACTCACCTTTGTCTAAATCTGCAGCAAATCTACACATGAAAAATGAATTAAACTACCATGTGTTTATAAGGCAGTGACATTATCTGAAGGAAACTAATTGGAAAACTTTTATTTTTCTGGAAATTCCCTGAAGATACCGTTTATCAAGGAAATTTGTGTCCTGGGCTGTTATATATGAGGCTCTCCAAACAGTGAGCTATTAACTCACAGCCTTATCTCCCTAAACCCACTCATCTTTTTTCTCATATTTTACTTTCTCTTTAATCTTCTAATGAAATGTGAAGCTGTGGTGGTATGGTACACACAATACCTGGTGCTCCTGGGTCCCTCCACTGATGCACTTAGGGTGCTCTCTAGTTGACACTACTGTCATTCCCATGTAACTGGAACCTTGCTCCTGGGTTCAGTGCCTTACCCCTACTCTTACTTGACTTTACCTCTGGGGGACCCATCCCTACCTATGTCATCCCTAATCACACACATAGGTAAAGGGTACATTTAAACTTCAAGATGAGAGAATTTCAAGGGATAGCTGTTAAGAGACATGGTAGTTGCAATACCTGTTTTCAGTTTAGTCATAATTTTTAAGACTCTCAGTTACTTATCATCTAGGTTATTAGAACACAGGCCATAAAAGCATCAAGTGATTTCACCAAGCTCTGCTTGCTGAAAGGAAGGATATGGACCTTCTCACCCCGATCTTTATGATAAAATGGAGATACTAGGACAAAAATTTCAATATGGTATGTTCAATAGCATAATCAGGGAAATTAGAGTGTCAAGTATGCACAGGTAAGGGGCTTCTTGGTCTTCTCTTTCCTGGATCTACTTTTCATTGGCCCTCTTGAGTGTTAATTAAATGCAGTGACTGCCATCTAGAACAATTTTAAGTGTACTGAGTTACTGAGTAGGTCTCAGCACTGTCTAAAGGACTTAACATATATTACTTCATTTAATCACTCCAACAACCCAGTGAAGCTAGTACTATTATTCAACCCTTTAAGCTAAGGGTTTAAGCTTAGACAGAGCTAAGGCAAGAAAGTTTACCTAACTTTCCCAAGAAGCCACAGTTATTAAGTGGTAGAGATAATATTCCATTCTGGATAGTCAGGTTCTAAAGCCCACATGCTTAGTCACTCCACTCAACTATTTTCTGAACCTCTATCATTATTCTCTGAACTATACCAATATCCACCACATGCATTATCTGTTTAATCTGTTTAGCCAACAAACACTTATTAGGGGCCTACCAGGTACAACGCACTGAAAGATAATAAAAACAAAACTACAAAGCTACAGTCTCTGCCCTCTAAGAAATTTAAAGTTAAGACTGGGAAACAACTTAGAAGGCAAGATCAATCCGATTCCATCAGAGACAACACCTAACTACCCCAAACCTGGGGAGGAGACAAGAGCACTTTCTGTATCCAATATCTTCCACACCTAAAGGGTGACCAGAAGGTAGCCCGTGAAAGGTCTTTGAGGCAGAGAGAAGAACGTGTCCCTGAGCACAAACAGAGAGATGGTTTGGTATATTCCTAAAAAGCAATGAGCTGGCAGCATGCAGAACCCAACTGTCCTGGGATTGGGGTGGGAAGTCAAGAGGTAGGGCTGGAGAGGAAAGCATATATCACATCATGAAAGTATGCCTTTTACTCGGAGCAAACGAGGAGCCACTGAATGTTGATGAATTTTCATCAAAACAGTGGCAAATCAGAATGATGCGTTAGGAAGAAAATTTTGGCTATAGCTCATTTCCCATCTTCTTAATGTCATTACCTAATCACATGTTCTCTGTATGAACATATGAAAGAGTGAACCTTTCTCCCTCATTCCCTTATTAAGTCGACAACTTCACCAATGATTCAGAATAATTGTCCTTGAGGAGGGCACTTTCTCAAAATTCTGCAATAAAGACTCCTTTGCTTGTCTTTTTCCTTTGGCTTCACAAGGCAGAAATGGAACACAAAACTGAGCAGAAGGAGAAAGCTGCTGCTCTGGATGTGATGAATGGCAGCATTACTATGTTTAATGCTCTTCTCCTGGAAGGGGTTGCTTTTTAGAAAAACATTAGTAAATGGCTGATAAAACATGCCAAAGGTCCAAGCATATTAATTTAATTCAGTTCAATCACCTAACAACTATATACGATTGAAGATTTTAACGGCGTTACAACTTCACCCCTTGACATTCTTTCTACCTTCAATTTTAAGACATAAACTACACTTCCTTTCAGTTTCAGAAACCACTCTTCTATTGCATTTTAGTTACTACACTTTTTTTTTCTTTTTTGCTCTTGTGTATGAGCCATGTAGATAAAAGAGAACATCAAGCACCTATATGTATATATTTATTTATATCTTAGTAAAAACTATAAAACAAATACCACTGTATCCATCATCCAGAATAATATATGAGAAAATAAAAAACAACTTTAAAAAATTTTTTTAGTGTTTATTTATTTTTGAAGGAGAAAGAGGCAGAGTGTGAGCAGGAGGGGCAGAGAGACACAGAATTCCAAGTGGGCTCCGGGCTCTGAGCTGTCAGCAGAGCCTGAAATGGGGATTGAACTCATGAGCTGTGGGATCATGACCTAAGCCAAAGTTAAACGCTTAACTGACTGAGCCACCCAGCTACTCTGAAAAACAACTTTAAAGCTCCTCTTACACTTCTTCCCACATCCCTCTCCCTCTTCCCAGAAGTACCTACTATTCTAATATTTTTGTTAATTGCTCCTTTGTTTTCTGTATGTGGGACTCTCTAAACAACACAGCTTAGTATCCATCATTTTGAACTTTGTATGAATACATGAAAACAGATTAAGAGTCTGCCATGCAGCTCTCCCCAATCAAGAAACAAGGTTCCTATGAAGTTTAAGGGCATTGTCCCTTATCTCTTCAGCAAGAGCCCAAGGGAGAGAAGGGATTACCATGAAGAAATGTGTGATAAAGCTTTTGTCAAATGAAATGAACCCCAAGAAAGTATACAGAACACCTAGAAAGTTCTTAAGAGTTATTTATGCAGCAACATGTCTGTTTGGCCTGAGGAGAATATGGCACACAATCAGGGGAGGACATCAGATCTCTAGAATTTTGCCAGCAGGCAGCAGATTGAAAAGGATGCTCAGCTACACACATGTACTGCCTTTGGTAACAAATTAAATACGGAAATGATAGCAAGAGCCCAAAATGTGGAGCTCAGAGCCATGGAGAATTATTCCCAGGCTTTGAGACCTAATGGAGGAAATCCTAATATTTGCCTGGATATATTTCAGAATTTTTATGGACCAGAGATTCCTCTGAGGCTCTCATTTTATTCCTTTTGAACAAGAATGCTTGTACTAGTTACAATGCCTGCTCCATCATTACATGTTAGAGGTATGAGGGAAAAACAACTTGGTTTTGTTTCACATCTCCATAGATTAGAAGGGGTGGTAGTCAGAAAACTATACTTAAGAAACCATACCAAGGAAACTTATTTATACCTGGTCCTGGTTTACAGCTAAGATTTTGGATATTTAATTTAATGCCATAATAAAAAAAAAAAAGCCAGGACTTTGGGAAAGGGTGACTGTATTTTGCATGTGAGAGGGCCATGAATCTGGGACCCAGAGGATAAATGATGCAGGCACCACTTAGATGGTCTCTAATAATTCCTGCTTGTTGCTGTCCTTGTGTAATCCCCTTGAGAAGAGGCTGGTCTTACTCTCTTCTAATTAATAAAATATGGTAGAAGTAATAGACTGCAAAGGTTAGGTTATAAAATAACTTTGGCCTCCATCTTCAGTTGGTTTCTTCTCTCTCCCTCTCTTTCTCTGTCTCTCCATCTCTTTCTCTCAAATTGCCTAGGAAGAGATCCATATGTTGAAAAACCATGACCTGCCAATAAACATGGGAATGAGCCTGGAAACAGATCAACCCCTCCATTTGAGCCTGAAGATGAGACCACTGCCCTAGCCAATGGCCTGACTGAAACCTAACAGGAGACCCTGACACCCAACTAAGCTTCCTCCATAATATCCCTGATCCAGAGAAACCATAAGATACTAAATGTTTATTTTAGGTTGTTAGTTTTTGGTTAATCTGTAATGAAGAAACAAATAACTAATGCAGATTTTTGTTGTGTGACAATACAAAATTAATATATACTCAGATCCTCAGACAACAAAATGCTTAGTTATCTGATTCCAAAGTCTGGATGGTTTATCAGACAAGACCAATAATTCTAGAAGACTAACTCCAAAACTTCCAAGCCAGTAGGGCTGGATAACCAGACTTGATACAAAACGTAGTGTCCTCAGTGATAACTGTTTAAAGAAAAGGGATTATGGCAGTACTAATAAAATGATAATTATAATAGTACCTTACATTTATATAGGGTTTTAGAGTTTACAGAGCAATTTCACATAAATGATCCAATTTTATTCTCAGAAATAACTCTATGAATTTGCTCTATGAGTTTGATTATTTTAATTTCAATTTTAAAGATGAATAAAGTGGACAGCAGAAAAGTTAGAGACCAGCTGAAACTCATCCTCTAATAAGTGGCAAAATAGGCCTTAAACTTCTACCTTCTGATTCTATAATCCACCCTTACCATGTCTCAGGAGTCTTTTTCATGGTCTAGGTGTAGGACAGTCTGGGGTTGTATAGACCCAGAAGAATAACTCTAACATGCCAGATGTTACTTGATATAAATGATAACTGAAACATCTCTGATAATGCATTAGCTTATTTAGGTTAAAATAACTGATACCTAAATGGTTCTACATCTGGATAACAAAATTATCAGGTTTTATTAACAAACCAAATCATTATTACATGAAAACTTTATTTCAACATCAATAGCCTTTATATAAAAGAAAGCAATTTCACATTGAGAGCCATGATGCTTTGTCTCTGACTATAAAATTGGAGGTGTCTAAAGATATGATAAAAATCCAATCACATCTTCTCTCATTTTTTGCCACTATAGTCATTCTAAAATATTCAGGCCTCTAATTTGCCTCAACTTGCAGAAGGCATAGAAAGTAATTTCCTGTAAAGAAAGAGCACATGGTGGACTATCTCTCTCACATACATCAAAATAATGTAGCATTCCAATCTTAAATTAAAACAGACTAAGAGATCCTGTGGTTTTGTGTACGAAGGGACTGAAAAATACTCAAGAGAACATACCTCAGGACAAAAAAAAAATTCTTTCTCGAAGGAAACTTTCTAAATACCACTGTTAAATTTTGACTCCCAACCATTTCAGAAGACAGGTAAGCAAAAACTTCTTATATTTGTTTTTCAGTTCCCCCACTCACCAAAGACTTTTTAATTTATTTTTCATTGATTGGTTAGCAGTAGTTTTGAGATAGTGGTTTAAATGTGATTTTAATTTTTTAATGATAAATATACAAAAGTCATTTTTATAAAACAAAAATTAGTAATCCACATCTAAGGTATCATTTAAAATTTTTCAAATTGAAGAAATTTATATTTATTAAGGGTTTATTAAGTGAAAACTTGAAAATTCACTTGGGTAAGATATTTCTGCTCATTTAGGACTTTTAATGGACAAATTTTTATATTTTTCTTTTGAGTTTTTTCTTTAATTTTTAATGTTTATTTATTTTTGAGAGAGAGAGAGACAGAGTACAAGCAGGGAAGGGGCAGAGAGAGAGGAAGCTACAGAATCTGAAGCAAGCTCCAGTCTCCATCTGAGCTGTCAGCAAAGAGCCCGATATGGGGCTCGAAGTCATGAACTGCGAGATCATGACCTGAGCTGAAGTCAGATAGATGCTTAACTGACTGAACCACCCAGACCCCCCATCTTTTGAGTATTTTAAAACTAAAGATATCTGCATAAAAATAGAATCTTCACTTTTAAGACTTCATTTGTTCCTCATTCTTCTTAATTCAAAATTACAATATTCTGTTGACAACATCATAATTCTTTCCATGGAACAAAATCTGATGTAATAAAGGACAATTATGACTTCAAGTGAGCAGTAAGTACAGGCAGCAAATAAATTATTTCATGAAAAAAGGTTTGTTTACAAAGAATATCACAGCATTTGATATAATAATCAATATTTTCACCTGTTTTTTCAGCAGCTATCCAACACATTTTACAATTCTAAAGGCAATATGTAAAGTCTCATTAAATGAATAATATCATCATTTTAGCATCTTATAAGGAAAACCCTAACAAAATTATCATTTTCCTGAAAAGAGGAATTTCCTTAACTCTTAGCAAAAAGTAGTCTGCTGAAGATGTTGTCTCTGGAAACTTTAAAAGAGTCATATACATTTAGTTGATTGCTGTTTTGAGCATATGGATTAGACTGGATTTTTCTGCATATCTTTGTGAAACATGTATCAGATCATCTCAGTAACTCTCTTAAACACTTTGATATCTTCTCTACCACTCTCAAGACAAAGTCTGAATTATTCTGCATGACAGCACATGAGCGTGTTCAGATTTTGGTCCCTGAATATCTAGCATTGTCTTTCACGTGTCTTCCTCCTCCTCCAATCCCCTATCCTATCAACACATGGACTTAGGGCTTCTTAACACTGCAATCTCTGTCACCTCTTCAGTAGGCTTTTTAAATGTTTATTTATTTTTGATGGGGGGAAAGGTTGGGCAGAAAGAGAGGGGGACAGAGGATCTTAAGCTGGATTGACGCTGACAGCAGAGAGCCAGATGCAGGGCTCAAACTCACAAACCATGAGATCATGACCTGAGCTGAAGTCTGACACTTATCCATCTGAGCCACTCAGGTGCCCCCAGAGCTTTTAAAGTTTGTTACTTGAGGGACGCCTGGGTGGCTCAGATGGTTAAGCATCTGAGTTCAGCTCTGGTCATGATCTCACAGTTTATGAGTTTGAGCCCTACGTTGGGCTCTGCACTGACAATGTGAAGCCTGCTTGGGATTCACTCTCTCGGCCTTTCTCTTGCTTTCTCACTCTCTCTCTCTCAAAATAAATAAACTTTTTAAAAATGATAAAGTTTATCACTTGAGAAATTATTCTTTCCCTAGCCTTAATTTGGTCACCTGGCAAACACCTTCTAAAACATAGTGGAAATGCCAACTTTTTCCTGAATTATTACTTGATCCTCAGGAAGAATGTGTTATTCTCCCTTCTGGATTCCCAAACTTTATTCAGTGACAGTATCTAACAAACTGGGTTTTGATTATTTGTTTCTCTACTCATCTCTCCCTACTAGAAAGTGAGTTCCTTGAGGCCCATGTCTTCACGACGACAAATAAAAGAAAGATGTTTATTATTTGAATAGGTGAAGGATAGAAAGAAGACTGAATGTCTGACTTCACATTGGAATATAATTAATCCTAACTAGAGATTAGACTAGTGACCCAAATTCTGATACAAAGGTAAAGAAAAAAAATGACACTTTATGATTTTGTATATTTCCTTATAGAACTATTAAAATGAGGACTTAATATGTCTTATAAAAGAGAAAGAGTATGTAAAATTCCTCAAACAGGGCAGACATTATCATAGCTAACATTTAATGGACTCGTTTTATGTACCGGGTATGATCAGCATTATTCCATTTGATTGTCAAAGAAACTTTACAAGGTAGATTATCATTAGTCCTATTTCCCAGGTAATAAAACTTTGGAAAAAAGGTTACAGCTAATAGTTAAGGAGGAACTGGGAGTAGATGCTCTTGTCTGTTCATCTTGACCCCAAGTTCTCACTGCTACACTGGAAGTCACCAGATAATTTACAAAATAAAAAGCATCATCTCTAGTTTATGTATCATAAAAATGGTTGCATGAATATTGCATTATAGAAGTGACGAAATAACATTTCCCCAAACATGGACTATTAAAGTCATGTATGTCTTTAATTAATTAGAAAGATCCACAGGAAGTAGCAGGCAGCAAGATAGGACCTCACAAATACTGCTGATTACAATGCTGCCTAAAACAAACCTACCTGTCCCTAAGTATTGCCAGGCAAAAACATACATCATTATTTGCTACTTAGCCAAGGTCATCGGAATGTTGAGTAAAACACGGAGTTCATTTTCATGACACTTTTTATATATTCAAATTAAGATATTTAGATTCAGATAAATATGAACTGTAATATTTATTAGCAATTAACATTATTTTGTCTTGTAAAAGAAAATGTTTGCTACTTTAACAGGAGTTTGATCCCAAGGATTACTTTCCTACAATTCCATTCAGGTGAATATTTCTTCTAAATGACTTGCACACAGACAAACCTTCTAAAGTTCAACTCAAATTTATGCATCTCTGACATATATAAACAGACACAAGAGCTGCCATTAGATGACAACCTTAAACATCACTCAGAAATTCCCTGCACACAAATATCCTCCAGGCAGATAAATGGCTTTTGCAGAATTTCTTTTCCAGCAGGAAAACTACAGAGCTTATTTTGCCCCATTATGCTCACAGCATATCAGTGTGAAGGAAATCATAAACGTTGTCTACCCCTGTGGTCCTCAAAAGTGCGGTCTCCATGTTAGGAGCATTAGCATGGCCTGTGGACCTATTAGAAACCTTAATTCTTGGGCCTCCCCAAACCTACTGAATCAGAAACTAGGGAATGAGATCCACTAACCTGTGTTTTAACAATTTCTCCAGGTATATCTGATACATGCCAAAGCTCCAGAACCACTGACTTACCCCCTGCTCTTATTTTCTAGGTGAGGAAACAGAGTCCTTGGGTTCTGTAATTAACCAAATTAATCAGATCTAAACATAATAATTTCTTGTGCAAAAGCTAGTAAGCTCTCCTGTTCTTAATTTTTCCCTCACTGATTACCATAGGAGTTAAGCTGGCAAGCCACAATACAGAGAAGCCATTTTGGTTTACTGTATCCCGGTGAATTTAAAGTCTTAAGGTCTGAACATACAAATGGAAAACACCAGAGAGAACTTTATTCTTCAATTAAGACTAGAGAGCCGCTTCTCTAAGAATCTACAATTCTGGTAATTGCCCCAGAATTCATCTCTATTATTGATTTATTCAAAATAAACCTATTGTAACTTTCCCACAGAACCCAAAGGAATGACAAAATTTCTTTGTTCTTAAAACAATCCTTAAATTTCACCATTTCCACTGGGCACAATCCATCTAGAGGACCCATGTACAATGGAGATATAAAAGTGAGAACCTTGCTTTGTGTGGGGATTACAATGAATTGGGGTCATGTGGAATATCTGGATATTGAGGTTGTCTGGTTTGAGCCCTTACCCCATTTTGATTCCCAGTTCCAGTATGGTTATCAGCCTATCACTTTCTCCGGATGTTTATCTAATCTAAAAATACATGTTCCTTTTTTGGGAGAGCAGGGTAAAATTTGTCCTCACTGAATAACAGCATACCAAGAGCTTCTCCAATGTTGTAAGGATTCCTACATATGCTTAGGAGTATACTTCCAATGTGGATCTCAGAAGAAGTACAATTTGTATGTATATAAAACTTTATTTAAGAACTAAGAGAATGTATCCCTCCACTCATTTGAGGAAATTTTTTTTCTAGAATTAGAGATCATAATTCAAGCCAAAATCATACATGAACTAGGAGTCCTGATAGCAATTTCCCTATGAGAGTTCCTCTTTACAGATTTGCTAACTGCTTCTCTAGTCTCCACAAACTCCTGTGTCCGTGCACAGTACTGCATGTTCACTCATTATTTCCTATGTTGGTCAAGCTTCTATTTGAAAGACAGAACTTCTTATTCCTAAGAAGATGTCATGTACTATCACAAGAATTCAGTCTCAGTGTTCTGTGAAGATATTAATGCTTCTGGAGGACTGATCTTTGTCTTCTAATTTCAACCACCTGGTGTATCAATATATTAACTAAACTCTTGCTAAGTCTCCTAAGGCTAATAAACATTTCCTCATACCCAGGATTTATTTGTTTACAGTACTTTAAATTACTAGAGATCATAAAGAATAACCCTTCAGCTCCCTTATTGCTATGACCTTTCAGAATGAAGAGAGCTATAAAATTTTAAAAAAAAAAGAAAGAAAGAAAGAAAGAAAGAAAAAAAAGCCCACCTCTTCTGCAGCATTTCAAGTCTTTATGACAATATCTGGCTCACAGTTTTCTCAACAGCTTGCTGCTGTCCTAATGATCCCTTTTTCAGTTTTATTTCCTCAAATCCACTTATTTTCAGGTCTGCAAGGGCATATCCTCTTCTGTCTCTCCAGATACATAATACCAGTTTCCAGAGATTAAAAAATATCTAATCGCAAATTAAAAGAAAAAAATTAGGAAGAGATTGCCTGTTGGTAGGGCCTCACCCAAAAGCTCTGCCCTGACACACTCAGAGAGTCAGCAAGAGCAGGGGCTCTCCTTCCCAGACCTACGGTCAGACACAGGCTCATTTCATAGGAACGGCACATGACAACTCCTTCTGGGAACAGGATTTGTTACCATGCTTCTACACAGTATTGAGAACTAACAGTAGCAAATCACGCACATAATGTCATGCTTAATGTGTTAAAAGTTGTTGATAACAGAAAGGAAAGTCATTAAGAGGAAACTCTCAAACCAATGGTAGACCAGGCTAGCTTTAGAAATAAACCATACCCTAACTATATACAGGGGGGTTGTATTTTGTTCATTTGTTTGTGTGTAAGAAAAACACCGTTTCTCCTTTACTCACACACAAGACTACTAACACCAAATGTGTGGGTTTTTTCCAGACCAAGCAATCCTCTGTGACATCAACTGAGTGTCTTACAATTTAATTCCATTCTGACAGTAACTGGAGTTAATTCAGACACCACAGGTTAAGGGCTCAGTCTCACAAGACAGCCCCCCAGTTCAGATGCCAATAGCAAGTAGTAGGTCCTCAGGTTAACCACAATTTCTATCCAACATGTCTACAAATCAGAGGCTCCCATGACCCTCTCCTTGGATTTCATCATTTGTTAGAACAGCTCACAGAACTGAGATAAACACTTATATTTATTGTTTATAATATAAGAGATGATAAAAGATACAGATGAACTGCCAGATGAAGAGATACAGTGAGGAAGATCTGGAAGGGTCCCAAGTGCAGGAGTCTATTCCTGTAGAGTTGGAGTGGGTCACTCTCCCAACACACAGAAGTATTCACCAACCAGGAAGTTTTCTGAACCCCATACTTTGGGGATTTTTATAAAAGCTTCATTACATAGGAATGATGGATCATTAACTTAATCTCCAGCCCTCTCTCCTTCCCAGAGGATGGGTGGTGCGGCTTAAACTTCCAAGCTTCTAATAAAGGCTTGATCTTTCTGGTAACCAGTCCCCATCCTAAAGCTATCCAGGAGCCCACCAAGAGGCACCTCATTAGGAAAAAAAAGAGAGAGGGAGAGAAAGAGAGAGAGAGAAAGAGAGACATTCCCAACACTCACAGAATTCCAAGGGATTTGGGAACAGGGAGTTAGGTTAGGAACAGAGTCAAAGACCAAATTATAGAAGAAAAAGTGCTCCTAATACTCTTATTATTCAAGAAATTGGCAGGATTAGGAGCTCTGTGCCAGGAACCAGAGACAGAGATAGCTCTAGATTTAAAGTATAGGTATAGATGCACATTTACAAAGCACTATAATAGATAAAACATTTTGTTATTTCCCAGTTCACTTATTGGAATTACCACATTTTCTGATCAATTAATTTCTTATTTTAGATTTCTCTTGTTTTCTATAATATTCCCACTGGCTTCCATTTCTACCAATGGGTCTGCAATGTTTGCTGTGTGTTTCCACATTAGGAGCAGACTTTAGAATGCTTTAGAATGCCGAGTCACTCACAAACACAATAAACTATTCAATTCACAAAATGACACATTCATGCTGGAGATTCTCGCTGTAGATACAATTCTTTTCATTCATCTACAAATATTTTTGAGGGCTTATAACGTGCTATCCTCTGGACTAAACACTTGGGGAAAAAAAGACGAATTAATCATGGAATCTACCTTATGCTATTGGCTAGATTTTAAAGGCTGAGTCAAACTTAATGTGTTTTCCATGCTAACTAGCTTGAATTTTTTGGATTGTTTCATTACCTAAAAATAAATATGTTTCCAAAATAAATATAGTTCTAGAGCTGTAAGAGCTGCCTATTTCCAGAAATGAATGGTCCCTCAAAAATGCTCATTTCCAGAATAATCTCCAAATTCCAAATGTTAATCATTTGTACTTTTATTACAGGAATAAATCACTAGTAACTTTTTAAAAGAAAGTTAAAGGTATGGTAAATTGTCCTCTGTAGAAAAGTACTAGTCTTTAAGGTCCCACCTCTCTGCTTCTCTGCTTTCCTTGGTCTTCTCAGTGACCCCACTATGTACACTGAGGCAAAGGTGCCTCGAAGCCCTCCCCAGATGCCCCCCCTCAACATAGAATCTTCCACCTCTCCCACCATGAGCCAAATTAGTCCAGACCAATTTGAGCTGCCTGCTTAGGTCAGAATACACCATCTGTACTAATGAGGCAATAACTTTTAATGTGCAAATGTGTCACTCCTTCCAAAGAATTTTTTTTTTTTTTTGGTAGTTTAAACACACAATTCCTTAAGTGAATGAATTGCCCTACGAGGGAAATTAAGCTCTCTATCATATGAGTAAATGAGATATTTGGGGATAAAGGGTCTTTCAGTATTCAAATTAGATCAGCTTCAGGGGTCCTAAGGATAAGTTTCTATTCTCTTTACCTCTCCAACACCTACAATCTTTAAACATCAACTAAAATCTTATCCTCTCCATGGGCTTCTCCCTACCACTTCAGCCCTGAAAAATTTGGCACTATGAGCCCACACTCTGCATTATATGAAGACCACATTCTATGTCATTCTTCATTCATTGAAAGCTATTTATTGAGCCTGTGTCAGGTACTAGGCACTGCCACAGGTGCTGGAGAACACTAATAAGTAATGTAATAGGTACTGGAGATTTATGCCTTCAAGAGCTTTGAGTCAATTAAAACCAACAGCAATTAAGCCTATGAAAAATTAGAGAATAAGAGCCTATAACCAAATTTTGATCACTGTACCTCACAAAAATTCATGTTATAATGCAACTATAGAATTAAGTAGCCTTATTAAAATTTTTACTCACAAATTAAAACATTATGAGACTAGTTGAAAGTTAGCCAAGATTACATTTAAACTGAATACTGCAAAAAACAATGCATATAAACTGCTTAGTCCTATGTCTGGCACACAGTAATCTACCGTAGTTGCAGGTGCTGATCCAATTCTGATCAACTGAATCCAAACCTCCAACTCTAAAATTCCATAGAAATTTCTGATAATCATGGTTAACTTGATGGATAACATCTACACTACAGCAGAACTTCATCTTCCAAGGGAGAATAAACAAGGTAAACTTTTAAAGTTTTAATTAATTAACTAATTTGTTAATTAATTAATCTTACACATATCAAAACCATATGCCAGGAAAGAGGTTCAAGATGGTGGCATAGAAGATCCTGAACTCACTCTCCCACAGATATGACAAATATAAACTACAAATGAAATAATTTCCTCTGACAAAGACCAGAAAACTGGATGAACAAAGCCTCTGCAATGAAGAACAAAAAGGACAGCACTGAGAGATAGGACAAAGACACCATGTACCCCAGTGCCATGTACAGTGATCCACAATTGGGAAGGACGTCTCAAAAATATGGAACTTTTTGGGGTAATAACAAAATATGGAACTTTTCCCTAAGGAGTGGGGGGTTTGAGCTCCACATCAGGCATCAATCCCTTAGATCCTGCACCAGAAAGACAATCACTCTAAATGTCATGCTTTGAAAACCAACAAGAGTACA
Source organism: Cryptoprocta ferox (assembly GCA_028646485.1). NCBI lineage: Eukaryota > Metazoa > Chordata > Mammalia > Carnivora > Eupleridae > Cryptoprocta > Cryptoprocta ferox. Next base: position 90,404,796 of record CM053574.1, on the reverse strand, counting down.
TCCAGGAAAACCAACGAATTGCAAGACAAGAAAAACATGCTTTTAAAGGGCTCCTGTGCAGGCTCACCTACCCCAGGATCCAGCCCAAAACACCAAATTGGAAATAGTGCTCTGACTATATATATGAAGGGCACCCACTAATTAATCTTAAAGTGACTCCTGGAAAGGTAGGAAACACTGAGACTTTTCCCAGGGCCAGAGATACTGATGGGCACCATATTTTCAACCTCATCCTACTTTGCTAAGGTCACCACCAGAGGGTGCTATTTTGTAACACTCCCTCTAACCTGCTAGGCCTGCCAACCATACTCAGCTAAAAACCCCACCCACCCCTTGCAGCATATCTGCATGTCATGGCCAGGACAGACATTAGCCCAGCCCAACCTGTGCCTTGGCACAGCTGTGATCCATGGCCAGGCTGGGCACCAGTCCCAGTCACATCATATCTCAGCATGGCCATGTGATGTGGCCAGTAGGACACCATGCCCCTGTGCAGCACACATGGCCATTCATCACAACAAGGCACTAGTCCTGCCCACACCCATGCCAGAGACATGGCCTACTACAATAGATGGTTGCACACAGCCCACACCCGGGACACCCCTTGAGCACCTAGTTCTGGTAGTCAGAGAGGATAGTGCTTCTAGGCTTCATGTGGCATTTCCTACACACAGCCACTCCTTTAAGACAAGGAGAGGTAATTGATTTGCCTAATATATGGAAATAAACACACAGAGACAAAGAAAATGAGAAGACAGAGAAATATGTCCCAAATGAAAGAACAAGACAAAGCATCACGAAAAGACAGGGCAAAGGATCTGTTTCCAAAAAAAACCCAAAAAACAAAAAACAACAACACAGATGGCCAACAGGCACATGAGAAGATATTCAACATCACTAATCATTAGGGAAATACAAATCAACAACACAATGAGGTATCACCTCATGCCACTTAGAATGGCTATCATCAAAAAGACAAAAGTGACAACAAATATTGGTGAGGATGTGGCAAAAAGGGAACCGTTGTATACTGTTCATGGCAATACAAACTGGTGCAGCCACTATGGCAAACAGTATGGAGATTTCTCAAGAAATTAAGAATAGAACTACCATATGATCTAGCTGTTCCATTTCTGGGTATTTATCTGAAGAATACAAAGATGCTAATTTAAAACAATATATGTACCCCTATGCTTATTGAAGCATTATTTATAAATAGCCAGGAAGTGGAAACAACCCAAATGTCCACTAAGTATATAAATATATATTCAATGGAATACTACTCAGCCATAAAAAATGAAATCGTGCCATTTGCAACAACACGGATAGACCTTGAAGGTACCATGCTAAGTGAAATAAGTCAGTGAGAGAAAGACAAATATCATAAGATTTCACTCATCTGTGTAATTAAAACAAAACAAATGAAAAACAAAACAAAAATAACCTCATAAATACAGAAACCAGATCGGTGGTCAGCATAAGGGAAGGGTGTGGGGTGGGGCCTGTGCAAAATGGGTGAAGGGTGTCAATTGTATGGTGATAAATGGTAAATAGATTTTAGTGGTGACCATCTTGTCCTGCATAGAGATATCAAATTATAATGTTGTACACCTGAAACTTATACAGGTGACCCTTGAACAATGTGGGAGGAGCTGAAAATCCATAAATAACTTTGACTCACCAAAAATTTAACTATCAATAGCCTATTGTTGACTGGAAGTCTTACCAATATCTAGGCTACAAGGTTCACCTGCAAGTTTTTTTTAAATTGTCACAAATCTCAAAAAAATATTCCAATATATTTATAGAAAAAAAATCACATATAAGTGGGCCCATACAGTTCAAGCCTACATGGTTCAAGGATCAATGTATAATGTTACATACCAATTTTACCTCAATTAAAAAAAAAGTAATCTAAAATAAAATTAAATGAAAAAAAAACAAAAAAAATAAATTAAATGAACAAACAAAACATATGTTAGGCATTAGGAATATAAAAATAATTAATTACATCCCTGCCCTCAATAATTTCACAATGTAGCTGGGGAGACATTTAAGGAAACATAATTTCAAATCACAGTGGTTGTGTTCTGTGAGCACATAGAAGAGAGAACTACCCCTGTTGATAAAGAAATAAGCCCGAGATTTGGTCTCATGGGCATTCTAGGCAGCTGGACTGATAAAGGTGCAGAAGAATAAGAGAACAAGCAAGAAATGTGCATGAATTGTTCAGACAAATGCTAGCAGTAAATCTGGTACTCAGGCTACATGTGACTAAGTTGCCTATAAAAATATATAACCTCTGAAGGCTGGGCAGGTGGAAGAGTGTCAGATCATGAAGGGCCCATATGCCATGCTCAGAGACTTATCTAATAGACAATAAAAAAATTAATAAAACTGGTTTTAAAATAAGAATATTTCACTCTTTGTTTTCTCAAAAGTCTTCCCAAATTAATAAGCACAAGGAACAAAAATTCTACTCTTAGATTCAATGAAACTAAAATCATTTGTAGAGGGAAACTAAAGTATATAAAGACTGAACTCAAAGGAAAAGCTAATAAATTTTCACAGCAAAACATCAACTCAGATTGCCAGTGGAAGAGTATATTTACAAGAAGCTAGCTGGTTCACTCTGAGGAACCCAAGAAATGCCAAGGAATGGAGGAACCAGGTACTGCAGAGGTCATGGGGGTGGGTACAGAGCTGAAGATGGTGAGACGGTTTGAAATCTGTACAAAAATACATACAAGTTTCCAAAGCTACACTAGGTTTGTCTCCTGTGTCATATCCACAGGAAAAGGGAAGTATATATTCTTGAGAATTTGAACCAGAGAAGTTCCTGATTCATACATATATACATATTCTCTCCTTGGAGAGAATAGTTATAGATGTTGATGTTTAAGTCTCCAGTGAAAAGCCTGGATACCCTACTATCCTCGAGCAAAACCAACATTTCAAACAATCCTTGCCCAAATACTCAGAACCTCCAATCATCTTTTCAATGTTTACTCTTAAGTAGGTATCAAGAACAATAATGACCAGATATTTTAGTAAAGTCTTCAACATAAGATATAGGGACAAATACACCAAGTAACTTAAAAGAAATAAAGATAATGCAAGAATGAGATGAAATAACCAAATATATAAATAAACTATAATATAATTAATATCCTTAAAAATGCAAAGAACAAATATTATAACCAAAAAATTAAAACAGGATACTGTAAAAGAAAGAATTGCTCTTAGAAAAATTAAAAATAAAAATAAGAGAGCACAAACCAAAATTTAACTAGAAAAAGGGAGTAAAAGAAATGTTTTAGAAGGCTGAAGTGGAAAAATATGGGGGGAAAAAAGAAAATTAGGCAATCTATTCAGGATATCCAATACACAACAAATGGCAGTTCCAGAAAGAGAAAAGAAGGTGTGATAACAATTATAATCTCCCATAACTGAATGGTACCAGTCACCAGATTATAAGATTATATGAGCAAATAAAAAGATTACTGTTTGGAGCCACAAAGTGGCTCAGATGGATTTTATGCCAGTAGGTAATTATTCAGTCATTATTACCCAGCCTAGGTCATGCTCTACATTCTAGCTGCTCAGGGTGGAAGGTGGTCCTCCCTCCTTCCTTTAAGAGTCACACATTCTAGGGATGCCTGGGTGGCTCAGCTGGTTAAGCGTTCAACTCGGTTTCAGCTCAAGTCATGATCTCAAGGTTTGTGAGTTCAAGCCCCACCTTGGGCTCCATGCTTGGAAGTACAGAGCCTGCTTGGGATTCTCTCTCTCCCTCTCTGCCCCTCCCCCACTCCTCATATTCTCTCTTTCTCCCTCTCTCATAAATAAATACATTTAAAAAAAGAGTCACACATTTTATAATTCACCAGTTTTAAGAAAGGAGTTTGCTCACAAAAATTCACAAGCATTTTTCAAGTCTTTGTTGTATTTTATTGACCAAGGCAAGATTCACTGCCAAGCTAAGAATCATGTGGGAAAGACTACTTAAAGGTGTAAGAAGGGGATTCACTGGGGACATTACTATAACAATGTATTGTATTAGACCAAATAGGGATACTCAGAAATTTGGATCTAGATTGAGTAACATAAAGGAGAAAGAACAGTAAAAAATATTCTGTATGATGTTGGCTTGGCTTTCATAAACATCCTAATCTTAACATTTATACTTATTTTCAACTATATATTTATTTATGTACTTTCTTTTTAACATCTGTCTCTCGCTCTAGATTGTAAGCTCCATTAAGACAATGACCATACCTCCTTTCTTTTTTCTACCTCTTTTGACTTAGGAAGTGGCAAAGTGCTTAGCCCTTGCTTTTTTTTTTTTTTTTTTTTTTTTTTTTTTTGTTTAGCCCTTGCTTTTTTTGTTGTTGTTGTTTATTTTTGAGAGAGAGAGAAACAGAATGTGAGCAGGGGAGGGGCAGAGAGAGAGGGAGACACAGAATCTGAAGCAGGCTCCAAGCCCTGAGCTGTCAGCACAGAGCCCAACACAGGGTTCAAACTCACAAACTGAGATCATGACCTCAGCTGAAGTTGGATGCTTAACCAACTGAACCACGCAGGCACTCCCTAGCTGTTGCTTTTTAAATGAAGTAATGGAATAATGAATGCACAAAAATGGGCAATTCTAGGGTCCATGACAGCAACAAAGACAGGTAGAGTCCAGGAGGGAGACAGCTATTTAGCCACCTTAGCACATGGGCTGATGTGAGGAGGTCATTTGTGTACCACACACACAGAGCTGCACTAAAGGTGCATTCAATATGAATATAACACAATAAAATGTGACCTCTGATCCTAATTAACGTTTTTCTCTCTGTCCGTTGATAAGTTTCCAAAACTGTGGAAATATTCCTGCTTTCACAAACGTTTCATTTTAAGAATAGTTCTTAAATTCTTCAGTCCAGGAGCACTTTATACTTGTCAAAATTATCAAGGACCCTGAAGAGATTTTGTTTGTTTGGGTTTTACCAGTCAATATTTCTCCTGCTATATATTTCAGCTGAGAACTTCTAAAATATGTAATCATTTAGAAGATGACAATAACAAATTCATTGTATAACATAAATAGCAATTGTTCATAAAAAGGAAAAACTGTGTTTTCCAAAACAAAACAATTTAGTGAGCAGAGTTGCATTGTTTAACATTTTTGCAATTCTCTGTAATATCTATCTTAATAAAAGTGAACTGGATTCTCCTTCTTTCATTCATGTTGTTGCAATATTATGCATCACAGAGCCTCTGGAAAATCCTACTATGTGTTTATTAAAGAAAGGAAGGAAGGGGTGCCTAGGTGGCTCAGCTGGTTAAGCATCCAACTCCTGATCTCAGCTCAAGTCATGATCCCAGGGTTAATGAGTTCGAGCCCCACATCAGGCTCTGTGCTGATGACAAGGAGCCTGCTTGGGATTCTGTCTCTTCCTCTCTCTCTGCCCCTCCTGTGAATGCATGCATTATCTCTTTCTCTATTTCTCTCTCAAAAATAAATAAAGTTTGAAAAAAAGAAAAAAATTAAAAGAAAGGGGAAAAAGGCAAATAACATCTTAGTATTGTATGAAAACACTTTTGACTTTGTCAGTTCTCTGAAAGGGTTCTGGATATTTGTCAGGCACCTGGCAAGTGAAAGTAGTAAAAACATTTTCCCCTAAATCTGGTCATCCTCAAGATAATACAATCTCAAGATACTATTTAGAACCCAAGGAAACACACTGAACTGTTGGGATTTCTTAGTACCAAACAAAATACCACTCTACACAGTCTGTTAATAAGTTCATTACTTAGCGAAATAAATTGGGGTGTCTTAACCAGTTTATCATACACAATGTGATCAGTTTTACTGCTCTTTGAGCAACTAGGTAAACTGAGTGATTGTTTGCATCTCTCCTTTCATTTCTAAAAACTGAAAACAACTCTCCAGGCAGCTCTCTTCTCTTTAGACACAATCATAATCTTATGTCAATTATGAGATAATAACTAAAATTTCTTGAGGGTTCCACATGTTTCAGGAAATGTTTTGTGTGCTGTACTGCATTGTTTTATTTAGTCTTCAAAATTAATCTCTGAGGAAGGTCCTATTCTCACAGTCATTTCATAGACGAAAAAATGAAAATCTACCAAGAATAAGTAATGTGCACAAGGTCATACAACTAGTAAAAAACAAATCTCAAGCTTTTAACTATGGTTCCATATAGCTTCCCTATTCATATTTGCTACTGGTTTTCATTTTAATGGCTTTCAATGACTTTTGGGGTCTCATCTTGGAAACTAACCTTGTCTTCAGAATCTTGCCATTGTAAAAGTGTGTACCCAATTCTATGTGCCTCATGGAAGACATCTGGACCACAACACATTCCTTTACTGACTGCTGTGCTTTATTCCAAAAAACAACTTCTAGATCATTCCTAAAACAATACCACCTTCATTCTTGTCATTTCTTTGGTCATTCTTGCCTCTCCTATTTGAATTGTTCAGCATCACTGAAGGCAGATTGAAACCAGCCTGGCAGTAATGGTGAAGAATTTTCCCATAGCCTGATTGCCAACATTATCAAGGATCTGGGACAATCCTGTGGCATATGTCACACTTTTACTCTTCTTCTCAGAAATCCTGTCAGCAACAACTTTTTGCAGACCCCTGTGACTTAGAAAACAGTCACTCTATAAACTGTGTAGAAATGAATAGCAGATGTGTGCTAGCTGCCCTGGGAAATTCAGAAGTGTCAGTTTAATATCCTGGGTGTTGCTGGCTGAACCTGAAAAGTCAATTCAGGTTATAAAAATTTCAGTAGATTGCCACAAATCCCCGAATGTTCTCTTCAGTTCAGGTAGAGCAAAGGTAATGGGCCACAGGAGAAAAGCAGGGGAAAAAATAATGGATCCCATCTCACTAATTGAGAGCTAGCTCTTGAAAAGGATAATGATACTAAAGTCTCTATTTCCCCCATAACCCCTAATTTTAATACATGAGCCATCATACACTCCAGTGTTATCACATGCAAGTCAGACTGGAATCATAGAAATGTTATTTTCTCCTATTATAGCCTTATTTATGCCAGATAAAGTACACAATTTTTGCCTCTTGGGTTATAACTCTGTTGCCAAGCATTTTAATTATCAATTATCTGTACTACAAATAGGATTATCACTGATTCAACTTTTGAGAAAATTACTATGGCAACTTAGTTTAAATAATGAAACAATGTGCTTTCTTCCCCCAGAAACTTTTCTTTAGTTTAATCCTTAGAGCATTATACATTGCTTTTTTCAGTTGAATCACTTACTCTGTTAATATGATTCCATAGAATAAATGCATCTATTTATTACCAAAAGACATAACCGCATTATTTCGGCATGAATGTCCCAAAAGAACCTATCTTGCATGAAATATACAGGAAAATGAGAAGAGCCAAAGCTATTTTCAGTTAAGCATGATTAATTAAATGTACTATCACTAAACTGATATTACAGTATTTTAATATAATGCAGTGTTTCAACAGATACCTACACTGAGTACTTACAATTGGTTTATTTATTACACAATCATATAACAAGCATCTACTCTGTAGCAGTGTGCCAGATATTGTAGCTACAAAGATTGATGGGTGTTGTTCCTTTCTCTCCAAGAGTTCACAGTCATATCTAACAAGCCTACATGTAAAGAAATTAAATACAATACAAAGTGATATGTTTTATAATAACAGAATGTACAGATCATATGCATGAGACCACTGATCAAGAATCTAAAGCATGCACAAAAAGATTAGAAAAAATTTCCAACATTTTCTAAAAACATTCTTCTGAACTCAGATCAAGTTCTTTTACCAGTTAGTATGTTTTATTATAAAGCAAAGCCTCAAATATTTTCAGTATCACTTAATCATTCATCAGTGGATATGCTAGCAATCAAAGCAGCATGCCCACTTGAAGAATCTGTCCTAATAATAACATTGTTCTTACTGTCAAAAAACAACCTGTGAGGAGGTGAGAAATACCTCCATTTTACATATGGGTAAAGGGCAATTCAATGAGATTAAGTAATTGCCAAACACAGAATTGTACTAAATGTTCTACCTGGGATGGAAACTGATTCCTGAGCCTAAGATTTTCCTGCTTTGCTACCTAATTGACCAGCTAACCAATGGAAATGTGTTCTATGTACGTTCTCAAACATGTATTTCAATGATTTAATTAGAAGTAGAGTTGAAATGCTTGAGCCTCACATTTGAGCATCTAAAAGATACTATCACCTTAGTTAGAAGACAGACAGCATAGAGACTCTGGAAGCTAACAGTAATAAGATTGGGAACCACAGCAATTATAAGTGTTGCATTTGAAGCCTTACATCACTGACTTCCAAACTGCTTGTTTCCTGGTACGTTTCTGCCATATTTTCTACACATACATTTCAGTATGATATAGTCTGAAATGAATTTACCCTCCAGGCAAGAGAAAGAATAGAATAAGCATTACTGCAATTACAATTACTTGACTGTAAATGGTAAATCCGTTAGTCAAATAATGTATCACAATGAGAAAATGAATGTTATAATTTGCATACAGGTAAATAGCTAAGGTCATGGGCCCAGACAAATAAGAGGGCATGGGAGGTTAAGGATTTAAGACCTGGAATCATATTTTGTGTCCTCAATCCTAGCCTCTATTACATAACTGTTGTGTAATTTGGGGCAATCTTAACTTCTTTGTGTCTTACTTTTATCATTTATAAAAGAGGAATAATAATAATAGTGCCCACCTCAAGGTGTCATTATGAGGATAAAATTAGTTAATACGTGTTAAAGCTTAGAACAGTGCTTAGATCAAAATAGTGTTCCACAAACGTGTGCTATTAAACATAAAATACATTTTATTACTGCAGTATTATTATGTGGTCTAATGCTATCTTGTTCAGAAAGAATATGTAATGTAAATTCAGCCTTTAAAATAGTTACATACACTCTGAATTAATTTTCAGCGAGCACTGCCAATTCTACTTGGCATTTTATTTGAAGGAAAAAAAAGAACATATTTTAGTCAGGATGGTCCTCACAGACTACTGCCTTCCATAATAAAGAGTAATAAATGGCTACACTCTGCCCAATGTCAATGTGGAAAGATTCTAAAACACTGCACTTTGGATATGCTGGACTGGATCCAGCTTTTTAGTGAATCATTTCTAAGGTTTCTGCCATCTTCAATTTCAGGATAAACACTGAAAAAATTCTGAAATGCGACTGAACTATACCCAGTTAAGAATGGTTCTTATTTCAGTCTTAGAAATAGATGGGAGCAGAGAAGAGACAGGTAGGTGTAGGCAGTGTGGCCAGATGATTTTGGTTTACAACTCCCCGTATTTCTTCTTCCAACCAGGTAAAGAGCATGATTTTCAAGGCCTTCTGCTTTTCTGTTCTTGTCAATGTCACTTCTGTCAATGTCCTCAAAGAGGTAATTAACCTTATAGTGATAAGCAATTTTGTCACAAGAGCATGCTTTACTAGCCCTCTTCTATTATACCCTGAACAAGAATTGTGTCCACCTCCATGTTCCCTTCAATACCTGTCAATGGTCTGCAAATATTATTAGGTAATAACTTCTCATTAGCATTTCCTTTGGCTTTATGATGCTAAATTTAATTTTTCCATGATGCCAGCACATAAAATCAAAACATCACTTGCCAGGTCCTGAGTTCCTTATGATTCTAATAGATATAATTTCTGTCATTCTCCATGTCCCTGGCAACTCCCAGGATAACCTGCACATAAGATTTTATTCCTACAATATGGGGAATGGGAGACCACTTCCAGGCCCAATAACAAGCCTAAGCCCTGGGAGTGTGACATTTCCTTCCAACCCCCTCATTTCCCTCCATAACACCAACTATCAAGGGCAGGAAACATATTTTGGGCAAAATGGTGAGAGCATCAAACAATGATTTGGCAAATGTGCCAAACAGAAACTTGACCTCCAAATTTGGCTTCTACTATTGTTTTCTGTCCATTTCTACCAGCTGTTTTAACTCATCTGTTAATATGTGAGTTGCTTAGTTCATGACATTTGCAATCCTTCCGATTTTATAGATGAGATTCAGACTATTTTAAAAATAATCCCTTCTTTTTATTCCTTTAGGGAGTAAAAGAATAAGAATGGAGTTTTAAGAGAGAGAACATAAATTTCACTTTTGGTTTCACTACCTATGCATTGCACATCCTTAGAAAAGTTATTTAATCTCTCTGAACTTTAAGTTTCTCATCTACAAAATTTAAATAATACTAATATCTACATTGCTGGGCTGGTATGAAAATAGACTAGATAATGCATATAGAATATTATTTGTAAATATGAATGACTTTCTTCTACCCCCAAAAGGGAAGAAGGCTGGTGTTGTCCTGAACTGTCTGTGGGAACATTTGAACAGACATGGGTGATGAGCCAAATACAGCAACTTAAAGTAGTAGGACTGGACTGTAATGACCCAGACCTGGAAGTGGAGGAATGTAACTGTGCACTTATTTCTTCCACTCTATTCACCTCAGGAGAAAAGGAACTACCCAAAAACTGTTAGGAAAGACAAAAAGTATTATTCAAAGTGATACTGTAGAGTAACATCTAACAGCAAGAGTAAATGACTTATTTTTGAATGACAAAAAGGAAGAGGCATTTATAAGTATGTAGGTGTATGTAAGTGAACATAACGCCATTTGGTAAACACACAGATGGATCAGGTTTTTAAAAATATGGAAATAGTAATAGTTGTCATCTTTAGGTAGTGGAATTATGACAAATTTTTATTCTTTTTTACATTCCTTCCATTAACACTTTTCCTTCTATTAATTAGCATATATTACTTTGGTATTAAGATAAAACATGTTATCAGGGCACCTGGGTGGCTCGGTCGGTTAAGCGACCAACTCTTGATTTCTGCTCAGGTTATGATCTCATGGTTCATGAGATGGAGCTCCGCACTGACGGCCAGGAGCCTCCTGGAGATTCTCGCTCTTTCTCTCTACCCCTCCTCTGCTCACTTGAGCACGTGCACGTGCTCTCCCTCTCTCTCAAAATAAATAAACTTTAAAAAGAAAAGTCATCTTAAAATAGAAAGATTATAAAATCTTAACAGTTTTTTTCTTTTTTGTGTGTAATTTTAAGTGCTAAAACCCAAATGTTTTCACCCCAGCTTTGCCATCCGCATTTCTTCCCCTACTCATTTTATAAACATTCATGTGTCACTGTATCTTTTCCTCTTTTCCATCTCGTCTCACTCCCTAGGCATTCACCTTCCTGACCTTTGATTCTCTATGATCAGTAAACCACTGTATATAATGTTGCTCCTTCTTGCCTTACTAACTACTTTATTTCACATTCCCATGAATTTCCAAACCCACATTTCTTTAAAATTTTTTTTTAATGTTTTATTTTTGAGAGACAGAGAGAGAGAGAGACAGCGTGAGCAGGGGAGGGTCAGAGAGAGAGGGAGACACAGAATCCAAAGACAGGCTCCAGGCTCCGAGCTGTCAGCACAAAGCCCGACGCGGGGCTCGAACCCACGAACCGTGAGATCATGACCTGAGCCAAAGCCAGATGCTCAGCCAACTGAGCCACCCAGGCGCCCCACCAAACCCACATTTCTAAACCGTTAAGTACACCCTTCATCTTCCCCATTCTCCACAACCTGGACATATGCACTATCCCAATTTCAAACCTTTAAGAACATACCCATTTCACTGCCTGATCTCCCTCTTTCTAAATAACTGTTCTTTCTAAAGACTTTCTTAAAAGGGTCTTTCTAAAAACTGTTCAAGTATGAGGAAAAAACTGTTTTTTTTCAAGTTTTTTAAAAATGTTTACTTATTTTGAGAGAGACAGAGAGAGAGAGAAAGAAGAGTGCATGAGCAGATGAGAGACAGAGAGAGAATCCCAAGCAGGCTCTGTGCTGACAGCACAGAGCCCGACATGGGGCTCAAACCCACAAACCATGAGATCATGACCTAGGCTGAAATCAAGAGTTGGACATTTAACCAACTGAGCCACCCAGGTGCCCCTGAGGTTTTGGTTTAAATTCCAGCTAATTAATATACATTGTAACTCTAATTTCAGGTGCAGGATTTAGTGATTCATCCACAACATACAATTTCATGAATAACACACAACACCCAGTGCTTATCACAAATGCTCTCACTAATCTCCATCACCTATTTACCCATCCTCCTGTCCACCTCCCCGCACCATCAATTTGTTCCCCATTGTTAAGAGTTTGTTTCTTGGTTTGCCCCTTTATTTTTTTTCCTCTATATTCATTTGTTTTGTTTCTTACATTCCACATATGAGCAAAATCATATGGTATTTGTCTTTCTCTGACTTATTTCACTTAGTATAATACTCTACATCTCCATCTATGTCATTGGAAATGGCAAAATTTCATTCCACCAAAAAATTACTAGAACTGATACATGAATTTGGTAAAATTGCAGGATACGCAATCAATGTATAGAAATATGTTGCATTTCTATACACCAATAATGAAGCAAGCAGAAAGAGAAATCAAGGAATCAATCCCATTTACAAATGCACCAAAAAACATAATATACCTAGAAATAAACCTGACCAAAAAGGTAAAAGAGCTGTACTCTGAAAACCATAAAACACTGATGAAAGAGATTGAATATGATACAAAGAAATGGAAAAACATTCCATGTTTATGGATTGGAAAAACAAATATTGTAAAAAAAAATCTATATTATCCAAAGCAATCTACACATTTAAGGCAATCCCTATCAAATACTACCAGCATTTTTCATAAAACTAAAACAAATAATCCTAAAATTTCTATGGAACCACAGAAGACTCCAAATAGCCAAATCAATCTTGAAAAAGAAAAGCAAAGTTGGATGTGTCAAGATCCCAGACTTCAAGTTATATTACAAAGCTATAGTGATCAAGACAGTATGGTACTGGAACAAAAACAGACGAATGATCTGATCAATGGAACAGAACAGAAAATTCAGAAATGAACCCAGAACTACATGAGCAATTAGGCTTCAACAAAGCGGGAAAAAAAAAATGACAGCCAATGGACACGTGAAAAGATGTTCAACATCACTCATCATCAGGAAAATGCAAGTCAAAACCACAATGAGGTATCACCTGACACCTGAAAGAATCGCTGTAATCAAAAAGGCAAGAAAAAACAAGAGTTGTTGAGGATTGGAGGAAAAGGATCCCTCGTGCACTGCTGAAGGAATGTAAATTGGTATAGCCACTGTGGTAAACAGTATGGAGTTTCCTCAAAAAATTAAAAATAGAATTACCACATGATCCAGTAATTCTCCTACTGGGTATTTGCCCAAAGAAAGCAAAAACAGTAATTTGAAAAGACACATGCACTTCTATATTTATTGCTGCATTATTTGCAACAGACAAGATACAGAAGCAATCCAAGTGTCTCTCATGGATGAATGGATAAAGATGTGGCATGTGTACACACACACACACACACACACACACACACAATGGAATTTTACTCAATTCTTAAAAAATAAAAGAGATTTTGCCATTTGCAACAACATAGATGGACCTAGGAAGTATGATGCTAAGTGAAATAAGTCCATCAGAGAAAGACAAGTGCCACATGATTCCACTCATAAGTGAAATATAAGAAACAAATGCACAAACAAACCAAAAAAAGAGACAAACAAAAAACACTCTCAAATACAGGGAACGAAGTGGTGATTGCCAGAGGAGAGGGAGAGAGGTGAAATAGATAAAGGAGGTCAAGAAAGTACACTTATCTTAATGAACACTGAGTGATGTACAAAATTGTTGTGTAGTGGTGAGTCCTGACAGAGAGTCGGGACACCGAGTCTTTTCTTTCCAGGAAGCAGCTTTTTTCATGCCAGCACAAGCTCAGCAGGCTAAAACCCAAAAGGCTGAGCCCTGAGCACAGAGGGGGGTTGTCTTTTGTACACCTTTGGCTCCTTTGTCTCCATAAATAGTAAAAAACAGTCTGTAAGGGCAGTCTATGTTACAGAGTCTTGAGGAACGTCGCACACGTGCACATAGCCAGGTTGCCCTTCCTTGTTTTGAGGTTTTCACTGAATTCCTTGGGGGGCTCTACCACAGTGGAATCATTATCTTATAGAAACTAATGCAATACTTTATGTTATACTTCAATAAAAAATGTCATTTTTAAATGGTTTTTTTTAACATATTTGTAACCTGTTGATTATCATCTCCTGCCAATCCAGTGACCCGACCACCCACTCAAAGTTTTCCAACTGTGTTCTTCCACATACTCACCACCTTCTAACAGTGAATGAAATGTATTTGACCCTTTGCTTTGTTTTTTCTATGTCCTTTGTATTATTTGGGTTTAATGTCTCAAACCAAGACCTCTACACAGTCTCAAAATTCATGTCCCTAGTCAGTATTTTTCCACAAATGCTAAAATAATGTAACACAAACTTAATTTCACCACAAAATGTCTCTTCCACAAGAATTTGCATTCTGTTGCTATTGCCATCTTAAATACTCCCTCCACCATCTTTCAGCCCAAGCACCATCTCACCTCTTACTGTGGGGCTCTAAAGAACATATTTTAGTGTTTCTGCAGTTAGTATTTTTTGTGCTTCCTAAGCAAATTTTACTGAAACTTACTTGGGCTAAAAGACAAAGCTAAACTACAACTGAATTGATCCTGAACCTCTGAGAGATTAACCTTCTAGGAGTTAAGTGTTTACATTTCAAGGGGGAATAAACCCCTAAACAAACCCTGGGTTGAAATGTCAGAGATAATAGTCTTTTCTTCCCACTAAAGACATATATTTACATTCCAAAGGATAAAAACTCAGGATCCTCCGGAAGGAGAATTTGTTTATAGTAGGGAGCAATGATTTCTCTTCATCTCCCAAGAGGAGTTGGCGGACAGCTGTTCCTTCTCTTTAGAAGCCCCAGGTTCTTAATTTCAGGCTTCCTCACCTGGAATGCAGTTCCCAGTGTGTGTAGGATGACGTCTGGCCCTCATCCCACTAACCTCAAAAAGGGAAATTTAGGCATAGAAAACAGGCCCAGTTAAGTAATAAATAATTATTCTGCCCCGGAAATATCATATCCACTCTTAGGACAATAGAGGTAAATATGGACATTGAACAGTTATCACATACTAAGTCCATCTAAGCAAACTCATTCCTCTGTTCCTCCCTGGCTGCCTCTCTAGTCCTTTAAAACGTTTCTTAATAGGCTGTACTATATAGGACTTATTTGTTTCCACATCCTGTGTCATCACTAATGTTTAATCTCCATCTGAATGCCTTCTTTCTTCTTTTTAATCAACTCTAATTCCTCTTTAGCATCAAAAATTTGAGAAGTCTTCCCTGAGTAAAATTCTTCATGTTGCTCAGTTTATTAGGCCATATATTTCAGTGTCTTACACTAGACTGGTAATTACACAGTACACAATGTCAAGTTAACTCAATTTCAAGGTAGACATCCTTAACACTATTTTAAATACAAGAAACCAGAATTTCAGAAAGGTTAGGAAAATTGCCCACAGTCAGAGTTAGTAAGGGAAAGGACCTTGGGTGCTTAATATTGTGAGTTTCTCTGACCAATAAAATGTCATTAGAGGTATCACAAGCCACCTCTCAGAAGTGTGAAGGCACTTTGCATGCTTCCTTCTGTCATGAACCAGGATTTCCCTGATGGGGCTTTTTCATCAACCCTCAACCTTAGCAAAAATGATATAGATATAAGGTGCAGTCGAACAAACATGATATGCAGGTACCAAAAATAAGAAATAAATCTTCGTTAAAGCCACTGAAATTTCCACATTATTTGTTACTACAATTTATTTTAGTCTAAGCTAACCAGACACAGAAACGGTGACAAAGAATAAAATGCAGCCGGAACAGTACCCTAAAATATGTAGTGCCAGATACTGGGCTACTAGAAAGGAAAATTATTTTTGGGAGAAAGAAAACAATCTGTGTCACACAGGAGCAGATATCTGGTGGAACTGTCCCCTCCAGTAAGCTGAAGGACAGATAATATACCTCATCATCTTGTGACTTTAAACAAAGAAGTGGGAAAAGAACACTACTAGCATGAACTGGTTGCAACTGGCTGTTTGTGGCAAGGTGCTATGAGGAGATGAACACAGAGGGGGGAAAAAAGCCAATTTGCAAGAGAATTGAGAGGTACAGGGAGCCAAAAGAGAGTGTAGAAATTTCAGGTCTTGACAAAGTACAAGATGCAAGTTGTCTTTATTTCCAACTGGTAAATAATAAGTCTGAAAATAAAGGCTGATTAAAACTCAGTTTCATTTTAAAGACCAAATGAGTCTTTTTTGTGAAAAAAATAGCTATGTATTAAGAGAGTAAACAGCATATTTCTTCTGTTTTACAAAATAGTTCAAGAAAAAAAGACTAGAAGTATGGCTCTCCTATGAACATCCAACCACTACAAGGTATCTGTTGTAGGCAGAATGTTTCCCAAATATGACCATGCCCCTTCTAATCCCCAGTGAAATATTATTAATCATATTACCTTACAGAGCAATATGATTAAACTAAAGATTTTAAAATGAGATTTTTCTGAGCTATTTGAATGGGCCTGATGTAATCACAAAGGTCTTTGTAAGTAAACAGAGACAGGAGATAAATCAGAGAAGGAAATGTGATGAGGGAAGAGAGAGATACAAATACCAGCCCTGAAGATGAAGGGGCTATAAGCCAAAGAATGCAAGGAACGTCCAGAAGCTGGAAAATGTAAGAAAACAGATTTTCCCCCTAGAACCTCTAGGGAAAAATACACAATCCTGCCAATACCCTGATATTAGCTCAGTGATAACCATTTTGGACTTTTGACATCTAGACCTGTACGATGATATATTTGTATTAAGACGACTATTAGGGCACCGGGGGGCTCAGTCAGTTGAGCATATGACTCTTGATCTCAGCTCAGATCATGATCCCAGGGTGATGGGATGGAGCCCCTCGTCTCAAGAGTTTAAGATTCTCCCTCTCTCTCTCAGGGCTCCTGGGTGGCTCAGTTGGTTAAGGGTCAGACTTTGGCTCCAAGCATGATTTCACCAGCTCATGAGTTCAAGCCCCCCATCAAGCAGTACAGATCCTGCTTGAGATTCTCATTCTCTCTCCTTCCCTCTCTCTGCCCCTCCCCCACCGGCACATACATGTACTCTCTCTCTTTAAAAAAAAAAAAAAAGACTATTAACTATTGTTAAGGATATTTTTTTAACATTTCTTAAGTTAGTGCACAGCCCCCCAATGACACAGGCTCAAACTCATGAACGGTTGAGATCATGACCTAAGCTGAAATCAAGAGTCAGACAACTGACTGAGCCACTCGAGTGCCCCAAGGATATTTTTTAATGCTAAGTTTTATAGTAATTCCTTATAGTAGCAATAGAAAACTAATACTGTAGCCATAACTAAGTTTAGAAAGACAGGCATGTCTCAAAAGGAGCTGTTGGTATAGCTGTTGACAAATACTGATTTTGTCAATCAAATTAATAAAAAGCTGATTCAGGGTTTTTTTTAATGTTTATTTATTTCTGAGCAAGAGAGAGAGACAGACAGAGCATGAGCAAGGGAGGGGCAAAGAAAGCAGGAGATACAGAATCTGAAGAAGGCTCCGGGCTCCACACTGTCAGCAGTAAAACTCAAGGGCTCAAACTCATGAACCTGAGATCATGACCTGAACTGAAGTCAGACGCTCAAAGCCAGACACTTAACCAACTGAGCCACCCAGGCGCCCCAAAGCTGATTTAGTTCTTAAGAGAACTGCAACATCAAGAGTCATGAATCTAGACTAAGAGAGACTGTGACTATTTGATAATTGAAATGTACGTTTGATTTCAGTGAGGAGAAAGCAGACTGAGAAATCTGCTCAGTCCTCAAGCATAGCATACTCTCCAATTACTTCTCTAGTATGACGGAAGAGCATAAATGAAAATGGAGGGACTTCCAAGAGAATGGAGCAGAAAATCCCAAGAGTCATGCAGAGCAATGGACTGGGGCATGAGTGAGAACTATTGCCACCTTCGTGTTAGGGGTCCCCATCACACATCCCAACATGATTTCAGAATTGATGTGATCAGAGACTTCTGTGCCTTTCACTCTTTTCTTTTTCAGATGGGGCTATTTGTCATGGTTATGCAGTCCCTATTCTTCTACTGAATATGGAGGAGAATATGGGGAGTAAAGGAGTGACTTGTTTTTGTGTGTTTCTTCTCTAATAAATGTCCAGCTCAAGGGAGACCGTGCCAGAAGCTTGTGGAAACTGTCATATAATCCCAGACTTTGAGTTAATAGGATGGAACTTTTAGGTTGTCTCTATTAGAGAAGAACTCTATCCCTTCATATATTTTAGGTACAGAAGGGAGATGAGTGAATTTTTGTGGCCAAGGAGTAGACTAAGACAGAGTTTATTACAGTATCCAAATATTTTATGCCCCTCCCTCTGGAACAGTTGTACTGGCTTGCCCATGTCAGTCTTGCTTATGTGACTTGCTTGCTTGGACAGTAAAATATGAGTCCAAGTAAAATACGCCACTTCTTAGAAGCTTTAAGAGACACTGTAAATCTAGAGAGTCTCTTCTTTCTCTCTGCCACAAGCCTTGCAACACCCCACACAGGGGCTGCTTTGTCAGCTTCGATCCCAGAGTAAAGACACTGTGAAACTGAGCTATAGATGATGAATGACCCATGAGATTAAGATGTAACAGGAGCAAGCAATGAAGCTTTGTGGTTGTGTAAACTACTCTAACTGTGGCTGTGAGGTCGGATGTTACTTCAGGTGTAACAGCCTAAGCTTCTGCAGTAGAGGTCAAAGAAAAATGACTGGTTCCTAATAGAATGACCCAATGCTATTAGAGAGATTTGATTACTTCAGTTCAATAAAAGGCTCTGACCATAGGACAATGAAAAAAATTACTCCATGTCATATGTGGTTTAGAATGTATGTGATGGGTGCTAAATTTTGTATTTAAAAACAGCTGCAAGAAAAAGAATCCCACATGGTACTAGATGAGCCCAGAGAGAAAACAATCATTCACCTGAGAAAAAAAAATTTAATAACAAAGGATGAGATATAATCTGTGCTCCAATCTGGTGAAATGTTAGAGTCACAATTCTTCCATAACAAATGGTAGATTTCCAATACGACACAGAGAAGAAAATAAATGAGGCTTTAACCTCACAATCATGTATCTAATGATCATATTGTGTAAAAGGCTAATATCCATGAACCAACATGACTTACTTGCAATAGCGCCGTCACAAAGTCATTGAATATGCATCACCACATATTTCGAATGCACAACCACAAAGCTAATCCTTACAATCCATTCACACAGCAGAAGCTTGGACTTGTAATAAATAAGATCCACAAACGCACATGTCAAAACCAAGGTGGTGCATACCTTGCTCAGAGAAGGCAGCACTATGGATTATATCACAAGGAATGCTTGCTCCTTCACTGAAACACCTGAGTAAAAGTAAAATTATGATGACGTGAACATCAAGTGTGTTCTTAAAAACAAAAAAATTTCCTGAAGTCCCCACAAAGATAATCATGGAAGCCAGGAAGGTGGTCCCATCTTCTTGTCTTGTTAATGTTGAGGGGGAAGGACCTGATAAAAGTCTGAGATCCTGCTGCTGCTGCTGCTGCTGCTGCTGCTGCTGCTGCTGCAAATGTGGTTGTTGTTGTCACCACTGCTGCTACTAGTGTTTCTGCTTTAGGTCCAGATCTTACTCCTCTACCCACTGTTTCACTGAGCTGCTGTCCCTTGTCTAGAGGCCTTTTGCTGTGCTTAAACAAAGGCTATGCTTTGAAGAGACTGAGTAAGAAGCAAAGTAGCAATGACGTTTTGACTTTGGATTGTACACTCCTCAAACTCAACAACATGCCTTGAGCACTGTGCATAAAGGCTAGAAGGCATACCTTTGAAAATGCAAAATGACTTCAATATTGCTCCTATAACTCACCTGAGGAGGTGGTGAGTGTTGAAGCTTGCCTCCAGTTGCTCACCTACAGAGAAGAAACCGACAAGGAGTAATAAAAAAGCTGCCAAGAATAGGAAGCACAAAAAAGAGTGGCTTATATTAATGACATATAAACTTAATTAGAGCTTTCCTTCCAACTTAATATTAAGAATACTATGCTCAACCTATAATATGCAACAAGATTCCCAAATACTGTACCCAATTTATAATACACATTTTTTTAAACTTTATAGTTTACTGTCAGGTTGGTTTCCATATAACACCCAGTGCTCTTCCCCACAAGTGACCTCCACCAAGACCATCACCCCCCATTACCTTTCCCCCTTCCCCTTCCCCCCTCAGTTTGTTTTCAGTATTCAAGTGTCTCTCCTGTTTTGTCTCCCTCCCTCTCCTTAACTATTTTCCTCCTTCCCCTTCCCATGGTCCTCTGTTGGGTTTCTCCTGTTAGACCTATGAGTGCAAACATATGGTATTTGTCCTTCTCCGCCTGACTTATTTCGCTTAGCATGACACCCTCGAGGTCCATCCACTTTGCTACGAATGGCCAGATTTCATTCTTTCTCATGGCCATGTAGTATTCCATTCTATAGATGAACCACATCTTCCTAATCCAGTCATCAGTTGATGGACATTTAGGCTCTTTCCATGATTTGG
>CM053574.1:90354275-90383613 GCA_028646485.1 Cryptoprocta ferox | reverse complement strand
CCGTCACCAAGAATGAGATGCTGGCGGCCCGGCTTGCGCCGCCCTTTTCGCGGAGCCGCCGCCGCCGCTTTTCAAGGCGCCTTTCTTGCCGCCACTGCCACCGCCACTCCCGGTGCGGCTTGGAGTGGATGCCACTGCCGCTGCGCCCAAGGAAGAACTCGCCGGCCAGATGGGACGGATTTCTCTCCCGGCGCTCAGCAGTTATATATGGGGAGATGGGCGAGTTTTTCCTCCCTTAGAGATGATTCTAGGTGCGTTGTCTGTCTCTCTTTCTCTTCCCCTGGTCTCTCCGGGGCACAGCGCGCTCTCCCTGTGTTGGGCTCTGGGGCTCCTTTCCCCTTTACCACCGGGACCTGCCCGTCCCATAATTTCCCAGATCACAGTCACTCACTCAGGCATCTTTGAGGTTGTCTTCTTTCTGGCGTCTGTTTCTTCTTTCCCCCACTTGCAAATCCAAGTTTTATCCCTTCAGTCCTTCTCAGTTCAATCCATACAGGCGTGCGCGGATTATAGAACTCCCTGCTTCTCTGCCATCTTTCCCGCTCCCTCTACACATTTTTAATACTATGATATGTTGCATAGATAGAAAATATTTTATAGCACTGTGATGTGAAAAATACCAATTATTTTAGCTGGTAAAATAGAAGCCACAAACATAACTGTAGGAACAAGATAATAACTTAAACCCTCTGAATAGCAATAATCTGCGGGCCCAACAAAACATGTATGTTGAAAAGACTGGTCCAAAGACCCACATTTCCAATCTGGGCTATTCTAGTTGATCCCTTCTGCTCTATAGCCCTTTCTCAGATACCAAAGGAAAACACCAATGAAAGGGAGTAGTATTTTGTTATCAAGTACCAAGAGTATAATAAGATTCCTCTTCTACAAATAAATGTATATTATGGGTTAATCTTTTAAGAATATTCTTAAATTTCAACTAGAAACTGAATGTTATCCTACAGAACTGTTTTGCTGGGAGTGTAATGTGGTAGGAAGTACACATAACTGGGATTTAAGAGACCCAGATTCTAGGCCTTGGCTCCGCTGTGTTGCTTTCCAGAGGAAACAGGTGGGGTTTGACTCTGCAAGATAAAGTGAAAGACAAAAGTGACTATTTTCTCCTTCTTCTTCTTCTTCTTCTTCTTCTCCTTCTCCTTCTCCTTCTCCTTCTCCTTCTTTTTTAATTTCAGAGACAGGGAAAGCATGTGAGCAGGGGAGAGGAATAGTGGGGAGGGGGCATGGAGAGAGAAAGAGAGAGAATGAATATCTTAAGCAGGCCCCATACTTAGTGCAAAGCCCAACACTGGGCTCAAACCCACTACCCTAGGATCATGACCTGAGCCAAAGTCAAGAGTCGGACACTCAACCAACTGAGCCACCCAGGCACCCCATGTCTAATTTTCTTTAATTAGAGGTTTTTTTCTATGTTTACTGGGTAATTCCTCCTTGAAGGGTTACTGCAGTGAGTGAGCTTGCATGGGTTGGAGTAGATCAGGGCAGAGGATTCAGGACAATGGATCAATCCAGAGTCCATAGTTTTCTAGGGTCCTATCAAACTCATGAGGAAATTATAAACCTCACTGTGATGTGTGGGTTATAGTTGAGTAAATGGTGAAAATACCTTAGAAAATATGATTGAAGGTGGCTCTCTGCAAATCTTTGAATGGCTTACAGGAGATGAAGATTTTAAACCTGCATATGTAGTCCCCAGGGACAGAGAAGGCAGGGACGGACTTCATAGGAAACTGGGAATATCCAAAGGTGGACTTCAGTAATCAGCCTCAATTCCATTTATTTCCTGCCATGGGCAGTGCATGTAATCATTCACAGATTCCAAATTTGTGAATTCACCTACTTGCTAAAATTTATTTGTAGCTCCAAAATCAATACTCGCAGCGATTCCACAGTCACAGTCACTCACAGGCATGTTCATGCACAGAGCTGTGAAAAATTGAAGTCATCTGCCACACATGTTCCCAGATGAAATGGAACAAGAAACCTGCTGCTTTTTTGTTTCAGCTCTCTTAACGTAAACAAATATTCTTTTCTCAGTCTACTTAATGCCACATATTTCACATTTGCATGCTTTTTGATGGTGATTTTGCTGTTTAAAATGGCTTCCAAGCATAGTGCTGAAGTGCTATTTAGTGTTCCTAAGCACAAGAAGGCTGTGATGTGTCTCATGGAGAAAATACACATATTAAATAAGCTTCCTGGTTGTAGTATTCTGGCTATGAGTTCAATGTTAATGGATCAATAATACATGTTAAATAAGTTTTCTTTAAACAAAAACATACATGCAGCACCTGGGTGGCTCAGTTGGTTGACCGTCCAACTCTTGATTTTGGCTCAGGTCATGATCTCACAGTTCATGAGTCACAGCACCGCATCTGGCTTTGTGCTGACAGCCCAGAGCCTGCTTTGGATTCTCTCTTTCCCTCTCTCTCTTCCCCTCCCCAGCTCATGCTCTCTCCCTACCCCAAAATAAATAAATAAATTTTTAAAAATTGTTAAACAGAAACAAACATAAAAGAAAGCTACGCATTGACTGGTTAACAAAAATGTGCCCAGAGGCTGGCAGGAATCTAACCCTGTATTTCCCTTATTTCCCTTAGGGGCACTGATTCAGTGTCCAGGGTGACTTTATAAAACATAACTACCACAAATAACAAGAAGTGTTAAATGGCAATTTTATTATCTCTTAAGAATAATGTCATGGAAAGGTTTCATATATCAGATCAAAGGACAGCAAAGAAGCCACATGGTGCCCTTTCCAATCTCAAATTCTAATACTTAGTGAAAAACTGATTCAAGCCTCAGATGGGCAGTTAGATTAAATAACTTTCCCCTATGAGCTCCCCAAATTCCATAACTCTACAACTGGTCAGGGAGATGACTGACTCTCAGATTCCACTTTTATATAATATGAATGCTGGAAAAAATAGTATCTTAGATTTCTTCCTAGCTCTAAAGTTTCATTATTGAAGAAAAAGATTTTCCTAACATTCTTCTGGAAAAATACACATTTTGTCATTAAGTACCTTGACCATAAAGATTTCTCTTTTAAATATCACATTCTATTCCATATTTTTCTTACTGTCTACTCAGTATTTAATATATAGAAATTTTCATCTATAGAAACTTGCTATTTCCTATTTATGATCCTCTTTTTTAAGTTGGTTACTATCTTTAATTCACTGGTACAGGAAAAGACTCTCAAAGTTTTCCTACATATACAGCCCACACTTCTAAGGAAAGACCTGAATCTCTCTGCCTTCTCCAGGCTACCTTTGCTCATTTTAAAGAGCTAGATCCAGAATATTGTAAAGGATACTGTGCCATGCACCTTGGTCTTAAACCAAATGGGTAATAAGCTTACAAAAAACCTACAGAGCATCTCTGTCAAAGTGAAAACAGCCTTGGAGTAACAAGTCTTATTTTCCTGTAACCCTATTTTAGGACAAGCACCTTAACCTCCTGAGTGGTTCCCTAGAAAAAAATGCAGAACACATCTAGGACAATTGTGACCACTTTTAAAGCAATTCATAGCTAGGTTGGCAGCAGTAAACCACGAATCTGCCTGAACTGGGTAAGAACACAGTCCATTAAGTGATAACATCTGGACAGCAGCCAAGTTATCCATTTTCCTTATTCCCAAGAGGGTTAAAAAAAGAGATCTGAAGTTGTGTAATTATCTGCATAATTTAATATTATATATCTCATACAAAAAAGAAATGGGCTTGTAGGTGTGAGCGCCTCTAAAGAAGACAAAGCAATACACAATGACGAAAGATGTGACACTAGAGTAAAAAGGGGAAAAAATACAACAGAGAGGGAATACTGTATCATAATTAATAGGATAGAAAAAAGAATCAATATAGTAATTCAAATAAAGTAACTCAAATTGTTGCAGCCATGTTTGTCTTCCCCATTAAGCTCTGTGTATCTTGGTGATAATGATACCATTAAGTATCGCTGAACATCTTAATGATAACTACATCATTTGACTACATCATACATCATAGTATGATTTAATCATATGTGGACTCATAAACACGGTGCCTAGATTGTACGTGCCTGTTAATAAACGTTGAATTTAATTGAATTGAAGGCTTTTATTATTTTGGTTACTCATATCACAACTTTTCAAAAAATTATGACACTCTCAAAGAAAACATCAGGGTCTCTTAGATTAGAGCATGTGAGTGGCCTGTTGTCAATCCAGAGTGTCTTACCAGCCTGAGGTGAATGGAAGCGTAAAAAATACTAGTGAAAATGTAAATATAAATATACCACCCTTTCTTCCCTAAAATAATATTTACTGATTTGTCCTTAAATGTGCCCAAATATATTTGCCTTCACCTGGAAGCTTGAACAGATTGTCGAGAGAATATCAATAAGTTTAATATCTTATTAAGCTAGTATAAAATCTAAGATTGACAACTATAATTATTTTATTTTGTCATGAAATTATGATAGGAAACCTTTATATTATGATTATGGACACCTGTAAAGTTCCCTATCTCATCTAAAACTAAGTTGTTTTATGTCATTAACAAATCATAAGGAAATCCTTATCATCAAATTAATCTATTAATCTTATAAACAAAATTGAAAAGAGGATGATTACATTGCTGCTCACATCACAGATTCACTTCATTATATTCAACAACAAATACTTATCCAATAACTACTGTATATAAAGACTGGTAAATCATAATTCCTGCCCTCAGGAAGATTACAGTCTTGTTGGAAATATAAACAATTATGTCAGTGTGGATAATATAGTCTCATAAATATGATACCAGAAGTAAGCATGGCATGTTGGGATGGAGAGGGATGGGTGCAAACATAGGGGGAAACATAACCTAGATTGGAACAGTTAAAAAAGTAATGATCAGAAATGTTTTCTGTAGACTGCTGAGCCAAATACATTATGACTAATTTATTTCAATTCTGAAAATTTGGCAATTTCTTAAATGAAAGACATTTTATATATATGTACACTTATATACATATACATACACACACACACACAGACATACAAACATACATACATACTAGGCATCATAGCAAAGTTATAAGACATTCTTTCAGTGCCCCTTGGCTCAACCAAATGTGACCTTTATTTATCCAGGTCAAGGTCTTATCCAGAGAGAATATTTCAAAAATCAAAGTCCACTCTGTAATATATAATTGATCTTCAATCTAGACATAGCAGACTCACACTTGTTGGGAAATCTGATGATACCACTCCCATCAACACTGCTGGCCTTTTCTACTATAAAAAGTGCACCAGTGTACTACTTGCAAGGTCAAGGAAGTAATTTTCAGACTACACAAAAGAAGCATCACTTAGAAAGGGAAGGAACTAAAATATCAGGAAAATAATTTCAGAAAGTGTCAGAGCAGCTTACATTAACTGATATCTGGTAATCTTGAATGTGATCATATTTAGATTATCCAGAGAAGGTTGCCTCCAATTAATCTATTTATAGGTATAAATGGCCACAGTACACAATGTTTTCTATTATCATCTTTTATCCATAATTGGTAATGATGTTATGCGAAGAGTTTTTAACCAAGACTATTTAGGCCAAAATGTATTATTCACATTTACAATGACAACACTGTTGATGTTACTGGGATTTATTATGAATATCTCTACTAGCCCCTAAATGACATTAATAGGACTCTTAAAAAGAAAAATGGATTAAGGTCACAGAAATCAATTTCCAATGCATATGTGATTCTCAAATTTTGACACCAATCAAATTATTGCAAGACTAATCTAAACAAAGATTGCTCAGCTCTATCTCCAGATTTTCTGATTCAGTAGATCTTGGGTGAGATACAAGGATCTGTATTTCCAAATTCCCAAGTGATGCTAATTCTGCGAGTCTAGAGACAAGACTTGGAAATCAGCTGCTCTAAAATAACACAATTGGGGCACCTGGGTGGCTCAGTCTTAAGCATCTGACTTCAGTTCAGGTCATGATCTCACAGTTTGTGGGTTTGAGCCCCACATCGGCCTCTGTGCTGACAGCTCAGAGCCTAGAGCCTGCTTCGGATTCTGTGTCTCCCTCTCTCTCTGCCTCTCCCCTGCTCACATTCTTTCTCTCTCTCTCAAAATTAAATAATAAAACGTTAAACATAAATAAAATAAAATAAAATAAAATAAAATAACACAACTATTGAAAAATTGCTAACAAATTACAAATGTAGTCTCCAGAGCATATAACTGGCCAAATGCTAAAAGTAAATTAATAAGCTAATTAGGACATCATGGAAAATATTATAATAGAGGCATTCCTAGGGCTCCTTAGAAAGACAGAAAAGTCATTTAAATCATAGTGGGGAGAGTGTCAGAAAACATTCCTAAAGGAAGATGCTGTTTGGGTTGCTGTTTGGGTTGTTTTGAAAGAAAGAATTACTGGGGCACCTGGGTGGCTCAGTTGTTAAGCATCTGACTTCGGCTCAGGTCATGATCTCATGGTTTGTGAGCTCAAGCCCTGCAACAGGTGAGCCCTGCACGCTCTCTCTCTCTCTCTCTCTCTCTCTCTCTCTCTCTCTCTCTCTCTGCCCCTTGCTCACCTGCTCTCCCTCTCTCTCAAAAAGAGGAAGGAAGGAAGGAAGAGACAGAGAGAGAGAATGAAAGAAAGAAAGAGAAAGAAAGAAAGAAAAAGAAAGAGAGAGAAAAAGAATTACTATATAGTATATGAGAAGAGTCAGAGACCTCTGGGTTTGGACTTACTTCCATTTATTCTAAGTGTATCCATAATCAAGGTTTGTTTTTTACCCTCGGTAAAATGGGTCTAAAAATAGCACTTTTATTATGTGGATCTGTTTTGTGATTACATGAAATAATATACATAAATGCAAAGCTTGATGCCAGGTTCTGAGTATGTGCTCACTAAATGCTGGCTGCTCACTGATAATGATGAAGTGGTTATTGTTGCCTGTTTTGTTTTGTTTTGTTTTGTTTTGTTTTCTACAAAGCAATAACATATTGTGACCCATGCCAGATGCTACATGTGGATCCTATGACTCACGTTCAGGGCAGTAAACGTAGAAGATAGAGAGTTAAAGGATCTATTCTACATGGAGTTTCCTATGTGCTTAAGCCAAGTAGTTTGCAAGTGATCACAAAAGTTGTAAAAGTCCACTGAAGGGTTGTAAGCTGGGAAGCTGCAAGATCAGATATGCATTTTAGAAGGTTCATTTCTGTAGATATATGATGGGTGAATTCATGGAAGTGAGGCCATAAGCAAGAAGATTAGTTGGGGAGCCACTGAATAATACAACCTAAACTAAGGCAACGACAATGATGAACTTGAAGAGTAAAAGGGATATTTGCAATATTCATGGAGAGTAAAGATGGCAATTGGGTAAGATAGAATCATCAAAGACTACTTGCAAGTTTCTCTTAAAACTTAATAAAGGAACAAAAAGAAAACTCAAGGTTTTCTCTCAAAAATACACTTAAATCTATTTATATGTAGTGGGTCACACCAATTCTGTCAATTATCAAACATACAACATGAATGCAGAAGGCTGAGAAAAATTATCAAACAAATAGATGTCATTATAAGTTCAGGAACTGCATAGAAATATCAACATTTCTTGTCTTAGAAATAAATCTTTATAATTATGTCTCAAATTTCCAGCAACAAAATGAAGTGTTTCACGTGTCACTGTCAATGAACACAGAGTAACTGTACCTAAAAAAAAAAAACTGCAAAAAGAAAATAATGTCAGACTGGACCTATCCTCGCTCCCATCTTTTTTGTCTTGTTCCCACCAGCCCCAGCCCTTACCATCACAAGGGATGTCTCTGACATATGGATTTCTGTGTTCAACCAGTTTGGCCTATCCCTATTTATATGGATCATTGAGTACTGTAAAAACTCTAGATGGTTTTCTCTTGCAAGGCTTCTTAATATTTTGGGGGTTTGGGGTATTTTCAATGAGATGATAAAGCTTACAGCTCAACTCTCTCCCCAAAGAGGGACTGCATTCCCCAAATTTGCATTCACACCTAAGGGTGTATAATCCCCATACATAGAATTACTATTACAGGGCATAGAACATAGACACATTGCAAGGTGGACACACAGTCACAGGATAAAATAACACAAAAACAGAAAGACTTTTGTTATGTAGCTAAACCAAAATCCTCTAGGGCAAAGTTATGTAAGGTCCTAACAATGGATACAAGGGAACTGACTCAGAAAATAAACTTCCCAATTGTGTTTTTTAACAACAAAATAAATTATACACTGATATCGGGCAAGAGACCAAGGAAACACCTTGTAATAACACCAAAGGCAAAGTTAAGTAACATGAATTGTAGATAACAGAAATTAGCCTGTGAAGGTTTAATTCTTCCTGTTTTTAGAAAAGATGCTCCAAATAAAAAAGCCATAATTACAACCCTCCATAAAGATTACATTCTAAAGACTTTAATCATTAAGGACTCATTTCAAAGTCTGTCTAGGGTAGAAAGAGTATTTTAGAAAAGAAATGATCATTAGAAGTGATTCCTTTAGGATAAAGTAGAATTACATTTGCTTCATATAACTAGAACCATTTCTATCCAAGTCAAGCACCCCTGGAAAGAACCAAGATAAGAGCTGAGGAAAATGTTCATTAATATTTATTTAACTGTGAAACCCCCATCAGTCTCTTTCCCATCCCCCTCCCAGAACACCTTCCAGAAGATGACCCAAAAGCTGCTCCTCTAAACTATCCATTTCTCCCCATCATTCTCAGCACTGCCATAGGCCTCTCAGCTCTACCACAGACCTGCTTTTTTTTTTCTTGCTTTTTTTTTTATATGCATTCTCTTCACTAGATCACCGCTCTTTTTGAGAGGGTTCTATTGGCATAGTGAGTGTTAGACAGGAATGAATGAGGTAGGTCATACATATTTCCCTCTACTTCTCTGTCACTTTATTCTTTACAACATACACATAAGTTTTTAAGTGCATATCAGATTGTAGTGAAACACGGAATAGATGTAGGGAATACTAAAAGACAAAAAGTTAAATTCTCTAGCAAACAACTTTTCCTGTAGTCAAAGAGAACAGCATCTAGAAAGTAAAAATCTTTATAAAACATTTACACCTTATCAATCTTCCCAGTTTCTAAATGTGTTCCCCTATCTTCAATTCTATCCCCATAAATACTCTACCAATTCCATATAGAACAGCATTTCCTTCTTTTAATCTCTGTCCTCTTGAGGAAGCTTCCCCACAAAATACAGTTGCTGATTTCACTGCAACATTTCATATGCCAAGTCCTCAAAGAACTGTTATAGGGTCAGCAAAAGAAGGGCCAAGGAGCTTTGGTGACCAGGTTCTACAGAGCAGTCAGAATGTGAATGTCAGTCCGGCCCACATGACATCTCTTCACCAGTGTGGTCTCAGGTAAGTCTACCTGTTTTTCCAGTTGTTTAAAGCAGGTAACTTATATTAATCACCATACCCAGCAAAAAGCACCCACATGCAAACACACACACACAACACAACACACACCAATCCCCAAAGTAAAAATGATTATTCCTCAGAGACAGTACAATCCAGATCCATAAGGAAAAAGTATGTCTTTAATTGTCTGATAATTTATATGGTTGCCAGTCTCGTTGTAGGTTTATTTTATTTTATTTTATTTTATTATGCAGGATGGTATATGTTTCTTTATTCATACCCCTAACTTTCAAATTGTGCCCTCTCTGGCTTGAGGAGAATAAAAACAAGACCCAAACTATATGCTTCTTAATGGCTATTTCCATTAATGTTTAACCAACATTCTGAAATAATCATTTCAGTCACTTTCAAAGCCCTGATTTAAAATCATGAACAAGGCATCTTTCTTGGTCCCGTTCTCAATTCAGGTACAGGTTTAGGGAATCACAGTGTCTATGTAGGTTTCACGACACTAGTTTTTTTTTTTTTAATTTTATCTAGTCATTATATCTAGACATAATGTCATTTCTTGGGATCAGTAATACAATAAACCTAATCTCCCTAGGATGAGCACATTATTTAAGTGCTTCTATATTCATTAGCCCCCCATTTTATGTAAATGTACACATTTTCCAATGTTCTCACGTTGTTTGAAGTACTTCATTCTCTCATCTTAATTGTATTTTCTTTCTGTCATGTATTTGGAGGATTTTCCATCAGCTCCTCTCCTTCTTCCCCCAACTTTGGAAATCACTTCCGCAAACATTAATTTAAATAAAGTGATTGCCAGAATTATGCTCATGTTCATACTACTAGTCTCTATAGATTAATGAAATCATATTGGGTTGTGGCAAGGAAAGCAAAAGAGAATTCACTTTTTCCAGTCTTTTCAATTAAAGAAAAGTATATAATTGAGGCTAGCAGGTGAATTATTTGCATGGATAAATGGTAAGAAATAAAGAAACATAATCACTTACTAGTTACTAGAAATCACTATCACAATTCAAATGGTAATAAGGGTAAGCCATTTAATTTACAGGGATATTATATGTTTAGGAAAATTACTTTCTCAGTCACAAATGACTGAAACATAACTTTCAAGTGATGTAAATGAAAATGATATTAGTAAATAAGATTATTATCAATCATTGTAAAAACTCTGAAATGTCTTTTTTATATGAGCAGATATTTCTTAAAAGTATAAAAATTCCATACTATTAACTGTGCTTTTTAATTACACAATATCTTATAATTCAAAATTCTCATATTTAATGAAAGGAAAAATTGAACACTCTAATCAGTTTTACACAAACTCCAACTGTTAAAACTAAGTTCTCCAAATACAGTGGAAGATAATCATAAAATAACCAAAATAAAAACTTAACCCCCTAATTTTAATTACCATAACTCAATTTTCATGTAAACTACGTAGCTACATTACCACTGTTTGAAGGAGCAGTATTATTGTCAATTTCCAGCTTTTAAACACTAATTATTAAAAACTGACTCATACCACATAAACATAAAGATACTCATTTCTACATTAAAAAGTTAATTTCTTGGCTTCCTGAATACTTCTATTTTTAAATTATGACTATAACAGTATATACTAACATATATTACTAATTTAAGAGTGTCCTGAAATCTTCACCAGAAGGAGAAAAAAAAAGTGTCAAATGTATAATTGTACTATTTTATTTCAAAGCAAAGTTCAACTCTTATTTTTTAAAACAAGTAAGTGAAAAAGAAACATGTAGTCTCTGGTATATTTAGATTCTTACATATAATTATGCCTCTGAACTCCACCATGTTGCCAGATCGGTTAATGGGGAAATTGCTAAATAATTTTTCCAGGTGAACAACCAGCAAAATGTTTAAAGGACCAGAGGTAAGTTAAATGCTAAGGCAAAACAGGCACTTGAATGGAATTTGTCAATATGGTCCCAGAAATACATAAGCAAAAGAAAAGTAGTTGATTGCAGCGAGTTGGGAAAAGAAAAAGTGGCTTACATTATTCTAAACAAGAAAATCCACAATAGAAGAGAGTTACTGGACATCAATAAATATGCATCACTTCACTTACACTGGTATGGAAATACTGTACAACATTTTTAAAGGATGGAAAAGGCAAGTCCTGGAAAAATGTAATTAGGTGTGACTGTCCTCAGAAATTGTGTTATGTGTGGTAGTACCAATTCCTCCAAATGGAAGGTGAACTGTTATATTGAGGCATCAGTCAGAGATCTATTATTTTTACACCAAATATGAAAAGTCCTGCTTAACTCTCCTAAAATCACTGAAGTATCAATGGCTATTCTTTATTCAAATCTTTGGGGACCTATGTCTACATTCTCTAAGCTGCAACTACTTGGGCTATCTGTTCTAGGGCTTTTCTTGTTCCAACACATCCTTCAAGGACAATACAATAGCTGCTGATGTAACTACACTTACTGTAGTTTGCAGTTTTAAAGAGGAGTAATAGAAAGATTTGTTTCCTAATATTGTTCTTGATGATGTCCGAAGCTGTGTTGACATTTACCTCTAAAGTTCATCAGGAACTTGAGAGAGATTAATCTAACCAAGTATTAAAATATATTACAAAGCTATGCCAATAGTGAACTACTGTCACAAAATTTAAAAGTTGTAGTTTCATTATTTTATTATAAAATATCATAAGTCAGACCTAGTATACCTTATCATAAATAAGACACGGATATAACATTGACATAAAATAAAGCATCAAAAATCATCAAAGGGAGATTTATGCTTTCAGAAATATGAAACTGATAGACGTTTACCTATTCCTCCCACTAAATAAAACTAAAAAACTGGACATTATATATAGAACTACATGATAGGACTGAACGTTTAAGAGAAGAAGGCAGCCCAGCTAGAGACCTTGTGACCTAAGGAGCAACAAAGGTGAATCCCCTGAATTTCCTTCTCACTTCACATATTTCACATTTGGAGATGAAAGCATAAACAGATAAAAACAAAAAAGTCACAACAAAACCTACTCTATCTAGCCAAACGATTGGACAAGGGGCAGCCTGACAAGAAAGAAAGCATTTAGACAATTAAGGCACTACTACAACAAATACGAAAGAAAAAAATAAAGGCTCCACCACTACTAGTGCGAACCACAGCTGAGTGGGGAGCCTAGAGATGCACACTCACCTTGCTGTAAAGAAGCACTACATCCCACCCTTCCAGGATGGTGTCAGAGACAGCTGGATAGAAGCCATGACCTTCATCCTATTAGACAGTAATGAGCTTCTCCTCCAGCCAGAATTATCAGTGGAAACCACATGGGGAGCATGGATTTCCACTTCCAACTGGTAGTAACAAGGATCCCTTCCAGCTCTCTGCTGGGGTGGTGTTAGAGAAGTCTAGTGGTGAGTCAACTTCCATTACCTCCCAGCAATAAAGAAGTCATACTCCCCATGGTGTCAGTGGAAATCAAGTAGGAATAGTAATGAGGCACACTCATTACTTTACTCAAAGGAGTCACAAAGAAAATTTAAAAAATTATGTTAAATCAATGAAAACAGAAATGAAAGAGGGGCACCTGGGTGGCTCAGATGGTTAAGTGCCCGGCTCTTGGTTTCAGCTAAGGTCATGATCTCATGGCTGATGAGTTCAAGCCCCACATCAGGCTCTGCTGCTGACAGCACAGAGCTTGCTTGGGGTTCTCTCTCCCCTTCTCTGTCTCTGTCCTTCCCCAACTTGCTTTGTTTGTCTCTCTCAAAATAAACAAACTTTAAAAAAAAGAAAATAGAAATAAAACATACCAAAACTTGTACCGTATAGCTAAACTAGTCCTGAGAGGAAAATTTAAGGAACTAAATGCTTACAAGAGAGAAGAGTTGTAAAGTCTCAAGTTAATTTTAGTTTCCACCTCAAGAACCTAAAAAAAAAGACAAACCTACAGCAAGAAAAAAGAAATTTATATTTAAAACAGAAAGACAACAGAAAATCAAGTAAACAGTTAAATCTTTGAAACATCAACATTGACAAAATTCTAGAAAAACTGACAAAAAGAAAATATGCATTACAATACTAAGATTGGAATAGTATAGAACTTGTAGACATCATAAAGATAATAAGGGAATTCTCTATATATCAATATAGAAATGGATCAATTCAATTTCTCAAAAAATAAAAACTACCACAAGTCAGACAACATGAAATAGATAATTTGAATAGGCCTAACTATTACGTAAATTGAACTGATAATTTAAAAACTCCAAAAAGACAACTTACCTAGCATAGATTATTTCACTGGTTAATTCAACCAAATTGTTAAAGAAAAATTAACACCATTTCTATACAAGTTCTTCCAGAAAATAGAAGAGGAAAAAATACTTCTCAATTCAGTTCATGAAGCTAATATAACTCTAATATAAAACTAGAAAAGTCAGTACAAAATAAGAAAACTACAGACCATTATTCCTCATGAATACTACAAACACAAAAATACTTAACAAAAATATTAGCAAATATAATCTGGCAATATGTAAAAAGAATCACACACAATGACCAAATGGGGTTTATTTCAGGGATGCAAGGCTGGTTCAACCTACAAAAATCAATTAATGTAATTCATCACATCAACAGGCTGAAGAAGAAAAAATAACATGATTGTATCAATTGATCTATAAAAAGCATTTGACAA
Organism: Cryptoprocta ferox; assembly: GCA_028646485.1. Taxonomy (NCBI): domain Eukaryota; kingdom Metazoa; phylum Chordata; class Mammalia; order Carnivora; family Eupleridae; genus Cryptoprocta; species Cryptoprocta ferox. The sequence goes on along the minus strand of CM053574.1, from coordinate 90,369,468 downwards.
AATTTGAAATTTTAACATAAAAACGCTGAGAGGGACATGTGAGTGACTCCGTTGGTTGAATGTCCAACTTCAGCTCAGGTCATGATCTCACAGTTCTTGGGTTTGAGCTCCATGTCAAGCTCTGTGCTGACAGCTAAGAGCTTGGAGCCTGCTTCAGGTTCTGTGTCTCCCTCTCTCTGCCTCTCCCCCGCTTGTGCTCTCTCTCTCTCTCTCTCTCTCTCTCTCTCTCAAAAATAAATAAACATTTAAAAAAAAACTCAAAAAAATTTCCTCACCTTGATAATGAGAATATAGAAAACATCTACTTTTCACATCCTTAATGGTGAAAGACTAAATTAATTTCATCTAAGATCAAGAAGAAGACAAGGAAGAATGTCTGCTCTCACTATTCTTATTCAGTATACGGTTGGAAGTTTTAGCTAGTAAAATAAGGCATGTAAAAGAAATCAAGGGTATATAGATTGGAAAGGAAGAAATAAAACTGTTCCTATTCGCAGATGATATGATTGTGCACATATAAAATCTTGAGGAATTTACAAAAACCTCCTGTAATGAATAAGTGAATCCAGTAAGGTGGTAGGATACAAAGACAGGTGTTGAAAAAATCAACTTTACTTCTATATACTAGAAATAAAAGAGGGAGTATTTACTACAGACCCTATGGCTAGAGAAGGAAAGAAGGAAGGAGAAATTCAAGTCAGGAAAGGGAGTATGGACATTAGTCCTCTGGCAAGATGGCTTCAAAGTAAGAGCATATTATCTGGAAGAGTATGAGAATAAAGAAACGAAGCACAGGGACATGTGCACATATCCTGGTGGAGATCTGCTCCTTAAAGTTATTGCTGCTTTTGTAGCTTCTGTCTACATGCTCATCTCCTCACCACTGTCCTCAGCCTCTTGTAGGATACAGGTGTGTAGTGGAGAAAGAGGGTATTTAGGGAATAAGTGGATTTTTCTGGTGGAATTTCAAGGACATGTCAAGGACAGTATCTCTAAGCTGGTAGCAGTGAATCTCAGGAACACTCTCTCTTCTTACAAGAGAGAGGAAACTGGAGGGGTCACAATTCCAGGTGTTGCATGGCTAATGAGAAAATAATAATTGTGCTTCTAATTTGCATTCAGATGGCAAATACAAGAAAACGTGGCCTAAGGAAATCCTTTCCACATGTTGAATTATAAAAAAATGAGGTAAAATATTGATTCTCTTCTAGGGCTAGGATAGGGCAAGGCTGAGTCATGTAAGTGTAGGGCTGGTTTCTCTCTTTACTTAAAATTTTGATATTTCGTTCAAGTTGGACCTTTTTGCATTAATTTTGATTGTTTTAACATTTTATATTTAAATAGTTTCTTTTTTAAATTGTTTTAATGTTTGTTTATTTTTGAGAGAGCTTGAGCATGTGAGTGGGGGAGGGGCAGAAAGACAGGGAAACAGAGCAGGCTCCATGCTGTCAGCACAAAGGCCGATGTGGGGCTCCAACCCACGAACTGTGAGGTTATGACCTAAGCTGAAGTCAGACACTCAACTGACTGAGCTGTCCAGGCATCCCAAGAACTTTTATTATCACAGTTAATCCTCACATTTATTAAGTAGGCATTAATAACTCCCAGTTATACACATTCGAAAATTTAGGGTCAAATACATTTTCCAAGGTCAGGAGTTAGTAAGTGGAGGGGCATGGTTAGAGCCTATGTCTATTTAAATTAAAACTCTATAGTCTTACTTGACCTCTGCTCCACACCTACCTACTCATAGAGACAAGATGGGATAAGAGTCAACAGGAGTTCAGAGTCAGGGCTGAAAAGTAAAAATTTAGTGTTTGCTTTCTGAAAATGTCTTTTCTTATCCTTAAATAGTGTACAACTAACCCATGTACTCAAGTTGGCAGAGAACAAAAGCTTATCTGAATTTCAATAATTCATAGTTCATGTGTATTCACAAAGCTAAGGGATTGTCCAATTACCAAACCACTTAGAAACACAGATGTGGAACACAGGGAGAAATAAGAAGTACAAGTTCCTAAGCCTTGTTCTGGCCCCACCCCGATCAGAGATCTAAAATGATCAATGTAACATCAGCCAGGGAGAAGTTCCCCAACCTGCCAAAGGCCTCTAAGTTTTGGGGTCTTCATTCTGTAGATTAAAGCACCTGCTAACACTCTGGATATAGCAGAAAGAATGCAGTAGTAGAAAGTGATTATTATAGGAGGTTGTTATAGGATGCTTTTTCTCTCTATATTCTCATGTCTGGACATAACAGTATAACACACTGAAAACCAAATGAGATCCTCTGAGGCTGACCAAATGAGCTCAATAACTCATCACAGTCCCCAAAGACAATTATTTTGTCTTTTCAGTCTATAACCTAAAGGGGTGCTTCAGTAGAAATGTGAATAATTCTAAATAAAACTATCAGAGAGCATATCCCTATAGTGCCAAAGGGAATTATTCTAAAGCATTTGTTAGAAATACCCAGATAACAATAACAGTTGGTGCCAAAGCATTCTGGTTTTGTAGGGATGGAGTTTAACTCACATCAGAATTTAGATTAATCATAATGTTAATTGTTAATATAAACAGGCTTAGGTATCCTAGAATGGAAAGACTAGAGAATATAGCCTTTGTATCACTTCAATTGCAAACTATTTTTATACAACCATCTACTAAAAGGTTAACCACTCATAATGCTTTGTTTTAGTAGTGAATTACAGGAGCTTAATATATGTTCACTATCATAACAATAATGTCAATTCTAAAGTTTCTAGAGAGCAAATATGCTTCGAAATTAAAAGCTAGATAGGGCACTATATATTTTGCCTAAGTCTTACTGAAAGATATTGATTCCTAACAAGCCACTTCTCTTTCCAAAAAGATCACCCTTAAAGAAAGATTTCCTTCTTAAACTTACTCTTGGAGGAAGAAATGGGGAAATGGTTAGACAAAAAGACATGTAGCAGTGTACCTTGGAGAAGCAGTAAATTCAGCCTGACCCCCTCCCTCAAGTGCCAAAAAAATCCACAGTGGCTGCGGTGCCAGAGAAATGCAAACATTTTAAGGTGGTGTTCTATAAATAAAACACAAATTATAGTAAATATTCAGAGGAATGCCATATTTATCAAGGCCTGGTTACCACTGCTGCCAGGAAAACAGGGCTGTAAGAAAAACAATGCCATACTCATAGTCCACAGACATGACTAGCAGAGGATTCTGAATAGGAAAGTCACACTCTGAGCAGTCAAAGTTCATAACCCCCAAAGATGTCGTTTACAGTGTAGTCGTTCCAAATGGCAACTCTGTGAGTTGGGCAGTGCGCATCCTGCGCAGCTGTGACCCTGGACACGTGATATCAGAAAACTAAACCACATGTAACAAGCAGAGCTTTTTAAGACCAAGGTAGCTCCATTTGAGAAATGACTTGAGCCAGATAATCCAAGTCTGGCAGACAGAACAAACTACAGGCTCACTTTTTTCTAATCAGTTTAAGAACATTAAGCCTTTTTCACAACCATCAATAGTAGTTATCTTAAAAATTGTGGTTTCAGCCATCTTTGATGGCTAAAGTGTGTCCAGTTTGATCTTTATGGACCTTTCATCTCTGCTTCAACTCTCACTTGTGTCATAGCTACCTATCATCTGATACCATGTCCATCCCAGTTTAACAACTGCCTCCATCAGCCTGAGGACCCAGCCGACACCAAACCTTCCGCCGAGCAACCAGAGACAAGCAGTAGTGGGAGGAAGAGGAAGGAGACAAAAATAAATATTAAATGCAATGTTTAGGGGCACCTGCCCCACATCAGGCCCTGCACTGATAGTGCAGAGCCTGCTTGGGATTCTCTCTCCCTCTCTCTCTGCCCTTCCCACATTCTCTCTCTCTCTCTCTCTCTCTCTACCCCTCTCTTCCCCTCCCCTACTTGCACTATCTCTCTCTCAAAATAAATAAATAAACTTAAAAAATAAATAAATATAATGTTTAGAAATGGTCGAGATAAAAAGAAAAATGGTCTTTACATTTGTTATTCAATAGGTGCCAATTTTTTTTGTTTTTTTTAAATAATTATATTTTAGGGATGGGAGATTACCATGCATTTCCTCATGCAATAGTACAGATTTCAGCAGGAAATAATACTACATGGTGAACGAGCTTCAAAAAAAGGGGGGGGGACATTGAAACCAGAGTATTCTTATCACTGACACAATACAGGGTATTTCTGAGTGTCCCAAGCAAGGGCATTACAAAGAGGAAGAACGGTACAAGGCAAAGCTATAAGTAAACAGGAGAAGCAAACCAGAAGTTTTTTAAGACCGATGTTTTTTCTCATCACTGATAGCTGTCTACCCAACCATCAAACCCAACCGCCACCCTAAAAATTTCCCAATTTAGCTTGTTCCTTGAACTTCTGCTCACCTTGAAGTGCTTTTCAGAGCCTGCCTCTATGATCATCTATCACTGAATCCCATGGTCTACAGCACACCTCTGCTCAGACTGGGCTTCCTATTATAGACCTGACAGTCCCTTAGACCCTAAAGACTGAATATTAGTCTCATGTGTTTTTTCTTCCTCATAGTGTTTCCTAGATAATGGCACCTGATTCCTTACAGGATTGCTGTACCCATTTCAGTAGGAGGCTCCTTTCTCTCTAGACCACATTAAAGACAAACTGTTCACCCTTAACTGCTGCCAAAGTAACAGTCAGTGTCAAGATGGGGAATTTCCTTGTTTCCTGAAGCTCCCTGCAGTTAGAGTAGCAGAAACACTGAGAGGATTTGAAAAGCATTAAAATGCATTTCTCTCTTTCTTACTCAGTTCAAATGGACAGAAAGAAAGAGAACATTTATTTCCATGACTACTTCAGGTAAAGCCTCAAATCCTCTGGTTTCTCTGAAGTTTTTGCTTTTGTGTGAGAAATTGTACTGTCTTTCATCAATAAACCCGTAAGGGCTTTAGAGCTCTGTAGTCCTTGTAAGCAATCCCACAATGATTTAATGTTATTTTCTGGGTTTTTTTCTTCACCTCAACAGCGATTCAGAATGGATTATAATGAATCCATTTTTGTCTCTAGGCCCAATTGCTTCACAAAATATGCTTTTAAAAGAAATCAAAATTATTTCAATGTTACAAAATTGTTTCTACACTTCTGTATAGGCCTGGGAAAAAATCTTAAGGGTCCCTATCAGACAATTTTCTGGCCACAAGTGAAACCATCCCAGAGAAATAAAGGTTTAACCTTCTTATAAAGACTCACAAAAGTGGAGATTCCACAATCTTCTTCAGTTGCCCCAAAATGTTGACAACTTTTAGTGTTGACAAATGCATTCTCATCTGTAGAGTCTCATGTTCTAGTTAAGCCTGTTCTGCTTATTCCTCAATCCTGAAGAAATATTTCAGATGGATATTCACTTTTAATTAAATTCAGTAATCATTTATTGAGCAACTCCTATATTCAGGCACTTTACTAAGCATCAAGGATATAGAAATTAAGGATACAATTCCAATCTTCAAGAAATTTTAAATCAGTTGTCCTTTTTTTTTTTGAGAGAGAGAAAGTGCACGTGTGCATGCAAATGAATGGGGGAGGGGCACAGGGTGAGGGAGACAGAATCTTAAACAGGTTCAAGGCTCATTCTCACCACAGTGAGATCATAATCTGAGCTGAAATCAAGAGTCAGACACTTAACCAACTAAGCCACCCAGGCACCTCAAGAAATTTGAAATCTTGTAAGACAGACAGACACGTAGACATTACAGTAATGTCTGTTACAAAAGACGCTGGGCAATATTAAAAATATGCGAACTGTGAGAATATGGACACCAATCCATCAAAATGGAGACCTAGAAAGAGCAGACAGTTCTGGAGGACCCTTTCTCAACTCTGCAATTACAGCATTGCAGAGAGAGAGAGAGAAGAAATGTAGGAAAAAGGCAAAGATGCCTGGGAAGAAAGGGAGTGACTTGGCAGGTCAAGGCACTGGCTATTTTACTACTGATACAAAAACATTTGTATTTTTGGTGTTTTCCAACTAGCATGGTCATCCTGTTACATAGAACTTAAAAATTAGCTTCAGAGAAAGGAACCATTCTTAGAGGTAACCATGCTTTAGAACCACTAGCCTAGTCCATGGATGATCACCGATGACTTCCTATGATAGTCCTTAACACCATTTACATATTTTTCTGGTTTCCTTCTTCCTTCTTTCCTCCTTCCTAGTAGGAATGTACTTCCCACCTCTTTTGAGGCAAAACATAACCATGTGATCTGCTTGTGCCAAGAAAATGAATGCAGAAGTCACATGAAAGTGTTAAAAGACTTTAAGGACCAGTAAAGGATTTGATTAGAGCCACACCTCACCAACATACCTACTCAACGAACATGTAGCATAAACTAGAAATGTACCTCTTTGTTCCCTTAAGCTCCTGAAATTCAGGGTTGTTTGTAAGTGACATCTACTTAATGTATTCTGATTGATGCAATAACTGAGTTTAATTTTGTAGAACAAATCAAATTTGGCCAGAAGGAAAGGGAGGAATGATAATTCTAAGCAGAGGGATAGCAGGTACAAAGCAAGAGCATTTTTTTTTAATGTTTCATTTATTTTTGAGAGAGAGAGAGAGACAGCGTGAGCAGAGGATGGTCAGAGAGAGAGGGAGACACAGAATCCAAAGACAGGCTCCAGGCTCTGAGCTGTCAGCACAGAGCCCAACACAGGGCTTGAACCCACGAACTGTGAGATCATGACCTGAGCCGAAGTCAAAAACCCAACCGACTGAGCCACCCAAGCTCCCCAAAGCAAGAGTATTTCTGATCAACATGATGACAAAGAATAATTTAAAAATATAGGTAGAAATGTATCATAAAGTACCTTGTATGGGATTCCAAGGAATATAGACTTAATTTTACAGGCATGATTGAGGAGCTAATGACCAAAAGGGCCTTAACATTCCCTTCAGTGTGACTAACCTTTAGACAGATTTCTTCTTAACTCTAGGCCCCTGACCTCCCTTTTCTTAGAGCATTTATTTTAGAAAACTTGCAATTGTAAATTATTTCTTTGAGATGTAAATTTCTCTTAGCCTCTGGTCAGTTTCAAAAGGAAAATGTCTTTTTCAAGGGCTTAGGAGCCACATCTTTGAAATGTAATCATAAAGAAAGACAGTGCTCCTATCCCTCAATCTCTGTGGGAGGGTAGGAGTCTAACTTGGTGGGGGACAATTAACAAACACAGATGGCCTAATCACACAGACCACCTCCCACTCATATCCTCCAGAACTTTTCCACTAGCTTACCTCACTGCTTATAAACTCTCCTGCCTTTTGTTTTGGCAGAGTTAAATTCAATTTCTCCTCACACTGCAATAGTCTTGAATAAAGTCTTCCTTGTTAGTGTCTGGTACGATTTTTCTCTGATAATAAGAACAAAGTGAAGATCACTGCAGCAACCCACATTAGAACTAGTGAATTAACGTAACCTGATAACTAGATATGAAGAGAGGAAGAGAAAGAATGCATCTGAAATTGCTCCACATGGCTTGGGATGATGTTGCCCACTGACATGGCGAATAATAGAAGGCATGCTACAAAGGCAGGTTAACTATGAAGTCAACAAGTTTTTAGGGTCCCTCATTTCTTTGGTCCCTTCCAAGGCCTGGACACCTGGCAAAGCATTAATATAATCATGTTTTTTTAAGCTTTGCAAAAACTGGATATTTCAATCAGTAAAAATAGCTTCCAGTTTCTTTCCATTAAAATTTACCTTATGTAGCATTTTTTTCTCATGTTACGGTCTAGACATGAGCATTTGTGAGACCCTGTTCAGAGAACGCTAAAGTGGGAAAATGTCAGTATTTGCAACTTGGAAATAAACTTTTGGAACATTTTAATAAGTGAAGGTTAACAAACCTCCTGATTTGGGTTTATATAAAGTGTATCTACTTTTTCATCTCTTTTTCATCTTTGTTTTTAATTTAAGTAAAAAGTATTGGGATGAAGGTGACAGCTATTAATGAAATGAAAAGATAATATACTGATATTGAAAAGTGACTTCTAACAAAAAACAAAAGATCATACCCAAAGCATTAATTCATGAAGAGGAAAAGATAAATATAAACAGAAGTAATAAATAGGTCTTACTTGATAAATTAATGAAAAGTAGTGAATCATTAACACATTGGAAAAGGATTTAAATTTATGGCTGATTTGACATAATATATTGCTATTGACAAAATAATAAAGAACTCATGACTCAACATTACAGATACACCACAATACAGATATTGACAACAAACCAACTAATGCATATCACCAATTAAAGAGTATATAAAATTAATCACCACATAAGAAAATGAAATGTTCTGAAATCTTACAATTCACATAAGACTGAATTGGAGAGAGGTTTTCAAAATTTGTCAAGTTTTAAAAATTCACATGATATTCCCAATGCCAAATGAAACCAACCAAAAACTTTAAAGTGTTCAATACTAAAATAATGTTCATTCACCAATGAAAAATGAAAGACTGAATTATCTTTCTATTGAAAATGATATATCAAAATCATTGTCATATAAGAAATAACAATGAGAGGGATGCCTGGGTAGCTCAGTTGGTTAAGCGTCCACCTCTTGATTTTGGCTCAGGTCATGATCTTGCAGTTTGTGGGTTCAAGCCCCTTGTCTGGCTCTGCACTGACAGGGCAGTGCAGGGCCTGCTTGGTATTCTCTCTACCTCTCTCTCTCTCTCTCTCCCACAATCTCTCTCTCTCTCTCTCTCTCTCAAAAATAAATGAACATGAACATTAGAAAAAAAATTTTTAAGAAATACCAAAGAATATGCAACTAAAAAATGATGGGGGAGATGTATTCAGAGATCTATCAGGCAATTCATAAGAATAATGACATTCTCTGAATTTTGTGATGTTTGTGGTATTATTTTTTTAAGTTGTAATTTGTTGAGATTTATTTCTCATTTGAAATAAACATTCAACTTCATATCTAATGCTGTACTATTTTTCTTTTTTTTAAGTTTATTTATTATTTGTTTCAAGAGAGAGCATGAGAAGGGCAGAGAGAGAGGGAGAGAGAGAATCCCAAGAAGGTAGGCTCCATGCAGCCAGTGCGGAGCTCAATGCAGGGCTCAAACCCATACACTCTGAGATCGTGACCTAAGTCAAAATCAAGAGTTGGACACTTAACTAACTGGGCCACCCAGGCACCCCTGCTTTATTTTTCTCAAAGAAGATTCCCAACAATTGTATAGATTTAAACCTCATACAACCTGGATCTACCTTTAAAGACCAGATTTATAAGTGTGTTGGTTAGTTTTATGCATCAACTTGACTATGCCATGTTGTACCCAGATATTTGGTCAAACATTATTCTGGATGTTTCTGTGAAGATGTTTTTGGATGGGATTAACATTTAAATTGATAGACCGAGTAAAGCAGGTTGCCCTTCATATTGTGGGCAGGACTCATCTAACAGTTGAAGGCCTAAAAAGAACAATAGCTTGACCTTACCCCTCAATTAAGAGAGAATTCTTCTGCTTTTCAAATTTTGAGGGGGACAGCAGCTCTTCTTGGATCTCCTGCTCTCTGCTGGCCTTCAGACTCAAACTGGGACATCAGCTCTGCAAATTCTGAGCTTGCCAGCCTCCATAATCACATAAGCCAATTCCTTATATCTACTGTATTTGTTATAGAGATATATAGATATAGAAATAGATATATCAACATATCCTCTTGGTTCTGTTTCTCTGGAGAACTCCAATACAGTAGGGTAAGCAGGATATATTCAATTTCAGGCATGTTGAATTTTTGATCTCTCTGAGATATTTTATATACTGAAAACATGCCTTAGATTATTGACTGTACTTTTTGTAGCCTAAAAATATCATACATGAAAGGTGACAATTCCAAAGAATTGTTCTGCTAATGATTCTTTACTCTTTCCTTTTTTAATGTTTATTTATTTTCAGAAAGAGAGAGAGCCCATATGTGCAGGGGAGGGGCAGGTGGGGGCGGGGAGAGAGAGAATCCCAAGCAGGCTGGATCTCACAACCTGAGTTGAAATCAAGAGTCAGATGCTTAACTGACTGAGCCACCCAGATGTCCCAATTCTTTACTCTTTCTAAGCTTGAATGGGCCTAATGCTATAAAACCATAGTATTTGCCTTGGGGGGGGGGGTATGCCTTTGATTATTTGAGGGAAGCCATGTCCTCCACTGGAATGCAAACTCCATCATGGAAGGAACTGCATTTTCATCAATGCTCTATTTCCAGTGGCTAGGACACTCTTTGTTATATAAATAAATATTTTGGAAACAGAGAATAAATAAACCCCCTACAAGAAACATGCACTGATACACTCACACAACACATTGAATACAACTTTGCATGCAATGTCTAGATTCCATGAAGTCTCTTCTACGGGCCATAGTTAAAGAAGATTTACTTTTAAAAAGTTCCAACCAGTGATAAATTCAAGGAGAACATTACTTCATAATTTTTATATTTTTCTATTTGTAGATTCTGACATTATATTTGTTTAATAAAGAGACTTAGATAAAAACAGAATCCGAGGGACAAAAAAGAAATAGAAATAGGCAACCAACCTCTGGAAAACAATGTACTGTCACCCACAGGTTCTGGTCTAGTGAGCTCTCCTGATGGCACCAGATTGCACACAATATTTTTCCCAAGGAGATATGTAGATTTAAACATATCTTTTTTGATTTCCCTTTTTCTGACAGTGAGTATAATATAATGGATTTGTGTTTCATGAATTAGTTCCTAAAATATTTCATAGAAAACCGAGGGAGGAAAAAATGTAATAAATGTCAGACTTTGATATGTCCATAAAAGTTCTTTAAAGTCCAGCTTATCAGAGGCCATGAATATAATCTGTAGCAGTGCCATAAAATATAGCAAAGACCATAGGGTTTAAGTTCAGTTGAACTGCAAAGATACTAACCTACTGCTACTTAACAGGGGTTAGGAAAAGAATAGTCTTAACAGCACTTGACTGAATTCAGATAGCAGGAAACTCAGTTCTGAAGATCAACTTGAAAGAAGGTCACTGGAATCCAAAGGATCGTAAATGTAGAAATAATGGAAAGCTAACTAAAAATCAAGGTCATCGGAATGCTTTCAAAGTAGCGGCAATAGCTAACATTTTAATGCACTTAAGAGGACATTTGAATCACGTGAAAATCTAATAATGTAAATATAATTTTAATTTGAGGAAAATGCAACTCTGAGATATGAAGTGATTGGTAAGTGACATTACTGTGTCTCGTATGCATGGCTTTAGCCCACAGTTTCCAAGCTCCAACCATACCAGTGATGTGATACAGTTGGACTAGCCTCCAGTCAGAGCGGCTAGTGGAAAAGAAATCCGGCTAAGTAACATGAAGCAATGTGCTTCAAATGGCAGAGTGCTGGTGAGAATCCCCAATGTCTGTGACCTAACTTAGAGGACAGGTTGCCATTCTCACCATTAAGACCATTTGTCCACATTTAGTTCCCATGGAGAAAGCAAAATAAATGTATGGATGACAAGACAGGACTGACCTTAATATTCATTGTCGATTTCAATCTGTTCAAATCAGTTTCCTCCATGCCAGCAGGTGTCCTCTTGCTGGGGCCTGAACAATGGTGTGGTCTGCCTGCTGTTCACACACATGGTGAACCAGGTGAGCAGCAATAACTTATTCTAGGATCCATAGACTTTATTTTTCTGTCATAAACAGAGAATATTTCAGGAAATCTGTACTTCAGTGAAATACACAGGATGTTTTGACATTTGGGAATCACAGTTTTCCTCTACAGGAATATAGATAATATTTCCACAAGTGTTTGGCAGTGATACAATCTTAGCATTTATTTCTAAAATTTTCATCAGAAATGAAACATATTGTTGCTGAAATGCTTTTACCAGTTGGTGTGGCTTTTTAAAAACATGTTTTAGTTCGTTTTTCTCTCTGATCTCTTCAGAAAAATGTTACTTCTCTTCTTAGGAAACAATTTGATATTCTCGGCCTATGCCTGGTTACAAACCATTACTCCAAATTATATTTTACAGTATACTGAATAGAATATTGGTCATATAACAATAAAGCTCATAGTCCATATTCCATTTTCCAAGCTTATACCTAGAAGCCCATAAGGATTTCTCTTTTGCCTTGTCTAGTTTTCTATTTACAGCTGCCCACCACCAGATGTTATTACTTGACATGGTGTTGTATATCATTGCCATGTAGGTGGCATAAAGATTTATGTCCTATTCATGAAGAGTTGACAAACCCTATTTTCATTTCACAATGGATGAATGCAAATCACTTGGCCTTAATGTTTCAAAAACAAAGTTATTACTGTTTGGCATTCTTTTTGGCCTGAAAAATGTTTGGCCTTTTGTACACAAACAAACACACACAAACACACTATTTACATACATTTTATTTTCCTTTTTAGATTGATTGTATATTCTGAAGCCTGACTGCTTCTATAAAGCCTTAGGCTTCAATTCTCTTCCCTTAAGCTCAGCATATTAGGAAAATAGCATGGCTTTATTTTTCATTTGCATTGCTTATCTCCAATGTGTGATTTTTTTTTTTTTCTAGAGCCCTAAGTTACCAGGGCTTCTGATTGATGCATTTGCTATCTTGCATGTTGATTTGTAGCTGACTCTCTCATTTGTCTTCACAATTCCATCCTTCATAGACTGGAGTCATTCCCAACAACATCAGATTATATCATTTCAGAGATCAGATACTTCGTTCTTTTCAGCCTTAGGCCTCTCTGTACATGAACCACTCTGCTGTGTGTAATCTATTTACTTTTGTGCTTAAAATATATTTTAGGCCTTATGCTATGTATCACATGGAACTGGCAGTGTACTCCTACAAAGTGGCATGATTTTACAGTATTAGTGGAGGCCCTGACATCTAAGAAACATCAGAAGGGGGTCAAGGGCTGGGGCTATAGGATCCATCCTTGCTCTATTATCCCAGAAGTACCCACAGCAAGTGCTTAAAAATGCTTTTTGACTGACACAGACAGAGTGGCTTTTGGATGACAAGGAAAATAAATATATTCACCAGACACTAAAAATTACTCTGAAAGTAGAGGAATCCAGGGATAATTTACCCGAGTTTTGGCATAAAAATTCATTTTTGATTTACCAATTCTGAATCTCAGTTGTAAATGTAATAAAAAAAAAAATGGTGGCATTATCCTAAGCAGGGGAAGGGACTCAATCTTGATTTTTAAAATACTATAATAGTCTTGGCTTCAAGTCAATAAAACCATAATATAAGTGTTAGACAAAAGTATTGGGGAGAACTTATAACTTGGCCAAACCAATTTCCACCACCATCTACTCCAAACTAAATTATTGTATAGAAAATAAGGAAGAGAGGTTAGAAAAGAAGTAAGTTCAGTTTGAGATATGCCCAGGGAATTCACAGTCTCAGGCCAATTCACACATGAAGTGGAACCACTGAGCTTTCTTTAATGTTTAGAACCTTTTTTTTTTTTTTTTTTTTTTTTGAGAGAGAGAGAGAGAGAGGCAGCAGGAACAGTGGAGGGAGATACAGAATCCGAAGACAGGCTTCTGGCTCTGAGCTAGATGTCAGCACAGAGCCCGATGCAGGTCTCAAACCCACAAACCATGAAATCATTACCTAAGCTGAAGTCCGATACTTAACCGACTGAGCCACCCAGGCGCCCCTAATGTTTAGAATCTTAAAGTAGTGTGGACCCACTTCCTAGATACCTTTTTCCAAAGTCAAACCCAGGGATGCTGCTTTTCCTGTGGAAGCCACTCAACCCTGCAGAATATGGAAGAAGTAGAATAGAAATGTAGCATGGATGCTGGTATAAGAATTTGAAAGAAAGAGACAACCTCCTGAGATACCTATGGCACCAGAGTGGAATAAGAGAGCAATTGAAAGTGTCTTGAGACTCTCCCAAGGGGTAGGAGAGGTTGTTCTAAGATAGAACCCATAGGTCAAAAGGAGATCTCACGGACTAAGCATTGGCTAATACAGTATGGACCTTCCTGTCAGAGGTCAGATAGGAAGATACTTCTATAATGGCATCATGGAAGAAGACCACACAGAATGAATGACACCCTCTACCCCAGACTTAGATCAATATATAAGATACTTCTCCTCAAGATGATAAATTTGTGCATTTTCTCTCTCTCCACTTGGACTAAGTTTAAATTTAAATGACTGATGTAATTAGTACACAAGTTTACCTGAAATTGACTAAATGAATTTTTCCTAACTATACTGAATGTGCTGTCACTAATTGTTAAGAATACCAATTCTGGAACCAGATCTACTGGGTTCAAATTCTAGCTTTGCCTAGGATTTGTGACATTACATTGGTCAAGTAGCATTATCCTCCTGTGTTTCTGTTTCCTAATATATAAATTGGGAAAAATAATGGTGATTTCTTGATACTATTTCCTTATACTGTTATAAACTGATTTTACTTATATAATGTGCTTAGTACCTATGATAAGCAATTATATATATATATATATAATTATAATATATATTATTATTCTGCTCAAATGGAATGGGTGCTAAGAATACAAATTAATATTAAATAGTAAGCTTTTGCCACACTGAGTTTATGGCATGTTAAATACATAAATGCTACATAAATATATTAATAAAGAATTTTAGAAAAGAAATGGAATTATAGATCATTAGATGAAGACTTATTTTTAAAGATAAGAAGCTAAAGATATTTAAGATATTAAGATAAGATATTTAAAGATAAAGATATTTAGAAAGGTCAAATAATTTTTCCATTGCCCCATAGCTAATAAATCTCAAGACAGAAGTTCAAACTCAGGTCATCGCTTATTCATTCAATGTGCCAGGTACAGGGCTACATTTTTGGAAATACAGTGGTATGCTAGGCACATATAAGTCTTACCTCACAGAGGTTACAATACGCAAGTAAATATACCTAGAAAGACAGCAATGTATTACAATAGGAGAAATACATTGTGCTGTATTTCGAGGAGCAAAGCAAGGCTTTTATTTTTTTTTTATTTTTTTTTAACTTTATAGTTTATTGTCAGGTTGGTTTCCATATAACACCCAGTGCTCTTCCCCACAAGTGACCTCTACCAAGACCATCACCCACCATTACCTTTCCCCCTTCCCCTTCCCCCCTCAGTTTGTTTT
>CM053574.1:90319455-90353775 GCA_028646485.1 Cryptoprocta ferox | reverse complement strand
CCTGCTTTCTCCTCTAGGGTTTTGATGGTTTCCTGTCTCACGTTCAGGTCCTTCATCCATTTTGAGATTATTTTTGTGTATGGTGTAAGAGAGTGGTCTAGTTTCATTCTTCTGCATGTTGCCGTCCAGTTCTCCCAGCACCACCTATTTATCCATTCAGCTGGCAATGTACATTTGGGCTCTTTCTATTCTTTGGCTATCGTTGATCATGCTGCTATAAACATTGGGGTGCATGTGTCCCTTTGAAACAGCACACCTGTATCCCTTGGATAAATACCTAGTAATGAAATTGCTAGGCTGTAGGGTAGTTCTATTTTTAATGTTTTGAGGAATCTCCATACTGTTTTCCAGAGTGGCTGCACCAGTTTTCATTCCCACCAGCAGTGCAAAAGAGATCCTCTTTCTCCGCATCCTCATCAGCATCTGTTGTTGCCTGACTTGTTGATTTTAGCCATTCTGACAGGTGTGAGGTAGTATCTCATTGTGGTTTTGATTTGTATTTCCTGATGATGAGTGATGTTGAGCACTGTTTCATGTGTCAGTTGGCCATCTGGATGTCTTCTTTGGAGAAGTGTCTGTTCATGTCTTTAGCCCATTTCTTCACTGGGTTATTTGTTTTTTGGGTGTTGAGTTTGATAAGTTCTTTATAGATTTTGGACACCAACCCTTTATATGATATGCCATTTGCAAATATCTTCTCCCATTTTGTTGGTTGCCTTTTAGTTTTGCTGATTGTTTCCTTCACTGTGCAGAAGCTTTTTATTTTGATGAGGTCCCAATAGTTCATTTTTGCTTTTGTTTCCCTTACCTCTGGAGAATTGCTGTGGCCAATATCAAAGAGATGCTTGCCTGCTTTCTCCTAGAGGATTTTGATGGCTTCCTGTCTTACATTTAGGTTTTTCATCCATTTTGAGTTTATTTTTGTGTATGGTGTATGAAAGTCCACATTGATTTTTCTGCATGTTGCTGTCCAGTTTTCCCAGCACCACTTGCTGAAGAGACTGTCTTTATTCCATTGAATATTCTTTCCTGCTTTGTCAAAGATGAGTTGGCCATGCGTTTGAGGGTCCATTTCTGGGTTCTCTATTCTGTTCTGTTGATCTGAGTGTTTGTTCTTGTGCCAGTACCATACTGTCTTGATGATTACAGCTTTGTAATGCAGCTTGAAGTCTGGGATTGTGATGCTTCCTGCTTCGGTTTTCTTTTTCAAGATTGCTTTGGCTATTCAGGGTCTTATCTGGCTCCATACAAATTTTAGGATTGTTTGTTCTAGCTCTGTGAAGAATGCTGGTGTTATTTTGATAGGGATTGCATTGAATATGTAGATTTCTTTGGGTAGTATTGACATTTTAACAACACTTTTTTCTTCCTATCCAGTAGCATGGAATATTTTTCCTTTTTTGTGTGTGTCTTCCTCAATTTCCTACATCAGCTTTCTATAATTTTCAGTGTATAGATTTTTCACTTCTTTGGTTAGTTTTATTCCTAGGTATTTTATGGGTTTTGGTACAATTGTAAATGGGATTGATTCTTTGAATCCTTTCTATTGCTTCATTGTTGGTGTATAGGAATGCAACCAATTTCTGTGCATTGCTTTTTACATCCTGCCACTTTGCTGAATTCCTGTATCAGTTCTAGCAGTTTTGGGTGGAATCTTTTGGGTTTTCCATATAGAGTAACATGTCAAGTGCAAAGAGTAAAAGTTTGAACTCCTCCTGGCCAATTTGGATGCCTTTTATTTCTTTGTGTTGTCTGAATGCTGAGGCTAAGGCTTCCAATACTATGTTGAATACCAGTGGCAAGAGTGGACATCCCTGTCTTGTTTCTCACATTAGTGGGGAAGCTCTCAGTTTTTCCCCATTGAGGATGATATTAGCGTTGGGTCTTTCAAACATGGCTTTTATTATGTTGAGATATGGTCCTTATTTTTATCAAGAAAGGATGCTGTATTTTGTCAAATGTTTTCTCTGCATCTATTGAGAGGATCATGTGGTTCTTGTCCTTTCTTTTATTGATGTGATGAATCACACTGATTGTTTTGCAGATATTGAACCAGCCCCGCATCCCAGGTATAAATCCCACTTGGTTGTGGTGAATCATTTTTTTGATGTATTGTTGGATCCAGTAGGCTAATACCTTGTTGAGGATTTTTGCATCCATGTTCATCAGGGAGACTGGTCTCTAGTTCTCTTTTTTAGTGGGATCTTTGTCTGGTTTTGGAATCAAGTTAATGCTGGCTTCATAGAAAGAGTTGGAAGTTTTCTTTCCATTTCTATTTTTTGGAACAGCTTCCAGAGAATAGGTGTTAACTCTTCCTTAAATGTTTAGTACAATTCCCCTGGAAAGCCATCAGCTGGACTCTTGTTTTCTGGGAGATTTTTGATTACTAATTTGATTTCTTTACTGGTTATGGGTCTGTTCAAATTTTCTATTTCTTCCTGTTTCTGTTTTGGTAGTTTATATGTTTCTAGGAATTTATCCATTTCTTCCAGATTGCCCATTTTATTGGTGCATAATTGCTCATAATATTCTCTCATTATTGTTTTTATTTCTGCTGTGTTGGTTGTGATCTCTCCTCTTTCATTCTTGATTTTACTTATTTGGGTCCTTTCCTTTTTCTTTTTGATCAAACTGGCTAGTAGTCTATCAATTTTGTTAATTCTTTCAAAGAACCAGCTTCTAGTTTCATTGATCTGTTCTACTGTTTTATTTTTTGTTTTTCATGTTTGTTTGGTTTTTTGTTTGTTTGTTTGTTTTTGTTTCAATTGCATTGATTTCTGCTCTAATCTTTACTATTTCCTGCCTTCTGCTGGTTTGGGATTTTATTTGCTGTTCTTTTTCCAGCTCTTTGAGGTGTAAGGTTAGATTGTGTATCTAAAACCTTTCTTCCTTCTTCAGGAAGGCCTGGATTGCTATATACTTCCCTCTTATGACTGCCTTTGCTGTGTCCCAGAGGTTTTGGGTTGTGGTGTTATCATTTTCATTGGCTTCCATGTACTTTTTAATTTCCTCCTTAACTTCTTGGTTAGCCCATTCGTTCTTTAGTAGGTTGTTCTTTAGTCTCCAAGTATTTTTTATCTTTCCAAATTTTTTCTTGTGGTTGATTTTGAGTTTCATAGCGTTGTGGTCTGAAAATATGCACAGTATGATCTCAATCTTTTTGTACCTTATTGAGGGCTGATTAGGGACACTTAATTATTCTTTACCTTATGTTGTTCTCTGTGCCTCTCCTCCTCCCCCACCCATTAGACAGGGAGGCATTCAAGGACAAGAAATGTAATTTACACTTATTTAACCATTTTAAGAAGTTCCTAGCCCAGTTATTTGACATTTACTAAGTTCTCAGTAGGGCCTTTTTGAATGAATGAAGTACAATCAAGACTTTTAAATTTGTAATACAATATGTTCAAACATCCATAATTTTTTAAAAACGCTGTTGAAACCCAAATGATACAGCATGTCTAATTAAATTGAATTCTTACTATAAAGTTTAACAGGTTGAAACATTTAAACCTGAGAATAAAGATCTGAGACCTCCACTAAACAAATTATTCTATATAGAAAGAGGGTCCTTATCATCATCAGTCAATTCCCAAAGCACATTAATATTAATTTGGTTAAATCCAGTCTTATGATAAAGATAGGAAATCTGTTTTTTTCTAGAAATATTTTAGAGTCTTCCCTGGTTGACTGAGTAGAGTTGAAGTCCACAAGTTTATTTCTGTTTAACAACTTAAGTTTATTAACTTAGGTTTATTAACTTGTTTATTTCTGAGTTTACAACACACAGTATCTTGGTATAACAGACCATCTTTACTTGAAATTCAGCATCTCTGATGTCAGCACATCTCTGAAATAGGGGTTTTTTAAAGCAACAACTTCTGCAAGGATAATTCTAGGAAAACTGATTTTCCATAACATGTTCTGAAATAACAGTATTCTTTTTTCCGTTTAAACAGAGTGGTAGCATTTTTCCCTAAATAAGCTATTATTATTTATTGTTAGAAAGTTCACAATTAAATTTCCAGCTAAGAAAAACTTTATTTTCATTCCTTAAAGAGGATATTCAACACTCAAATGATTATTTTTTTTTAATTTATCTAAGTAGCCTTTATTAGTGCCAAGTAACCTAGCCAAATTTTCTAGCCACTTTTTAAAACTATCTATAGTGAGTCTTTAGAATCCATTCTTCACCAAAACAAAAAGCGGTTAGGAAACAGAAATATCTGGATTTCTTTAAATGCTCTAATATACAAAGTCACACTGAAGCAACAATGTAATTTACCTGCATTATAGGAAATTACTGAAATCGCCTCCATTGGCAATTCTAGAAGTACTGGAAAAGACAAAGCTTGTATGGTATATCTGTAACCTAAAGTTTTCTCATGCACAAAATTTGAAAAGATTATTATCCCTAGAAATGGTGTATATATCAATCATATGAGTGAATGTTAAAATAGTCTTTTGAGAAAATTAATCAAATAAATATGAACAAATATCTTTATTAATATCTACACATTAAAAACATAATAAAATCATAATTATATAGGTAAAATTTCTAACACACTGAACAAAGTAGAAGACTGTTTCTTAGAGTATTTCCAAAGGCATTTATACTGTTACCCTGTGATACGCTTGTAAAAAATTGACAGTGATACTTGGAAAGCAGAAGAGTAAAAGCAAAAAGCTATAAAAACATAGAAATCTTGGTCAACTTAGTGTTGGGACAAACAATGGCACATATGTTGATAGATCCTGAGAACATCATTGTATTATAAATTTGTAAAGTTACTGGTTATAATAACCAATTTTAGTCAACATTCTCATTTATGGGATTCAGTATAGGTATGTTAATGAAGGCAAGGAAATGTACATTAGAGATGTGTGCTACCCCAAATTTTGTAAAAATAACTTCCAGCATTCAAAATGACATGCTAAGGGAGCCTGGGTGGCTCAGTCAGTTAAGCATCCAACTCCTTATTTCGGCTCAGGTCATGATTTCATAGTACTTGAGTTCGAGCCCCATGTTGGACTCTGTGCTGACAGTGCAGAGCTGCTTGCAATTCTCTCTCTCCCTCTCTCTCTGCCCCTCTCCTGCTCACATACTCTCTCTCTCTCTCTCTCTCTCTCTCTCTCAAAATAAATAAACTTGAAAAAAATAGCAAGCTTCCCAACTTAAGTGTCCACTGAAAGATGAATGGATAAAGAGATGTGATATTATATGCACAATGGAATATTAACTTATCCACAACAAGGATGAAATCTTGCCACTGGTGACGACACAGTTGGACTTAAAGGGTACTATGTTAAGTTAAACAAGTCAGAGAAAGACAAAAACCCTAAGATTTCACTTATATGTGGAATCTAAAAAACAAAACAGCAAACAAAAACAGAAACAGATTGATAAATAGAACAAATGTGGTTGCCAGAGAGGAGTAAGGAAGGGGGTGAGGGGATAGACAAAATAGGTGAAAAGAATGAAGAGGTACAAAAATCCAATTATAAAACAAATAAGTCAGGGAGATGAAAAGTATAGCATCAGGAATATAGTCAACAATACCATAATAACTTTGTATGGTGACAAATGGTAACTAGACATGAAGTGATCATTTCTTAATGTATATAAATGTCAAATCACTACATTGTACACCTGAATCTAAGTAATATTATATATCTACTATAATTTAAAACTTTTAAATAAACAAACAAATGAAAGAGCAAGTTTCTGTATTCTCAAAGATAGATAGATAGATAGATAGACATACCAAACTCATTATAAATACTAGAAAAATCAGATGTTGGTCTTAGCATAAGTACTATAAATTAACTTTCAAAATCAAAACTAAATGGGAGATTGTATTGTCATTGTGAAGACATAAAATCCTTAGATACTGTAATACCTGGGCATTTTGTAACTATTAGGTAATTAAAATAAAATAGCTAAATATAATGAGAATTATGGAAAAATAAATATAATTATAGGATTAGAATTCCATGATTTTTAGGTATTTTCATGGAAACTATCTACTTTGAAGTAGGTAATAAGCTATGGACTACTAAGGTAGATTTTCTTAACTCTCTGAAACTTAAGATAAATTCAAAAAAGCAATTCCAAATATACTTTGGAAATATTGCAAGAGAAGTATTGTTGGAATAAGTTACGAGGAGCAATTTTGAAGTAATAAATGAGATACAGAAATACAGAAACACATTCTAGGAAGTGTGTTTCAGAATAATTTATGGCTACACTTGTAAAAT
This sequence comes from Cryptoprocta ferox, assembly GCA_028646485.1. Taxonomy (NCBI): domain Eukaryota; kingdom Metazoa; phylum Chordata; class Mammalia; order Carnivora; family Eupleridae; genus Cryptoprocta; species Cryptoprocta ferox. Next base: position 90,347,517 of record CM053574.1, on the reverse strand, counting down.
AAAATGCAAATTGGGATCTCCATTTACTTTCTACCCTTGAGAATTCTTTTTTTGTTTGTTTGTTTAAAAAATTACTAATCTTTGCCTCAAGATTTTCTATAATTCCTAGATCTGTCAGCCCTCAGTGGGCCTTCATATACCATAGAAGTCTGAACTTCAGAAATTTCCCTCCTCAATAAAGTCTTTCTGTCCCAGAAAAGACAGTGCCCCTGAAAACACTGCAGCTTTTCAAATCTGACGGCTGATTACAAAATGTCACAGATGGATATACTTCCACTTCTGGCAAAGATAGTGTATCAGTAATTAAACTTATCCTATCACCTAAGAAAAACGAACAAAACATATACAACAGTTTTAAAGACATTGGACAGCAGGCAATTGAAGGACAATGGTTTCAGAAAGTTAAAATTTAAATCCAGTCAGCGCTATGATTGCCCCAGCTTACAGCTGTAAGAGAGTTTTTAGGTTCCACAAAGAGTATCCATCAGGTGAAGAAACAGAGCTAGGCCTTCAGCCAGGTGGCATGAGTATATAGGACAAAGTAATGACTGGGGAGACCTTCACAGAGAGGACTCCAGAAAGCTATATAATCAAGTTGCCAAAAATCAGGAATAAAGAGTTAATAAAAGAGTTGTGCAGAAGGAAAAACATGCTACATACATAAAAGCAAAGAAATAATGTGGCAGCAGACTTAACTTTGGAAACAATGCAAGCAAGAAGATAATCGAGCAATATTTTCAAACCTCTAGGGAAAAAAACCCTATCAACCTAGAATTCTATACTCAACAAAACAGTATCTTTCAAAAATATTAGACAAAACAAAAAAGCACTTAGGTACATAGAGGCTAAAAGAATTTGTTACCAACAGAACAATAATGTAGTATATACAGTATATACTTTAAAGTTAACAGAGTAAATCTTAAATGTTCCCACCACAAAAAAAGAAATTAAATAATTATGTGAGGTGAAAAATATGTTAGCTAATGCTATGGTGGCAATCATTTTGCAATATATATCAAATCAACAGGTTGTATAATTTAAACTTATACAATGTTATATGTCAATTATACTTTAATAAAATTGAGCAAATATATAAATAAAACTTTAAAAAAAAGACCCAGAAGAATTGCCACTGGTACCTCAAAAATAAGTAAAACTATAGGAGACCTGCCTTCTTTTCCTTGAACGAGCATGGATTCACCCTGTATTTCCTACTATAGCCTTTCATAACAGTACTCAGAATAAATGCCATTAAAGAATGCATTGAGACCTATATTGATAAATATATCCTACATATTTCTCTCTAATATTGGTAGCTATTAAACTTCTTAGCTTTTTAAAATTTACACTATGGCTGCAATAATTATTTATTCATTTGATAAACATTTATTATAGGACTATTACATGGGAATCAGTTGGATAATACCTTTTAATGTTTACATAGGGCAGAGAATAAGAACACTGGCAAATGTCATCACAACACTGTGTTAAAAACAATAACTAGAATTGTTATATGTAATTGTTACACCTAAGCTCAATGAGATGAGTGCTTTTGTCCAGTTATATTGTCAGATATGCCATAGTATCTGTCACATAGTAAATGCTCAATAAAATCTGTTGGCTCAATAACAGTGATATTAACTGTAACATATATAATTTATCAAGCAATTTCAGGGGAGCAACATACTAGGTGCTTTAAATACATCAATTATTTTAATATTTAAAAAAACTCTATGCCTCAACAAAGTATATTTAGAAGGAACAATACTGCAACATAATACAGTCCTTATATGAAAACCCACAGCAAATATCATATTCAATAGGGAAAAAATGAGGGTTTTTCCCCTAAGGTTGGGAACAAGACAAGGATGTCCACTCTCACTACTGTTATTCAACATAGTACTACAGGTCCTAGCCACAGCAATCAGACAACAAAGAGAAATAAAAGGCATCCAAATTGGTCAGGAAGAAATAAAACTTTCACTATTGACAGATGACATGATACCATATGTAGAAAAACTGAAGACTGCATCAAAAAACAACTAGAACTGATACATAAATTCAGCAAAGTCGCAGGATACAAAACCAATGTGCAGAAATCTGTTTCATTTCTATACACTAATAATGAATTGACAGGAAGATAAATTAAGAAAATAATCTCATTTACAATTGCATTAAAAATAATAAAATACCTAGGAATAAACTTAACCAAGAACATGAAAGACCTGTACTCTGAAAACTATAAAGCACTGATGAAAGGAAGAAGATACAAAAAAAAGACATTCCATGGTCATGGACTGGAAGAACAAATATTGTTAAAATGTCTACATTACCCAAAGCAATCTACACATTTAAAGCAATCCCTATCAAAATACCACCAGTATTTTTCACAGAACTAGAATGAACAATCCTAATGTTTGCATGCAACCACAAAAGACAGTGAATAGCCAAAGTAATCTTGAAGAAGAAAGTCAAAACTGGAGGTATCACAATTATAGATTTCAAGTTATATTACAAAGCTATAGTAATCAAAACAGTATGGTACTGGCACAAACACAGACACGCAGATCAATGGAACAGAATAGAAACCCAGAAGTAAACCCACAATTATATGATCAATTAATCTTCAACAAAGAAGGTGAGAATATGCAATGGGTAAAAGTCTCTTCAACAAACGATGTTGGGAAAACTTGATAGCAACATTCAAAAGAATGAAACTGGACCACTTTCTTTCACCATACACAAAAATAAACACAAAATGTGATTAAAGACCTAAATGTGAGACTTGAAACCATAAAAATTCTTGGAGAGAGCATAGGCAGTAATTCCTCTGATGTTGGCCAAAGTCACATTTTTCTAAATATGTCTCCTGAGGCAAGGAAAATAAAAGCAAAAATAAACATTTGGAACTACATAAAAATTAAAAGTTTCTGTACAGCAAAGGAAATAATCAGCAAAACTAAATGGCAACCTATGGAATGGGAGAAGATATTTGCCAATGATATATCTGATAAAAGTTTAGTGTCCAAAATATATAAAGAATGTATAAAACTCAACACCCAAAAAACAAATAATCCAATTTAGAAAGTGGGCAGAGACATGAAAAGATATTCCTCCAAAGAAGACATACAGATGACCAACAGATACATGCGAAGATGCTCAACATCACTCGCCATCAGGGAAATGCAAATCAAAATTATAATGAGATTTCACCTCACACCTGTCAGAATGGCTAAAATCACAAGAAACAACAGGTGTTGTCAAGGATGTGTGAAAAAAGGACCTCTTACACTATTGGTGGGAATGCAACCTGGTGCAGCCACTGTGGAACACAGTATGGAGATTCCTTCAAAAATTAAAAAATAGAACTACCTTATGATCCAGCAATTGCACTACTGGATATTTATCCAAAAAATAATACAAAAACACTAATTCAAAGACATACACGGACTACAACGTTTATAGCAGCATTATTTACAACAGCCAAATTATGGAAGCAGCCCAAGTGCCCATCAGCTGATAAATGGATAAAGAAGTATGTGTATACACACACACACACACACACACACACACACATACATATACATACACACACATATATATACGATGGAATATTATTCCGCCATAAAAAAGGATGAAATCTTGTCATCTGCAACAACATGGACGTAACTAAAGTGTATAATGCTAAGTGAAATAAGTCAGAGAAAGACAAATACCATGTGATTTTACTCATATATAAAATTTAAGAAACAAAACAAATGAGCAAAGGGCAAGAAATAAGAGAAATAGGCTCTTAACTATAAAGAACAAACTGATGGTTACCAGAGAGGAGGTAGGTGTGGGGATAGGTGAAATAGGTGAAAGGAATTAAGAGTACATTCATCATGATGAGACTGAGTAATGCATAGAATTGTTGAATCACTATCTTATATGCCTGAAATAATATAACACAGTATGCTAATACTGGAACTTAAATAAACAAAACAAACTATGGCATAGATACAGTTCCCATTTTACAAACGAGGACACTGAGACACTGAGATCACTTACCAAGTGTCAAAGCTCCCTGTCTTTCTAGAACACTTTAAAATTTTAAATTAAGTTTAAAAAAAAAACTTTCATGTCACTTTTTGGTTAACTGCACCTGATAATACACTCTGTTTAAAGACTCACCTAAAAATTCAGTGAACTATGTTAAATCAACATCGCTATCATGACACCATGACAGAAACAAGTAAAGACAGCCACCCCAGTCAGACAACAGCAGGAATTTCACCAGGGAATTTTGTGGCCTTTGGCTTCTCTCGTACTTGTGTTTGGAATGTGTGCAATTAATGTCAAAGGAAAAGAGACCAGTTATAAGCTTGCCTTTTAACAAATGAAAAGGAGTACAATGCACCCAAGCACTTAGACAGACAGACAGATTTTGAGATGAATGGTAGTCATTAAGGTAGTAGTGGAAAATGTGTAGGAGGATTTTCTTTAACTCGCCTCTCTGCCGATCCAGAAAGAGAAGACAGGAAAATTGTGGAAAGCAAGATGCTGAAAGATAGTTTGGGTAAAATTCTTTTTTTTAAATAAGACAAGGCATGGTGACTATATGTCTGTGCTGCTAAGCAGTGTTTAGTCACTTATGATGCTGCTAGTGGAATATAATTTTTACGTAGAGTGATTACTGAGTCAAAGATACCTATGTTTTGATCTCTCGCCTTATTATGCTGCCCACTGAGAGAAGTTGTGTCATTCCTAGAAATTCTGGAAAAGGCAAACCTTAGCCTCAGGAAAGTGAGACTTTGTCAACTGTGTTTAATCACAGTACCCCTGGTATAAACAATAGTGTGTAGCATGCCATAAGTTCTCAGTAAACATGTACACATGAATGGATACATAAATGAATGAGTCTGAGAAACTGCACTGTGCCCCTACTCCTCAGCCCCTGAATATTGCCAGAGAAAGTCACAAGAGAGTACATATTACCTCACATTTTTGCCCTGCCTGCTTCTTCCTAATCCTTGGCTACTTGCCATGCCAGTTTCTAGTGAAGTCCCTTTGGCCCTTGTTCTCTGCAGTCCCACCTCCCACCCCTCTCCCCACCACCAAAAGAGCTTGACTCCAGAATTACTGAGCCCAAGGAAGTAATCCAACATGAATTCTTCACGTTCCCTCTTCAAAGCCCTTGTCTTATACACTTTCCCTAAATTACGACCACAGTTGTGGTTCATAGGGTGCAAGTAGAAATGGAAATCCATTTTTCCACATTTTAAATAGTTTAAAGATAGCAATATACCTAAGAAACTCTAAAATAAATGTTATGTCCTTTCAACTCAACAATTACATAGTCCTAATTGCTTCAACAGGCCAAATTTAGAAGATGTGAACTCCTCCAAGTTTTATAGTGGAATCCGTCAGCTGGAGAGTGGGCCAGGGCCCCAGGCTCCCAGCTCTATCTAGCCCTTAGCCTGCCCTGCTCAGTTCTTCATTCCAAGCTCCATCTTGAACTTCAAGTAATCTTGTGTGTGCACTCTGGACACTCAACCTGTATGTTCATCTATGTACCACCAATACAAAATCCCTTGGCCACCTCTCAGGCCAAGACATACACACACTAGCAAAGGAGTCCACCTTATGACGGCTCAGCTCAGACCTTTCCATGTCCTAGAAAAAAAAGGAGCATGATCAAGTAATATATGTGCAGGGTTGGGTGGTATGTCCCTTTGACCCAATGAATTGCTGGCCCTGTGGGAAGAGATGTAACCTGAGGAAAGCCAAACAGGACCCTCAAGCATGGCACTCAAGAAAGGGGCTTCTGTTTCCTGATTTTAAGGACAATACTGCCTCAGATCTCATCTCAAGAAATAACTTTTCTCTCTCCTTTAGTACCCATCTCTTGATAACCTGCTTTGCCTGCTGTCAACATTTATTCCACCGCTTATCCTTTCTTTACTTATAATTCCAGCATCTCTTCCTCCACTGCTTCTATTCCTCTGTGCAGGAATCTACTTTCATCTCCCCTTTTTATTCTAAAGAAATTGTCATATACTGCCTTCCCTTCAATACCAAATGTTCAAATAATGAACTGATTTCACTCACTGTATACAGATAAATATTTCTTCAGCACAAATTTATTTTTATATATTTTTATAATTGTATTTCCATATAACTGATTTCCCTTATAAACTTAAATGTTTTATTTTATGCCTTTAAAACATACTGAGAAGACATCAACCAGCTTCAACTGCCTACAAAGAGGTCCATGGTATCAAAAAGGTTGAGAATCCGGTTTTGAATGCTTTTGTTAGACCCTACCCCCAGCTCTCTTCATCTGAATTATAGAGAACAGGGTAGGTTCTTCCTTAGTTCTGGTGGAAACTGATTAAGGAAAAAGGCACAACAGTCACAACCCTCTAACAGACAAATTCGGCGCTCTTCATTTCCAAGGATACAGCTTCTTTATTCTCAGGAAAATAAAATCACATTCCACAGATGCCAGATCCCCCTATCGCTGGTTTACAGATGGGTTTCCTGCCAGTCAACAAATGCAGTTGCCAGGACTGCTGCTCTGACATTCTGATAAGGTTGGAGTCACGCTTTTGAAAAGCAGCAACATTCTTAAGGCAAACGATTGTTTCACAATGGCCTTCTGCCACTGCCCATATGCAATGAAGTCATTAAGTCAATCAGATTTGAATCACAGGGTCAATCTACTTTACCTCAGTCAGTAATAAGGCCATTCATCTCTTGCTGCTTGTTTATGTCTTACAGTGACAGTGGTTCTATTGTGTGGTATTACTACTTCCACAGATTCTTAGAAAGTGTAAGTGATGGATGGAATATATTTCAGGTATAAAAGTGTGTACACACACACACACACACACACACACCTTTTTGTGCAAGATGGAAATGGCAGTGTTGGTAGTATAAAAACAGGTAAATATCCATGTTTCTGGTGTTTATATCAGCCTTAGTTGTTTTCAACTGCAAAACTCAGCATGCATTCTTCTGTATTGCATAAACAAGATCATATTAAAACAGCAAAATTACCACCTACCCCTACTTTACTGTGGGTACATGAAAAATAGAAAATATGATTTGATATATACACCTTACTAGTAATCAAGGACTAGTAGATTACCTCGAGATTTTCTGGCACAAAAGTGCCCTTGAAATCAGTGGGTGTTTTGTTCAAGGAAAAAAAAAAAGGCACATAGTCATGTGTCCTGGTTTCAAAATGAATTTTTCTTCCTCACATTACTAATGTTTATTGTTGGATTTCATTTAACAAGCATAGCCGTGCTACTGCCTGTAGTCTTTAAAAACCTTGGGAGCCAAAGAATGAGGGAAGAAAGTTCTAGAAACGGAATTCAGAGCCTGTCCTCCATACACTGTTCTGCTAACTGTACAGGAGCTACTTAGACATTATTAGTCTATTAATTTGTAAAATGGAAGGTACTGCCTGACTCAAAAAGTTTCTGTGGGTTTTAATGAAAATAATATACAAATAAAGTGCCTGGTAGAAAGTAGCTGCCTAATAAATGTTAATTCTATTATCTCTTCTCCTCTTTAAATGACATCTCAAGTTATTATAAAGCACAGTATTCAAGGAAATTTTATTCAAACCCCTTACATGAAAGATTACAAAATAAAATGTCCCTAAGTCCTAGAAAAATGTGGAATGGCTCTGTAAAATGGTGAACTAGAGAACATAATCCTGACTAACACTATGCAAATTCCAAACATTAAAGATAACTGTATGGGCCAAAAAAATCACCATAAAGGCAACATTCAGTCTGCTTGGCAATCTAGCTAAAATTGATGATGTCCTTATAGAAAATCAATTACTTAGCCATGGAGGCTTTTCTTTGGTATGGCAAAATCCTAACGTTTGCCAAACAAGCGGCATAATCCAATGCTGGTCTATCAGTATCATCATTATTAACATTATTTTTACTTGTTGAACCAACGCAAGTCCAAATGGTAAAGAAATGTATTCAGGGTCCACACAAATTTATAATACACTGAACCCTAGAACAAAGTCCTGCTTCTTTGAATAATAACCCTTCCCTCTGTGATACTTAACTGCATATGGAAAGGACAAACAGTAAAAAATAAAATGAAGCACAATCAGTACAAATGATAAGTCTTTACCAACTTGTCCCTTACCCAGAGGCAAGAATATATCCCAAGCTGTGCCCCGCATTGCAGAATGAGAATCCAAAGGGGAAAGATGCTTTAGTGAATATTTCCTTTATGCTCTTTTTTTAAATTTTTTTTAACATTTATTCCTTTTGGGGGGGGAAGGGGGAGACACAGAGAAGACAGTGCGAGCTGGGGAAGAACAGAGAGAGAGGGAGACACAGAATCCGAAGCAGGCTCCAGGCTCTGGGCTGTCAGCACAGAGCCCAAGCCGTGAGATCATGACCTGAACCGAAGTCAGATGCTTAACCGACTGAGCCACGCAGGCGTCCCTCCTTTATGCTCTTTAATTAAAGCATGAAATTTTTGTTTGTTGGCTCAAACATTCTGTCTAAAAGAAATTTGTATGAGATGGTTTAGGTACTCTCATTCATTTTTATCTCCTTATTTGCAAGGTGAGAGAAATATAAATCATATGTCCAGCCATACATGACTGTTAATGCCACCTAACTGGGGAGTTTAGATATGTGAAAAGGTTAAGTAAATTTGATTCATATACTATCCGTGACTGTCATGTTAGGAATACTGAAGTTATCACAAGGGGAAATTTAAGCCACATTCCCCAAATGAACCTGGACCACCTCCCTGTACTAAGTGATCTTAATCCCTCTTCTAATCTATCAGTATATTCCTGGATTTGAATAAGATGGGAAGAAAAGACTGGTGATTATGAACACTCACAAGGAATGGAGCAGCCATGGAGTTAGTGAGGTGACAAGTTTATGAACAGACAGGGGTAGAGGGAATCTGACAAAGCATTAACAATGGGGGAAAAGAGCACATGAAGTGGAAATGACTGAGTCAGGCTTATATACATTCTCTGTTTGGGACCAAACACTCAGTGAGGCTGGTCTAGATCAGAACAGTCAGAGGAGAGGAAGACTACAGGAAATAAAGTTTTATCTTACTGGTGACCATCTGCTGAACCAGATGTACACAGCAACCTACTAGTCAGTTTGAGATATGAGGGAAGTCATCTCTGTTGTGAATTAGAGCCAGAGACTTAGAAAACCAACTAGTAAGAACTCACTGGAAACCAGGGACTACCCAAAGGAAACCCCATTCCAAGAATTGATAGAAGAAATTCCCAGCATCAAGTCTCCAGGCATTGGCTGTGCTCAAAGTCAGGTATCAACTTTATGGTCCTGAGTGTCTCTATTAGCTTTAGAGGAGGAGCCCAGCCAGTAGATGTAAGGAAGATATGGTGGTCTAGTCCCCCAGATATGAGGCATCAAGTGACTATCAGATTATCTGGCATGACCCTGAAGGTTGAACTCACTCACATATCAAAACAAAAGCCCAGTTACATAAACCATACAAATGCATCCAGAGACTTTGGCCCAATAACCACAAAGCTTTCTATGATTCATGCAACCATACTGGTTCCAGGTTTGCAGCTACTAAGCTATTTCCAAAATCTTTATCATTTATGTATACCCAACTATTTTACAAAAGGACATCTACATGCTGTCACTCATTCACAGAATATAGCTATTGCCAAGAAGCAGATGCCAAGCTAAGGATCACATTCCTTAAGTCATCTTGCCTCAAGTGGTGTCATGTGAATGGTTCTTACCAAACAGACTGATACATGTCACTTCCAGCCATGTTGTTTGGGAAACAAACGTGTCCACTCCATCCTCTCATTCTCCATTTAACAGAGGACTATGCAGACCTAAGGGAAAGCTGAGCCACATGATCAAGGAGGTTTAGGTGCGTAAATCACCATGAGGAAGGAGGCTCAGCAGTCAGGAACCCCAGCACTGAACAATTATGTGAGTAAAATATGAACTTCTACTGTGTAAAGCCAGTGACAGACTTAGCAGCTGCAAGAATTACTCTAATCAATACACTGAATACATAACACACAATGAATATAATTAAATGAAAAAAAATGGGGCAAAGGGAAAATGTATGAAGCCAAAATTTAATGTTAGTACACCTAAGATTGGTAGTGTTTCCATCAGATATAAACAAACCAGATACAAGAACACAATTTATCTGGTCTTAAGAGTTTCTCACCTGGGTCCTTATACATGGGAGCCTATGATGTAATGAACAACTAGAGGATTGGTTAAAATTCATGTTCTATTAAGCTGGAGGTATTACAATTCCAGGTTTCAAGATATACTACAAAGCTACAGGATTCAAAATACTATGGTACTGGCACAGAAATGGACATACATATCAATGGAACAGGAAAGAGAGCCCAGAAATAAACCCACACCTATATGGTCAATTAATCTACAACAAAGGAAGCAGGAATATCCCATGGGAAAAATACAGTCTTTTCAACAAATGGTGCTGGGGAAAATGGACAGCTACAAGCAAAAGAATGAAACTGGGCCATTTTTTTAACCAAATCCCCCCTAAAAACCAAAAAGGATTAACAACCTAAATGTGAGACCTGAGACATAAAACTCCTAAAAGATAAATAGGCAGTAATCTCTTGGACATCACCCGTAACAACATATTTATAGAACTGTCTCTTCAGGCAAGAAAATTAAAAGCAAAAATAAACCATTGGGACTACATCAAAACAAAGAGATTTTGCACAGTAAAGGAAATCATTAACAAAACAAAAGGCAACCTACCAAATGGGAGAAGATATTTGCAAAAGATATATCCAGTAAGAGGTTAATATCCAAAAATATATTAAAAAACTTGTACAGCTCAAACCAAAAAGAACCCCCAAACAATCTGATTACAAAATGGGCAGAGGCCCTGAATAGATATTTTTCCAAAGAAGAAATACAGACGTCCAACAGGGACATAAAAGGACACTCAACATCAACTCATCATCAGGGAAATGCAAATCAAAATCACAATGAGATATCATTTCACACCATTCAGAATGGTTAGCTTCGAAAAAACAAGAAATAACAAATGATGTTGAGGATATGGAAAAAAAGGAATCCTTGTACACTGTTGGTGAGAATGTAAACTGGTACAGCCACTGTGGACAACAGTATGTGGATTCCTCAAAAAAATTAATAATAGAAATACTGTATGATCCAGTATTCCCACTACTGGGTTTTTACCCAAAGAAAACAAAAACACTAATTTGAAAAACTATATGCATCCCTAGGTATATTGCAGCTTTATTTATGAGAGTAGAGATATGGAAGCAACCTAAGTGTCCACTGATAGATGAATGTATAAAGAAGATGTGAGATATATATGAAATACTACTCAGCCATGAAAAAAGAATAAAATCTTGCCATTTGCAACAACATGGATGGACCTAGAAAGTATTAGGCTAAACAAAATAAGTCAGACAGAGAAAGACCAAGACCATATGATTTCACTAATATGTGGCATCTAAACAACAAAACAAATGAACAAACAAACAAACCAGACTCTTAAATACAAACTGGCTGTTGCCAGAGAGGACTTAGGTAGGGGGATGGGGGAAAGAGATAAAGGAGATAAGCAGTACAAACTTCCAGTTATAAAATAAGTAAGTCATGGAGTTTAAAAGTACAGCATAGGGAATATAATCAATAATACTGTGATAACTTTGCATGGTGATAGATGGAGACAACACTCACCATGGTGAGCACTGAGTACTATACAGCACTGTCAAACAATATGTTGTATACCTGAAACTAATATAAAATTATGCACCACTTATACTTCAATAATCAAAAAAGGGAAAAAACCGGTTTAAGAATACTTTCCTTTAAAGATGTTTTATATAATTAATTAATCAATCAATCAATTAAATTTAATGTACGTTCTCAAGTCAGGAACTCTGTTTTCAAATACTGGGTCTGCAACTTACAGGCGATGTAAACTCAGGCAAGTTAACTAACCTTTCAATGCTTACATTTTCTGAACTGTAAAGTAAGGGTAAAATATTTCATTGGATTGTGGTGAGAACTTCAATGAGATAATCCACATAAAATGACTGAAAAAGTTCATCCCACACAGTGCTAAAAAAATGTGCTAAATAAAACTGAACCATCATCAATATTGGTGGGGTTTTCTAAACCATAAGGCTGGTTATCAGAAATGATAATGAGTTCCAAATCTCTGAAGTATTAGAACAAAGAAACCCAGATCCTAACTGATATCGCCTGACACCTGGGAGAGATTAGGAGGCAGGTGCCAATAAGATGTCATAGCTCAGAGCTGTTCTGTAGCATGTCAGAAACTAAGTCTATTCCACACTGCCACGTATATGTGGCAGGGCTCCAGACTCCATCTGCCAGTGGATAAGGCTTCCAATGCTCAGTTTCTGTCTTACTGAGGATTAACAGGGAGCCTGGATAGAACTGACCTGTACCTCACAGACATGAGAGCCTGAAAATGAATGGAATTAGGGAAGACAAAGCCTGACATTAATGGGCCTTCAAAGACAAGAATGTGAAGTCCTTTTAATAATGCAGTTAATCTGTCCACAAGATCAGCAAAACTACACCTAACTGTATTTCTGCAATGGACTGAATGCATGTGTCTCGCAAAATTCATATGTTGAAATCCTAACCTGCAAAGTAATGGTGTAGGAAGTGTGGCCTTTGGGAGGTGACTGGTTCATGAGGGCTGAACTGTTGTAAATGGAATCAGTACCCTTATAAAAGGGACCCCGCAGAGCTCCTTTCCCCTTTTCACCATCTGTGGTTGTAGTGAAAAGACCTCCATCTATTGATTAGGAAATGGGCTCTCACCAGATACCAGATCTGCTCATGTTTTGATCTTGGACTTCCAGCCTCCAGAACTGTGAGGAATAAATTGTTATAAGCCACCCAGTCCATGGTATTTTGTTGTAGAGCCCTTTGACTAAGACAATTTCCTAACTTTTTCATCAGTGCTATGACTTTGAATTATTCTTTGTTTGATGGAAAATTATGTCGTGGTCTGATGACCTCAAAAAATTCCTAGTCACGCACCAGAGATGGAGGAGACATCTATCCCTAGGATACATGGTCCCTCTCCAAAGAGATATCCCTAATTAGAATCCCTCCTACCTTCCAGCTTCAAAGGATTAGAGAACAAAAACTATAAACACACACATTTCAAAAGTCCAAGGTCCAAGTCACCTGTCATCCCACAGGATGTGATTTTCTTCATCATTTAAATGTCTTCCCTTGAAGAACAAATTATGCTACTCTGAAATGAATGCTAATCTTTTAGTCCACAGGGAAAAGGCAACAAACAACCAATATCCACTCATCACAATGAGCTTAAATGAAGCATGGATTTAAGCTGCTCTTACGTGTATAACCCATGATCTTTATTAGAGTTTACTTTGCATAATTACCTCAGGGAACTATGATAAGCCCAGAGCTGTTTCTGAGTCTTGATTCGTTATGTGTTGCTTTGCCCAAGGAAGTAAATATAAATTGGAGAGTTGTGCCAAGCTCCCTAGGTTCTTGAATTATCCACCACAAAGAGAGAATCGTAGCATCCTAGAACCCTTTGGGTATCTGAGAATACACTCTGAGCCAAAAGAGAAATCAACAGACCATTTCTCCACCTCAGAGAAAAATAGAAAGTTGCTGAGGGGGCAGTTAAGATTATGGCAGTGAGTATTTATACAGATTTGCTTTCCCAAAGCTAATCTAGAGAACTGAACAGTGTCCTTAAAAATGCTGTTACTTAGAAGAACCGTAGCCTAAAAGAGCTGTGGTGGGGGGAAGGGGGGGGACACATTATCTTAGAGAATGTGGCCCTGCTGCAAACTGATCTCTGGAAAAGTCACGGGGAATGAGAGAGAGTTTCAAGAGCTGGGAGACTCACAGGAAACAGAAGGACCTGAAAGAGTAGAGCAGTTTGAGGGGATGACAAACTCAAAACATCAGAAGCTGTGCCCAAATAAAGAGAAATTCCAAAGATATATAGCACCCTTCTTTGCATCTTGTTAGAGTACAGAAATGCCCACTTGGCCCAGTTGGGACTGTCTGAGAGAAGCATGAGACAAGGCTCTCTGCTAAGAAAGGCTTTAATTCCTAAAAGCCCCAACCTCACTTTCTACAGGACAATCCTCAGGCAGAGAGGAATGTCAGTTTCTCTTGTTTATGTACATTCAGGATAGAGTTTCTCTCCTGGAGAGACAAAATATCAAATATTTATTAATACTTTGGAGGATTCTAAATTCTAGAAATGCTGGCAGGACCTCAACCACAGGATTCTTAGTAAAGGATGTGTTGTTACAGAAAACAAGGGTTTCTGTGATCCACAAGTATCTCTTATTGCTAAGTCAAAGTTGCCCTGTTGAATCTGTTTTAATTTCTAATAGAAATTCAAGGTTTGGAACAGCTGGAAACAGCATGAGAGATCATCTAACCCAGTGGGTTTAAATTATTTGATGGAGCTGCAAGGTGCCAACAGAGAAGCATTGATGGCCCCCTCATTTTGCAATTGAGGAATCTCACTCAGAGAGATTAAGGGATAAACTAGATTTGTCATATGTGAGCCAGAGCCAAAACTCACATTTCTTGACATCTGACATTCCACCCACCATGCCATCCTACTTATAACGTCCTGTATGATTGGTTTTTTTCCATGCAATGTTTCTCAGAGCTCTTCATTCAGTTTCTGAAATTCTCAGTCTAAAAAGCATGGTTCTAACTCTACTGACATAATTTACAGTGAAGAGGATCCAAGTATATCCCACAATATAACAGAACCTTTGCAACCACCTCAGCTATATCCAATGGAAAGAAAATAGAATCAGTGAGAAAGTTCCAAGATCCAGATTCCCATAAGAATCTTCTCTAGCTTAATCTTAAGGCTATTTCACATTTAGGTAGAATCAGCTGTCACACAGGTGATCTGACGTGATTATTATGTGTCTCCCTTCTCCTTTATTGAAGTGGGGATTAATATTTTGGCACTGGCGAGCAAGGCCATATCTTCAGGAATTTCCTGGAAGGTACAAAACATTAATCCATCAACATGCAATAAGGCCTTTTGGTGACTTAGATCATCCAACTCATGAAGCAAAAGAAATAGGGGAAAAAATGCTGGCTCATTTAAACATGAGGGAAATAAAAGGAAGGATATATACAGATATACAGTCACTTTATGTGTGAACGAGTTGAATAAATGAATGAGACAGAGAAACAGGCTCGAATATAAGTTGGGTGTTAAGACATATAAAGCCCTACAAGTGAGAGATGGACCTGACCTGGACACCATGAGTATACTGAATGCTTAAAACCAAGAGCCAAAGTATAAGATAAGTGATCAGAAAAGAAGCCTAGAGAGCAAAAATCTTCACTAGTGTTCATTTTTACCCAGGGCCAGGCTTGCCTAACTCTATTCCAAAACTTAATTTAATACAGAGATCACCAGAACCAAAGCCATAGTGAAATTATTAAAAGGAATGTGACTTTAAAAATATGTATACGTGTGTGTGTGTGTGTGTGTGATCTGATTTTCTTGGCAATATTTCTTTTCTTATATCTTTTCTGTGTTTGCATATGTGACATTCTAAATGACTTTGGAAATAATCTTCAATTCCATCTCTTCAACTGTTTTCATTTCCTCAGGACAGCCTTTTGAAATCCTCACATAATATTCAGATTGATTTGGAGCTGCCCTTATGAAACCTACCAAGATTTCCACAAATGTGGAATCAGGAGGATACGGCCAGTGGTGCCATCATACCTTTCTGAGTGGCTTTCCCTTGTTAACCTGTTCAGTGCAAGACCCAAAACATTTCTGTGCCCCTGGTAAAAAGTGAGTTCAAAGCTTTGCCCTGGAGAGGCTACTTGTGCCAGCTTCTTTACTCATTTTTTTAAAAATTTCACTTGAAAACCTTTGTACCATTTCTCATTTTTTTCTTTATATCTTCCCTTCTTTTATTCGTTTACCAATGCAAATTGTTTTAAGGTATTTTTTAAGTATAAAGCAAGGTTGAATTATACGGCATTCTTAAAGTCATTTTGAAGATTAATAGCTCTTGTTGGCTTTCTTTATGACTTTGCACACTTTTCAAAGAAACCTCTCAGTGTCCCTACCCCCACATCACTGCAGTGGTTCAGATTTGGGAGCAACAGTCAGAGTCAAATTCTGTGCTTTCCTGTTGAGAAACAGTGTTTGCGACACGGTGGTTGTCTAGTTGGATTGACCACTATAATTAGCACATACTATGCAGCACACTACCCTTTCACACATGAATGCCCTAAAATAAGCCTCCTTATTATTTTACAGGTTTTGAATACCAACATGTATTAAGACATTGTCAGTGAAATTACTCAATTTAAATACTTTCTCACCATTCATAACTTTGTGATAAAAGATATTGTTCAATATTTTAAAGACATCATGAAAATGGGCATTAACTAAAACTCCTGTGTCTGCTTAGCCAATTGAACAAAAATCTTCCCTGTAAAAAGGGAGAGAAGAAATGCAGTGATATAATTTTTCACAAGAACAGCATTGTGTTGGCAATTTTCTAGAGGGAGGATTTCTAAAATGTGCCTCATAGGAAGGCTTACTTTAGAAAAGCAAAATTTCACTAACAGGCTCACGAGCCCACAGAGACATAATTACATTTTCTCTCCTTTAACTTCTACTTTCTTCCGACTCTCAGGTTGCTACAGCAGAGCAACAGAGAGCTGGTATATCCAAAAATGGGACTCCCATTTTATGTCTTCTGATTTGCTTTTCATTTCCAACAACAGAAGCACAGTCAAAGCCAGTGAAGCTGATGCCAAGAGTTCTATTTGAGTAAAAATCTGGAGCAGCCTATCTTGAGTCTAATTCTTACTCAATTCAGCATTTAAAAGCCTTTACATCCATTCAAAAGCAAAGTGCCTAAAATTCCTGCTTCAGACTTGGTATAGTTTGATTAAAGGCCTCATGAAGAACATAGGTTAATAACAGATATGAGTCTCTTTCAGAACTGGGCACAAATCCTTCCCACCTACAGAAAGGTTGCCCTGCACTGTATGGTCCTATGCACCAGCTCACCAAAGCAGTTCTCCTGCTTTCTGGAAACAAAACAGTTCATCAACCCTGTTACCCCAGGCAAGGACGAAAATGCTTGTTTCAGCCGAATAATGGGATTCAGATGTCCTTGTGCCAAGAAGACCTCAACAGAAATGGGACAATTCATGAACTTCCACTTTTTATAAGGGGCATCTTAGGGTAGGGGAATCATTGCATTTTTAGTTATAGAAGTTTATCAAGCTCCAGAAGATTCAGTACTTCCAAATGGAGAATACAATTGCTACAACAGGGATTCATCCAATTGTGTTTTAAACGCATAATGGGACAGCTACATTCCACACCAAACATCTAAAGAGATCAAGTACCCTGTAGTAAATAGATCAAAAAGATCTTTTGTGACCAAAGATAAACCTTGATTTCATAGCAAGAGTGTGATGGCCATCCAAGTTCCTAACTTACAACATTTGAAAGATGGAAGAAATCTCTATATCTCCTCAATTGTTTGAAGTCAGCAAACATGAAACTAATAGATTAAAAAAATGAGTTACCTATGTTACTTAAATCACCCTAAAAGATCAAGCAAAGAAATCTCCTACCTTCTTTAACTGGTGAAACTATTCAGAATCCAGTGAAATTTTGTAGGGAGCCCCTGCCTATTCAGACTTAAACCACAAGCAATGGATACTTCGCCCATGCTCCAAGCTTCAGACCACAGCAGATTCATTTAACTCATGCTTTAGTCACATAAAATTGGGATTTATGAAAAGTTCAACCTGCCACTTCCCTAAGAATGCTTCCTGATGAACATTCATTCATGACTGATACAAAACCACTGTACCATTGTGAGGAAAAGGAGAGACATCATATTGAAATTACATACCCCTAAAGGGATATGTATTGTAGATGCAGTACACAGTCCTTCTTATTATTTATTAAATTATAAAGGAAATAAATATTAATATCAGTAGTTGTGGTAACAGAGTAAGACAACTTCTTGGTACTAGAACAAGATAAAAATTATATGAAGTTTCATGAAAGAATGGAAAAGGTATAAATATATTCTTAAATCATTGCCTAGGTAATGAATAATATAATGCAAGTATTTCACTTTCTAGCAACTGACAGAAATAGCCAGCAACAGAATAAAAACTTACAAAAATATTCAAATGTCACTACTGCAGTGTGGAAAGAAGTGTTGTTCCTGTGCTATTCTCAACCACACCTGCACACACAGATGGTAAAGTGCCACCAGGAGCATGGGATGAAAAGAAGAAGAAACAGGAAAACCATCCTTTTAAAGTATCATTTAAATGTTTTAGAACATAATATACCCTATATAGGAGGAAAAAACAGAGAAGAAGAGCTTTCTTTAGTTTGGGAGAAGGAATCAATCTTCTTGGTCCCACCATAAAGGAGATACCTGCTCATAACAGAAATTCACGAATTCGGAAAAGTAAAAAGAAGGGGAAAATGTCACAGATACTGTATACAAACACAATTTTTGTGTATTTCCTTATTTTGGCAGTGCATAGTTTGTTTTTTTGTATCATTCTGATCACAAGGAGGTAAATCAAAATTAAGGAATATCCAACAATAGTTGGTAATCACTGAAGATTATCGTAGCTAAGTGACAAAATAATCTAAAACCAGGAAGAACATTTATATCAAAGGCACAAAAGGTACTATATACAATATCTACATATATCTATATCTATGTATATGCCTCTAAGAGCTCTGATGATAATTCCAAATAAGCATCCTGAACATATATGGAACAACATAAATTTAATTGGAACACATTGTACGTCTTTCCCATGAGATGCAGAGCCCTCAATGTGGCACTATTCCCTAGGGAAACTAGCAAGCCCCTTGGTAGCAGGTTGCTTACAGTGGATCTCTTGCATTATGGAAGGGGCATTGATTTATCCTTAATGGAATGTATACCTATTCAATATATGATTGTGCCTTCCCTTCCTACAATGCTTTTGCCAGAAACAACAAATACAGACTATGGGAATATTCCATTCCCCTCATGTTACTCCACATGCCAATCCTTCTGACAAGGGAACACATTCCTCAGCAAAAAGAGAAAGGAAATAAGCTCACATCCACAGGATTCATTGGTCTTACCCTAACAATCCAAACAGGTGGCTTGAGAGAACAGTGAACTAGCCCACTGGAGACTCGGTTACATGGTTAGTTGGTTTGTCTTGTGGGCTACGGTCTCTTGCAAGTTGGGTTCCTTGGGAAGCTGACTCTGACAGTCTGATTAGCACAATAGGAGGTCTTGGAATCAATGCCTATCAAAGACATGGAAGGAAGCAGAATTAAACAGAGACAGAACCTGAACTAACAATATAGGTCCAACGGAAGCCTCAGCTAACCCTGTGTAGAGTACTGAAGATGAAATTGTCCAGCACTAGAGCAAGAGGATTAAGCCTTTATACCCCCATGTTAACCAGTCATTCAATGCACTAGGCCCTGGGAAGGGATGAGACCTTGAGAGAGGTAGTCTTCTTCAGCTGCAGCAATTCCAAAAGAGGCTAAAGGCTAAGGGCTCTGTGCCAAAAGCACCCCCAGCAGCTAGCTGAGGGAATGAGTATTTTATTCCTCAAGGGAGGATCTGGGTAATGCATCACAATATCCACTATATGTGCTGTCCTAAAAACACAGTGCATGCTCTGAACCAGCAAAAAACACATGGTTTCTGGGAATTAGGTGGTAGAAGTGGCAGTGATTCACTTCACTATTATCCCTAATAACCTGCTTGCAAAGTGTTTGCTTCCCATGTCCCAATGTCTTCGTGCTGTTCTTGATGTCTTACTTCCCAATAAAGGAATATTTCCACCAGGAAACACAACAAGACTTCCTTTTAACTAGAGGCTGAGATGGCTACCCAGCCTCATTTGATTCTTCATCCCACTTAACAGGAAAAAATGAGGGTTATGAAGTTTCTAGAGTAATTGATTCTGATTATTAAGGGGAGAATTGTGTTGCTTCTCTACAAAGGAGAAACAGAATATATGGAATCCAGAAAGCAAAAGTCCAAAGAATAAAAGTTAATGGGATACACCAGTAACCCAATGCAGGAAGGACTACTAATTCCTTGACCTTTGGGAATTAAGGTTTTGAGTCAACTCTACCAGGTAGAGAAATCTAACCAGGTGAGGTATTGATATATTAAAAAATAACATGGAATGGATATTGGAAGAAAGAACTCATAAATACCAAGTATACCACATGACCAGCTGTAGACACAAAGACAGAGTGGCTATATGTTTTTTCTTCCCTGCTTTCTGAATATATCTATATTTATTAACTGTTTTTTCTCTATGTCTAATATTATGTGTGTTCATAGTGGTTAGCCTTATTCAATTTTTAAGTTACAAAATATCAAATAGGAATTATAACTAACCTAGGAAAACAATAAGCATCATCTGGAGAGGCATACAGCTAGAATGCAGCCCTGCAATATATAAAACACCTGAAAGAGAAATCTTATTTACCGGAAAGCCATCTTATTGAACATAATTCTCACAGATGGATTAAAATGCAGATTTCCTATATGTGTCAGAAACCAAGTCTATACTGGGCTCACACAACTTAAAACATTGCCAATTTCTGTCCACGGAGACTAAGACACAGGAAACCTACACTATAAATTCTCTTCTATGTCCTTCTTACTTAAAACATGTAGTTCCATTAGCATAAATAGAGAGTGAGTGCTCCTGAAATTCTCACTTTGCTTGGCTCTAATCATGCCATACATTCCTATTTCTTTATTCATTCAAATTCTCTGCTAGCTCATCTTCCTCTACCTAGTTCTTAGTGGTACCTTAAAGCTCAGCCTTCTTATTTTTTCCAGTCTGTACTCTCTCCATCAGCAATCTCATTAGGACACATGGATTCAATGAGCAATTAATGCAATTTGTAAATTCATACTCCAACCCAGGTTAAACCTTTCCTTGAACTCCATATCTATATATCCAACTTGCTGCTTAACATCTTCATTTGGAAATCTCCAAGGTACCTCAGACACATGTCCAAGACCAAATTCCCTATCTTTTCCCGGAAATCCAGTGTTCAACTCAGTGAATTACACCGCTATAATTCAGTTTCTCAAAGTAGAAACCTAGAGGTAAGCTTCATAACAAGTCTTCCCCTTACCCTTCATATCCAATATAGCTTGTCCAGTTGATTACAGCTCTTAAATTCCTACATCTGCGCATTTCTACTGCCACCATCCTATTCCAAAGTGACAAGGATAGCATGGCACTCTTGAAGAAAAATTCTTGGGCTACCATAATAGCCTCTAATTGGACTCCACAACACCTTTCGTGCACCTTTATAATCTGTTCTTCTCAGTAGCAAAAAGTGTCTTTTCGGAATGCAAACATGATTTTATGGCTTTTAAAATTCTTCAGTGAGTCCCACTGTTCTTAGGTTTAAGCTTGAAATCATTACAATGAAGTAGGAGGCTTTGTCAGGTCTAAACCCTGCCTGTCATTCCCTCCCCTTCCAAGAACCACAGGAACATCAGCCTTCACTGCAGGATCCATCCTCCTCTCTACCACAGGTCCTCTGTATACACTGCTTCCCTGTCTGCAAGAAGCCTGCCCTCCTGTCTGAAATGAGCCTGTACATATGTACATGTGTACACACACATGCACACATGCATACACACCCACATTCACCTAATTAACTCCTATCAGGCTAATCCAATTAGTGATTATCTCTTCTTCAGAAAGGCATTCCTCAATACCGTAGTCAAGATCAAGATGCTTTACTATATACTCATATGTTCATTTCTTTCATAGCTTTTAATGAAACAATCATTTCTGTGATTATCCTGTTTAACTCCATCTCCCTCACCAGACTGGAATCTCCTCAAAGGCAGGACCATGGCAATTTTGCTCATTTTATCCACAGTATCTAGCACAGTTCTTTACAAAGAGGTAGTACTTTCTAGAGGTTTGCTGAATATTTTAAAAATGACTGAAAAAAAGGTTAGTAGAGACTCATGAGAGATTTCCTAGCAAGGAATAAAATGATTTAAAAGTTATAAATCACATATGCAATCTCATTTTATCTGCACGATGGCTTATCAGATGAAATGGCTACAGTAATTTGCCACTTTACAAATCACTGTCCCTTGCACTAGGAGAGGTTTACTCCGACCTTCCTAGCCAAAGTAGAGGTATTTCTTTCTGCTCTATGGCTAAATATACCTTTCTGAAAAACCTCATGTTCTTATGAGAGAAACAGGACTGTGGCAGACGAGCAAAACCTACAGGACTCTGTAACCAGAAGACAGACAAAACCAATCCCAATCCTGATAAATCCATTAGCACAGTTAAGCCTCCATTGGCATTTCCACCTAAAATCATCTCCAGTACATCCTTTGCAATCTTGTACCCTTGGGCATATGCTTCCTACTTTGAAATGTCGATCCTTGCAGAATTCATTTCTAATAGAGGCCAACTACGTGAAAATTAAAAATTTGATCCAGGGATATTCTCCATTAATTTTTTCAACACTGGAGAAACGTATTTTCACCCGCTGCTTCTGCATTTACAGCTTCCCCAGATAGTTTCACACACCGGAGATCATCCCATTTCCTGAAGCTACTAAGCCAGAAAGGCACTGTCTTCCAGGAAAGGAAGTCACTTCTGTAGTAATTTTCAGCTATTTTCTTAAGGCATTTCTAATAGCTAAGACTTTCTTTTCAACTGTGTAAAAGTTTACATCCAATAGCCATAAAATACTGCATGCTGGGACACAACACAGTCTACTTTCCATGTTATGTTGACATCACCTCCTATTTACCAAATGCATATGAGCTAATCCACATTAGAGAAACATGCATTTCAGCAGAACAAATTGTAGACTGTTCATTTCATTTATTATATTTCTGAGTCAAATGGAATGGTCAAGTTTATTTCAGTACTGAAATTTTACTTCAGTATTGAAAGTCTCTCTCTTCAACTTACTAATTTGTACAATCAAAGAAATATACACTCGAACAACTGTAAATCCATCTTGCATATTAAGATGTTTCATAAATGACAGCCAAGTGTAAATCCTTTATCAAAAGAGAAGACATGGGGTGCCTGGGTGGCTCAGTTGGTTCAATGTCCATCTCTTGATTTCACTTCAGGTCATGATCTCATAGCAGTGATATGGAGCCCCACATTGAGCTCTTTGGTGAACATGGAGTCTGCTTGGGATTCTTTCTCTCTCTCCCTCTCTCTCTCTTTGCCCATCCCCTGCTCACATGTACACTCTCTTTCTCTCAAAATAACTATTTAAAAAATAAAAAAAATCTTAGGGCGTGCCTAGGTGGCTTAGTTAGTTAAGCATCTGACTCCGGCTCAGTTCATGATCTCATGGTTCACAGGTTCGAGCACTGTGTCAGGCACTGTGTTGACAGCTCAGACCCTGGAGCCTGCTTCAGATTCTGTCTCCTTCTTGCTCTTCCCTCCCCCACTCATGCTCTCTCTCTCTCTCTCTCTCTCTCAAAAATAAATAAAAATATTAAAATATATATATTTAAAAAATTAAAAAATTGTTAGAAGACATTATTAGTTTTTTTTTCCCTTTAAAAGTTCAGTGTTTGGGGCTCCTGGGTGGCTCAGTCAGTTAAGTGTCCACTTCTTGATTTCAGCTCAGGTCATGATCTCAGGGTTCATGAATTCGAGCCCCACTTCCAGCTTTGTATTGACACTGCAAAGCCTGCTTGGGATCCTCTCTCTTCCTCTCTCTCGCCCCTCCCCCACTTGTGTGCACATAGGTGCATGCTCTCTCTCTCTCTCTCTCACTCTCTCTCTCTCTCGAAAATAAACTTTAAAAAAAAAGTTCAGTGTAGGCCACATACACACTTGGTAAACATAAACACCATTGGAGTAACATTATCTGTATTACAGACTAAAAGGCACCATTTAGATTTAATGCAACTTAAGAGTTCAGTATCTTTCAAGTAATAACCCATGTTAAAAACTAAGTTCAACTGATGTGTTTTACAATTTGGAACCATCATATAGTTGACAAATAAGAAAAATCATACCAATGAGAACATATCTCTGTGACCACGATGCTCCACACACTGGAGGTCAAAATCTTCCTGCAATACACTGTCATATGCTCAAGACATTTTCCCTGACATATGACTTATATTGAAGGAAATGGAGGGCACTTTGCTGGGTTTATTCTGTTGACATTTTATGAGATATTCTAAAATAGAATCCCATTTTGTGAGGCCTTCAAAATAGAAAATTTAATTTTCCCAAAATTCTTCTTTAAGTAAGGCAGAGTGCAATGGATTCTGTAGTGAATTAAATATATTTCACTCTTCTGTTAAACTATAATGAATACCAAAAAAATTGCTTAATGTTGCATGCACGCATAACAATTTGTAGGAAGATAGCAAATTAAAAACATCAGCTCCTCCCTATCCAACCACCATACCATCAATAGAAATATCTAAAACAGCAAATTACAATAGTTACCAAACTAATAGGCTTCCAAAACAATGGTAATGCAAAAAGCCATGTAAATTCTTGTGGGCTCTGAAAGACAGTGTGAAGGGCAACCATCAGAATAGTTTCATAGAAAACTGAGTGTTCCAGCCAATTTTCCACTCCCTGTGGAAGTAGAGATGAAGTATGGATCCACATTGACTGAGGAGCAGGAGCTGACTAAGTGGCAAGGGTCTTAGAAAAAATTAGAATTACTGACAAAAAGGCCTGGGGAAGAGCAATGTGAATGGACTTCACAGAATGGACACAAAGTGTGAAAATACTTCTATTGTATTTGTAAATATTCACCAGAGGTCAAACACAAAGCAAGTAAACAGAGTGAACCATTCTGTGGGGGTCATTACCACATTTTCAGTGCCACTCCAGTATTGTACCAATGGGGCCATGTAAAAGTGGCCCTGGTTGTATGAGTGGATGCAATAAATGGAATCAACAACATGGCTTTCTTATCATCATTGTTCATCTGGTCCTGTAACTGCTGAATGCCCTATCTGCAACCATAGATTCTAGAACTAACCAGCCATCTGGCTTGATGATTATAATAGACTGTCATCATGGAGAGCACTTGTCTACCTTGTAACAAAGACCACTGTTCTGTCAGCATCACTATCCATGGGTTTATGAAACCTTTATTGCAATGCCATTACTGTCACTCTAGTATTGATGTTATCCCAAGCACATCTGCTTCTTAACCAAGGACTGCATTTTAGGATCAAAAAAAGTGAGGTCAAACAGCTGACATCTATTATATTTCATGTATCATCACACAAAAGCAGGTGACTTCACAGAAGATACTTGCTTCTTGAAGACTCAGTTAACTGCATCAGCTTCTAGGAAACACCTGGCAAAGTGGGGGTGTTGTCCTACTGGAGAACTGGATATGGTATGTGCTCTGGCTCGGCGATCATTATACGGTACAGTGTCTTCTAGAGATGATAGGATTCGTGTGTTTGGTGGGGGAAGAACCTGTTATATATAACTGGCGAAACAAAAGTTTTGCTTCATGACATACAACTTTAGATTTTACTGGTTTAGCTGTCTTATTGGTTCCACTGAACTTGAAGCTAAGGCAGTCATATGGCCCTTACAAGCATTTTGAACAGTTAAAGTCATGAAACAAATAGGGAGGGGGAGGGGGAGAAAGGACAGGAGGAGGGAGAGAGGAGGAGAAACAGGAAGAAGGAGAGAGGGATGGAGAGGTGGGAGAGGGATAGAAGGAGGAGGGGAGAAGGGGGAAGAGGAGGGGAGGAGAAGGAGGAGGCAGGAAGGAGGGGGAGGAGGAAGGGAGGGGGCTGAGGAGGAAGAGAAGAAGAAGAGGGTTTTTGTGGTGTTTGAAGTAATCAATATTTTGTTTTACACCCAGAAAGTGGGAAGTGCCATCTCTTTTCTGATAATGCCAGGTATACTGGCAAAAGTTCATGGAAAATAGAATAATCCAGTACACGCAGGACTACCAAGGTTCCCAGCACCTCAGGATTGAGGTTTGGAGTCATCCCAATTAACCAAGGTTAAAAAAATTAAATTAAATTATAATTAAAAACAAACTGAGGTTCTGGCTTTGGACAAAAGAAAACATGAAATAGTTAATAAGATGTGAATATCAATTATACCCTCATGGCCAGGAGCAGAAAAAGCTTATAGGAGCAGGGCGCCTGGGTGGTTCAGTGGGTTCAGAGTCTGACTCTTGATTTTGGCTCAAGTCATGATCTCACAAACCCTGAGTTCAAGACCCTCTTTGGATTCTGCATTGACAGTGCAGGCCCTCCCTGAGATTCTCTCTCTCTCTGCCCCTCTTCCATTCACTCTCTCTCTCTCTCTCTCTAAAATAAATAAACTTTTTTTATATTTAAAAAATTTTTTTAATGTTTTATTTATTTTTGAGAGAGGGAGAGAGACAATGTGAGCAGGGGAGGGTCAGAGAGAGAGGGAGACACAGAATCCGAAGACAGGCGCCAGGCTCTGAGCTAGCTGTCAGCACAGAGCCCAACGCGGGGCTTGAACTCACCAACCATGAGATCATGACTTGAGCCGAAGTCGGACGCTTAACCCACTGAGCCACCCAGGCGCCCTAAAATAAATAAACTTTTTTTAAAAGGTAAGGGGAAAAAAAAACTATAGGAGCTATGTATTTTTCTTCTTTGTTCTTTATATATACAGTATCATATGTACAATATTTGCATTAGATATATTAACCATATTCTCTCTTCCTTCTCTCTTTTTCCCCTAATATGTTACACAAATTTTTTCTGATGTCGAATTTACAATTTATTCCTCAGGTTAAATATATCAAGATAGGATTGTGACTAAACTGGAAGAGGAATAAATATCACTGAGATGGTACAGTGACTGTTGGGACTAGAGGTCTCACCTTTTGGGGAAAGGATTCTATAGATATGAAGAACAGTTGCATTGTGTTAGGCAGGATTATGTATGCTGCTGTTGCTCTCCAGAAGACTGTTTGTTTGGGGGCACTGGCTGGCTTAGTTGGTGGAGCATGAGACTCTTGATCTCGGAGTCACGAGTTCAAGCCCCATGTTGGGTATGGAGCCTACTTAAAAAAAAAAAAAAAAAGCAGCTTGTATGTTTTAGATTTCAGTTGGAGAACAGATACTATGTCAGCTTACCCATCACTGTATCCACATTATGCCAGCCTAGCACCCAGCCCATACCAGGCACTGCATAAATACTAAAGGACCCTTAGTAAAGAACCAATATCATAGGTTGAGGCAAAGGAATTTTCAATAAAATTAGGAAAAGCAATTCCATTATAAGCAAGGACAATAATTACTGGCTTCTGCCACAAAACTACAGTCTCACTAACATGTTTTTTACCACTAGTTGCACTTATCCCTATGCTAGTTATGATTGCAACTATCAGGCTTTTTCTTAGTAGCTTTGGCTATGCAACTGACTGATATTTACAATATTTAACAAATAGTATAATAGGTCATTTATTAATTTACCTGCATGGAGAAATCACAGTAGTCCTGATACCAGTTAGTCCTTAACTAGTTCCAATTTCATTTATTATTTTAGTAGTCATAATTCTAGAATTGGCAGTAGCCTTCATTCAACCTTATGTCTTTACACTACTAAGCTAGCCTTCATTTATATAACTTACTGACACATGAATATCGCATGATAAATCTTAACCCTCGACCCCAACAGAAGCATTATCCACATTTTTAATAACTTTGGGGTTAATTATATGTTTTTATTTCATTTAGCAACTTCATTAATTCTAGGCTTGTTAACAAATTCAGTTGACCTTCGAACAACACGGGGGTTAGGACTGTCAACCCTCCAGGCAATCAAAAACCTACATGTAATTTTTCATTCCCCAAAATCTCAACTATTAATAGCCTACTGTTGACCAGAAGCCTTACCACTAATATAACCAGTCTATTAACACACATTTTGTATGTTATATATA
>CM053574.1:90182000-90318955 GCA_028646485.1 Cryptoprocta ferox | reverse complement strand
AGGCGGAGAAGGACAGATACCATATGTTCGCACTCATAGGTCTAACAGGAGAAACTCAATAGAGGACAATGGGGAGGGGAAGGAGGAAAAAGAGTTAGGGAGAGGGAGGGAGAAAAAACATGAGAGACTCTTGAATCCTGAAAACAAACTGAGGGGGAAAGGGGAAGGGGAAAAAGTAAAGCGGGGTGATGGTCTTGGTGGAGGTCACTTGTGGGGAAGAGCACTGGGTGTTATATGGAAACTAACCTGACAATAAACTATAAAAAAAAAAAATCATAAGGAAGAGAAAATTCGTTTATAGCATTGTACTGTGTTTATTTTTTTTTTAAAAATCCACTTAAAAGTGGCCCCACACAGCTCAAACCTGTATTTTAACAGTGTATCAGTATGATCAGAGACTGTGAGAGAAAGTATATTTCAAGGTCATCATAAGAGAGAGACAAGTTTAAAAATTAAGGTCACAGTACAGACGAGGAATTCTGTAAATCTGACAGAGAGTAGTAGCAGTTGGATAATGAGAAAGGAAATGACAAGTATGAGTCAGAGCTGCTGGGCTGAGTGACCACTTGCATAGGAAAAGAAAGATAAGGAGGACTCCCACAATGACTCCCAGCTTTTTGGTTTGTGTGACTACATGGGTTGTGGTGCTACCAAATGAGTGTGGGAGGAGGAGGAGAAGGTCAGTTTTGGACACACTGTGCTTCACAAGTTGGCTGTATTATATCCAGCTCTCTGGAATGGAACTGATTTGAGAGCCATCAGTGTTGAGGTAGCAGTCATGCATTTTATAACACTTCTCCCATTAAATAAAATAGTTCATACTTGCTTTTCCCTTCTTCAACTGCTGTTTTCTATATAGACATATAAGCTGTACTGATCCAATCTCAAAAATCAATTAACATGAGAGAGGGTAGCCCACCCAGAGGGCTAGCAGAGTTGTGTACCAGTCACTGCTCCAACCTTGAACATGGGTAAGCTGGTTGTATTATCTCCACCTTCAGATCACAAGTAGCTTGTGAAGACCCATGCAGGAGCAGTGAGCGTGTGTTCAGTACACCCACTGTGCTAGCCGCTGGGTACCCTCTCTCCCTGCTCTATTATATCCAGTGCCTACATCTGGGAACTGAGTCCAGCTCTAACATCTGCATGTGCTCGGATAAGCTTCCATCTACTGCCTTATTATTACTGGACCAGGACCCCATTCTCTCCCCCATAGTCACAGCTTGTTCCAATGTCTGCCCTTTTGAGCTCTGGCTCTTCCTTATGCCCACAGATGCCACATCTAGCCATCCACCTTTCCCAGGTTATGTCCAAGCAAGCTTAAGCAATCACCCTCTGATGGCTCACCAAGACAGTGTGCAGAAAAGAGGACAGAGCAAAATGTTCCATAAGAGGAGGGAGAAAGAAGAGGCCCCAAAGGGGATGAAAAAAAATCATCAAAAGAGAAAATTTTATTTATAATCTTAAAGCAAAGGTAGCCTCATTTCTAAAGGAGAGGGGGGAAAATCCATGTATTGAAGACTATGAGAAACTAAGAAGTAGGAAATGCAGGTCATTTCTCTAGAAGTTTGGTTGTTAGGCCTAAAAGGTGGAAGACAAAATACACAATACCTATATGGTGAAATTGCATCGAAGTTACTCAATAGAGTTCCTCAGTCACCATTTACCTTTACTCTTATTTTCTACTTCTAATGTGCTCCGTCATCTGGTTTCTCATTCTATACAAAATTATACTAAACTTCAGAAGGCAGAACACACTAAGGATAGTAAATATAACACTACAATTTGACAAAGGAGAAGAACTAGGGGGGGGGGGGAAGGAGCGGCAGACCTCGAACATGGCCATCGAGCATCATTGAGGATGGATATAAACCACTTTAAACAAACACCCAGAGAAAAATCATTGCATTTCAGCCTAATACAATAGATGAAATTCTCAAGATGAATCTTAGATGTCAAGAAAATGCTAAACAGTGCTCACTGGACTCGATTTTAAAAGACTCCAAAGTGAAAAGATTTTTGCCTAAACTTCTTATAAGAAGTTTGTATCCTTAAAAGGTTGGTCTTCAATTACCTAGGAAATGCACACAGGCAAAACATGTCATTAACCAACGATGCTGAGCAAATGAGATTCAACTCAACACAGCAGAGGAATGATAACCAGTTATCAAACTCAGAGAGACAAAGACCAAATCTGCATTGGACAATTTTGGAAAAATTCATAAAATACCTTCTGCTTATTACTTTATTCATTGCTGAATTTTCAGTTGAACTTTTTTTCCACATATACTGATTATATTTTCTAGACAGTGTGTACTTCCCATTGCTATTATGAAAAGTGTATCTTATATGGAATTTTTAGAGAAATGTTCTTTTCTGAAATAGTCCTTATTTTCTCCAAAGTACAAGCATCATGTCCATAAATGTGGGGCTCATAAATACCGATGAATGTCTGGTTCACTCCCTGAATGCTCATGCTCAATACTGGCAATCTGCTTCCATCCATTGGCATGACTCTGGACCCTGGCCCTGTGCTCCAGGCTAGGGGCTGTAACATTGCTCCTCAAACCAGCCCCACTTGGTAAAAGGAGATCATTGGGAATTAACACCATATTAGTATCTATTTGAAGCTAACTTTTTTCAATAGCACTACAAGAAAAGCTTTGGAATAAAAGTTTGTATTTGGGGAAAAGGAAAACTCTTGTGAAGAAAACTGAAATTCCTTGGCTTTCTTATTTGTGCAGCATAGGTAAAAGTAAATTGATTATTGATTTTTTTATGTCTGTGCTTTATGGAAAGGAGTCATCTATCCTGTATTTAAAATGCATCCAGACAGGAGAAAGAGAGGGATGCAGGACTTGCCATAACCCCTACTTGTCACAACCATGGTTTCTTTCTAACAGAAGTAATCTCTAATGTGATCATGAAAGCTTTTGGTTGATGGCAAAATAGCTGAAGCCCCTGATATCCCTCTTTAAATACTTAAGCCTCCACTCTAGGTTGAACAGTTAAAACTAGCTGGGAATTGCAACATGTGGAAGCCATGATAAAGTTTCCAGGGCTCTGGCTGGGTGCAGAACACGGGAGCCAGAGCAAAGGAAAAGCTTAAGACTCAGTTACTCATGATGCACATCAGAGACAGGGATGCTGGCAGAAGTGGAAGGTGATGGGACAAACCCAGGGGACACCGTGCATCAGGGAAATGAACCCCACTTTTGCTACAGAGCCATAAACAGTTCCATTAATATTTTGACTAATTCGATAAAGGATTTTGCAACCCTGGGCATTTCGGCTTCATCTTTGCCTTCCCCAGATTCCAATCGCTTCAGTGCCTACATAAAGCTGTCCAATAAAAAAAAGTATTACTGCTAACTTCCTTTAACATATTGTACTTTTCAAGGTTGCCCAGTCACAGTTATGCTCTCATGCTACCATTTCTCAAGTGAATTACAGTGTTTCTTTTCCCTCTCCCTCCCTCTATTTTTGTCTTCCCAGTGCTGGGTCATTGATGGTCTCAGTATTCTCTGGATAATAATGCTGCTTTCCATTGGGTACAAAGAAATGGAGTTCTACTTGAAAAAGCAGCCCAGCTGTGTACTTGGTACTCATTAATCAATGGAACTAAGGGTTTTTCTCCATAATTATTTGACCTAGAAAAGCAACCATAAACATATAAACTTGATGTCAGATAATGTACTAACTGGTTGGAAGGAATACTTTTAGAGGGGACACCTTTTACATCTGACACTTACCAGAAATAAGAAAGAGTACACCAGTGGAAAAGGGAAGTATAATAATCATCATCAACCATGCTGAGGAAATAAAATAGATCACCTCTAGGGGTGAGCTATCTAATAGAGGTTACCACATTGGCTCAAGATCACTTTAATAATGGGCAGATGTCATTCATCAGCTCTATGACCTTGGACATGTTACTACACCTCTCTGGGCCTATTTTCTCATCTGTAAATATAAGATTGTTGTGAGGAATTAATGCAAAGCTCTAAGAATGCAAAGTTCTTAACCCAGTAGCTGACATACAATAGGTGTTCAATTTGTGTGATCCATCATATCTATTTTATATATATCTGTATGTATATACAATGTCACCACCACCACCATGAGGCTGGTTTTATTCACCTGTCAAAATAATAGGCTGTTCCTAATGGAGCAGAGAATCTGAGAGTCTTTATTAATTGGCCATCAGTCTCTGGCTGGAATTCTAACTTGCCCTGCTTCTCTACTGGAAAAATCCTAATACTGCTTAATCTTAATATGACTCATTTTTGGTTAATTTGGTTAATTCTTTATCTATGGTCCTAAATCTAGTTATAAGAAATATTTTTCCTAGATATTCAGCTTCCCCTAGGCTGATAACTTGATTAAGACTGCTAAATTTTTCACATCTCTTTTTTTTAGATTCTCATCCCCAGACTCCCACCTTTTAAAAAAATCTCTTATGCAAGAGTTGCTATAGAAGGTTCTTTAAATTCATTACCATTAATTCTTTCAATTATCTATCATTACCTCCAGTTACTAAGTTGGTGAAACCTCACCAAAATTTTGCCTCAATTTCCAGAGTGATAACATTGAACTTGAACCTTGGCCCAATGTGTCCAAATTGTTTTGGTTTGGTTTTTCCTAGCATGTTACCATGCCCCTGGCTCTATTCTCCTCTGCTTGGCATTCTATTTTTAGTCCTTAATATTCTTGAACTAAATTTTAGCAGGTTATTTTTCTGAGACAATGGGAAACAAAATTTGGAAAACACAAAAAGAAAGTAAAAAGAAAATAAGAATCATCCATATTTTTAGCGTACAAAATCAGCATTATGATCTATTTGCTTCTATTATTCTAGTACTTTCTCCATGTATAAAGTTTTAATACACAAGCAATATATGAATAAATTCTCTGCAAGAGAATGTGAAGATCCCTAATAAAACTAAATGTCTTATTTTTAGTACAAAAATAAAACTACAGTCTCCTTTGACCATCAATCCAATACCACCCACAACCCTCATTTTCAAGACACTATAAGTTTGGCGTATATCCTTCTAGTCCATTTTTATTCTTTACATAAATACATTTGAATATAATAGTATATTCTGTGGGTGATGTTGAATGTAAATACCTCATGGTGAATGTAGTATTTACAGTTTGTTTTTTCATTGAATGATTCTCCTTAAAGCACTTGCACTCTTTGTTAGGTTTACTTCCAGATACTATATAGGTTTTCTTGCAACTTTGAATAGAATCCTTTTTGCAACTCCACTTTCTAATGGGTTATTGCCAGGATATAGGGAAGCAATTGATTTTTATATGCTGATCTTGTACCCAACAATCTTGCTGTACTCTTTTATTACTTCTAAGAAGGCAGGTCTTTTCTACTGCCTTGTTACCTCTGGAGAAACTGGGTGCCACATATGTCATTTGTAGTCTTGAAAACTGGACAATTTGAGCAAGGTTCTGAAAATAACAAAATTCCACTACAATGAAACTATGATGTCTCATGAGGTTCCTGATGAACTGCCTGTCATGCTTTGCTGATTTATAGCTCAGTCAGACATCACATACACTTGGCAGCTGCCTCTATTTGCGTATGCCTACAAGGTAATTGCACTGACTTTCTGGGTTGTTTTTTTTAATGTCATAGCACAAAGTTATAGTTATAGTCAATTTTCCAAGGTCCAATCATGTTTAATTCTCCTCCAGTGAATTACAGTGATGAAGACGATGGTAAGTTTCTCAGAGCTAACCTGCAGAAGTTTGTTTGAGGGGAGAAAAGTGTTCTAAGGAAATACTGTAAGTTGATACAGTGTCACCATGATTCCCAGAGTAAGCAGTTAGCAAAAAAAAAAAAGATAAACAAAAACTTAAATAATTGTTGAAAAGTAATACCATAACAGGCTAGTGATATCAGTTAAAGCTCTGACATAAAATGCCTTTTTCATATATGCAGATTCCATGACATGTCTAATTTTCATTTGCATCATTCCAAGAAGCCAATGGACTTTGGCCATATCTACCTGTGCAAGATGAACCCATAGTACATTCCATCTGCTCAGTGGATTGGATCCATCAGGAGTCACCATTATCAACCATAAATTGCCCAAAATTAATAAACTGGCTATCCTTTTATTCTATATTTCTAGTCTTTGTAGATAAAATTTCTACAGAAAGCTTGCTTTTTTTTTTCTTTCTCTTTCTCTCCCTCTCCCCCAGACCTTCTCTCGCTTTCTTTTTTTCCAGAAGTAATTCAGTCAAATGAAAGGGAAAAATATCAACAAAAAATGCATCTTCCACACTGAGGAAATCTTCTTAAAGGATTTTTCATGGTGACTATAGACACTCCCCCTGACCTCCCTCATCTTCCAGTCAAATTTAGGGTTTGCAAAATACTCTATTGAAATGAACAAAGAACATTTTCTATAAAAACCTTAAAGAAAAAATTATGTGCTTCAAGGTACAATGAACCTGAGCCCTCTCCAAACTCTCAAAGGCCCTGGAAGCATGATGAGGTTAGGGCTCCCTAGCCTTAGGTTATTGGGCCCGTTTTGTGCAAGTGGTTGTATAATGAGTTTAAAGTAAGCACTCTCCAAACTACAAGATGCTTTTTTTTCTTTTCATTCCAGATGATTATAATAGAAAAAAATGATGAGGGGAAAAAACAGACTTAACATAGATATCAGCATCCAGGCAGCTAGTTTTCTTTTTTTCACCTATTTGAAAAATGCCAAATTATCCATGACGGAACTGGTTTTCTTATTCCCACTGCTACTGAAATGGAGGAAATTCATGAGGTCTTTGAGAACAGTGATCTGACAGTTTGCAAATTTCTAAATACGTCTAGATCAAAATATTAAGTTCTGAAGCTGCATGTTTTTATTTTATTGTCTCTCTCTCATTCTCTCTCTCATACACACATACACATACACACACACACACACACACACACACACACACAAAGTCAAAGGTGAAAGTAAATGATTAAGGCAGAAATTAAGCAAATGAGTACCATGTATGGTGAATAATAATGCTCTTTCTGGTTGTAATCTGGTCCAGAGGATCATCATAATTCATGCTGTGCAATTTAAAACCTATCCTTTGCTCTATTTTACAAGGCATAGATAAATCACAACTGAAGGAAACATAGCATGCTTTGAATTATACACATAAGGGTCACTTTGCAAGACCTATGTCCCAAAATACTATTCTTTCCATTCAAATTTTTTAAATGTTTATTTATATTGCAGAAAGAGTGAGAGAGAAAGCATACGCAAGCAGGGAAGGGGCAAAGAGAGAGGGAGACACAGAATCTGAAGCAGGCTCCAGGCTCTGAGCTGTCAGCACAGAGCCCAACACGGGGCTCGAGCCGAGAGGTCATGACCTGAGCCGAAGTTGGACACATAACCAACTGAGCCACCCAGGTGCCCCTGTTCTTTCCATTCAGACAATAACAAATAATCACTGATGAAAAGAACAATTTTCATGGATCATGGTTGAAGGAGATATGAATAAAAATTTACTAGCTGGTCGTTTTAATAGACTCTCAATATAATTCTTAGGAGATAAGTGATATTTAACATTATTTTTCTTTGCTTATGAAAACCAAGCTTTTCTCACAAACTTAGTAACTTTAAAAAATGGAAAATATTTTTTCTGTTGTATTTTCACTTTAATAATTATGGAATCACAATAATTGTATCATATATGTGTCCCTTCAAAAACATCTAACAGCATGAAAACAAAACTCATTTATTGTCGAGATTACTGACACAAGCTATGACTAGGACAGAAGAATAAGTTATAGCCTTTAACAAGGAATCCTGGTGGAATGCAATGGTTTAATTGTAAATGTGTTAACATGAAAAAAAGGGAAAGAATTCTTATGAGTACATTGCTATAAATAATTCACAAAAAAAGACTAAGACTTTTTGAACTAGACTGATCAAACATGCAATTTATTTTTTTCCGTGAGTGGAGGTTTTAAAGTGTTTTAATCGTTAGCCCTAAATTTATATTATTTTTTTTCACGCTTAACCTTTTACTGAAATGTAATGAGTGAAGAGAATGAAGATAGAGAAGAGCATAGGAACTAAGTGTTTTGGCAATCCGAGCCTTTTCTAGAAAGAATATTACTGTCAGAATTGATTCTGCCCCTAATGCAAGGAAAGAATTGGAGCCTACTTAGAAGATCCCTGCCATACTCCTTAGGAGGTGACTAAACAGTGAGAGCTCAATGGCATTGGGTACACCTCCTAACAATGGCTTCTGGTGGCACACGATCCGTTGACTGCAAGCTGCCAGGAACCTCAAGCCAGCAATTACACAGCAGTGGCATTTCTCTGTAATGACCTTCAGCTCACTGACAATCACTGCTGACTGCCCCGAGCAGGAGCAGAAAAGCACGTGAGCCTCGATGAGGATGTTAGGTGCCCATGGAATATGTAGTTCTCAGAGTGTAAATGGATCAGACTAAATAAATCTCCTACCTTCCAAGAGACATTTTTTTTTGGAAGTCCAAATCAGAAACAAAACAAAACAAAAGATGAGGGAGAACTTAGAAAGGATGGTGTGGTTTGAATAGCATCTGGCCATGGCCTTTGGAGCCACTCAAGCAGCTGAGATGTTGGGAAGTCAAAGCAAGTTTCCTGAGGATGGAGCAGCTAGCTGCTCAGTTCAAAGGCACTGAGGACATGTGAGACACCACAAACCGTGGTTCAGTCCATTGTACAAAGGACCAAAGAATCCCCTGAGGGTTTTTGTATCACTGAAGTAAGGGAGGCTGCTGAGGCTATCTGTGGGCATTTCTGGGGCTTCTCAAATATGGGCTCTCACAATTCCATTTGCCTATATTTGCACCAGCTTGCACATACGTAGGCTATGCATTCAGATGGCACTTAACTAGGCAAAAAAAGTTCCACACGCCTAGGTGAATACAATTACTAAAAGGAAAAAGTCTTTTAGAGGCAAACATTTGTCAATATGCAGCATTTCTTTTTAATCATTTCTGTCTTAAGGTTCTGCCAAAATTCTCTTCCTTATAAGCACTTCAGCCTATTATAGACAAAAATAAAATGAAACCAGGGCAGAAACAGCAAGAAACTTTTCCCAAGCTGCTATGAGGACACCATTCAATGCAGCACATGAAAATTAAGTCAGAAGTTTCTTAGTCCTTTTGGAAGTTGTTTCTTTTTTGTTTTGCTGAGTGAGGAGAGAAATGGTATAAGCACTTTAGAAAAAGAGGGAAAAACATGTCATCACTGTGTCAAAATTATTTAGCTGAAAAGGATGCATTATTTTTAATGTGTATTCATCACATCCTCTATGATGGCTCGAATGCCATGACTGAAGGATGCAAACTATTGTTAATATGCATTGGAGTTTCACCTTGCCAACTGCATTAATTGTAATTAACTGACAGATTGACAGCTACATATTGATGGATTGTGTGGTGAAGGTTCCTTTAATGTTACTATGTATAGTGCGGATGCATATTCACAGAATAAATAATTAGCATATCTCAGATGGATCACATCTAGTCTTGTATTTTTTCTTATATCCATAAATACAACCAGTGTAGTAAAATATACTCACACAAATTAAGAAAAACTGTATGAGCAGCAACCATTTGTCCTGCCATTTGTATCCCTGGCTGTTTTAAAGTAGTAAAATAAGTGAGTCATCTATTCTAAGAACTAATAATAATGCATGACATTGAAATTTAAAGAAAAAGGCATTTTTTTATCTCACACACACACACACACACACACACGCAAACCAAACTTCTGTGTACTAAGATGGGCTCAGGAGAAACACACCTATTCATTCTGTTTGTTCCTAAACTTGGGTACGTTAGTGAGTGGGGAGGAATGGATGGCAGTTGGAATGGCATGGGACTCTGGAGTCAAGCTTACATGGGTTTAGAAGTTCTCTACTGCTTATTAGCAATGACTTTGGATAAGCTATTTAGTCAACTATTCTTCTTAGTAAAGTAAGAATTATAATATATACCCTAGCATAGTGTCTGGCACACAGATACTGTATAAATTATAGTTACTATTGTTACTGGAGCAGAATTAATAAGAAATAAGCCTTCCTGTGACTATAAAGAAATTATGGATGGAAATTTCCAAAAACCAAAATGGTATCAGTGAACAGTCAGTGAAGAATACAGTTTTAAATCCTTTCTTTCCACAACTATTTCAGTTTTGTCTAATTCTTACTCCATTTTTGCTGATCCTGAGTTGGCTTCCTTCACCAAAGAGACCTTAAAATGGTCAAGAGAAAGCATTAAGACAAACGCCTCACCCACAATTACCCCATTATAATCTTCCTATAAAATAGAAATTTAACAACTAACTGCTAATTTTAACCTGTTCTAGGACAAAGAGATTTTCCCCCCTATATCAAACCTTAGCATGGAATTAAAGTGGACCCTGATTGTAAGCCAGTTATACAGATGGAATTAGCACTAAAAAAAATTTTTTATCATAAAGTATACTGAAGCATCTTCTTGTTACTCTAGAAATGTTATTAACAAGGGGGTGAGCAAGTCAAGGCATATTATAGATTCCTTATTACCTTGAGTTTAAAAACACTCCAAAATCCATAGTTTCACCATCTACCTTCCCCTCCCTGAGGCTGTCTGTTCCAGCCACCACCATGGCTGGAAACCAATTCCTAACAATGCATGAACAATGTGTTCTAATGAACTGTGAAATTCAGTGTTCCAGGCCAGCACATGGGAAATCAAAGAATATGTCATTTGCTTAATTATACAGGTCTTTGGGAAATGGCAAAGAGGTAGCTTTTCAGTGCTCTTACCAAGTTCCGTTGCATACGCTATGGATTATCAATGCTCCAATTTCCTGAGAAGAGCACTGATGTATACTTAATTAGTTTCTATTGATAGACTGCGAAACACTTGTATGTTATTTATATTGTTCAGTGATTGATTTGTTTTATTTTCCTACTACTGTGGTCTTATCTTCATGAACCCTAGGTATGTATAATCCCAAACCCTGCCATGGAATTAAAGCTTTTGCTTTGAAGACCTGCCCTAACTCTGAAAGATGGCAAAAGAGATCCAGGCCTATTGTGTTTCCTATAAAGTGTTCTGGAGATGAATTAGCTGCTACTAAACAGATGATTCATTTAGTTCCTAAGCATTCCCCACTACCACCTCTATCTTACTTTCTGTGGGTTTTCAAATCCTGACAGTGCTGTAAAGTGATGGCTTTGTTCATTTCAAAGTAAAAGGGGGTGGGGGAGTCTATCAACAAATATTTCACCTGAGTATTTTTCTTAGTGTTTTGAATTCCAGCTGTGCTATACTCTTTCACATAAAAGCAGGCAGAGACGCACGTCATCTCAGACAAGTCTGACAAACAAATCGGAAGGTCATGCAGTGCTTTCCCCATAGCTTTTAAACAGCAGGATAAGTCGGGCTTATATTTAAACTGCAGTTGACCTTCCTGATAGTAAAACAACACAGGTTAGCAGACCTACCAACGTCCTTGTTAAGGTTCCTTGATTTCAAATCTAGAAGAATTCAAACAGATAATTCAGAGCATGAGTGCTTATCACTCATGAAATTTGTGTCATATTTCTCATCTGCTGCAGTGGCATCTCCAAGAAAGGAAAGTATGAAAATCATTGCAAGTGAAATCTCAGGGCGAGCAACATGTTCATCTCTTACCAGACATTAATACATTTTGAAGTGTTCTGGAATACTTCCATGTACTTGTCCAGTATTATCAGCAAAACTTTAAGCCTGGAACCCCATGGCCATTCGTGGTTTGGTGTGGTGAGGCTAACACAGCACAAGAGGGCAGCTATGAATTTCCTCAGCAGCCCATCAACAGCTATTTCTGGAGGAGGGAGGCCTCAGAGGCCAAGCTTCTTTAACTTCACTCTCTGAATCTACAGGTAAGGCACAGGATCAATAATCTATCAAAATGAACATAAACCTGGGGCGCCTGTTTGGCTCAGTTGGAAGAGCATGCAACTCTTGATCTCAGGGTCATGCGTTCAAGCCCTATGTTGGGTGTAGAGATTACTCAAAAAATAAATAAACTTATAAATAAATGAACATAAATCTAAAAGTGAAGGATCCTAGATTCTTTAACTTGTTAAAATGCACACAAAAGAGCTGACCTACCCACTGCTGTGTCTCTATTTACTTTCAGAGACGCTTGCCTGGGAATAATATTAATAACTTTTCCATCACTACAACTTGCCCATATTGTATAGCTGTGAGACCAAAATGTGGAGGTCCTGGCTTTACTACCCAGAAAACCATGAAGTGAATTTGACAGTCAAGAATTTGGTTTGTCTTGGCACAATGATCATTCCTCATATATAACATTCATATAAAACATAAAAATTCATTTATTCATATGTAACATAAAAATAATAAGGCAATGTCATCTTTAGGCATTCATGAAAATAATAATTTGAAAGCCCCTGTGATGATTAAAAAACAAAAAAAATGAATACGTTAATCATTACTAAAACAGAAGAGGAATATGGCACCCTAGTGGTTATTTTAAAAACCGAGAAAATATCTTTTTGACAAGTTGACATTTTCACCTCATCGATTTCCACTGCTAATTATGACATGATCAACTATTCATTGGAGCTTCATTTTCCCTAATTTTCCTCTTCTCCTCTTACTCAGCACTTCTCTAAATTAGTGCTTCATTTCCAACTAATGACCACTGTAAGCTATTAGCAGCAGCTGATACTCCTCTCTCACCCCTCATTTCCTACCTTAAATTCCTCAATTTTGCAGCCATCCTCTCATGTAGTAATAAAAGGTAGCCACCTGGTGGGATTACAGGGAACTCTGGGGACTCCCACTCCCGATTACACACACCTACACACACCTCCCCAACCCAGGCTGCCACTCCCCAAGTCCCCCTAGGGTCTGTCTGCTAAAATGAAAAACCTCCATGAAAAGTAACACAATAGGATCATCAATTACATATACCTCAGTGTGGACAGGTAGCTCATTTCTTAACAACACAGTTTAAAGAGGAAGACCAGAGGATTCCAGACAGCTGTAGGGATGGGACAAGGTCAGAGCTCAACAAGTTAGCAAAGGACACAGAACAGAACGCTAACCCAGATGATCACAGAGGTCTCAGTTTTGCTTAGAGATACACATACATACAAACACACAAAGCTATGCCCAAATAAGAGTTCAACTCCATTCTCTATCACAGCATTCCAGGGCTCTTGGAACTCGCCCCTATCATCACAGCCCGAAAATATTAGTGTGATTTACATTCACATCTCTCCCACAAAACTACAGATGCCTTGATGGCATAGGCTTGTCTTAATTTTTTAAATATGTACCTTAGCACTAAACATGGAGTTAACAACACATCAGAAGTATCCAGACTTTCATAAAAATACAGATTTACAGGTCCTACTCAATAGTCCCCAGACTTAATAAATTAAGACCTACAGGAATATGGCCTGAGCTGCTGTGTATCTTATAGTTCTTGGAATGATTGTGATACACAGGAGTTGAGAATAATTATTTTAAAAAGATGTTGCATGAAAGAAATAGCTCTGATTATCCTTTTTACCTACTGTCTACACTGGAGGGCCTCATTCACATAAGCTACAGTATGAATGGGACTCCCTGGAGTTGTGTGACAGCAGCTCCAAAGGTACACAAAGGCCCTGGGTACACAAACTCAACAGGGAAAAATTTGCCAATGCCTCCAAGTTTTTTAGCCTTTGTAACTTCAAAAGCTTACATCCAGAGAATGTCAATTGGTGCAGCCACTATGGAAAATAGCATAGATGTTCCTCAAGAAATTAAAAACAGAACTACCATAGGATCCAGTAATCCTACGTTTGGGTATTCATCCAAAAGAAATACTAGTTCAAAAAATATGTGTACCCCCATGCTCCCTGCATTGTTTACAATAGTCAAGACATGAAAGCAACCTAAACCCAAGTGTACATACAAATATGAATGGATCAAGAAAATGTGGTGTATATATATAGTGGATACAGATTATATATATGTGTATATATATATATATATATATATAGAGAGAGAGAGAGAGATGATATAGATATAGATATACACACACTGGAACATTATTCAGCCGCAAAAGGAAGGAAATCTTGTCATTTGTGACAATATGAATGGACCTAAAGGGTATAATATTTAGTGAAATAAGTCAGACAGAAAAGAATGTCTTTTCTCACTTATATGTGGAATCTAAAACAACAACAACCAAAACAAAACAAAACAAAAACAACAGACAAAAAAATAAAATAAGATCATAGAACAGAGAGCAAATTGGTGGTTGCCAGAGGCTGTGAGGGCAGGGTGGGCGGAATGGGTGAAGTGAGTCAATAGTTACAGACTTCCAGTTATTAAATTAGTAAGTCCTGGGGATGTAATGTACAACACGGCAACTCTAGTTAACAATACTGTATCATATACTTGAAAGTTGCTAGAAGAGTAGATCTTAAAGGTTCTCATCACAAGGAAAAAAAACTGTAACTACGTGTGGTGATAGGCATTAACTAGACATATTGCACTCATTTGCAATGTATACAACTATCACATCGTTATGTTGTACACCTAAAACGAATACATTTTGTCAAATATATCTCAATTTAAAATAATAATATGTCTTTAAAAAAAACTTAGTCTGGTAGAGATCAAAAGGAAAGCTTTCCATGAAAATAAAAGGAGCTAGCCTTTGTCTTGTCTCCAATTCTGCCCTCCACAACCTCAGACTGCAGCAGAGTTGCCACTGCCTTATTGATTACCTAACAGTATGATACTAAGGCATTGCACCTTTTGCTGCGAAGCACTTGTAGGTCCTAATTACCTACCTAATGATTGCTATTTCCTTCCTGGAGGTTTACTGAGACCTCCCCTGAGGAAACTGCATCCCACTCCCCTTCCAAACTCTGCTCCTTTATGACCTGTCTCTTCCAAACATAACAAAACAAGCACTTTACCCAAAGCACTGATGGCTTGGAAAATGGATTGCAGCTGTCATTTTGCTCGAGTAGAACAAAAGTCAACTTCCAAATGTAGCAATGTGTTTGCAAGAACAGTAAAAGTGGTACCAACGTTCATAAAACAGCAGACTGATTCTTGGAGGAATTCTCTTCTATAACAGGATTTGTGTTCTACTGCAAATACATCGAGTCTTGGGCAGATATTTGAAGATGAGGGACCTTAGAATTATAGGACAGATTGCTTGGATTCATATATTATTGCTAGAACCAACCCATCATTTTTCCTCCAAATTCTCTACAGAACTATTTTTCAAACGTTAATGGGCTTACTAATTACCTGGGAATCATGTTAATGGGCAAATTCTGATTCCGGAGGCCTGAGGCTGGGCATGAGGCTGCAGTTCTCTCAGGCTCTCAGGTGATGCTGACGCTCCCTCCCGCAGGCACACTTTGAGCATTAAGTTACTGAAGTTAGCACACAAAAAACTGATAAATTCTCTCTGGAGCTCATAACCACATTCTGATACCTAAGTCCAGAAGAAGGCCTTTGCCCCACCAGGTCTTATGAAAGTAATCT
Organism: Cryptoprocta ferox; assembly: GCA_028646485.1. Lineage (NCBI taxonomy): Eukaryota > Metazoa > Chordata > Mammalia > Carnivora > Eupleridae > Cryptoprocta > Cryptoprocta ferox. The sequence goes on along the minus strand of CM053574.1, from coordinate 90,303,375 downwards.
GAAAAGGTGATGAACTAAAAACAAAAAAATTTCCAACTGTTTTTCAAAGATTGACTTCATCACTAAGATCACATGATTGAATAAATTCTAAAGGCAGAAATTAGGTGACAGCCTCAAATTGTAATCATGAAATATTCACCTTCCAATTATTCTCCCTACTGCTATCGACGACTTAAAATCTTTACCAAGACAGTAATTTAGAATGTGCATGAAAGAACTTTAACATGCAATCCAAGGTAGTCAGAACTCTATTCTACGAGAAAATATCCAGTCCTTCTAGAAAGCCACTCTGCACACAGCCCGCTCTTCAAGAGCACCAGAGCCACACATGGAGAAAAACGGAATAAACTTACAGTGGAAGCTATACCACACAGGCAGTAAGGCACAGCAGAATCTGTGGGCAGCTCAGATTTGCTCTGAGGGCCACTTTCCCTCTCCTCTCACCTTTGTTCCTGATTCTGAATTCACCCCTGTTTGCACAGCAATCATAGAGGATATTTCTGAAAGTTCTATTCGGGATAGTCTAAACTTGCATTTGGAATGAGAAAGGTGAAACAGATGTGTGGGAGTCCTCTTCTTTTGTTGAGAGATTCAGACTGAGACCGCAGTACTGATCAACATTTTGATAGTGGGTGTGTTTTAGATCAAAATGTATCATGAATCAAAAAGTAATTTTGTACTGGCAAATGAAACCCAGCCGGATGTGTGTCCTAATGTATTAATGTTACTTCCCTGCATAAGATAAAATGGTTAAGCCAGTAGTATAGATCCTGCTTCCTCTGTCATTGAGTACTGAATAAGCCCCACAAGGCTCAACACAACAGCCTCAGGGGTTAGAGAGAAGCTGATCTGTCTGATGCACAAAAGTGAAGTGGGGAGATTTTGTACAATGTCTACACAATGCCACATCGCTGTTCAGTAGGGACCAAACCAGTCTGGTCAGTTGACCCCCAAGCTCATCAGCCTAGGACCAAGGAGGACAATTTTTCCACCACTGTCTCAATTGTAATGCTGAAATCCCACATCCTAGAAACCCCCTCAGTCCTGGGCAAAACAGGACGATTGTTCATCCTAGCCCTGAATCCTAACTCTACTCCTCTGGCCCTACCTATGATGTGAAACACCTGTGCAGCTAAGCACATCTCCAATAAAGCCTCTTCTATCCCAAGGGCACGTATACCTATAACCATGAGAATATCCCACTCCAGTGAAAGAAATGGAAGCAGAAGGGTAGCAGACAGCATATGCATCTTTTTTCTTCCTTTTTTATACATGCATTACATAAGTGGAGGTTTTTCAAGCCCTGAGTGAGAGTGCTGAATAGTCCAAGTGGGGGGTGAGAGATGGAGAACGGAAGTAGTTACAAACTACTTACTAATTTGGGTCCATGAAGGTGTGCTGGAGTATACCCCATTCTCAACATGACTCACTTGGACATTCTTTCTCCTGCATCACACACTGCCTGAAGCACGGCCATGATTGGTGTCCGCATGTCTGTGAACCTGGCTGTCGGTTCTGTAGGTGGCCACAGTCCATCTCACCTGCTCCAAACTCGCAGCTCATCTCCAGCTCTCCCCAAAATTCCATCTCCTCTCCAGGGGCCATTAATGGTACAGTCCACCAACACCTACAAAGGAATACTGAATCCTAACAAAAGTAATTTATCCTCTGAAGAGTCTGTACTCAGAGAACTTTTTAAATGGGAATTAGAGGATTATGTGAATTATAAAATATGTCGTAAAGGACTATGTGGTAGAAGAGGAGGAGCACAGTGTAAGAGTTGTTGGCTTTACTCAAGTGCCTGTCCTCCTCTCAACAGAGTCACAAGGTTTGCGTTTTTCTTTCACAAATTCAACTGTTTATTGACCCTCATGCTGAACAGAGAGTTGTGTCCTCTGATCATAGTGGTGTAGTATGTGTGGTGGGGGGGGGAGGGACAGTGCAAGTAATATCCCAAGGAATCATTCACTAGAAGAGAATAAATGAGGTGGCTGAGAGGGAAAGAAGGGTGTAACATTTTCATACTTACAAAGCTCCTCAGAGATAACTTAGAATACTCCAGTACTGAGTATTCTAGATGGGCTTAAACCTTATCTTCCATGGCATCCCCAAACCCACACTTGCCTGTGGAAGTCCTTTCTCCACACTCCAGGCACTTGTACTGGGCCACAGGGAGCCCTGGGCTCTCTCTGATCCAACCTACACAGAAAACATCTGGTCTTAATAAATCTGAGCACCCAATTTGACCTGAAAAACTTTGGTCCTTTCCATGAATGTCCATACCATAAGGTAAAAGAAAATAAAAGAAGACATAATTCTAACCAAGTCATTTTCCTCTTCGGAAAAAAAAATCTAGTTGTGAAAAATTGCTGACCTGTCCCCTTGTGGATGACCATGTGTTGCTATTAACTTGTTAAAAACCAGTGGTTAGCCCTGGTCATCTTTGTGGTTAATGCTTCATCTCCTTTATTGAAAGTGGGCATTTTTCCTGAACTCTCTCTGTATACCTACAACTTTGTACTCCTATACTAAGTCTTTTCCTACAGGAGACTGACAGTCATGCTAGGTTGAGCCCTAACAGATGGCTTTGTGGAGCTGTGAACCAGCTTGGACCAGTGATCATATTTTATTCCAATCCATCCGTCCCAGGTTTTCCAAGCATGCACACCTGCCCCATAACTCACTCAGCCAAGTCCTGATAAAGCATTTCCTTTTCACTTCCTGTCATGATGTTCCATTCACAGAGAGAGTCACACATTGAAAAGAAATAATTCACTTTCTGCTAATTAACTCTGAGCCGCATCATGTTGGGCCAGCAGCTGGCTGTTTTCCATTTCAGCTATTCCCGCTCGTTTGCCATTCTGATTCCCTGGATGGGTCCCAGGCAGCAGAAGATGCCTTTGAGCCCTGCTCAGGTGGCTCTAACCTTACATCAAGCAAGACAAGTCCAGAGATCCAATCATGCCAATGGCACCAAAGCACCCTGGCTTCTCAAGGGGGATATGCTGAATAAGACAACTCATTTTTCATTTCAAAATGACCACAGAATCCTTTAACTGGACCCTAGCCCACTGAAGCAACAGAAAACCTAAACTTCAGCAGTAACACAGACTACTAAAAGCTGAAGAAATTCTTATCATCATTTTCACCTAATGGCATCCTGTAAAGGTCCCACAAGGCTATGCTTGCTGAGGGACTCTGTTATAGGTGAAGGGAATCTATAACAAGGTCCTTCTGGCACTTAAAGGAACAAACTGCTCTCACTGCTTGCAATGGATCTGCCTTACATGAAATTTTATGTTACAGTGAGGCTCCTGTGTGTTTAATGATGTGTTTGTCCTGAATTGACCAATTAGGGAGGAAATAACGTATTGCAAGGAAAAGGACCCCTATGTAGTTCCTTAAGTGCTTATTTTATGACACATAAAAAACTGGGCATACCAAAATAAAAAACAATCAAGACAAAGCCCTAAGATATTTTAATCTGCTTTTTGAGTTTTATAGCAATTTTCCTTAACTCTAAACTTTGTGTTTTCCAATAGTGCTTAAAAGCATTCAAAAATTGACTTAAATATACTTGCATATTACATAAAATCTGACTATACCTGATTTAGTGCTGTGTATGTATACATGTACGCATGTATACATGTATGTTTGTAGAGCTAAGAATCTTAGCACCATACCCAAGACTGAACAGGAGTTACATACTTTATCTGTCTCTTTATTCTGAATATATTGTATATAATGGATATACTTTGTTCCAATGAACTTGAGGCAAATATAAGAGCAGCAAAGAAAACTGACAGATTGCTAATAATTAAAAACTTAGGATATGATATGTATACCCCATGTATATTTTCAAACAAAAATCATACAACTATTCATTTAATACCTAATGTTTAACATATAAATCTTATAAAACTTATAAACTTACAAAATGCATCACATAATTTCAGAGAGCCAGCAGAGTGTCATAGTCAGACATAGAAGGGTTAGAATCCTTGGCTAGCAATTAAGTAACTACGTGAGCTGAGGCAAGTCACTTAACTTCTTTGGGCCTCATTTTCCTCATCTTTAAAATGATAAGAATAACATGTGCCCTACTGGTGTTGTAAGGACTGAAAAAGGATGCATATAAACCATTCAGCATCATGGCTGGCACATATTACATGCTTAATAAAATGATATACACTGTAAAGTTCACTACATCTTTATAATTATTTAGTAAGATTTAAAATGTATAGCTGACATCAAAAACATTTTAGCGACATTCACAATTATTGACAATGTACTATGCTCCAAGTGCTATTTTATTCCTGGGAACTATAAAGAATAATGAAAGTTTCTTGCATTTAATGAAATCATTATATAAAGAGCTTTTTGAATTATACTTAAAATATTCCTACCTGCAAACTTGTGCAGCCACTCTGGAAAACAGCATGGAGTTTCCCCAGAAAGTTAAAAATAGAACCACCTCATGATCCAGCAATTGCACTACTAGGTATTAACCCAAAGGATACAAAAATACCCATTAAAAGGGGCAAAAACAACCCAATTTTACAGCAGCATTATGTACAATAGCCAAATTATGGAAAGAGACCAAATGTCTATCCTCTGATGAATGGTAAATAAAACTGTGGTAGGTATATACAATGGAATATTACTCAGCCATAAAAAAGAATGAAATCTGGACATTTGCAATGATATAGATAGAGCTAGAGAGTATCATGCTAAGTGAAATAAGTCAGTCACAGAAAGACAAATACCCTATTATTTCACTCATATGTGGAATTTAAGTAAGAAACAAAACAAACGAGCAAAGGGGGGAAAAGGGAAAGACAAACCAAGAAACAGGTGCTTAACTACAGAGAACAAACTAATGGTTACCAGAGGAGGGGTAGAGGGTGAAATAGGTAATGGAGATTAAAGAGGACACTCGTGATGAGAAGTGTTGAATCACTAAATTGTACATCTGAAACTAATATTATACTGTATGTTAACTAAGTGGAACTTAAATGAAAACTAAAAGAAAAATAAAATACTATTACCAAATCAAGAAAATGAGAAAATATGGACGACTGGCTTTCCTTCTCACAACTTTCCATTTAAATACTCACACAGAGACAAAGAGAAATCTAGTGTTTCAATAGTTCTAAAAACTAAGAATACTGAAATATGGACCAGTGATCTACCAGACATTAGGAAAATCCATGACAAAGCCATGAGGCACAAAGTAGGACCCTAAAGAAGTGGCAGAGGTAGAGGAACAGACTCCGTTCAGCAACTCCCACTGGGAAGCTCTTCCTCTCTGCAAAAGCTAAGGAAATGTCCATGCCTGAGCTTTCTAGGTTGGCCAGTATCATTTCTCTGCCATTTCTATGACCCTCATCAAACCCCCACTCTTTTTCTCTCAATGTAGACTGTCTTTCTTAACTTTTTATCTTCGAATAATTCTAGACCTACAAAGAGTTACATAGTACAGAGAATTCCCATATATTTGACAAGCTTCCCCGAAATTAGTATCTTACATAATATAAATATCAAACCTAGAAATTAGCATTGATACAATATCATGAACTACACTGCAGACTTTATTTAGTTTTCACCAGTTTTACTACTAATGTCCTCTTTCTGCTTAAGGATCTAAATGATATTGCACTGAATTGATTAAATGATTGATATTGCAATTCATATTACATTTAGTTGTCATGTCTCCTCAGTTTCCTCTAATCTGTAGCAATGCCTTTGTCTTCCCTTGCATTTCATCACCTTAACTCTTTTTTTAAATCATCTTAACACGCTTAAAGAGTACTAGCCCATTATTTTTACAGTATGTCTCCCAGTTTGGGTTAGCCTGATGTTTTCTCATAATTAAGTCACAACTATGTACTACTGGAAATGACACTGGAGAGATGGTATGCCCTTCTCAATGCCTCATACTGAGAAATGCATGACATTGATAGGTCCTAAATGGTGAGGTTAACCTTGATCCCTGGTTAAGGTGGTGTCACCCAGGTTTGTCCACTGTAAAAGTCATCATCATTTTCCCCTCTGTATTTAATAAATATTTAGTTTGAGTCTCCCTTATTTTTTTCTCTCTCATATTAGAAATTCCCTCTGTTTCACCTGCACTTCCGTGTACATTTTACATTTAGGCTCGACCATGACCTCAAAACAGTCAGTCCCTAGGTCAGTGGGGTTTCATGTAAGGCTCGGATGCCTCACAATGAGAAAGAGGCAAGCAAGTACTGTCTGAATTCTTTCAACTATCAGCTACATAAACCCAGCTCAAACAAGCTTAAGTAAAAAAGGTATTTATTGGGTCACGTAACTGTGAAGGCCAATCGTGGATTTGTTCGGAAATTGCCAAATCTTTGGGCTCAAATAATACCATTAAATCTTTCTCACTCCTCTCAACTCTGCTTCTCTCTTTGTGTGTTTTGTTCTGTATGGTTTCTGTCCACGTGGATTGGAATATGACTGACCAAGAGCTCTGGAGCCACACCCTGTCAACCTAGCAACCCTGTGGAAAAAGGCATTTCCATTGCTGGGTATCCGTATATCAATTCAGTAAATGATTCTGTTCAGCTCCTTACCCTATACAGGACCACCACTGAGCCAATCTCAATAGCCCATGGAATAGTCCGATCTGTTAGCTTATTTCTACTTGTGCGTCTTTGTTGTGTTTTCCTCATCTTTTACAACAAACATGTATTACTCTTAAAATACATTTTTATTAAGTGGTAACTGAATAAAATAAATATTACATTTTCAATGATAAAAATGTTCATATGAAAGCTCATAAATCATTTGCACTTTGTATCTAGAGGAGCTCACAGAATCTCATAAACGGTTTCATGGTCTTAGAGGAGGTAAGAAACCCTATTAGGGTCCCTATTGCTGTGATCTTCTCTGGGAGCTCCCAACGCAGCCACCTCAAAGGCAGTCACGGAGAGGTGATGCTGAATGTCAGCACCTGTAGCAGAACTGAGCCTGATACCTGAGCACCCCATTAGGACTTCACTGCTTCTCTGAGGCCTCTGTCCCACTCCTCCATCCCAGTGTAATTTACCCACAAAAGAAAATATAAATAAAAAGTATGCTTTTACTCTCTACTTAACGTTCAGTTATAAGCAGAGATCACTGACTTTTTTGTAATGTTCCTTGTTAAAGAAAAGAGGAATAATTACTCAGCAGAAACCTAGTAAGACGTTTAGAGAGCCTGAAAATCTAGGTGGAAATTTGAATCAGCACAAACTTAGTGGGGAAGATTCATCTAGGGAAAAATAATTACTTACCCTGAAGAGACTAAAATGAGACTATAGGCACATCACGTGGAAGATTCTGGAATAATGTACTTTATGAACCTCTGACCTGTTAAAAAAAATTCACTGGGAATTCTCCCAACAAACAGAATCATATATTCCAGACACAGCAAAGCCAAGAAGGCACTGGAGAGATTTTTAACAAACGTTACCAATGCACAGGGAAGATTATACCTTCGTCTATGTATCTCGTGTCTTTATTGAATCAAGAACACGATAGCAACAATGCCAGACCTAGATATTTCAGTCCAAATTATATTTCCAAGTAAAAAATGCTAGATCTTTCCTAAAGTCAGCCACAGTCCCAAAAGCATCTGGTAAATTTGAATAATGTATGGACAGAGAAGGATTATGCAGTCTTTCAAAATATAAACACCATTGACTGTTAGACCTTTAATCCTCCTTTGCCTCTCAAAAGTGAACCTACATTAAAAGAAATCAAATCCAATACAATCTCATGTTACACTTTTTGAAAATACACTACAATACTCTGCAACAACATGCATATAACTTTCTGCATTGTTAGTAGTGGCTTTGTGTAGTCAAAACGATAATCTAGGCTTTATTTCCTATTTTCTCCTATATGCACACAAGGCCATGCTTTGGATCCATGCAAACTAGTATACTTGATCCTCAGAGGCCAAACATGTCTGCGTGGTGGTTCATTCAAATTCCCCTGGCTAATTCCATAATTACCTTAATTAAGCATAATTAACTATTACTTAAAATAACTTTAATTAAGCTACCATAATTAGCTAAAAGGGCACTGTGATTTTAAGGGTTTCATAACAAATCTTTTGTTCTTCCGTCTATCTCCTTGGATGCAGCAGACTTGCATTGCTTTATTTCTGAACTCTTCCTCTCTTCAGGGAAAGAAATGGGACTAAGTTAATCACCGTCATAAACCCACACTGAATTAACTTCCTTTTTGTTACCCTCATTATCTAGATGTTAAATTGCAAGTAATTTCTGGAATATTGAGTTTATTGACTTTTATGAACTTACATAAACTTATACAGTAAATAAAACTCCAAATGCAGAGGACAGACAATTAAAGTACAAAACTGTTTTCTTACCCAGGCATTTATTGGTAATGATTCTGAGGTTTTCTCTGGTAAGCGCCTTAGTTAGGTAAGTAAAAGCTGACGAAAATGTCATATAAACAATCATATTCTTCTCATTAGAGAGAGAATGAATAAGACATTGGGCTTCAGTAAAAGATTATATTGAGTTCACATCCTTGGCGGTTCCTTCAAATTGCTAAGCTGGAAAAGTATTTTTTTAATGTTTATTTTTGAGAGAGAGAGAGAGAGAGCATGAGCAAGGGAGGGGCAGAGAGAGAGGGAGACACAAAATCTGAAGCAGGCTCCAGGCTCTGAGCTGTCAGCACAGAGCCTGATGTGGGGCTCGAACTCACGAACCACGAGATCATGACCTGAGCTGAAGTCAGATGCTCAACCGACTGAGCCACCAAGGAACCCCACTAGACATGGTCTTTGAGCTTTACTTCAATTTCCTTTTCATTGAAGGATTCTGCTTTGAAGATACGTTATGAGGACTCAAGGAGATAAAATTTGACAGATACATGGCACTCTGTAATACCAAAGAAAAATGGTGGTGCCTTTTGCTCTACCTCCTTCATTCTTCTCTCAGATATTAATTCATGACTTGGAATGGCTTCCAAAATAGGTGGAGGAAAATTATAGATGGCTAAAGAACCTCCATTAAATGAACACACAGAAAACCCTTCTTTGAAAGAAATCAACCATCAACCACTCCACTTCCCCATATATTACACTTTGTCTCTCTTCTGTGTTTTTCATCATATAATTCTCCCTATGTGTAGTGCTCTCTTTTAACTATCTGTAGCTGGTAAGCTCTTACTCATTGATTAAGATTCAAACAGAGTCATCTCCTTCCAGAAGCCCCCTGACCTGATATAATTTTTATCATCTGCTCCCCTCAAAAAAAAGGCCAAATTAGATGTTTTTTCATTAAGCTAACATGCTGAAAATATGTATAGGTCCTGCACATATCTGCATATGATGGCCCTGAATATATATCCATCATTGCCTTACTAAATGTCATCACCATTGCCTCCTTATGTGTTTGTTTCCCTCACCTGATTGAACTTCTTTAAGACTGAAATTGGTGATTTTATCCACATTACCTGGCATAGGGCAGGCATAGAGAAGGCATTCAGTAAATATTTCTTGTATGAATGAATGGATAAATTAATGAATGCAATACAGTGGTTTAGAGCATTAGCTTCAGAGCCACAAATATGTGGGTATCCATCCCAGCTCAATTACCTTGGACAAATAATCTTTCTAAGTTTCCATTTCTTCTTTAAAAAAATAGGAATATTACCTACCTTCCAGGAATGCTGGCAGGATTATAAGTGACAATACATGCAAAGTATGTAAAGTGCTTAGCATATTCAATAAATGATATGGCATGGGTAAAAGTGTGTACAATAGTAGCATATGTGTGTGTGTGTGTGTGTGTGTGTGTGTGTAATTTCATGTTCTAGCAATAGATTAAAGTGGAAGATGTAATTTTGGGCATTGATGTTCTTTCTTGTTATATCAAAGAATCGATTGCCTTGTCCTGGGAGACACAGTACAGCAATTTGAGACTTGGAACTTTGTCCTTTGGAATGAGCGACAGTATTCTTTATTTAAGAAGGAATCTATATTGTCTTGTGTCCTGTGTGGAGGAGCAAGAAAAACCTAGGTTTTGAAATCGGATCAAATAGGTTTCGATGCTGAATCCACCACTTTCTAGCTGAGAATCTTAATAAATCACTAAACTTTCCTGAACCTGTTTTCTCAAGCAAATGCTAATGCCTGATTTCCATGGATTAAGTGAGATGCTGCACAATGGAGCACCTACTGTACTTTCCGCACCCAACAGGCAAAGAGTAAGTGTGACCTTCCCTCCTCCACTGCTCTCTGAACTCCCCTAAGGGCATGATGGTGTCCACACTGCACCCATCCACTTGTACACAGCCTTCCTGGGAAGGCTGTTGGAGGAAAGGAGAGGGAGGTGTCCTGGAGCTAAGTCCATGGCCCTAAAATACTGATTCCAGAAAACTCAACTCAATCTACTTTGTCACTTTTGTTTTATCCTACGCTGATTATTCTTGTTTTTGTATTAAGCAGTAGCAAGAGGGTATTTAAAGGGAAATAATGGAAAAATATTCAAGAAATTAATATATGAAAACAAAAAGGGCAAGAAAGTCTGTGATTTGTTTCCTATAATGTCATGACTTCCCCTCATGCAATGACCACGAACACATGATAGCCTTCAGATCAGTCCATCATCCCTCAAGGGCATATACACACAATGCTTTCTCCAGGTTTCATGATTCCTTGACTTCTCAGTTTCAAAACAGCTTAGCTTCAAAAGTTCTTTGAACCATTTTTTCACTTTACCTTTAATCCTCTGTTAATAAATTATAGGGGTATAATCCCTTGCTCATTCATCATAATTTCTCTTTGCTTCTTTTAACATATAATGACAAGGCAAAGAAAAAAAAGTGTCCTAGAGCAAAGTGTTTGTTAAGGGTCCCCACACTCTGCAAATTCTGATCCCACCTCACTGCCAGCTGCCTTGCTTGGTTGGTGTTGGAAAATGAAACATGGGGAACTCTATACCAAATACCTAGGTCTCTTCCTAGGTCTCTGCCCATTTGCTTTCCTATGGGTAAACAATTCCAACTACTCTTCATTGATTCTACCAAAACAGTAACTTTTGGCAATGGAGATACAACAGCAATTAAAAGCAGACCCATTATCTGCTCTTAAGTGTCCCATAGTCTGGTAGGGAAGACAGATGTTAACCACAGAGCCACATTAAGTTTATAGTTTCAGGCTGTAATAATGATATCACTTTGTCCATGAAAAAAAGAGGAAATGGGTGTTTGGGATACCATGACACACCTTGGCTTCATCGTTGTGAAGCAGAATGAATTAGGAAAGAATATTGCTATCTACCTGTGATGGTTACTCCTCTACGTCAGTTTGGTAGGCTTTGGTGCCCAGTTGCTTGGTCAAACACTAGTCTATATGTTGTTGTGAAGGTATTTTTTTACATGTGATTAACATTTACAATCAGTTGACTTTAAGTAAAGTGGATAGTCTCGGATGGGTGAACCTTATCGAATTAGTTGAAGGCCTTAGGAGTAAAGATTATTCTCTCCCAAAGAAGAAATTCTGCCCTCAAACTGCAACACAGAAATTCTGCCTATTTCCAGCCTGCTTGCTTTCCCTTCAGATTTCATACTTAGGACTGCAACATCAACTCTTACCTGAATTTTCAGCCTACTGACTTGCCTTAAGGATTTCAGACTTACCAGCTGCCATAATTACATGAACCAATTTCCCCCACCCCAAACAATTACAAGAAGCCAATTCTCTGGAGAATCCTGACAAATATATTACTATGCTCCCTACACCATACATGCATCCCTCACAACACACACACACACACACACACACACACACACACACACAAAAACATACACCCCAGAGCTACAAACTCTAAACACCAAAATGCTGTCTATGCAATGGTGGCTCTACCTTGATCCAAGGAACAAATTTTGACTTCTTTCAATGCTGGATACTACAATAACCCAGGAAAACATCTTGGCATGTGTAACAGTATACTACATGGAACATTTCTTGTTGTCTCAAAGCTTTAGCTAAAGCCCTAAAGGTAAAGACAAACACTGTAAAGTACAATACTCCAAAAAGATATGCCAAAACACCTATATGGAAACACCTATGTATGATTTGCTAAGAACTGGCCCAAAGCTAGTTAGGCAACCTTTAACTCATTTCCCGCCAGGAGATGGATGGAAAGGGCCACCTGGAGATGGATGAGCAAAGACTGTTGAGTCAAGAATACTTTATGGTGAGCTACAAAAGTGCCGTATGTTGGAAACTTTCTCCTACTCCCACTGCCACCTCAAGCCAAATGGTCCCCCCAAGAGAACTGTTTAGAGAGTTTGACATATAACCCTAGTATTTTAAAGGCACAGGGGCTGGTACCTGTGCAGTCCAAAATAAGTAGGTAACCAGAGCAGACTGAAGAGAGAGGGGGATGTACTAGAAATGGTCTGCATTCCCAGCATTTAAGGGGGTCTGGGGGTCAGATTTACCCCATGAGCTAAATGAGTGCTGTAGAGGGTGGCCAGAAATGAGTCATCTTGAATGATTTTGACAAGGAAATCTACCTGGCAAGTGCAGTACCCACTGCAAGAGGCTGGGTAGGGTTCACATCAGGAAGTCGAGTTGAAGTAGGTGAATCAGGGAACAATGTAGTGTTATCAGTTCTACTACGGTATCACCCTCGAACCCAGAAGTGCCCCAGAAGAGAAGGGATCAGCTGTAGGGCATCATCTTGCAGAGAGCACACATGACAGACCACAACACTGCCAATCAGGTAAGCCCTTCTCCTCCGGTTCTGGCTCGTCCTTGTCTCTGACCCTGAAAGCCTCAGACAGCAGTGAGTGGGGAAGGACAAAAATACCTGCCACCCTTCCCATGCAGCTTTCTGAGTCTGGGAAGAAACATTTAAGTTAGACAAGTGGGACTAGATTATTAATACATGAGATTAACTGGAGAAGTTAATGGATCTGCCACATCCTTAAGAAAAAGTGGTTTAAAAGGACCCTTACCCAAGATTCTACCCTAAAAAACCATTCTTGCCTTCTCTGTGTCATTTTGTTCCTCAAAACTGCAGCTTCTTTTCCTATTTCATTTCTTCCACTGAGCATGTGCTCCAAATTCCCATCTTACTCAACCTTCCTAGACCAAAAGACTTCCAGTTATAATTCCATCTTACCCTAACATAATCTTTAAAGCACACTTAAGTAAAATATATTATCATTTTGAAATTGAGATACAGCATAATTTTTCTGTAGGCTAAAAATTATGTCTGAAGAACTAGTAACAGTAATAATTTTAAAGATATTATTTATATCTTTAAATTTAAATATTATAAATAAAAAAGAGAAGATATTTTTCAGATTTTACCAGAAAACAGAAAAGCAGGTAGAAATGATCATTTACTAAAACACTTATGGAAACAAACCTCACATTATGTAACCTATATTTAATAAGTAAAAATGCCTGTGAATACTTTTCTTAACAGCAGATTTAAGGTTAATCAGAAAAAGGTATATAGCTACATACCCACATACATGAAATAAGTAATAGTTGTTTTTATATTATTTATGTAATGACAGATTGGATGGATGATGATAAGAGAGACACACACACACACACACACACAGTGGGTGCACCAGTCAGCTATCAGTGTATTGTTTTATACTGTGGGAGATTCAAAGTTCATAAAACATGAAAGTATCAGAAATAATGGCAAAACGAGTAGAAATGATGAATTTAGGTAACGAGGAGAGATTCTTCTAACTAAAATATAATAATAGTAATTATAATAATTAATTACTTTTTATAGTCTTTTAGGTGTTTGAATTTGAAGAGCATTGGTCAATGGGTCAATAATTTGATAATCACAGCTCGTCTATTTACTAGTTACGCTACTTTAAACAAGCCATTTAAATTCTCTGGGCCACCATTTTACTTATGTATGAAATGGATAGATTAGATCAATCTTTAAAATTACATCTAAATATAATCTTCCATATGTCAATTTCATACCTCACCCCTCCCCTTCTTAAGGTGATTCCCCATTTCTCTGAACTCTATCTTACCCTTCCTTTTTTTTTCTTTTTTTACATTTATTTATTTTTGAGAGACAGTGAGAGACAGAGCACAAGTAGGGGAGGGGCAAAGAGAGAAGGAGACACAGAATCCAAAGCAGGCTCCAGGCTCTAAGTGGTCAGCACAGAGCCTGACACAGGGCTCAAACTCACAAACTGTGAGATCATGATCTGAGCCGAAGTCAGACACTAAACTGACTGAGCCACCCAGGCGCCCCTATCTTCCCCTTTCTATGGTAAAGGATATTATATGGTGGCAAAGACAGGAAGTAAGGAGACTTGCCAAGAATGTATATGAAATCTCAACCTCTGTCCCAACTGCACTGATTTGTGCTGATTTGTTCTTTTTCTCAGTCTTCATTTGATTTCCTAATGGGTTGCCTCACCAGAGAATAAACTTGCTTGGTTTTCCTCCTTTGAGCTAGTTGGAGAGGAGGTGCTGGAAAGTCCCCATTGGTCATTCTAATGGTGCAGATACCCTTTGATGTACTGAAGGCTGCCTCCAGAGAGTAGATGTAGGGCTCTTTGAATGCAAGATGCAAAATTATTCCTAGGAGGATAGGTAGGAAATAGAGTGCAATCAGACCCATTTTTTCTGCAGTTTGAAAAGAGAAATCTATAAATTCAATACAATTTCAAACAGAATCCCAATGGGCTTGTCTCGCTTTGGATCTTGACAAACTGATTCTAAAACTGTATTAAAAGAGCAAAAAACCATTTGAAGTATGAGAAGAAGAGAGGAGTCACTTTGCCATATATCAAGTCTTATTATAAACTATATTATTTAAGACAGTACAATATTGAAGCAGAGATAGATGACTAAACCAACAGAAGGATGAGAGAGCCCAGAAACAGGCCTGTGCATACCTGGTAACTTCACACAGGAGAGAAGTATCACTGCAGATAAGCCAGGAAAATAGAGACAATTCAATAAATGGTGCTCATACAAGTAGTTAGACACATGGGGAAAAAAAATTGGGTTCCCTGCCTCAGCCCATAAACAAAAATAAACTTTAAGTAGTTAAAGACTTAAATGCAGACAACACAATTTTAGAACATTGAGAGGAATATTGTTTTTTAAAAAGACCAAAAAAGGGAGCACTTGGGTGGTTCAGTTGGTTAAGCTTCTGACTTCGTCTCAGGTCATCATCTCACGGTTCGTAGGTTCGAGCCTCGTGTTGGGCTCTGTGCAAGCCTACCTCAGATTCTGTGTCTCTCTTTCTCTCTTTCTCTCTGCCTCTCCCCCACTTGTGCTCTCTCTTTCTCTCTCAAAAATAAATAAACATTTAAAAAACACCAAAAAATAATCATAAAGTTAAACACTAATAAGTCAGACTACATTAAAATTAGGAATTTCTACATATCAAATGGCAATGTCATGGAAAAATGTCATGTCAAAAGACAAACCTTAGACTGAAGGAAGATACCTGTAACCAGTTTAACCTAGAAGCAATCAGTATCCAGAACAAGCAAGCCAAGAGAAAAACATGAGCATGATATTTAAAGTTAATCATGGAGGGGCGCCTGGCTGGCTCAGTTGGTTAAGTGTCCAACATCAGCTCAAGTTATGACCTCACAGTTTGTGAATTTGAGCCCCATGTCCAGCTCTGTGCTGACAACTCACAGTTTGGAGTATGGATCCTGCTTCAGATTCTCTCTCTTTGCCTCTCCCTCACTTAAGTTTCATCTCTCTCTCTCTCTCTCAAATATAAATAAAGTTTAAAAAAATAAATAAAGTTAATCATGGAATGACCAATAAATATATAAAAAGATGCTCAACTTCACAAGAAATCAGGGAAATGCATAAGATAACTAAAGCAAGTTAACTGTTCACACCCATCTAATATTAACAATTGTTGAGAATAATATGGAGTAATAGGAACTCTTACACACTATGGTGCCAAAACACACTATTCGGCAGCCCTGACAGGCCCATATTATTGAGAATAAATTGGTACAATCACTTTGAAGGGTAATTTAATGATATCTAATTAATTTGAATATGCACAGATCTTTTTTACCCAGGTAATCCACTGGAACAGACTACCAGAAGCAAAATCATGAAAGCAGAAAAGATCTGACATTTTGGGGGAATGACAATGAATTCATTTTGTCTGGAGCTCATGTGAAAACATGCTGGATGAAATAAAATCTTTCGTTTGGCAACATGGCACTCTGGCTCCAAGCTGAATTTCCTACTCAAATTCTATTCCAAAGGCGATGAGGATCATTTGAAGACTTGATAGGCAAGAGGACAGAAAACTCAGCAGAGCTTTGAGAATTCAAGCTCAGGACAATGAGGAAACCTCTGAATGATTATAAACTGAAGAGTGACATGATCCAACATGTACTTTGGAAAGATAATTGAGACAAAAAATTATTCCATCTCTGTGTGTTTGCTGCCAAACAGAGTTGATGCTCAGTGTATTTGGGTGGAGATAGGGCAAAGGGGCAAATGACCACAGAAACCAGTAAGAGACCAGATCACATTGAAAAGTAAATCAAGGGGGCCTGGGTGGCTCAGTCAGTTAAGCATCTGACTTTGGCTCAGGTCATGATCTCATGGTTCACGAGTTCGAGCCCTGCCTCGGGCTCTGTGCTAACAGCTCAGAGCCTGGAGCCTACTTTGGATTCTGTGTCTCTCCCTCTCTGCCCCTCCCCTGTTCACGCTCTGTTTCTGTCTCTCAGAAATAAATAAATGTTAAAAAAAAATTTTTAAGTAAATCAAGATCCTCAATGCAAAAAGTCTGTCCAACACAGACTTTATCACAGGAGAAAATTTGATGGTGAATGTTAAGAAACAGCTGTTACAGGATTTTAAGATACTACAATAATTTGCCTTTACTGATTTTTACTCTTTTAATAAAACCTTCT
The DNA here is from genome assembly GCA_028646485.1 of Cryptoprocta ferox. NCBI lineage: Eukaryota > Metazoa > Chordata > Mammalia > Carnivora > Eupleridae > Cryptoprocta > Cryptoprocta ferox. The sequence goes on along the minus strand of CM053574.1, from coordinate 90,286,428 downwards.
TCTTATAGTAAAAAGCTTCTCCCTTTTTGCCAATAGGCAATTTTGATATAAGAATTATATAAGTAAGAATGCTTCCCTTGTTATAACTCACATATTTTTCACTGTCCAGCTTTTTATACAGCTCCTCAGAGAAGAATCTACAGAAAAAGTACAACAATGCTAGAGAAATGTAAGTGCAATAAAAGAAATATACTCATATACCCACCCTAATTCTACCTCATAAATGAACAAAGGTCCTTAGCTATGATTTAATAATATTCTTTACAGAGGTCCGTAACTAAAAAAAATTTCCATAAGCTAATCTCCAAAATAGTAAAACATTGCTTATTATAGATTATTGCTTATTAATACAAAAGATTATGTTGCAGAACTTACTATGTAGAGAATAATGATAGCATATTCTTATTTTCTCTTAAACACAAACGGACTCAGTCTACATAAAGGGGCATATTGCAATTGATTCTAGTATATTAACAATTCTTTAGAAAATAGTCCTATAGCAACTGTCTGGTAAAACAGTGCAAGTAGTGACTCACATAGTTATTTTTACACCATATTTCTTTTGCTTATTTTCCTACAGTATCTGAAACTGAAAGAATATCTAAAATATTTCCTCAAATTTTATCATAAAGAACTACTTATTCCACTTACTAAAATCCTATTCCCTAATTCCTATGAAATACTAGGAGAGATTTCTGTTTGTCATCTCAAATGTACCACTGAAAAATAAATAAAAATCTCCAGCTTTTATCCAAACATTTAAAAAATTAACACTCACTCTAAGCAAAATGTAACTGGTCTTACTAATAGCACTTTGTCTAAAATGCCCATTAGTTTCATTTTAGTGCTACTCTTTAGTATTTTAATATTATTTGACAAGTTTCTTGTTTATTTCCCTACCATAAGAACTCCTGAACTTGGAAAAGAACATCTAAGTACCATGAATTTGAGATGTGGATTAAAATATCCTGACTATGTGCTTCCTTTTTCTTTTCTTCCTTCCAAAATTGGCATCAGCTAGCCCTTCTTGGAGAACAGATGCAGATACCACACTTCTTAATGGGCTCTCCACTTTCAGAAGATGTTCTTTTTCAACTACACATAAAACTACGAACTAATATAAAACTACTTCCTCCAAACACAGCAGGGGATAGGTTTAGATACTGTCAACATTTTGTCCAAACCAACTTCACAAAATGAACAAGCTGGAAAAATGGAGCACACATGGGGAATTTTGGATCACAGTTCCATGTGTAATTATTGTCATGACTATTCTTATCATCATAAAACATATAGCATGCTAGCGCCACTAAGGGCACAAAGAAAAGGCTGAATTTTGGCTTCAATTTTGTAACACTTTTCTCCATTATTCTTCTTGATCTATAACTAGCTTGTTTCTGCTATTATAATAGGGAAAAAACACTTAATGCCCCATATGAATGTAGGAGTATTTTTTCTTTCCTTTTCTTTCCTTTCCGTGTCTCCTGAATACCCACTTCAGAAAATCACAGGATGACTTATTCATACAGGCATTTTCCAAGAAACCAGCTTCTGCTGAAACCCTTAGTAACAGGAGAGTATCATTATTAGAATCACATTTAACTGTATTTTAGGAGTTCATCGCAAAATAAATTAGAAACTCCACCATTATCTTTCAAAATTGCTAACACAATTCTATAAAAGAATGGTCCTTCATTTAGGCTTTCAAATTTCTGACCATGAAATCCGACCCATTAGTGTCATTTTGATTAGAAAATATTGTTTACCCAGCAAAGGATTATATCTCTGGAAGTGAAAGTAAGTGTTTCCTATATGTACAACTTCATTTTCTTCAAAGAAAAAAAGCACTCTCACGAATATCGAAAGGAAATTATTTTACCTTTCTGATATTCTCAATTACTTTTCAGATAGAAGAAAAATGAAAACTGTTGGCATTTCAGCACTAAATACAACACATTGAACTTCCTGGGGCTTTTTTTTTCTTCTTGCTAAAGAGTTCATAATTATTAATATATGAATATGACATATTCATATATTAATTCACATCTATCCCATAGATTATTACTAATGGAGACTTAACACGCCAAGGATGTACAAAGACTTTGAATCAGCTCATTCTATGTCTTTTGTTTTTCAAAAAAGGAACTTTTGCCAGAACTTTTGCTTTGTTTGCATAGAAAATAATTTGTAACTGCTAAGGGGCTGAAAGTGTACCTTGAGTGGTACCATGCTCTACTGAAAGCCACGTCCTCATAAGCCCATGAGCCCATCATAAACTGGATGTAGACAACTACCTCCATTTCCTACAGTTGCATCCTTTTGGCTTGCATCCCTGAAATCTCCATGAGAACAGAAAAGCTGTGATTTCTTTCCTTTACTTTTAAAAGTAAGTCATAACTCTAATTTAATATATTTAAACTGTGGGCTAAACATTCAGATGATGCACCAGGACTACAAGATCCAGCCCTTGCTCTCAAGGGAATGTTTAATGCAGCTTCATAATGCTATGATTTAATTCTGGTACCCTGTCAAAAAGAAACAAATAATTAAGTACCCATTGAAGCAAAACAAATACTCCAATATCAATATAGCACATAAAACACCACAACTTGTCAGGTAATTTAGCGTGCTGGAATTCTTTCAATGTAACTGACAGTAGTAGCCCCAATTCTCAAGGTAATCTGGAAATTTTATCATGTATTGAAATGCAGTTCCTTTTAAATGTTGAACACTGCACATTTTAACAGCACTTATTTCACAGTCTCATGCACAGCTCCATTTATTCTGCTGTCAAAACCTGGGGCCAAGGAAGCTAGGACCAGGAAAAAAGCACCAAAGAAACTCACATATAGTTCTCCCTTCCCCTTTAGAAGAACCCTAACTGAAACTACTTTGCATTCGTAAAGAATTGAAATTATAAGAGCAAACAACAGTGAGATTTGACTGACTTATATGACACCTATGACTGAAGATGTTCTAATTTCCCTCATTAACCAAACACAAAACAAGAATTAATGTGTAGAAGCAGTAGAGGTTTGGAGATAGCCTGAATTTTTTTTGGTCTCTTTTTTTTAGTGAGTTATCCCCAGTGTCTATATATAGTAGGCATTTTTGAATGAATGAATGAATGAATGAATGAATATACTTGAATCCTACATTGGCCCCAACTCTAAAACTAGTTTACAACAGATTTTCTGGTCTTGAAATTGAAATGAATTACACCTACCTTTCTTCCATAGTTATCTTCAACAACTTAGGACTCAAAATAACCTCTTTCTCCCTCTCTGCCAACCCTCCCCCTGCCTTTAATTCAGTTATTAGGTTTTGCCTACATATGCATTGATGAATTTATATGCTTTTTTAGTTCAAGAAGCCCTAGCTGCTGTAACAAATAAAACCAAAAGTTTCAGAGACCCAACATAATTAAAGTTTCCTTCTTGCTCACCTAATAATACTGAACAGGAAAAGAGAAGGAGTAGCCCCTCCATGAAGTCATAGGAGCTCAGGATTACATAAATTCTGCCATCTTTACCACAGAGCTTGTAAATTCATCCTGGGAGTTACCACCTTCCCAACTGACTAGAGGGAAAGAAGAGCCTGTAAAAGAGAGATGAGTCGGGCTTGAAAGTCATGGGCATCACCTGCAGTCCCTTTCCATTTACTAAATCCAATCAGCAGCCAAATCTAACCACAAGAGGGTCTTGGAAAATATGGTCCCCGGCTAGCAGCCACTTCTCACCAACAGCTCTATAACATGTAGGCTGAAGGGCTGAGGGACAGCACAAATATTTTGCTTACAAGTTCCATGTTCCATGTTTCTGTCACACATGTGTCTTCATCAGAGACATGAGCTCTAAGGCAGCTTGGGACCAGGCCTGGCTGGCTGCCGCCTGATACTGTCAACCTTAGTTTACCTATAAGTTACCTTTGAAACACATGTTGGGGGGGGGGGATCACTGAGAGACTTGAGATGACTACTAATTTTTTTCATGTGTTAAGTAATTTTGAAAATGAACGTTATTTGTGACATCCACAAGCTATCAAGTATTACAATTCAGTTGACAATAGTTTTCCTGTTCCATGTGACTACTAGTTTTGATGCGAAGGAAACTAGGAAAGGGTAGTAGAAGTCAACTTTTATCTCCAGTAGTGGAATTTGTGATATCCATGGCACTTCCAGTTCAAATCAGTGAAGAAGGCCTTTAATATAACCTGTAATGGTCTTTAATACAGTCATAGATCTCATACTTAAAAGAGTTGTATGCTGCAAACATGACCTATTCATTTTCTACTAAAGGAAATCTGACCATAATTTCAGCAGAAACTTGTAGTTCTAGCAGTCAGATAAGAAGAGTTTCACAAAGGTATTTTTGAAACTTTTTAATGACATCAACCTCTGCCTCTGGCCCTCATCTTTTTACTGGCAATTCTAAGAGGATTGAATAAATCTAATGAAACATTGAACTCTTTCAAGTGGCCAGTAATCCATAGAAAATGCACTAGTTAGAAATCATTATTGCCTAAGCTATTTCAAAAAAAATTGAGTAGAGCACTAGGTCATCATCTTCCAAGAAGAAGTTATAAATAATTCAGTCTACATCTCATGAAAATCATCTGGAAAAAAAATGAATACTATGCAGCTGTTTCTGCCATTGAACAAAATTGGAGAACAAAGTAATCTGCAAGAGTGGCAATTGAGGGTAAGATGTTTGCCATGGTAAATGATAAAAATAACTGAGATTTAAAATTTCTAGAAACAGGTGAAAAGTTATAATCACTGAGCCTTCTTTATATGTTGCACAACATCTCACCCATTTGAGACAGAATGAAAGCATACAGAAAACCTCCCACTTCTCCATACAACACACATCGCAAACTGCCTCTGCAATATTCTCTACCTAGTCCCCTGAATTGTACGCATGTCCTTGCAAAGTACTTCTCTCTCTGAAATTCACAACAGCAACAAATCTACATATGAACTCTAACTCTGATGTGAATTTAATTGAACACTGATTTGGTTAAGTATAATTAAGGGCACCAAGATTGGGAGGGGGGGGAGTGTGTTAGAGCTGACAATACGTCATGCATAGCAACTTGGTCCAATTTAACTTTTGATCAATAGTGGCATTTGGGAGTAAAGAGAAAAAAGACTGTGCATATCAATTAAAAACTGGCCTGAAATAACAGGAGCCACTTCGGATAAACTTCAACTACATTTGAAAAATGTGATTTTTTTTAAAGGCCAATACAACACCTGGCTACTGCCTAGATTCCACTTTTACATGAGATCTGGAAAACTGCAGGCCCAGTGCTGGTCTGCACAACGTCTAACATTTCCCATTTTGCATTTTGTGATTTGAAAGAGAACTACACTTGTACCCTATCCAGATGAACTATGCAGTGAATGACAAGTACTCTTGGGCAGAAAACCACATGCTGTGGATTTATTTTCACTTGTGAGGCTGCTCCAACATGTGCTGCAACTCAGTTTCCTGGGGATTCTCTTGGGGGCTCTCCAACCAGCCACTCAGCAACCTTATCTGCCCTTTTCAACATAACTCATTATGGTAACAATGGAAGCTGATCCCCAAAAGATAGCAGCAATATAAATCGGAAACCTGTTTCTTTTCTCTATATTTACAATTTGTTCTCTACGTTAGCATGGCATGACACTTTGCTTATTCTTGTTAGCCTCTCAGGGAAAAAAAAAATCATTCTATAATCTTGCTATAGGCTGTTTTTCATTTCATATATAAAGAGTAGACTCAGTTAGCCCTGAATAGCAGGAAGAGCATAAGCAAGATTTTTGTACCAAATCACTCAATGCTATTTTGGGGTTCGGGGGCTTGGGGGATGGACTGAGTACCATTGACACACAGTTACTTAGTTTCAGGTGTACAACACAGTGATTCAACAAGTTTATACATGATGCTGTGTTCACCACAAGTGTGGCTACCTGCTGTCCCCCCTACATCACTATTACAATATCATTGACTATATTCCTTATGCTGTGCCTTTTTTTTCCCGTGACTTATTTATTCCACAGCTCAATGCTATTTGGATTGGAGGAACTTTAATTTTCTAATGTGAAGTATTATTAAATGTACTACATAAATAAATTACTTAAACCAACAATCTTAGTGAGATAATTCAGTATTCTTGTTACCCTGAAATACCTCCACAGTAGATATATGATACTTCACACATAAACTCTAATTACACTAATTACAATGCAGAGGGAAAACAGCCTTTGTTTTGTAAATGCCTAATAAAACTGAGCCTCAGAGCATTCCAAATGAAGACAATAGGCATTGGTTAAGCAACAAGTCTCTTTGTCAGGTTATTTACAGGGGCCAAGAGAAACAGCCTTCTCAGATATGTCCTCTGGCCATAATTCTCCAACCTGGCCCCAAGTATTTAATAGCTAAACTTAAAAGTTAAACTGGGGGAGAAAGCAAAACAAGCTGCTATTTATATTTATAGGCCAAACTAATTTTGCATCATTATCTGTGATGAGACTAATCAAATAAAGCCACTATTTGATTCCATGAGACACCTGACCTATCTATCTGAAAATAGGCTTGGGTTGAATTAAGACGAAGCACAAGAAGAACATCACTGGTTCTTTATAAGCTACTCCAAGAAAGCTATAAAGCATTGAAAGATGTGTATACCATCCTGAAAGCAGTAGGGAATTATCTAGAGAGAGAGAAAAAATATAGAAAAAAAATGAAAGAAAAGGATGACATATAACAGTAATATGGCTTATGGTGATCCTGTGATTTTAAAAAACCTTATTTTCTAGTAATCATCTTATCATCCATTCTATGATTATACACCAACTGAACACTAGTTATACTAGTCATAAAACTACTGAACTCAAGTAAAAGATCTAAATGTCTAGATGTAAAGAAGCAAAATTAATGGCACTATTTCTCATACTATACTCACTCCATCAGAAAAGGATTATTCCAGTTACTTGGCCATCAAAAAGAATGGAATCATGCCATTTGCAATGACGTGGATGGAGTGAGACTGTATTATACTAAGCAAAATAAGTTAATCAGAGAAAGGCAAATACCATGATTTCACTCATATGTGGAATTTAAGAAACAAAACAGATGAACATATGGGAAGGGGTGGGGGGAGAGAAGAAACCACAATAAACTTATAATGCCAGAGAACAAACTATGGGTTGAGGAAGGTGGGTGGGAGATGGGCTAGATGGGTGACGGGTACTAAAGAGGGCACTTGTGATGAGCACTGGGCACTGTATGTAAGCAATAAATCACTGAATTCTACTCCTGAAACCAATATTGTACTGTATGTTAACTAAAATTAAAATTAAAAAAAGAAAAGAAGAAAAAGAAAATAAAGAAAAGAAATATTCCGGGAAGATGGTGGCCACATAGTTTTTGAAGCTTCTTAAATCTTCACATAAATAGAGAGCAGAAAAACAATTCAGGGACAGCATTTCTAACGAGCTAAGTGATGAGACATCCCCCACAAACCCTAAATTTCAAGACAGTGAGAACAAATCACCAACAACCACAAGATCTGCAAGGTATCAGTGTTTGTGCAGAAGAAAACAAAGAGAAACAATATGATGTCTGATGATCCTGAGGACAAGAAATGCCAATAATAGCAAACATATGCTCACTGGAAATCACAAGTGAATTTTAAAACAGCATCTGAAACTGGAGGGATTTTGTCCAATCTAACAGTTGTAGAGTATAAGGAAATGGCATCAAGGACTGAAGGAAACAGAGCAATCTAGACCCTATAAAAGTGACCAGACGGGCTTTTTTTCTCAAATAGATCCACATGCTGAAAAGAAACGGGTGGGAAGCGAATCAAAATTTCACAGAACAAGGAAGACAGAGATGAAGGAAAGTGAATATCCATAGGAAAGTGAAAAAGGAAACAGATGCAGGAAATCTCAGAAAGCAAACCACCAGCTTTTGAACACTACTCGACAGTAATGGAAGAAGAAATCTGAAGTTAGAAAGCATTATTAGCAATAAGACTATGGTTTTGAGCTGTCTTTGCCTCTTGGACAAATGGTTGATTCCATGTCCAGGGCAGGCTATGTATAAAACCATCCTGAAATACCTTGTCGAAAAGAAGCAAAGACTACCAGACCTGTCAAAAGGACTCAGTAGACAACTTTATGAGGTTTCCACTGGTCAAAGACGGGACAATCTGGCTTCAATAAGGAAAATAATTCCCATGGATTGAAATCTACAAATATGTATAAATCCCTTCATTAATATTTAAATTACTAAACATTAAATGATCATCTTCAAAGGATGGAAAGAAAGAAGCATTTATTTTGTCTTTCCTATATTACTAGACCACTGGATAACCAAATAATAGATGAGGGAAAGGGTCTATTTATGAAAATATTTCAGGGGCCACTGGGCATCCGACTTCAGCTCAGGTCATGATCTCGCAGTGTGCGAGTTCAAGCCCCACATTGGGCTCTATGCTGACAGCTCAGAGCCTGGAGCCTGCTTTGTATTCTGTGTCTCCGTCTCTCTGCCTTCCCCCACTCTCACTCTGTCTCTCTCTCTCTCTCTCTCTGTCTCTTTCTCTCAAAAATAAATAAAAACATTTTAAAAAATTAAAAAATATAAAAATATTTCAGATTATAATTTTTTTAAATGATAGACTATCACCATTTGCAACCACCCCCCACTCAATGTCTCCTAATAAAAAGAGACAATCAGACATGTGTGCATGCTACTGACTTGCTAAAATGTTAAACATGAGTATGACCAACCCTCTGAATCCTTTGGCACATTTTCAGGACATAGAGAGGAGAATAGAACATGTTAACTTAGCCAAGAATGTATAGTTAACAAAATCTGGACAATAGGAAACCTGACAGTTCAGATTATCTAGGTTCTTTAATAAGAAAATTTTAAGGAAAAGAAAGGGATGAGATTAAAAGAGAATCTAAAGACATCATTTTTTAATGGAAAAGACTAAGATACAGCATATAAAGATGCACTGTTGGGTGGTAGATGGTAAAAAAAAAACCACAAGGACATAATTACTATAAAAGTCAAGATAATAGTAAATATGACAGAAGGGAGTGTTTGTAACAGGGAAGGGCCTGACCAAAGGGTTTCTGGGGTGGCAGGCATGGTTCTATCTCTTGGTTTGGATGATAGTTACCATGGTGACTGTTTTTTTTTTTTAACTTTATAGTTTATTGTCAGGTTGGTTTGCATATAACACCCAGTGCTCTTCCCCACAAGCGACCTCCACCATGAACATCACCCCCCTTCCTCTTTCCCCCTCCCCCTTCAGCCCTGTTTGTTTTCAGTATTCACGAGTTTCTCATGCTTTGTCTCCCTCCCTCTCCCTAACATTTTTTCCTCCTTCCCTTCCCCATGGTCCTCTGTTAGGTTTCTCCTGTTAGACCTATGAGTGAAAACATATGGTATCTGTCCCTCTCCGCCTGACTTATTTCGCTTAGCATGACACCCTCGAGGTCCATCCACTTTGCTACGAATGGCCCATGCTGACTGTTTTAAAATAATTCACTATTGGAGTACTTGGGTGGCTCAGTAGGATAAGCGACCAACTTCTGCTCAGGTCATAATCTCGTGGTTCATTAGTTTGAGCCCCACATCAGGCTCTGTGCTGACAGCTCAGACCCTGGAGCCTGCTTTGGATTCTGTGTCTCCCTCGCTCTCTGCCCCTCCCTGGCTCATGCTTGCTTGCTCTCTCTCTCTCTCTCAAAAATAAATAAATATTAAAAAATTAAAAAATAAAATAATTCACTATCAAAAGATGATATTAATAAAAGGGAAAATGAAAGGAAAAAAGGAAAGAAAAAAAGCAACAGGAGACCTGTGGCCGTTGGAAGATCGTAGGGGCTATGCACGAGTTTCTGTCTATGCAATCAGAAAAAGACTGAATTAAGACTCTCAAACACCCACCTTCTACCTCCAATGAAACCTTAAAGAATATTAAAGCAGAGGCCAATAGCAGGCCTTTCGTAGAAAGTACCCTGTTTCCCCCAAATATCTGAGTGTTCAGATTTTCTTTTTGTCACAGTATTTCTGCAGGTCTAGGTTACAACATTCACTATAGATCCCACAATCAAGGAATAGAAAAACTGCCTTAGAAAATTTATACTTTATACTGACATGAAGAAAAGAATTTGCCTCAATGTTCCATCATCTCATGTAAAAAACAAGAAGTTGGAATTGAAATGTTTCAGATGATTTTATTTTATTCTATTGTTTTTTTCTTTCTATATCCCTAACTTCTATAACAATAAAATAGCTTTGGCATGGCAATATATTATGTATTCTATAACAATATATGAGAGTATAATTTGATGAAATGACAATTCTGAAGCCTGAAGCAACTACAAACGCTTAATGTAAGACAGGAGAAGATGGGCAAGGGGGAAGCCAATTTCTTGAACTGAATTTAAAACCTTGCTGTGGTTGTTACTCTTGTGCTGCTCCCTACAGCATTACCTGGATACAAACCCCCTTACTGTGGAAGAGAACAGTAGCACAGTCAGCAAACAAAATGTCACATCTACTACCGTCACACAGGGTCCCACGGAGGACTTTTCCCCATGCTGCCTTACACTCTGAGGGAGTCTGGGCATCAGCTGGGGAGAGGGAAGGGAAGACCATCTTACCACCTATTTAGGCCATGAAGCACATATGCAGAATCTTTTCATTTTTTTAATTTTTTAAATGCTTATTTTTTTTTTTGAAAGAGAGAGAGAGCAAGAGCAGGGGAGGGGCAGAGAGAGGGAGACACAGAATCCAAAGTAAGTTCCAGGCTCTGAGCTGTCAGCACAAAGTCCAATGCGGGGCTTGAACTCACAAACCATGAGATCATGACCTGAGCCGAAGTCAGATACTTAACTGACTGAGTGACCCAGGCGCCCATATGCAGAATCTTAACAAATGTCCAGTTAATTATTTACTGTGGGTTCAAACAATTCAAAGTCTATAGCAGGGACAGAGATCTAGGAGGTTTCCTGCAAAGGAGCCATAGTCCAACTAATAGCATGGGGCCACGCTCCTGGTTTCTTGGAGGATAGCATGCAGGCCCTCTCTGACCAGAAGAGACTCTCCACCGAGCCCTCCAGGAACTCCCTCCTGCTCCTCACTGCCATTCACCCCTCAGCCCCAGCCCTCTGTCCTCCAGAGAGGGATTTCAATCAGTCCCTTCTCGCTCTTGTTCTGTCACTGCTTAGGCATAAAGGACTCTTCGAATTCCCCATGGTGGTGTGACCTTCAAGTAGGATATCCAAAAAACAACCAAGCCATCCTGTAGCAGGAGCAATAACCTACTGCTGGCATACCTCTTCAATCTTCTTCTGCTAAAGCAGAAACTTTTCCTTTACCAGCTTTGAGTTACACTATAAAAAACCTCCATCCACTGCATTAACCTTAACATCCAGGGGGAAAGGTGGGGTTATGAGCTAATGCAAGGAGCATCAGTGTTTATGACTTGATAAAAATTTCAAATTTATATCACAGATATTTACATACATAGGCATACCACACCTTCTGTGGTATGTGTAAGACCATTACTTGATAAATAATAATGGAAATCCCCAGGAAAACAACACTAATAGGGGAATCATGAAGAGTAAGGAAGCTCTGATGTAAGGAAAAGCAGGGCTGGGTTTCAGAAGCTGGCCTTTAGGCCTCCATGAGTCTCTAAGAGAGCATACAGTCACAGAAAGAGTTGTTTCAAAAAGGGCTTTGAAACATCAGCAAGAGTTATGAGCAGAATTATAGAATATAGTTGGGGCACCTGGGTGGCTCAGGTCATGATCTCGCTGTTTGTGAGTTCAAGCCCCACATCTCGCTCACTGCTGTTAGCCTGTCAGCACCAAGCCCGCTTCAGACCCTCTGTCCCCTTCTCTCTGCCCCCCCACTGCACTCTCTCTCTGAAAAATAAACAAAATACTTTTTTTAAAAACAGCATTACTGTATGTAGTTGATGACCAATAACTAGTTGTTGAATGACTGAATGAATTATTAAAAATATAGTGTGGTTGACAACACATGCCACCATTCAAATGTGCAAAAAAAAAAAAACTACTTCCAACAAGAAATCTCATCTTGTTTTTGAGCCCACTGAAGAGTAACAACCATCTTTAACTCATCAATGACCAGAACTCAGTCTCTCTGTTTTAGCCAATACCTTTCAGCTATTATCTCAGTTTCTTCAGGATTTAATCTCAGTGAATAACATCTTTTCTCCTTCTTCCTTCTGATGACCTCCTCGCCAGGGACTTTCTAAGTTTGTGCAGATTTGAGGCAGAGAGGTTTTGGCAATAATGTGCTCTGTCTGATCTAGCTTGTCCCAACTGGCTTATCATCCTGCCGATGTGAGAATGGTCATATTGGTTTCCAACTTGCACCCAGTGTTAAAAGGTGTAGGCCCTCCTCGAGACTCCAGCCACACAGTCCCGGTGTTCTGCAGCCTCCTTGTCCTGACTCTATGGCTCATGCAGTCCTCTTAGCATTATGCATCCCCCACAAGAAAGGTCCACTCCCCAGATGACGCACGCATGCCACAGGAACCAGAAGTGGTAGCACAGGCTGATTTGCTTAGACCTCTTCTTCAGACATTTCCGAGCAACCACCATAGGCAGCTATGCATGCTGAATATTCTGCATGTTTGACTTCATAAAAGAGTTGCAGTTTCCCCAGGCTATGCCCTGAAAAACAAGGAAGCCCCCTTGTTCCAAACTCTCCAAATCTCTCTGGCTCTCCATACCCTTTGCCTCCTTCCCAAAGATTTGATTGTGGAGGGGCTGTGGGGAGATAGATTCGAGAATGAAGACACTCTGACTTTGGCTTTTCTCCTCCTCCTTCCTCAGGCCCCTGCATCAGAAGCATTCTTCTTCTTCCCTTTGGACATCATTTAATTTATTTGTGTCACTGTTCTCCATTGGTATTTTACGAATATTAATTCCCACTCTATTGGAGGTTGTAAGACTTGAATAAAATATTATGCAAAGCTTTCCTGCCTATTCAATGCTCTCCTAATTCTACTCCAATAGTGAGCTGCCGCAGTCCCAAAATCTGCTTGGACACTTACATGCCCAAACCTACAGACACATTCCCAGGGTCCAACAGTGAGTCAAAGACAGAATCAGAACTAAAAGCCAGGACTCCTGGTGTTTAACTAAACTTCTCAAGATTTTCCAAAATAAAAACTGCTTTCCTGAAATATCTGTGAAAAAGAAGAGCAGAAACATTTGTTTATTCTTTCAGGAAACACATCTACTGAGAACCTCGGGTATATGAAGCACAGTGCTCATTACTAGGGAAGAAGAAGGTAGGGAAGAAGGGAGGAAAGCAATGAGGGGTCACATTCACAAAGATGAAACAGCACTTTTGTGTGCTTGAGAGAACTTTGAACATTTGGTATTGCTTGAGCATTCTAGTGAGATTCCAGGCTGGAGAGGTAAGAGACCTAAGTGGGGAGAGCCTTGAAGCTGCCCTAATGAGCTCTAACTTGGGAAAAGGGGGAAATGTCGTTAATACTGGTAATATATCGCTGCAGCGACAGTGCAGAGAATGCTTTAAGGAAGATAAGATTAGAGATGAAGAGACTATTTTATAGGCTGTTGTAGTAACCCAGGTCAGGTATTATATGAGCTGCAATGAATAGTAATAGGGATAGAGGATGGGAAAGATACAAAAGAAGAAAAGATTTTTTAAAAAGTGTCAAAATCAGTAGTCCTATTGTTACTCTTTTTTTCTTCATTTGAAGCCACAGTTAAGTCTTCCCCACAAACTGAACTTGTGTAACTAAAGCATATGTTATATTAAAGCATGTTACAGAAAAATATTCCATAAGTGAATGAATGTGGAAGTGTAAGAATAAATGTTGTGATTAAAAAGGCATATATATTCAAACAAATCTTTTACTATATTGGTATGTTTAAACCTTGACTTTGGCTTTAGAGTAGGGAAATCTGGATTTAAATTTTGGTTCGGATACTTTTTTAACCACTCTGAGTAGAATATTACATCTATTAAAATAGTATAATTATTATTCTATCAAAGGAGATTTGGAGAGCCAAGTAAATTGACAAATGAAAGTAGAGTTCCCCACCATAGAAGAAAATGAGTCCAATTCATCTTAAAACTTTTCCCAAGTATAGAAACAAGAAAGCATCTAAAGCAAGCCAGAAGCAAACTAACTTCTATATCAATATCTGATTAAGAAAAATGGTTAAACTGATTAAGCACTATTCTAAGCATTTTTCATGGATTATCTGTAATCCTCACAATAAAAGCCAGTAAGTGGTAGAGCTGAGATTCAAACGCAGGCCATCTGGCACTGACCCACGTAATCTTGCCATTACACTCACAGCCTCTTAATAATAACCATTGTTGCATGACTGGGACAAAACTTATATACAAAAGTAAGTAGCCTTTCTGTGTAAAAATAACAACCAATTAAAAATATGATGGAAAAATAATAAGTAAAACAAAGAGAAAAGATAAGGTATCTAACATGCTTTAAAAGAAGTTTAGATGAAGAAAACATTAAGATGCAACTGAAAAGGGGAGCCTGGGGGGCTCAGTTGGTTGAGCATCCCACTTCGGCTCAGGTCATGATTTCACAGCTTTTAAGTTTGAGCCCCACGTTGGGCTTTGTGCTGACAGCTCAGAGCCTGAAACCTGCTTCAGATTCTGTATCTCCTCTCTCTCTCTGCATCTCTCCTGTTCACACTCTGTCTCTCTCTCTCTCAAAAATAAATAAACATTAAAATAAAATAAAATAAAATAAAATAAAACAAAACAAAATAAAATAAAATAAAATAAAATAAAATAAAATAAAAAATGCAACTGAAGAAACTAGACACACTTAATAAATTAAAAGATATAACCTATCCTTGGGTGGACAGATATTAATTCTATATTAATACATGATCTCTAGAACAATAACAATAGGCTTCTTTATTAAGAACTACTCTAGGGGCACCTGGGTGGCTCAGTCAGTTAAGCATTTCACTCTTGGTTTCCACTCAGGTCATGATCTCATGTGAAGTCGAGCCCCGCATCAGGCTCTGTGCTGACAGTGCGGACCCTGCTTGGGATTCTCTCTCTCCCTCTCTCTGCTCCTGTCCTGCTCATGCACATGCGCTCTCTCTCTCTCTCTCTCTCTCACTCTCTCGCTCTCGCTCTCTCAAAACAAATAAACATTTATAAAACAAAAAACAAAGAGATATATACACCCCTATGTTCATTGCAGCATTATACACATAGTCAAGATATGGAAGCAACCTAAGTGTCCATGTGTCCATCCATACATAAATGGATAAACTATATATATACATATATTTATAAACACACACATACATACATATGATGGAATATTATTCATCTGTAAAAAACAATGAAATCTTGCGATTTAGCAACATGGATGGGCCAAGAGGGTATTATGCTAGGTGAAATAAGTCAGACAGAAAAAGACAAATATCATGAGTTCACTCATATGAGGACTCTAAAAAACACATGAACAAAACAAAACAAACAGAAAGAGGCTCCTAGATACAGGAAACAAACTGTTGGTTACCAGAGGTAGGAGCACTTCTGGGGATGGGAAAAATAGGAGAAAAGGATGAAGAGGCACAAACTTTTCACTTACAAAATATAAATAAGTCATGGGGATGTAATGTACAACATAGGGAATATAGTCAATAATAATGTAATGTAATAACTTTGTATAGTGACAATAACTACACTTATTGTGGGGATCATCTCATTATATATAAAAACATCAAACTGCCATGATGAACACCTGAAACTAATAGGATATTGCATGTCAGTGATACTTCAATAAAAAATTAAATATAAACCTATATTAAATATCTAAAGATGACCTAATTAAATAGTCCCAGGTTTTTTTTCTTGATATCTGATTAAGGAATCAAAACATCAATAAAAACTTAAGGTGTTCAGATGTTATTATTTACATTCTAAAGTGAAATTCAATCTCATTGCCAAAAATTAATGTTGAATTTTTTTTGTACTGTTACCAAAAGGCTTTTTAGTGCTGGGATTCCTTCAAAAGTAAAAAAATGACAAATAATGAGAAAAATACACACATAACAAAGAAGTTCTACTAATTTATATGCTGCTTATACATCTATGCATTTTTTTGTGGTATTTATCACACTGTGTTGTATGGCTAAGAAGCAAGCGCAAGCTTCTTTCACATGGTAAAGCTCAATAAGCATGCTGTTCATTTAAAAAAAAAATGGCACAGAAAGAGGCATTCATCCCAGGACCTGTGTGGCAAGGAATGTTGCGGGGGCTTCAGTATACCTCACTGCATATTGTCAGTAGAATTCTGTGTTCAGCTCAAGCAACAGCAAAGAGGAAATGCATTTTGTGCATAATGGAAAAGTGTTTAGAGCAATTTGCCTTCTGAAAAGTTCTTAAGGCACTAAGGGATGCTGCCATCCCCAAAGTGACAGACAACTTTAAAGTATGGTTTGATTTTATCGTTTTCATAGAAAAATTACTAACATTTCTCTTAAAATTGTTTTCTTGAAAAATGAGATGTATTACCATTACTGCAAAATAACTGAGAGTTGGCTAAATGATAACACTTAATATCTATCTGTTTTTTTCCTAGAAGAGTATTCTGTTGATCCTCATTCTAAAGAATCTGTTCATTTTCTTCCACTGTATTCTTAACAAATACTACAAAGAATAAAAATAATGACATACAAGAAAAACTAGTATCAAATACAATCTTTACTTATAATTTAACAAATAGCAAAAAACAGAAATTTTTGTGCAGTATACCTGTGGAGAAAAATATATTTTCATACTCTGTTGATGGAAATGTCAACTGTATTTTTTGTATAAAAGATATTCAAACTATAGGGAAATTTGAAAACATTTCTAAAAGTAAACACCCATATACCATTCTGGATGAGCAATATTCTAGAAAGTATTCTTCTCCACATACTTCCACATGTGTGCAAACACAAACTTTTGAGGCTATTTACTGCAACACTGCTTGAAATGGGGAAAACTGGAAACAATCATTTATCATAACTGTACTTAAATAATGACTCACTTACGTATACAGCTATCAGAGAAAAGAGTATACAGCTAACAAAAAATAAACAGCCTTATATGTACTAGCATTAAATAATCTCAACTAAATATCTTTAAGGGGGAAAAACAGTTACAAATAGAAAACTGTGTGTATAATCTACTACTTTGTATAAAGAAAGGATAAGTACAGTGGTTAAGCCCGGCTGTAATGCCAGACATTTCCAGGCTCTGCCACTTACTAGCCCATCTTCCGCAAATGAATTAACTTTTCAGTTCCTCGGTTTATCAATCTGTAAAGTGGGCATAATAGCAACCCCTAGGTGATAGAACTGTTGGATGAATTAACACAGTAGTAAGGCAAAGACTGCTCACTGATCACCAAGCACAGTTCCTCTTCATCTGTGTGCACAATAAACCATACCTGCCAGCCTCCTTTGCACTAAGATGTGGGGACATGACTGAATTCTAGTCCATGACTGGCAGACCTGGCCTATAAAAGCCTCTCACATGATATCCTTTATGCTCTTTGCCCTTTTGCCAGGCAGATATTAATGGCCAGATCAGTCTCAATGACACATATTAAAGATTGCAAGGCCTCTTTTTAGCTGGGGTCCTTTAATGACTTACTAGAACAAAGACTCCCCTCACCACACACACATCCTGCTGACTCTGATCACTTTCCATTGGAATTGAAGAATAACTTTTAAGGTCAATTGTTACAGCAAGCTCCTACTAAATGTTTGCTGCCATTACCACAATTATTACTGTTTTTGTTATTAGCACATAACTTATCTCTGAAAGATAGGTAAGAAACCAGTAACAGTGTTTGCCTCTGGCAAAGGAGATTGTCAGGCCTTTTATACATCTCTTGAATTTTGTGCACCTGCATGTCCGATATGCGTAGGTCATGTCTGAATTAGCAGGCTAGCCTGTACTATGCTGTGATCAATAAGCCCTGAAATCTCAGAGCCTTAACACATCGGAAGTTTACTTCTCATTAACACCAGAGTCTGACAGAGACCTGGAGACTCGACTGCCTGCAGTTCCTCCACCAGATAACTCAAGAACCCAGACTGTTTCATCTGCCAACCCCTTCCTTAACCGCAGCAGAAGGCAGAAAGAGGCACACCCTTTCCTAACTGCCATCACTGCTCCTGTTTTAGTGGCATGACCCCACTAAGAACCTGAGAAATGTAGTTCCGCCCTGTGTGCTTGGTAATTAAATTTCTTGATGGAATACCTGTGCTTCCCCATGAGGCTTGGGAAACTGACTGGAAACTGATAGGAAAGAAACAGGATAAGGTTACTTTCTTGGCCATTTTCTATGCTACAATGTTTCCTTTAGCTGTGCACATACAAATTTAGGAAACTGTCTCTACAAAAACATGAAATATGAAGGACTAGGCTATTCCAGGTCTATCAGATAACTGATATAAGATACAACAAATAAAAATTACTAGAGCTTAGGTGTTCTTTAGTCTTTGTACCTTACACTCTATCATAAGAGCTTTTTGTGTGCTTTCTATGTTATTATCTCTACTCAAGAACTACTGACCTCTCAGCACTCCAAATGAGAAAGTTAAATCTGTCATTAGATGTTTTCACTAGCAATATTCTCGAGTACAAAAAAGGAAGGCAGGTCATCTTTCTTGAGGTTAGAAGCAGTGACCAAGCTGTACCAACCACACTTGTCCATCACAAGCCTCTTTGTGCCCAAATCTCCCTGGACTTTGAAAACAGAAGAGAGGTCACACATCTCTGCTTGGACTGAGACCTCATCAGGGGCTCAGAACTAGTAAGAGTAACAGGACTGATTTCCTGATATTATCATTAAAGAGCAGCTTTTGAGCTGAAAATCTTTCTAACTGGTATTTGTCTCTTTCATTTGCTAACTCATTCAAAAACCTATTAATTTGGATACCATCAATTAAAGGAGTATTAATTAAAGAAAAATTAATTGACAATTAAAGGACAATTAATTAAATTATGTCAATTATAACACATAGTGATACCCTTTTTAATGAGGTATAATTGACATAACATTATATTAGTTTCAGGTGTACAATGTAATGATTCCATACTTGTATATATTGCTAAATGATCATAGCACGTCCAGTTAACATCCATCACCATGCATAGTTACAATTTTTTTTCCTTGTGATAAAAACTCAAGACCCACTTCCCTACGTACTTTCAAATACACATTACAGTATTATTACTGCAGTCACCGTGTTGTCCGTTACATAACCATGACTTTCCAAATTTCCAGTTATAAAATGAGTAAGTCATACGCGTTTTTATACTGCAGAAGGCCACCTCTCACTGACAACTTCACTGTACAATCCCCTGATGAAGGGGTTGGGTGAAAAAGCCATCGTCCCCATCACAGGGTGCTGATAGATGAGCTGTGTCAAAGTGAGAGGAATGCTCTGAGGCATGATATTCAGGGGAAAGGTTCAAGGAACCGGCAGCAGTGGTCTCCTGAGATGAATTTCAGACACCCCGCAGCTGCCTGGAGGAACAACTGGCACCAAGGACGCGCAATGGAGCGGCACTTCGTGGCTCCTGCAGTCCAAGACCAGGCCACAGAGGCGCACAAACCTGCGCGGGACCTTTCCAGATCCGCAAGGCTAGAGTTTTCCGCCCAGGCATGCGCAGTTCACTCCCCAGCTCCCGCCTCAGCCCTCCCTCTCGCTGGCCTTTGGGCCACACCCCGTTCCCACATACGTTTCTGGGGGCTCCCGGGGGAGGCACCGCTGCACTGTGACTCTGAGTGAGGGAGCGAGGCGGCTACGAGGATTGGGCTTTGTGTGAGAGGTGGAAGGACCAGATTCCTTTGGATTGCGTCTGAGAGCCCTCCAGTACCCTGGGCACCCAGGTTTTTCTCATCCGAGCACTCTCAGCCAGTTCCCAGTAGAAACTCCTGAGATCCCGCGAGATTAGACTTCCTCTGGCAGGTATACTCCGGCCAGGCCACTTTGCCTCCAGCCTGATGATGCATGTTTCTGCCTGTTTCTGAACCAACCCCCCCTGATTCTCAGCCTGCCCCAGTACATTGCCCTTCCATCAGGACCTGCACTTATTCCCCCTACGCCCCCCAGATTCCACAGCCCACACTGTGGGACCCAACTGCACCCCGTTTGCCTTCCTGAAAAAAAAAAAAGTTGGGGGGAGGGGCAGGTATGCCCTGATCTTTAGGTCACGAATTCCCATTTCTTTAATGAACATATCAGATTGAAAGCTAAATGTAAATATTGATCATTGGATCCTACTTTGCTCTCTCTCCGTCTATGGCAGAGTCATTTCCTGCTGTTCTCTTTCACATTTCCCTGTCCTCTTGCAAGTCACTAGATCTGGCCAAAGGGCTGTGAGCAGAAGTAAGGTGTGTCAGTTCTAAACCAAAGTATCTGGGAACCAGTGCATGGCTCTCTTTTCCTGCTATGGGGACATGGAAACTTCCTGTTTTAGATGCCAGAGCTATGGGACATTATAGGCCTGAATCTTGGAGTCACCAACTGAAAAGGAGCTGCTCTGTAAAAATACCAGATCTGTGGTGCATTTTGCATGACTGAGAAATAAATCTTCATGTGTTAAATCACTAACATTTAAAGGCATGTTTGTTACTACAGCATAGCCTAGCTTAAAATAACTAAACTATCTCCAATTCTTCAATACATTTGAAGAACCTATTCCAATATAATTCAATTGACAACACATATTAAATATCTACTATATACAAATACACTAGGTTGCTAGATAACAAATACTGTGCCTGCATGAAGTAGATACTCCATAGAAACATTGAAAATTAGACATGGCTAGAATAAGGAAATAACTGGAATTATTGGAACTCCAGGAGTTTCCAAACGAGTTTCAATACACCTTTATTTTATTTCAATAAACATTTATTAAATGCCTGTTGTGGACAAAGCATCTGTGAGGCAGATGACTGCAAAGATGAAGACACAACTCCTGCTCTCAAAGGTCTGTCAGATCAGTGAAGGAAACAGACAAGCTCACAGACAATTACTGAACAGTGTGCCGAGTCCAGCTGAAGTCAATATAGGAGGCCATGGGAGGGACATCTACCTCAGACTCGAAGCATCCTGGAAGGCTCCCCCAAGGAAATGATTCCTAAAGAACAATAGTTTGGGTACCTGGGTGGGTCAGTCGGTTAAGTGTCCAACTCTTGATTTCGGCTCAGGTCATGATCTCAGGCCTGAGATCTACCCCTACACTGGGCTCCGTGCTGGGTGTGGAGCCTGCCTAAGATTCTCTCTCTCCCTCTGTCCCTCCCTCCTCCAAAAAAAAAAAAAAAAAAAAAAGCAATAGTTGGAGTGATTCTAGTTCTTTGCTTTTCACAGAGGACAGCTATCAAAACTAGATGTTGCTTTTCTATTCAGTTGGAATTTGATGTATGTAAAGTAGTTGGCTCTTGAAGAAAATGGGGCAAAATTCTGACTGTACAGCTCTTGGAATTTCAATTTTCTTTAAGCAATCAGGAATGTACGTAACACTCTTATCAACTCTCACTGTGAAGGCCAAACCATTGGAAATCTCACTTTTGATATACATTTGCCCTAAATATAGTTTTCTTCTGCACATTTATATAACATGTGTCCAAAGCATATGCCTATATCCTATATTTCTGTTCCTTTGTGTAAGTTATATGTCCATATGAACATGGCTTAGGATGTCTGTGGTATTTAGGGTGTATAGCTTGACAGTTTAGTATAGGGGCCAATAACTTGGGTTTTAAAACCAGTTTTCCAGGGGCGCCTGGGTGGCTTAGTTGGTTGAACATCCAACTCTTGACTTCGGCTCACGTCATGATACCAGACTCATGGGATGGAGCCCGGTGTCAGGCCCCATACTGAGCATGGAGCCTGCTTAAGATTCATTCTCTCTCTCTCTCTCTCTCTCTCTCTCTCACTCTCTCTCGGACCTCCTCTGCGCTCTCTCTCTCTCTCCTTCCCCCTCCTCTGCACACGCTCTCTGTCTCTCTCAAATAAATAAGTAAAAATTAAAAAAAAATTTTAAACAGTTTTCCATATCCTAGCTCTGACCATAACTGGTTTTGTGACTATAGGCAAGTTACTAAAATCAGTGTGCTTTCGTTGCCTTACCCAAGGAGAGGAGATTATAGTAGATTGTACCTCATGAAGCTGTTAGGAGTATTAAATGAGTTGATATAAGGCCCACCTACAGCACTAAGTGTTTGATGAATTAGTTAATATTGTGAGTATGGTAGTTTTGTTGTTGTTGTTAACTCTATAAGGTGTTTCATTTGGAATTTATAGTTCCATCCTAAAATTAGGTACATAGTCTTATATGGTAGGAAGGCAATAAAAATAACAAAGTTAAATGCTTGAGAAATGTTAAGACTTTAAAGAAAATAGTTATTTAGTACTATTAATAAACTAAAAAATTAATAATGCCCCAGCATTTTCATGAACGAGGGAATTAAGAGTGGAGTTCAGGAGCTATGGTACCAAACAGAGGAGTAGGAATATAGGAATAGGGGATCCATTCAGTGGCTTTGTGTCTTCTTTGTAAAAGGGATTCATTGCTTTGCCAATTTAAGTAAAAAAGTGCTATTGAGAAGAATATGAACATCAACACGTTGTCAATTTCATGTCTCTGGGAGGTGCCATATCTGGAGCATGTTCTTTTCCACCTGAATAAGCAACATTGATTAAAAACTCTAAGGTTAGGGACTGCTGGGTGATTCAGTCAGTAAAGAGTCTGACTTTGGTCATGATCTCACTGTTTGTGAGTTCGAGCCCTGCATTGGGCTCTGTGCTGACAGCTCAGAGCCTGGAGCCTGCTTCGGATTCTGTGTCTCCCTCTCTCTCTGCTCCTTCCCCCACTACCTAAAAAATAAACATTAAAAAAATATTTAAAAAAAAACTAAGGTTAAGAAGTCATCTGAAACAGCCCCTAACTTTAGTCAAATTAGTTTTAATTATTTCATTTTATAGATTATGAAGTGATTTTCAGAAGTGTTAGTCTTACTGTAAAGAGTTATAATGGGGATTAGAACTTGAAATTTCTCACTATCGGTAAAATAGCCTCAGCAGACTTTAACTTCAACCATACAGAACCCAAAGCGTAATACCCCAGGAAACCGAAGAGGAAAATAGATCAGTTGAGTGACTATAATCCTGAAAACTAATAAATATGAATGTTAAACACTGTTCTGGCCCTGATTTGCTCTATGCTAACATCCAAGTCATTTATCATTTTAGGATTTTTCATACTCTAACAATAGAAAACCAAAGCACTTTATAAGGATATTAATCCTACCTGCTTCTTGGGGATGCAATAATAATGTAAAGTTCTTTGAAATGGCAAGTACTAGAAGGAAAAATATCTGATTCAATGTTCTATTCCTATTTCAATATCAAAGCCCAATGCTGCGAGTTAAGGACAGAATGAAATCACTTCAAATCAAATGGTTGATGAAATGTCCCAAAGCTCAGCTGTATCTCATTACATCAGATCCTTTAGTTACTAGTCTTTGCAACTATTATTAAAAAAAAAAAAAAAAAAAAAAAAAGACTACCCTGTCTGTTCAGAGGATAGGCTGACATTTTTTTTCCCTTCACTGTGCATTACCTCATACATTTGGTTTGTAACATTATCCCACACCTTCTTAGATTTAATGATAGGGGTGTGTGCATGTGCATGTGTGTGTGTGTGTGTGTGTGTTTGTGAGAGACAGAGACAGAGACAAGAGACAGAGAGAGAGAAAGGGAGTGAAGGAGAGAGAGAATACTCACAATGTTCAAACCAAAGTGGGTGCTCACAGAATCTGAAAAACCCACTCTTTCTTCTTTTCACAGAAGGAATTCCCCTCCCACCATTCTATATAGTATTTTTCAAAAAGTTCTTTTTTTTTCTGCTTCACTCAAACAAAAATAAAAGTCTGACATCAGGATAATGAGTATTGTAAAAATGGAAGGTGAACAATACATGCACTTGAAAGCAGAGATCCATTAAAAGGACTGGTCAGCCCAGTTTCTAAGTGTTTGCTGCTATTCCACTGCAGAATCTAGAGTCCTTCCTTGTACAGTTCTGTATAACCACAAAGCTTCCCTGAGTTTATAGATTTTACATTCTAGCATGTGACATAATGAAATAACCACTCAGCTGCTATCTGCAGAAGTATAAAAGCCAACACCATCAACCCCTGGTTTCAAAATCACCCCATTTTCCTCTGTGATTCATGTGAAATTCATTTCCTAAATGTGGAATTGATAATGGAATTAAAGTGATTATTTCAAAAACAGCCAGAGTAAGGCAGGGGAAACTTCCAAGAAAGCAGGGAGCAGTTAGGATTCACATGAATGTGCTAGAATTTTACAAACAGCCACACCTTGCTTTGAATTCTCCAAATAATGCAGAACACATGGAGTAGATGGTGGAAGTTTAGGAAAAGAGAAGCCAAACAGGAGGCTCTGCCCATGGTAATGATCAGATCTGGAGAAACTGGGAACATACAGGAATGAGTTCAAACTTTTATCTGCTGGATATTTCGAGCAAGAGATCAACATAATAAGATGTGTTTTAGGAGCATAGATTATGCATAAAATTCAGAAAGAAAAGTCAGGAGCCTAATGTGCTATTTTGGAGAAGTTGATGAAGAGTGAGTTCTGTCACTGACGTTGGGGATGAAAAGGAAAGGATGAATTCAAGAGATAGTCAAGAGGTAGATTGGAGAGGTGGGAGTAAAAGAACAGGTGGGAGAATCTCAAATCCCTGGAAATTCGGTATGCATTTCTCTTCTGAGATTGGACAAGCTACTGGAGGGTGATGCCATTCACAGAAAGAATAATTGCATGATGAGGATAAGGAATATGTACTGAACCTCTACCATCTGCCAGGTGGTGTTTTAGGAGCTAACATCACAATGTTGAACAACGCTGCTCCTTCAGGGGGCACATGGATAAATTGGTATATCCAGACAATGGAATATTATTCAGCACTAAAAAGAAATGAACTACTGGAGTGCCTGGGTGGCTCAATCAATTAAGCATCTGATTTAGGCTCAGGTCATGATCTCATGGTTTGTGAGTTTGAGCCCCGAGTTGGACTCTGCTGACAGCTCAGAGTCTGGAGCCTGCTTCAGATTCTATGTCTCCCTCTCTCTCTCTGCCCCTCCCCGACTTGTGCGCACGCTCACATGCGTGTGCACTCTCTCTGGCTCAAAAATAAACATTAAAAAAATAATCAAATAAATGAGCTATCAAGCCATGAAAATACATGGAAGAACCTTAAATGTATGTTAATAAGTGAAAAAGGCCAATCTGAAATGGCTACATGTTGAATAATTCCAATTATATGACATTCTAAAAAAGGCAAAATATAGAGACAGTAAAAATGCCAGTGGTTTCCAGGAATTTGAAGGGACAGAGGAACAAATAATTGGAACACACAGGATTTTTAGGGCAGTGACACTATTGTCTATGATACTATAGTGGTGGATACATGTCATCATACATTTGTGAAAACCTATAGACCATACAACACCAAGAGCGAAGCCTAATGTAAAGTATGGACTTTGGATGATAATGGTATGTGTCAATGTAGGTTCATCAGTTATAACAAGTGTCCCACTCTGGTGGGGGATGTTGATAATGGAGGCGGGCTCTGCATGTGTGGAAGCAGAGAGTATATGGAAACTCTTTGGATCTCCCTCACAATGCTGCTGTGAACCTAAAACTGCTCTACAAAATAGAGTCTGTTTTGTAAAAACCATGTCCTTTGGGAGAAAAAGGGAGCAGCACACATTTTAGGAGGGGGAGCTGACATTCTAAAAGAAAAAACAATTTATAAACAAAGACAAATCATCTGCCAATGAACTTAAAGGCAAAAAAGAAAAAGGAGGAGGAGAGGAGAGGAAGTTGTTTCCGTACTAGACCATCAAGAGAATAACTATTACACAACTGAGTCAGAGAAGGGTATGTGTGGAATGCAGGAGACCTCAGAATGCACCTTTTACTGCTCCCCTGTTCTATGATAAAAAATAATGGATACAATATTGGATATATTATTGGATATTGGATAGTATTGAATATATTATTTCCTATGTATATATTGGATATTTTACACAAACACACACACACACACACTCTATGGAGGAAAAATATAGTCAGACAAGGGGTTAAGAAATACAGAGTGTGAGGTTGCTCTTTAAATAAGGTGGTCAGGGGCGCCTGGGTGGCTCAGTCGGTTAAGCGTCTGACTTCAGCCCAGGTCATGATCTCACGGTTCATGAGTTCAAGCCCCACATCGGGCTCTGTGATGACAGCTCAGAGCCTGGAGCCTGCTTGGGATTCTGTGTCCACTTCTCTCTCTGCCCTTCCCCTGCTCATGCTCTGTCTCTCTCTCTCTCTCTCTCTCTCAAAAATAAATAAATAAATAAATAAATAAATAAATAAATAAGGTGGTCATTGGGGGCACCTGGGTGGGTCAGTTGGTTAAGTGTCAGACTTCAACTTAGGTCATGATCTCACGGTTCATAAATTTGAGCCCCACTTTGGGCTCTCTGCTACCAGCACAGAGCCCACTTCAGATCTTCTGTTCCCCTCTCTCTCTGCCCCTACCCTGCTTGTGTGTGCAAACACATGCTCTCTCTCTCTCTCTCTCTCTCTCTCTTTCAAAAATAAACAGTAGTAAGTAAGTAAATAAATAAATAAATAAATAAGGCGCCTTTCAATAAAGTGATTATGGAAGTCCTCACTGATTCAGGGACATTTGGACAGAAATCTAAGCACTGTTGATACCTGAGGCATTCCAAGAAACATTCATACCTAAGTATGAAGACTCTGAGGCAAAATTATGTTAACATGTTCAAAAATGACACAAAGTCCAGTGTTACTAGAATGGAATGATCCAGAGATTTTAGGACACAGAAGTAGATAAAAGTAGATTGTTCCAGTAATTAAAGGATTTTGTGAGGATTTGAGATCTTACTCTAAATGAGATGAGAAGCCACTGAAAACTCCACAGCAGAAGAATGGTATGTTGATTCTTTCATGTTAATAGGCTCTTTCTAGCTGCTCCCTTGAGAATAGATCAGGAGGAGAGAAAGGGTAGAACCAGGAGGAATAATTATAATTATGAGTTGACGGCAATTATTCAGTCAAGATATGATGGCACTTTAGACCACTGTGGCAGCAGTGGTGAGAAGATATTGGATTCTACCTGTATTTTGAAGGAAGAGCTGGCAGGATTTGCTGATGCCTTTGAGTTGGGCTGTGAAACAGAGAAGTCCAGACGACTCCAGGTTTTTTGTCTGAAGTGGTCATTTACTGAAGAGGGAAAGCTGTGAAAGGAACAGAACTGTGATGGTTAGGAAGATTAGGAATTTGGTTTTGCACATATTAAGTTCTTGGTAGACATCCAAATGGAGATAGGATTCTGGAGACCAGGATTGAGGCCTGAAGTAGAGGTTTAAATTTTGGCATCATTAGCACACCAGAAGCTAAATAAGGCCATGGGAGTAAATATACTTACCTAAGAGGTGAGAGGAAAAAGGGAAGAAAAAAGTCCAACAACTGACCTCTAGGACACTCCATCAATAGTTTGGAAAGATAAGGAATAAACAGAAACAGAGATTGAGAAGAAAAAATCTGTTTTACAGAAAGAGAAAGACCAAGACTGAGACAGAGACCTTGGCCAAATGAAGAAAGGGTTGCAAGAAGGAATAAATGATCAATTGATAGGTAAAGTAACATGAGGAATTAGAACCTGCCTGTTGAAATTTGCATTGGGAGGGGTGTCTGGGGGACTCAGTCTGTTAGTGTCTGACGTGGGCTCAGGTCATGGTCTCACAGTTCATGTGTTCAACATGAGCGTGCTGACAGCTCGGAGCCTGAAGCCTGCTTCAGATTCTGTGTCTCCCTCTCCTTCTCCCCCTCCCCTGCTCATTCTCTCTCTCTCTCTCTCTCTCTCTCTCTCTTGCTCTCGCTCTCAATAAATAAACATAAAAAAAAGAAATTAGCATTGGGAGAGCCACTGAGGAACTTGAGAAATCAATTTCAGTAGAAAGTGCTGGGGAGAAACCTGATTGAAATGAATTTCTGAAGACAAAACAAAGGATAGGAGTTGGACACATTGATGATAGGTAAATGTCTTAAAGAGCTTTACTATACCTGGAAGCAAATAAATATGGTGGTGGCTGAAAAGGGATGTAGAATTCAGAGTATTTGTTTATTGCTTAAATGGAATAAACCATACTTGTTTGCCTGTGGGGATGATCTACTCAAAAGGAGATAATTTATGACGCAGATGAGAGAGGAGACAATTGTAATCAACGTCCTTGAGGAAGATAATCATTCAGAAACCAGTCACTTAAGAAGAGACATGATGACTAATATGGGAACAAGAAATGTATTATAGAGGGGCGCCTGGGTGGCCCAGCTGGTTAGGCATCAGACTCTTGATTTGGGCTCAGGTCATGATCTCACAGTTCATGAGATCAAGCCTCACGTCATGCTCTGTGCTGTCAGCAGAGCCTGCTTGAGATTCTCTCTCTCTCTCTCTCTCTCTCTCTCTCTCTCTCTCTCTCTCTCTCAAAATAAGTAAATTAACATTTTTTAAAAGAAAGTTATTATAGAAATTAGAATTTATACTTATGAGATGTGCTGAGGAAGTAAAATTTGTAGGAAAATTTGTAGGGCCAGAGCAAGAGTTACTAGTCAGCCTGCCTAGAGAGAGTGGGTTGATAGTTTGGAGCTTGTGGGAAAATCCAAAAGACCAGCATTTCTGGCTGCCAAATTAAGACCACAAAGGAGGAGCTCATGGAAGGATCGATGGAAGTCGTTGTTTCTGTGTAGTTACCACCTGTGTGGGTTCACAGCCAAGCATCTGGTGGTTGGCCTGGGGCCACTGGTGGTCAGCAAGGCCAGCAGTTAGGAAGATGAGCTAGACATGGAACAGAGTGAAGAACAGCTGAGACCCACTATACACCTTCACATCTGATGGTCACAGTATCTGAGTACTACAACCTTCCCAAAGCAATGACCATTGATTCACTTCTACCTCCTAAATCTTGTGCAAGTTCCCCTTTTGGGCACTTCTAATCTAGCCATTCAACAGATTCTAGACAATGTAATTCCTAAGTTGATAATAACACAATCCAGGACTTTTCAACCCTTTCAACTAAGCATCCACATAGGACTCTTTTAGCCATACTCAACTTTCAAATAAAGATGGTAAAGGCAAAAAGATGCTTCTACTTAATGCAAATGTCACACAATCAAAAACTGCTAACCCTCTTCCCGAAAGAGAATATATATATTTAATCCATCTCTAGGTGAAATTTATTCCTCTTCTACCTGAGTCACATGCTCACTTTGATATATTGTAACTTAAATCCTGAGATATAAAATTAACCACCAGTAATCTTATATTTGTTAGTGGAAAAAAAAGTTGCTGCAGCAATCAACCTGTTACCAAGGGAAGAGAAGGGAAGAGGGGAAAAGAAATTGTATCTACAAATATATTTATATAAAAGCAAGTAAGAAAAACACATGTTTTTACAAGTTCCGTAACTGGTCCCATAGTCATACTGGTATTTGCTGTGCCCTTCTCCTACTACCTATTCTGTGTTGATTTTGTCCTCCCCAAGAACTTCTGCTGGTCATGGTTCCATCCTGTGGAGTGACAGAGACTTTCATTTCAAGAGACCTTGTTAGTTTGGGGCAGTTTCTCATTGTTCCTATCACAGAACATGGGAGTACTAAAAGGTGTCCGCATGAATCTTCAGCATTCCATATATACTCTTCTCTGGCCAATTGTGTGATAGCTATTTTCTTGATAGCATAAATTGCCTCAATATAGTAACCACTTCTCTTTTTCTTTCTTTTCTTTTCTTTTTTTTCTATATATGTATGTATTTATTTATTTAGTGCCTATTGTTTCACTAGTGTGAGAAACACTGAGTTGCCAGGTGACTGCTGATGAACAAACTTTCTTTTAATGTTAAATAAGAGAAGTAGCACTATATATAGGTCAATAATTCAGAGCATATTCCATATCCTGGAGAACATTACCCCAGTCTCACAAAGCTTTATTACCTTAAGAGTGGTATAATTGAGTCTTCAAAAGGACATTTCACCATCCCATCAAATAAGCTCCTATAGGGTGAGGGAGATCATGGTAAGACCAGCAAATTCCATGAGCACAAGCCCATTTCCTTTAAAATGGGTTGCCTTGTCAGAAGGAATGGTTTGTAGAATATCATGACATGAATAAGGCATTCTGCAAATCCATGGATGGTGAATTTGTCAGAGGCATTGTAAGCAGGGAAGGCAAATCCACATGCAGGGTGTCTATTTTGATGAGAACAAAATGCTGTCTTTTCCAAGATGGATGTGGTCCAGTATAATCAACCTGTCACCAAGTGG
This sequence comes from Cryptoprocta ferox, assembly GCA_028646485.1. Taxonomy (NCBI): domain Eukaryota; kingdom Metazoa; phylum Chordata; class Mammalia; order Carnivora; family Eupleridae; genus Cryptoprocta; species Cryptoprocta ferox. The sequence continues at coordinate 90,255,926 of CM053574.1, read as the reverse complement.
CTGCCTGACTCCTCTCAGAAACTGGTGACAAATTAGTGGCTCAGGGTTGATGTTTTTTGTTGTCATGTTGGACATTTAGCAGTGGCTGTAAACAATTCAGTCTTAGTAAGTAGAAGTCCATGTTGCTGAGCCCATGCATAACCTCCATCCTAACCACCATGGCCATTTGTTCATGAGCTCATTAGAAAAAATAGGAGTGTCTGGGGAAATGGTCTAACATCCACAAAACAAGCCATTTCTCCACCTAACAAATAAAATCCTTCTCTACTCAGATTTTTCTTTGATGAGGACTCACATGGAACATAAAACACCTTGTACTGTTTTGGAGAGAGTATTCCACAAATCTCTTCCCAGATCTCCTAGCTACCTACTTTCTAATCATGTTCCTTCCAAGCCTCTGACCACCAAGCCAAATTGTTAGCCACTTACCCTGAAATAATGTAGATCTCTACCTACCTCTGACCATCTTATCTCCCAAGAAAAAGGAAAAAAAGACAGGGGTTGTACTCAAAATTCTGCCTATTGGTGGGGGTGGGGGGTTCCCTTCACCATTATTCTTCAAAAAGAACTCCAGAATGGGGTTCTAGTGCTGTCACTGTCTACTTTCACATGATACCATCATACTGTGCTAAACCATCTGTAAATTAGGCCTTAATTTTTCTTCCTCAGTCATCAGTTAAAGGGGAACTTCCCATGAGAGGGAGGCAGCACTGTGGCAGGAGTGAAGACCATAGGCAGTTGGGCTGCTCACCCATGCAACTTTCTTGAGCCTTCAAGATCTACTCAGGGCTGGTCTCACATGTATATCACCTATACATGATGATGGAATGCTGCTAAACATTATATCTTATTGAGTCAGTTAACAAGCAGTTTATGATGGTTATCTTGGTGGTCCATTTTCAAGTATAGAGCCCAGTAGGAAGCCATAAGTTGTTTCTCAAAAGGAGAATAGTTATCTGAAGAAGGTGCCATCATTTTAATACAAAATTCTAAAGGTCTGTTTCATGAGTCACCTATAGTGTCCAGTCAAAGCTCCACAGAACATCCCTCTCTGCCACATTCACTTCAGGCACCATCAAAGGGACCTATTGTGTCATAGATCCTAAGTGTCAGAGCAGTTTGGCACTCTCAACCAGCTGCAGAGTTTCTCTTGTCTGAAGCTCTTCAAAACTGACAGCTCTCCAGGTTATTTGATCAATGGGTCTGAGTATCAGGCCCAAATGAGTGTATGCTGCCTTCAAAAATCCAAAGAGATGCCTTAGGTGCTATGCCACTATCATTGTCATAGGAGGGGCTATAAACAGCCTTCAGTTTAGAAGGGATATGAGAAGGTGCCATGAGATGCCAAGAACTCTCACAAAGTAGAAGGCCGTCTAAATTTGGGGGCAGTAATTTCCTACCCTATGTTTTGCATGCGTTTTACCATGATGTGTAGAGTTGTTGCTACTTTATGCTCACTGGTCCAATTAGCAAGATATCATCAAAGTAGTGGAGCAGAATGGTGTCTTATACTGTAACGAAGTAATCAAGGTCCCCATGGACAAGATTATGCCAGAAAATTGAAGAATTTTAATCCAGAGGTAGTACACTGAAGGAGTATTGATGGCTTTGTCTATTTTTTTTAACTTTATAGTTTATTATCAGGTTGATTTCCATATAACACCCAGTGCTCTTCCCCACAAGTGACCTCCACCAAGACCATCACCCCCCTTTACCCTTCCCCCTTCCCCTTCCCCCCTCAGTTTGTTTTCAGTATTCAAGAGTCTCTCGTGTTTTGTCTCCCTCCCTCTCCCTAACTCTTTTTCCTCCTTCCCCTCCCCATGGTCCTCTGTTGGGTTTCTCCTGTTAGACCTATGAGTGCAAACATATGGTATCTGTCCTTCTCCGCCTGACTTATTTCACTTAGCATGATGGCTTTGTCTATTGAAAGCAAACTGCTTGTGATAATATTTATTAAAACATACAATGAAAAAGCATTCACTACATCAATGGCTGTATCAGTCAGGGTTGAACCAAAGAAACAGAACCAGTAGAAGATATATATTAAGAAACTGATGGCAAGCATTTGGCTTATATGATTACGAAGGCTAGCTAGGCAAGTTTCAAATCCATGGCATAACTGGCATGGGCTGATGCTGCTATCTGTAGGAAGAACTTTTTTCTTCATTAGGGAAGCCTCAGTTCTGTTCTTAAAGCCTTCTAACTAATTGAATCAGGCTTACTCAGGTTATCTAGAAGAATCTCTCTTTCTGAAAGTCAATTGGCTACCTAATTATATCCTCAAAATACCTTCACCGCAACACCTGCATTAGCCTCTGGGTGGATCACTAGGACCCACAGCCTACCCAAGTTGCATACTAGGTGCCAGGGGTATTGACTTTCTCCAGGAAGGGAAACATCTGGAACAGCAGTTGGAATTTGATTTGCCACTTCATTAAGTTTACAAAAATCCCATTGTCATTCTCTAAGATCCAAGATCCATCTGTCCTCTGCAAAAGCAAAAAAGGTGACTTGAATCAGGATGTAGTAGGAATGACCATGCGTGCATCCTTCAAGTCTTTGATCAAGGCACAAATTTCAGCATCCCCTGTAAGAATGCAGTATAACTTTTAGTTGGAGGTAGAGGCCTTCCTAATGGCTTCCATGCAATCTTTCCTACCCAAACAGCCCTCTCTTCATGGGTCAGAAAATTAGTGTGGAAATTCTCCTAGTGGCTAAGTAAGTCTCCTCTACCTATAAATTCCAGACTTGAAAAAATAACCACAAGATAGACTTGGGAACCAGCTGGACCACTTTGAGACAGGCACAAGCCAAAATTCCATTAATTATATGAACTACCCAAGCCCTTAATCCTTATAGGTGGACCACAGAGATGTGTTGAGTCTCCAAGACTTAGTGTCAGTTCAAAACCATAAAGGCTAGTTAGTTCTCCTTCCCCAGTGCACAGACACCAGGTAGGTACCATGGTCCCTTTAAGGAAAGCAAAGAGAAAGATGTACAGTATTTTTGGCATTGTAACAGGATTTTTCCTCTAAGGAAATTAGTCTCCCCTTCATTTAAGGGGCTCTCATTCTGTGGACTGGCTCCATCCAGGAAACAATTGAAGGACTGCAACATTCTTCTGTGGTGACTAAACTCAAGGCTACTGTTTGCAAGATACAGAGCTCTTCACTTATTTGAATCAAGTACAATGTTAGTAGCCTACCCATCAATTTCAGTCCAAAGGACACCATGGTTGATCAGTCAATGCCAAAATAGATCAAACCATACTGTTACTATTTTAGGTCTGCTGTTTATTACAGTAACCATGTCCACTTTGTCTCCTCTGACCACCTGACAACCATCTGACCCCTGTTTCATTATCCTCATTAAATCCCCATTATCCCCCTTGACTTCTAAATGAACTTCTAGAATTACTATTATCCCTACTAAATTTAGGAAGTTTATTTCAATGGCAGAATTTCCCATTCTCCTTTCGAACCTACAGTGAATTTTCCACAGAACTCTCCAAAGATGTTAGTTCACCTCTCACTAAGTATTCTTAATGCCATGGTAAATGGGAGGCTTTCTGGACCACTCTCTCCCAGGTGGCATTTTTAAAGAGTGGGTAAGCATGTGTTCATAATACTTCTATGATAGAGATTTTCCCCCCATTTTGCAGATGTGGAAATTGAGAGATGCTGTTTACTCGAGGTCATTCAATTTCCAATTTAATTGATGTATTTGGAATTTGAACCCTAACTCTATTTGACCCCAAATTCATGCTTCTTATAATTAGACACTTAGCCACACAAAGTATGACTTTAGTCTAGTTACCCCTTTTAAGGATTTTTTAAAAATAGACTTAATTTATTGTAGAGCAGTTTTAGGTTTACAGAAACTTGAGCAGAAGGTACAGAGAATGCCCCTGAACGCCCTGCTCCCACACATGCATAACCTCCCCCCCCCCATTTTCACCATCCCCACTAGAGTGTGTATTTGTTTCAATTGATGAACCTACATTGAGAAATCATTATCACCCAGAGTCTATAACTTACATTAGGGTCCACTCTCCATACTGAATATTCTAGAGGTTTGGACAAATATGTAATGACATGCATCCATGTAGAATAGTGTCACAGGCTGAACAAATCCTCTGTGCTCTGGCTCTCTCCCCCTACACACGCTTTTCATGGATTTTTATGTAACAAACATAGTTTTTATTCCAAATTTCAAGCACAAACATTCTTGATAAATTCTTTTTTGTCCAAAAAAATCACAAGAATAGGAATGTTTTCAGATACTGTCAAGATACTTACCTGAACTAGCCAGAACCTGCCAATCATAATCAATATCTTGGTGCACATGATAGGCAAGTTAGGTAAGCAGCACCTTGAATAGAGTGCAGCTTAAAAGAGGTTTGTTTCTGCCCATTCATGCTGCATGGTAAACGTCCCCTTGCATGCCTCTGTTCTTTGACACATGTTGCTTCCATTTTTACACTGCTATGCTTCTTTTTTCTATCTAAAAGTATGCCTACTCATCTTTTCATACTTTAAGTAACACGTCTCTCTTCTATATGCTCCTACTGGATTCTCCTAAGTGAGAAAAGACTTCTCCTTTCTTTAGGACATACTTCTCAATGGAGATGACATCACACCCAAATGGGCAAAAAAATCTTGTCCTTTTCTATATAAGGCACAGATAAACATTAGTACTTAAACAGTACTTAAACAGTTGTAGATATACAACATATGTGTGATATTAAAATCTAATGTGGGGGGCACCTGGGTGGTTCAGTTGGTTGGGCGTCTGACTTCGGCTCAGGTCATGATCTTGCTCATGGGTTCAGCCTTAAATCAGGCTCTGTGCTGACAGCTCAGAGCCTGGAGTCTGCTTCAGATTGTGTCTCCCTCTCTCTTTGCCCCTCCCTTGCTCACGCTCTGTCTCTCTCTCTCAAAATAAATAAACATTTAAAAATTTTTAAATTTAATGTGGGAAGGAGTTATTGAGATGAAAATGTCTAGAAAGGCTCTTTTGGGAGAGAGGATAATGAAAAAAAAAGGCTAAGAATCATTGCCCCAAGATGACATTGTATTTATACGTATCTAAATTTTAGTCCTTATAATGCATTATTGTCTCTATCCCCTACTAGATTATAAGATCTTGAGGACAAGACCCAGGTCTTACTCTTTTTAGTCCTGCTCAACACACAGTAGACACTTAAATACATGTTGAATACATTAATGAACCAATTTCCTCATACATTAATGAACAAATGATATTAGTGACTATTTACAAACTTATGATGGATCTCTCTCTGGGAAAACAATTCCTCATCCATCATCTGTCTCCAGTTTAGACAGTAGAAATTCCAGGTACAAGAACCTCCCCTGGCAGCCCCCCAAATCCCTGCTTCTCTTTTCCCAGTGATGTTTTGGGTGTAGAACAGTTGATGGAGGAGTGCCCTTATGAAATTCCTGAGCACTTTATGCACACAGAGAGTTTTCAAGAAAAGCATATGGACTAATAACTTTCCTCCTTTCTTCTCTCCACCCTTTAAACTGCTAGGCATTAAGCTGAGTCATTTTCGGATAAGACTGCTTATAAATATAGTTTTGCAAGCCATCACCAACAACAGCACAGAACCCCATCCCACATCACTTTTCAGGTGAAAAATAGCTGAGGTCCAAGACGATATGCTAACTGATACAGTGTGTCCAAGAGAAAAGAGCAGAAACATTGCTATCAAATTGGATTTTCTATGTCCCAAAGGCAGTGTTATTTTTGACAGGGTTCGATACAAAATACTTCTACAATTGAAAATGTATGATTCCTAGCACCGCCTTTACCCACAGTCTGTGGGAGGGCAACATCAAAAAGCCACCTGGTGCTCATTAAAGACTGCCCTTAGAAAATAAGGAATCGTCCTCTACCAGCCCACAGTAAACAGAAAGACTGAGCAATATCTTCAAGGGTTTCGGAACAAGCAGTTGCTACTCGCTGCCAACAGCAACTGTCTCTCAAATGGGATTGTGCATTTGGCCTCCAATAAAGAGATTCTGTGCACTTGATGCAGCGAAATGATATTAGTGTAGAAATACAGCTTTCGTTGCACTGTTTTGCTTTCTTGGAGAAGCCAGGTTGGTGATGTGCAGGTGTAAAGCAATTAACCTTTTAATACAAACATTGAAAATGGAGCTAGAATTGACCCAGGAAATAGCTGACTCCACTTCCTAGCCACCATGAGAGACGCCTCCTGCAACACGCTAGCTACTTGGTTCACAAGAAGGGAAAAGCATCCCAGGCCATACTAGGGTGTCAGTCACAGGCACTGCCCTGGCTCACCTCAGCCCAGCTCAGCCTCCATGCCCTCACATGTCTTCCAGAGCTGCTAGCACAGCTCAAGAAAACACAGGTGGGAGAAGATTCTTCAGGGCTGGGGCTGGGGGTGGCCAGGGTAAGTGTGACAAGGCTCTGCAGAGAGTGAGGCTCCTCTGGATTGAAAAAGGAAGTGACAATACTGAAGAAAGATGCCCAAGTGAAGCACAGATAATAGAAAAAAAGTCTGTTCCTTTGTTCACCCAAACTTTGATACATCAGAGGCTATGCTTGGCATTAGGATTATAATAGTGAAGGGAAGGGGTGCCTGGGTGGCTCAACTGGTTAAGCATCTGACTTGGGCTCAGGTCATGATCTCACGGTTAGTGGGTTCCAGCCCCACATTGGGCTCTGTGCTGGCAGCTCAGAGCCTGGAGTCTGCTTTGGATTCTGTGTCTCCCCTTCTCTCTGTCCCTCCCATGCTCATGCTCTGTCTCTCTCTCTCTCTCTCAATAATAAATAAACATTAAAAAAAAATTTTTTAAATAGTGAAGGGAATACATATATATGTGTGAAATATATGTGAATATATATGACTATATCTATGAAAACAATATATATGAAATACGTATCTTCAACATGAGGCCATTTTGAATCAAGGATTGAACAATAAAGGAGAAAAGGTGTTCTAAGTGAGAATACTACTGGGCTCAGAAGGAGCTTTGCTCAAAGCTTGTTTCCACCCTGAGATTCATGCTATTGGCAGTTAGGGGGCCAGAGAGTCTGTCTTTTCTCATGAGCTGATTTCCTTTAGGAAGTGGTCCATGTGGATGAGCTCTCTCCACATACCTGGGGAGACAATGCATGTAGGAGATGGAGTTCTAGCTAGAGCCCAGAACTCAGTGGAAGAGCAAATATTCAAAACTGCCTTCAACTCCATAGTGTGAAATAGGCTGCAAGTTCTTGAGGAAGAAGTTACAGAGTCATAGGAAGTTCTTTTACGAAGGCCCACATTCCTAGCCTCTCTCAGCCCCCAACATACTTCAAACATTCAAAATCTAAAAATCAGTGTTGGGTGTGTTTCTATTTTCTCTCTCTCACTCTCCAGCACCCTCTCATCTCTGCTCTGTAGTCAATGAGAGCCAAGGCTCCGTGTAAGTCCACCTTCCATCTTAACTCCCTTCCCAGGGCAGATGGTTTTAAAAAGTGGCAGGCAGATGAGCATGTTGGCTGGTATGACTCTCCTAAATAGTAACCTGGGGTCCCAGGATGCCGCTTTTCACCAGTGGGCTCCCTGATCGCTCCCCCAAAAGAGCATGCAATTACTCTTACATTGCATGGAGTATGCCTAGCATCAAGTCTATAGGTTCCAAAATGGATAAAGTCTAAATAAAAGATTTCCCAATGCACCTTGTTTCCTCGTGGTTTGATGACAGTGTTTTACTGTTTGATTCATTTGCACAGTATCTAGAATATCCTGTGTTATTTCTACATTAATATACTTAAGGTCTGAACTTGAGCCAGTGTTTTGGTTCCTTCTATTTTGCTTAAAAATGAAATAAGGATGTCATTAAGAATGTACTATTGCTGCAACCATATTTGATATTCCTCTAAGAAGTTTGAGGTCTATAATAGAAAGAATTATAGACATTACCAAGTTTTTTCCAAAGATTTCGTGTATATTATTCACAATATTTTTGCCAGGAAAGCTTCTTATGATGAGGAGAGTCTGGAGATTACACAGAGATAGTTACTGCCAAAAGATTGAACATTGCATGAAACAAAACTGCCAATTTACAGTTGATTTTCAGCAGTTGTGTAGTGTTTCTACACTTGCTACCTGATACTAAATATGTGTTCCTTTGCAACTGTGTAATAGCTGTGTAGATGATGATGATGATAAGGGAGGTAAACATCAGACAAAGAATTACTGAATACCAGAGGTAACAGATTCGTGTCCAAGTGTGAGCATAAAGATCCAGGAACAAAACAAATCTTCTGTCTTCAAGGGAATAAGTTGAACCAACATTCTAGATCACCATCATTAAGCACCAATTTGTCACGCAGATTCACTCTGAACTTCGTCATGTTTGCCTTCCTTTAAAAACATTGAACATCAATTTAGAGGTCAGAGGAGAATAATCTAGTATCAGTTTGTCCATTGGCAGGAGGCTCTCAGCAAGGGAAGATAATATAAATCTAGGGATATATTCAGGATTCGAACAGGGCAGCTTGTTGAAACCAATCAATACAATGCTCACTGGCTCCTCTGCCATTTCATGGGCCATCTTCAGCAAATGCCCCACACATGCCTCTCTCTGCTCAGAACCCTGGTAGCTAGTGTGTTGAGGGAAAAAGTGTGCAAACAATCCCCACATCTGTATTCTGACAACCAACTCCCCCATCAGGCAACTACTAGCCCCAAAACTCGGAGCCTGACTCCAGTTGATATTCAAGGCAATCACTTCACTCCTTCTTAGCCCTCATCTCCCATCTCAGCCCCAAGGAACCTTAGACCTTCCTTGGCCCATCAGTTTCCTTACCTCTTGTTTTCCCATCCATGGGTGCAGGCAGAGCTAGGCACAAGTCACTGCAGTCTATGCACAGACACACACACACACATTTTATATATATTTGCATACAAAATACATTTTATAAATAATAATTATATTTCATAAGTAATACCTATAAATACATTAATATATGTTCGTCTGAAAGTATATTTGGTATTCCATTAGTATGTGCATAATTATTTATAATAGCTTGAGTTTTAAAAAGCAGCTAATACTGGTCATGTCCTATTACGGATGTCAGGTGTTAGTGAAATCAGCAGTTCTGCAAACATCCTGCTTCTGCTCTCAGTTTCTTAGCTACTTTAACCTGTAGAGTAGTTCCTGGTACACAATGACAGCCCAGCAGATACTAAATCAAAACGAATGGCATAGAGGAGACACTGCACTTGGAGCCAGAATATCTAGATTCAAGTTTGGACTGATTCACCTCATATATTCCTCAGCTATAATATGGGAATAATATCCCCTGCTTGGCCCTGCTTTCCTCAGAAGGATATTGATGGTAGAAATAGTAATAGTTTCAGAAGCTGTAATAGTATCAGAAGAATTAGCTCCGGTAGCAAGAAGACTGACAACACGAAGGTAGGAATTACATTTACTATATAAACAGGACATTGGAATAAATTCATTCATTCATTTGATTGTACCAGGAACCATACAATTGGCTAAATACAGAGTCCCCTACCTAGGGAGTCACCATCTAGCTGGAGGACAAAGTAGTGCATGCCAGGGATATAACTACTTGTACACATAGATATACAAGGATGTTTTCTGCTTTCCTTCTCAGGGTGAAATGCTGTACCATGATCCTCAGGGAAAGATGGCTAGCCCCTTCAAAGCATTTCTTTTTCCTGCCATTTCCTGGAACAAATGTCTTACCTTAGCTAACTTTTTTCCTCTTGTATTTACCTAGGTTCTCTTTTGACAGACCATTCACTGATGCACCCGCTATATACCAGACACTTTGCTAAACCCTGAATTTCAAAGAAAACAGAATCCCTCCTCTCAGGTAAAGATTTTTCCCCATTGCCAGGAAAAGCAATAAGAATTTACCAAAGGGACCACTTTGAAGTTAGCTAAAAGCTCACTTTGAAATGAAGTCTCAATATTGAGAGGTGTGTCATGATATCTAAAACTTGCCTTTAAATATTACAGCAAAAAATACGTGTGTACACAGAGAGAGAACGCAAATACAACAAGATGTTTAAAACAGTTGAATATTGAGGGTATAAGTTCATAATATTATTTCAACTTTTCTATAGGTTCAAAATATTTCAATAAAAAGTGGGAGCTAAGAAGAACAAAACCTATCATGGAGTCAGATCACCATGAGTTGAGGTATGGCTTCAAAACAGTCTGGCAGTGTGAATGGGGAGAAGTTATTAACCTTTCTAGACCTCAGTTTCCTCATCCTGAAAATAAAAGTCATCTTTGTACGTACCAGGATGGGTCGTTAGGAGCATTAAATTAGATTACACATATCGAGCCCTTTGCCAAATCCTGACACTTAAGTAAAATAAATATTAGCTACTATTATTTCATTTTAAAGTAATACTTCTATGAAAAAGTGTAGTCGTTAAATGTAGAAACCAGAAACAAAAAGAAATTCCAAAATAGAATAAATATAACTAACTAGAGATGCAGAAAATCCTTCTAAAAATATGTTTAAAAATCTTTAGCCAGCATTTTAACCAGAGGGTTGAGCTAATAGCAAGCTAATGGAAATCTGCAGATGTCATTAAAAAAGTAGAAAGGGTATTTCCAGAGAGGTAAGCAAGCTCTAGAGGGGACGCTGTTCTGAGGGAATATGCTAACCCCTGGTGCTTTTGATGTTGAGTTTTATTTTTTTTAATTTTTTAACGTTTATTTATTTTTGAGAGAGAGAGAGAGACACAGAGCGTGAGCAGGGGAGGGTCAGAGGGAGAGAGAGACACAGAATCAGAAGCAGGCTCCAGGCTCTGAGCTGTCAGCACAGAGCCCGACGCAGGGCTCGAACCCACAAACCATGAGATCATGACCTGAGCTGAAGTCGGTCACTCAACCTACTGAGCCACCCAGGCACCCATTGATGTTGAGTTTCAATGGTCCCATTGATGAGGGAAACAAAGGCCAGAGAACATGTAGCTTAAATTAAATCTCCTTACAGCTTGCAGCCCACTGATAGACACCTGTAACGTGCAGAGCGTGACCTTCCTCAAGGAACTCATGGCTCCCTTAATGCCTAAATGTTTATGGTTCATTAAAAACTGAAAGTAACCTTATCTTAACAGCAGCTGGCTCCTCAAAATCCTAAAAGCCTTGCTTCCAAAATTCCTTAGAAACTTGCTTTATCTCTATCCCCCCTCCCACCACAAACTTCAAAGTATATAATCAGTCACCCATCAGAGCCCCAATGTAGCTCTTTCTGCCCACAGGTCCTGTTCCCATGCTATAATAAAATCACCTTTTTTCACAAAAATGTCTCAAGAATTCTCTCCTAGCCATTTGCTCATGAACCCCATTTCATAATTTCATCACTGTGACTGTGGGAAACAGGAGGCAAAGCCTGAGGCTTGCAAAATGCAAAATTTTATGTCAGGGACAAGTGCATGAAGTTAGGACTTCCATAAGGCAATAACAGCAGCAAGTGATCTCCGAAAAGCCCCGTTGGACAAAGTGAGATGGGGAAGTTACTTGCTTAGTTCTGAATAGAGCCCGCCCTCATATGCATTTAGAAATATAAGGTCTATCTCTGGGTAGTCCAAAAACCACAAGCTAAATTTTACTTGAAAATGGCTTCACGTCGGTAGTATCTTCTAGCACCTTGCAGAAACAGACACAGTCCTACATGAGACAGTGTACTTTAAGCCCACACTTCAAAGAATTCCTAGACAGAATAACCCAGAGACATGAACTCATTCATGGAACATGAGGACCAAGGCAACATGAGCAAAAGTTGACCTTACTAGTAGACTACAGAACGAGATTCACAAAACTAGGAGTTTGTTAAAATGAGTTTGATACATTTTAAAAAGTAAAAGTATGGCAATGGAATAAGATACTTCAGAAGGCCAAATTTTGACCTCTAGAGGTAAAAAAAATAAAATTACATTAAAAATTCAATTATAGATTAAATAGCCAGATAGGACACAGCATGAAAATTTTTTAATGAACTGGAATATAGATCTGAAGAAATTATCCAGAATTTAATATAGACAATCAACGTGGTAGAAAATATAGAGTATCATAAGGAAAGAATAAGGAGAATAGAATAGAGGAAATATTCAAAAGGAAAATGACTGAAAACTTTCCAGAACTGATAAGACTGGTCCTCAGATTCAGCAGCGAAGTGTCGTGTGCAAAAACAAGTGGAGCTAATTCTACATTATGTTGTAACTGCTGCACACCAAAGACAGAAACTATCTGAAAAACAGTGAGGAAAAAAAGATAGATGACATAAAAAGAAAGTATAAAAACAACGGAAAATAACTTTAATAGTCACAATGTAAGCCAGAGGAGAATGGAATTATATTTTCAAAATGCTAAAAGAAAATACCAAAGAATTTCAAAAACAAGATAACTGTATTTCCAAAAAAATCAGAGGAGAAAAAAAAACTAAAAGTATTTTCTACCAACAGAAACTGCAAAGAAATTTCCAAGGGAGGAACACCAGTAAAAAGAAAAATCATCTCAGAAGGGAGGTCTAAGATGCAAGAAGAAATTCTGAGCTTTGAAAATGATAAGCATGGGGTAAATGTAAACAAACAGCAACCTTATAATTTAATAATCAGGAAAAAATGTCTACATTTTAAAGCTTTTAAAAAAGCATAGTAAAACTAAAATACTGCAATGGCATAACACTTGCAGGTTATTAACATGAGTTCTTTTTAGGAGAAAAGTAACGATGTTAATGTTAGACTTTGCTGAATTGAAAAAGGAACTTAAGAATTTTTAGTGAAACCACTAAATGAAAAGAAATGTAATATACTACTTCCTCACCGCGTGGAGGTTTCTTTTTTAATGCAAAGAAATTTATATGAGGATTAATGGTCTAACAATAACTAAAATACTCCTGAAGGAAAAAAAAATTTTAAGTTTGAAGATATTTGTCCTTCTGGATATTGAGTTAGGCACCAAGGTATCGACATGGGACTTTCAAACAAACAAAAACAAACTATTTAAATATTAAAAGAGAAATATTTTCGAACTGAATTAAATAAAAACAGAACCCAGTACATGCCATTTCAACATCATATGGGGGTGTCTAATAATAACATTTAACATTTATTAGGCATACATGTACCAGGTACTTTACATGAATTAATTTATTTAATCTGCACACGGTCCTGTGAGGAGGTGCACTGTTATCCATTTTTGCCAGTGAGAAAACTCAGGTTTTATAGCCTGTCCATGGTTACGCAGCAAGTTAGTAGCAGAGGTGGGTTGACCCAGACAGTCTGACTTCAGAATCTGTTCTCTTAACCACCACACTACACTTTCCCAGCAAGCAAAATAGAAACACAAAATTTAAAACAAGGGTTATAAAGGAAGAAGAAAAACGGTCTCAGATGACAATTGTCTACATTGTAAACCCCCAAACATTTACAGATAACATACCAGAAATATTGAGTGTTTAGCAAAATTGAGGGATATAATATCAATATATAAAATCCCATTGTATTTCAGTAAGTTGGTAGAAGTTAGGAAAGTCTACTTTTAAAGCAATATCGTTTAAAATAGCAACAAAAAATAAGATGCTCAGTAACAAATCTAACAAATTTGTGCAAGGCCTTTATTTAGAAAATATTTTTTAATGTTTAAAATATCAATGACCTAAATAGAGAGATATACCTTATTCATGGATAGAAATAAGCAATATTAAAAGATATTAATCTTTTCAAAATGTTCTATAGATTCAATGCAATTGCCATAAAAATTCTAACAGTATTTTTTAAAAATTTTTTAATGTTTATTTTTTAGAGAGACAAGAGTGTGAGTGGGGGAGGAGCAGAGAGAGAGGGAGACACAGAATCCAAAGCAGGCTCCAGGCTCTGAGCTGTCAGCACAGAGCCCAACGTGGGTCTCAAGCTCTTGAACTGCAAACTCATGACCTGAGCTGAAGTTAGACACTTAACCGACTGAGCCATCCAGGTGCCCCTAACAGTATATTTTGCAGAACTTGCCAACATGAGGCATTTTTTTTCTTATGAATACTGGCTTATTATAAAGCTAAAGCCATTTAGGCACCAACATCCTGACGGACGGATAGACAAATAAACCAGTGAAACAGAATAGAGAGCCCAGAAATAGACCAGGCACATATAAAAGCTAAATATAAATTAGAGCTATCATACAGCTAAATAAGGCAATAAATAAGTAAATAAATAAATAAAGGACTGAAAAGTCAAGCTGAAACAATTGTTACTCATATGGGGGAAAATGGATTCAAATACTCACTTTGTCATTGATAAAAATCTCTCCCAGGTGGATCAAAGACTTAAATATCAAAGGTACAACTTTTAGGAAAAAAATATCAGGGAATACCTTTATGGCTTATGGCTTCAGCATAAGAAAGAATTTCTTTTAAAGAACTCAAAAAGCCCAAACTATAAAGAAAAGATAAATGAATTCAACTACACTTAAAGTAAGGACTTCTATTCAGGAACACACACACACTCACACACACACACACACACACACATTAAATATGGTAAAAGATAAGTTACATTCTATGAGATGATATTTACAACATGTATAACTGCTAAAAGGCTAGTATCCAGAATATATAAGAAACTCCAACAAAACAATAAGAAAAAGACAATCCTTCATAAAAATGGTCAAACTACATCAACAGACATTTCACAGATAAGGTAACACAAGTGGCCATTAAAAGATAATTCAAACTCATTATTAATCAAGAGAAAGCAAAATGAAAACACAGTGATATGCCATTTCATTCTCATACAATTGAAAAATATCTGAAAGTATTGACTAAGGTATAAACCAAAAGAAATTATGAGAGATTATTGGTGAGTTTAAACCGGTGCAATTTGGAAAATAATTAGGCATTCTCTTGTAAAGTTGAACATATGCATTCCACATGACCTTGTGATTCTATATGACTCTACATCTTAGGGAAATTCATATATTTCCACCAACAGATATATCTAAAAATGTCCACAGAAGTATTATTTGTAATAACGAAAAACTGAAAAACAACCCAATTATCCAAGTAGAATAGAGTGAGGAAAAAAATTGTGTGTCATAGACATTGCAATGGAATACTGTACAGCAGCAAAAATAGATGAACTCTACATTCATTGATTCAGATACATCTCAAGAGTTACACTGAGAGAAGAAAGCTAGACACATAAAAACATCTGTAGTATACTCCCATTTATATAAAGGCCAAAAGTAAAATTCTATAATATATTTCTTAAGGAAACATACTATGTGGTAAAAAGCATTTTAAAAAGCAAGCCAACTCATAGGTCTAACAGGAGAAACCCAACAGAGGACCATGGGGAGGGGAAGGAGGAAAAGAGTTAGGGAGAGGGAGGGAGACAAAACACAAGAGACTCTTGAATACTGAAAACAAACTGAGGGGGGAAGGGGAAGGGGGAAGGGTAATGGGGGGTGATGGTCTTGGTGGAGGTCACTTGTGGGGAAGAGCACTGGGTGTTATATGGAAACCAACCTGACAATAAACTATAAAGTTTAAAATAAATAAATAAATAAATAAATAAATAAATAAATAAAAAGCAAGCCAATGATAACAAAAAGTTGAATTCTAATTCCTTTTTCAGAGCCGAGTGGAAGGAGATGAGATCATAGAGAGACATATAAGGACACTCAAAATTATTGTTTTGCTCCATTTATTAATGTGTCTGTTCATTTTGTTATTTTTTAAGATGTACAAATAGCTTAAATATTCCTCTGTGTTTATGACCTTTTTCTCCAAAATAAAAAGTAGAGGCCATCTGAAAACATGTACTTTGTATTTTGACAATACTTTCCATGAGGATCACCTATGACTTAATAAATATAGCTCAGATTTCAATACAAACCATAAAAATTGAAATAAAATAATAAAATAATGTGAGGAAAATTTACCCCTTGCAAAACATCCAACACACATTTAAAGAATTATTATGATCATTTTAGTACTTTGTCCAAAAGCTTGCATTAGAGACCATTTACTGCTAGGGTAATATAAGTAAGGAAAGAGTTCTTTCCCTGCAGACAGCCCCCTCATAGCAGGTGGAAGACGATTAGCACTGCCAAATATGGAAAAATAGCATGATATTTGACGATCATGAATGGTAACGCTATCTCCTTGTGACAGAAGCATTGTCTGCCCTGGCTGAGCTTTCAGTCTATTGAGTGCAACAGATCATAAACAAGGAAATGAGCCAATGAACTGTGAAGAGTACTGTTAATAAAATGAACAGGGTTCAGTAATAGAAAATAATAATAAACAGGTGTGTGGAAAAGGATTCAATCCTACCAGGCTGACCAAGAGGAGCCTCTCTGAAGAGATGGCATAGAAATGCACATCTGAGGGAGGAGAAGGGGACCCATCTGAAGAATGGGACAGGGAGAGAATTGGCCCTAAGAGGAGGGAGGATTCCAGGTATGGGAACTATACCTACCAAGGCTGGGAGAGATTTTGGTCTCTGAGAACATAGGGGCTGAAAGGTGAAATGTTGAGAAGGTCAAGAGTGGGACTGCAAAAGCAGGCCGGGACCAGATCATGCAGGGCCTTGAATGCTATGCCAAGGAGGTCTGATTCTTTATTCAAACATCACCAGAAAGAAATGGAAAGGGTTACAGTGTAGAAGCCGCATGATTGAATTTCTGCTTTCAGAGATTACTTTGCTAACTAGTGAATAGTAGAAACAGGGAGGCAGTTACTGTAGTTATTATACACTGGAAGGGAAGGACGGGGTATAATTAGGGTTGTAGCAGTGTTAGCAGAAATCAAGCAAACAGATTCAAGGTACATTTTAAACATGGACGAATAAAGTGTGCTGATAAATTAGCTGTGGGGAAAATTATATAAAACAGTGATATGTCAAAAATGTACATCGTTCTCATTTGCTAAGGGTACATCAGTTATTTCAGTTATTTCAGTTGATTTCTGTCTTCTTTGACAGAAGTTAGAAAAAATAAAAACAAAAACCTCCTGGGGCACTTGGGTGGCTCAGTCGGTAAGTGTCCAACTTCGGCTCATGTCATGATCTCATGGTTTGTGGGTTTGAGCCCCGCGTTGGACTCTGTGCTGACAGCTCGGAGCCTGGAGCCTGCTTCAGATTCTCTCTGCCCCTCCCATGCAAGCTCGCTCTCTCTCTCTCTCTCTCTCTCTCTCTCTCAAAAATAAATAAACATTAAAGAAATTTTTTTAAAAAAAACCCTCCTGATTACTCATAGCATCTGACAGCACTGCCTGAGCCGCTCTGAGGCACACACCTTCTCCCAGGGGAAAGACACGGAACAATCACAAACATGTCAGAATGTCACCAACCCTTTCAATCATCTATATAGGTATATAAAGCTCTCTCTATATAAATAACATCTCATTATTGTGTTTATTCTCCAGTCTCAAATTTTCATGAAAGTTGACGATCTGAAGCCTTTCACTACACAGCCAGCTCATCTGTGGCCCCCCATTTCCAAACACTGGTGTCACACCCTGACCCTACTTCCTGGAATAATAAAATAAGCTAATGCTTCCTGAGAGCTTACTAGGCACCAGGCACTGCTCATAACACTTGTAAATATTAAAAGGTGTAATCCTCACTTCAGCCCTGAGAGAAAGTTACTCTTATCATCCCCACTCACTGTACATGAATTCAGACATGTTAACTGTTTCTGAAGCTTCAGGGTTTAGAAGGCATCTCCTTCTGACTGACACCAAAGAGTGTGTTTTAAGGTGCTCAAATTGCACTTGAAGAATCTTAAAAGTCTTTGCTGATTAATTTTGGTGAAAAGAGCCAATCAAAAATTTAGGAAACATACAAATATTGGGAAAACAGATCAAGCTCTCGCCCAAGAAAAGGCTGAAAATAAGTGATTTCTCTATCATGAGGAGATACAAAGATGCAAGCAAATTTCAAGGAAATAAACTCTTTATTACCAAGTGTTCCAAATGTTACAGAGTATGTAGAATGAAATCAGACAGGATCCAAAGAGACCACTTCAAATGAGAGGAAAAAGAATCTAACATCTGGATGTATAAAACTTAGCTTTTATTTCAGTTTTGTTTTGTTTTGTTTTTTTCTCAGCTGTCACACTCTAAAACAGCTAACACTGAAATCTTTCTCAGGAGCTGGAAAATCCACGTGAGTGTGTTGAAAGCCAGAGGAGACACAGCCTCTGTGATGAAAGTCTCTCACTTGCATTTAAGCACTAAGCCTGTAATGAATGGTTTAGAGTCATCCTAAGTCTGTAATGAACAGTTTATAGTGGTTCTCAGCCTTGGCTACACATTAAAATCACCTGGGGTGCTTTCTTAAAACACTACCCCCCCCCAGAGATTTTTTTCTTTTTGGCTGTTCTCGGGTTGGCCCTGGGAACCGGTAGCTTTTACAAATCCCTGGGAGATTCTAATGTACAGCCAAAGCTTGAGAACCACTGCTTTGGACCCAAGCCTGTGGGCATTCTCATGGCGACAACAGAGCCATGCTCTTGGACTTATTACTGCCCCAGAAGGTAAGAAAATCAGCAAGAAGCTAAAGGCATCTTCTGAATTAATAAGCCACGAGGAGCAAACACTGTGGTTAGACCTCTCCCTCCCCTTCCTAAGCTGGCATTTGGAGAAACTGCTTACCAGCAACGCCTTCTGGGAAACTTAGTTGTCCATCAAGCTAGCCACTGCTGACAACTTCTTTCAGATTTATTTTCTTCAATATAACATGTTAACACTCTGAGCATCAATAAACAGTACAGTTTCCTTCATTGTAAGTATGAATTCGCTAAGTATAAATTAGACAAGGAGAAGGCACCAAGTAGAGACATAGAGTGCCTAGCATGTGTTGGACATTTTATTTATTTTGCTTTTAATCCTTACAACAATCCTCTGAGGAAGGTATTATTTTCTTTTAGTCCTCCAATGAGGAAACTGAAGTTCGGCGGGATTATTAAGTGATTTTTCAAGGTCACGGGGCTACTGAGAGGAACACTGGGGAGGAGATCCATTCGATTTTTACAATACCACACTGCCCCCTAGGGCTGCAGGAGTCAATGGCAAGCACGGGCCGTTAAAAGAATTTAAAATGCCTGAAGGCTGGAAGCTTGAAATCCCCTGGTGGACCTAATTGGCTGTGATTGCTCTTTCCTCTGAACACTTAGAGCCTTTTCTGTTGGTACCACTGGCTTAGCACTTAACTCTTGCCGCCTTTTGTTAATTGCCAGTTCATGTGCTTTCAGCTCATTGCCATTACAAGCAAGCTTGGGCAGGGCAAAGAGGATTCTTGATATTTTTAATCCACCCGAGAGCCTAAATGTGCCTTAGAGCAGAGCTCCTGTAACTGTAAGGTACTTACGAATCACCTATAAACCTTGTTAGAAAGCAGATGCTAACAGACGGTCTGGGTGGGCCTGAGACTCCGCATTTCTAACAGGGATACCGCCAGGGATACCAGTGCTGTTGGGGAGAGGATCACACACTGAGCAGCAAGGAAATCATTATTCCAAATAAGTGGGGGTTTTTTAACTATAGTTTTGAAACAAGCAGCTGTGGGTGTAGTTTAGTAAATTATGTTTCACCACATATTT
This sequence comes from Cryptoprocta ferox, assembly GCA_028646485.1. Taxonomy (NCBI): domain Eukaryota; kingdom Metazoa; phylum Chordata; class Mammalia; order Carnivora; family Eupleridae; genus Cryptoprocta; species Cryptoprocta ferox. The sequence continues at coordinate 90,236,298 of CM053574.1, read as the reverse complement.
TACTTCTTAAAAAAGGTGTCTCATTATCCTCATGAGACTGTCTAAAATCATTCCTTTCCCACTCAGTGAATCGTTGCAGATTGATTTGCTGATAGGTAGGACATCGCAACATGAAAAGAAAACACCTACAAATTACCGTTGAATTTTTTATGAACAACACAAAGAAACATTAGCTGGTTAATCAATGGTTTAAAACAAATAAGGATTGTAATACACCCCTCTTATCATTGCTCCTATTAGCACAGGACCCCCTCGTGTGGGGTCGTGACATCCTTGAGGATGACACAGTAATTAGGATGCTTCTGATGGGAAACCTGGAGGTAAGTCTATTAATGCACTCTGAGTAAGACCCAGTCATTAAGAACATCAGCTTCAGGGTCAGTAGACCAGAGTTCAAGCCCTTGCTAACATTTTACTTTTCAAAGCTCATTTCTTCTCCAGTACCACCCTAAAGGAAGACTTGTAACTTTGACTATCCCCAAAATAGTCCCAACTTTAAATCATTAATGAGAAATACATTCATACACTCCAGAGAACTTTTCTCATTCAAAAAAATGAAGTATTTCAATATTGATTTTGTGGTCCAACACCCAAAAAGGCTTTATGTAGTAGTTCACACAATAAAACATTATAAATCCTTAAATATACCTTATCATGGTTTGGAAAAGGACATCTTTTTGACGTTCACTTCTGTGCCTTCCCACCCCCAAAACACAAACATACATCCTGCTTTTATGGACTAGTGCTTTACATGGATATAACTATATGCCTTGGGCAACCTCTGTTTCCTCAGCTATAAAAAGAGACTAATAATTCTTTATAGGTTTCTATGAAGGTTAAACACATATCTCCCTTCAAAACTCCCTAGCAACCCCAGCCAGCAGGTCTCCTCTCTAAACCATTCCCCCCCATGCACCCCTCCAGCCTCCATCTTACCATCCATAACCCCAACTTCTATGTCCCTTTTCAGAGTGAGTTGCTGGTCTCCTGGCTTTTCCAGCTGGGATCCAATCTCTTTAGATGACAGGGGAGAGTTAGAAGTAGCAAATAAATTTCACGCACACAGTTCTCTCTAAATATTTATAAATGTTTGGCCTTCCTATAAGCCAGGCAACCCCAGTGGATCCTCAATATTAAGTTCTAGAAATCTCTCCTAGTAGAAAAATTAGATATGGAAATATTAAGAAGTGACAGACATCTATATCCCTCTTCATTGGATTTTCTCCAGCCCCTTTTCACAAGGAGAAAGGAACAAATCAAAGGTAACACCAATATTTGATGATCTCAGAAATAGTGCTATAGCAAGGACATCAGGATGTCGGAAATGCTGTTTGATAGTGCCTAGAGCCCTAGGGCAGTCTTAAAAATGTATATAGAAACTTGAGAAATCCCCAGCCCCATAAAATCCACGTGATTCACTTGATACAACTTAAGCTGTCACATGGGTGAATTGAGGATATTACTACTTCAAATATAAGTTTGTTACAAAGAGTAATGGAAATGGCATATGTGTTTCTTATCCTGGCAGTTAACATTTAGTAGATGTTTAGTAAATGTCCATTCCAACTCATCTGGGTAGCAATTTTCATCTGAAAGGTGCAGGAAAAAAAGGTAGCAAATGATTAGTCAACGTCTGTGTTTGGTGAACTTAAAAATAGAGAAAGCTCTGACCATGGCAAACAGTTTATATGTTAGGCAATCTTAGCTCTTGTAGCCTTCCAAAATCTTATGAAAGGGGGCGCCTGGGTGGCTCAGTCGGTTAAGCGTCCGGCTTCGGCTCAGGTCATGATCTCACAGTTCGTGGGTTCAAGCCCCGCATCAGGCTCTGTGCTGACAGCTAGCTCAGAGCCTGGAGCCTGCTTCGGATTCTGTGTGTCCCTCTCTCTCTGACCCTCCCCTGCTCGTGCTGTCTCTCTCTGTCTCTCAAAAATAAATAAAAAACATTAATAAAAAAAAACAAAAAACAAAATCTTATGAAAGGAGGTGTCAAATTCTAAAAAATATAGTTGTCCATGTACAATAAACTTGCATTCTATGGCAAGGAAAGAGGGAATGATAAAAACAAAGCAATGATAGAAAGTCCCATCACTGCAAAACACCTTCATAAGAAAAGATCAAATCATAGCACCAGCTAACAGGCAGTCTAGTAAATCAGTAACGTTAAAATAACTATAAAAGAAAATCTGAAAGAAAAACTTACCTAAGGAAAAAAACTGAGAAAAAGGAAATAATGACTATTAATTGAATAAAATTTAGGCTATAAATTTAAGATAGGCAAACAAGATACCTTCATCAGAGAGAAATTTTTATTAAAATTAAAGTCATATGTAATTGTCCAATTGAGTACGAGTACCTACACACAAAAACCTATAGCAAGATGTGAGAGCTAAATGATTGTATGAAACCAAAAACATGAAACAAGACAAAACAAGAAAAGATTGCAAGACACTTTACATTGTATATTTATTTGGCAATGAAATCACCTTTTCTATGTCTCCCTAAAACTCTCAAGTATTCAAGAAGCAATTGTGCTTAATGTGCTAGCTGAAAATCTATCCAATACTTCATTAATTGAGTTATACACAGTAAAATCTAGGGACTACAGTGAACACATTCAAAATCAATGTGCTCAGTACAAAATCCAGTACATGTGATTACATTTCTAAGGCTGGAAAGAAAGCCAATGGGAATGAAGGTAATTTCCAGATTTTATCCACGTGTGGAAAATGTCACAGTATCTCCTCTCCTGGAGGTTTCTGAGGAATGCATTTTATTCCAGTTGGAGCCGAAGGCACGTTAGAACTTCTCAGTCAGTGTGTACTCTACACCTTTGTCTCCCCTGCACATTGGACATGATTCCTTATGTACATATATAAATGATTATGCTCAGGGGTATCTTCTGTTTTCCTTTTTCTTTTTTTCAAATTCACATGCCCAAATTCTTATTATCTTACTAATGCTATAACTTTGATAAGTCACCACCACCACCTAAAAACCCGTGGAGTCTATTTAAAAGCATTCTCAGGGCACCTGGGTGGCTCTGGTGGTTAAGCAGCTGACTTCAGCTCAGATCATGATCTCACAGTTTGTGAGTTCGAGCCCCACATTGGGCTCTGTGCTGACAGCTCAGAGCCCCTGGAGCCTGCTTGGGATTCTGAGCCTCATTAGCTCTCTGTCCCTTCCCCACTTGTGCTCTGTCTCTCTCTGTCTCTCAATAATAAATAAATGTAAAAAATTTTTTAAACATTCTCAAATCTTGAGCTGAGAAAGAGAAGTACTAGCTAAACATCATAAGGACTGTTGTATCAAAATGTCAGAGACGTGTGGCAGGCAGCACAGCACAGTCACCTATATTTTCTATTGAAAAATGAAACTTTTAAAAGAGCAAATTGTTAGTCCTGGTAACGCAACTACTTTGAGTGAAACCAGCATAGAATCTGCAGATAGCTCATCTCAAACTCGGTTCCCAAATAAGGATGGGGAATCGCACCCCTGACTTCAGAACAGAGCTCACCACTCTCCAGAGCAGTTAGTTACTTGCATGGCAAATTCCAAACATTCCAGAAAATCACCTCCATCCCAACCACATCACATACCCACATCTACCAAAAATGCACCACCTCTTGGATGATGGGTGAAATTTAGAGCTGCTTTTTCCAGTTTTCGGTTGTTGTCCTCCACTTGGATGCAGGTGGTAATGCTTCAGACCTTGTGTACTGGTGGGTTCTAAATTATCTGTCCCTTTCCCTGGAGCTTCAGTGGTGAAAAGATGGAATGAGGAGTGTAGGAAGACAGAAACACCCAGGGGGAGAGAAGGAGCAGGAGGGGGGCACTAATGACTCTAAGGACTAACTGTTTTTACCTAAGGCTGCAGCAGGGCAAACATTTGTTTAATGAAATCATAAATAGAACCAAAAAAGAAAAAAATTGAAACAGATAAGCCCAGAGCAGCTCTGATTGATGTGACAACTGGAGCCTGGACCTCTGCCCACTGAACTTTCCTTCCAGTCACTGATGCAGTGTAGAAGGTGCTAGGGTTCCAAGAAAGATGCTTTGAAAACCACTGGCCTACTGGACGTTGATACAGTGAAAGCAACCATCTCTGATGTAAGAACCATTCCTTCCTTTACACCTATAATTATACAGCGGCGACGAATAGACCACTGACACCATTCAAGGGCAGTTCCGAGCCACCACCACACACAGCGCCCCGCACTTTCCCTGCCCCCTTCAGCGGAGTTGCAGCGGAGCAGTGGGTGTCAGAAAGGTAAACTGAGTCCCAGGTGGCTTAACTACAAACTGCCTATCCCTCAGCCAGAGAAGACGCACCACCAGCCCAGTCGCCCCATTTCTGTGTGTCCTTCCAAGCCCAGGTCGAAAAGCCTGGGAGTGCCGCTGAGCGACCCCTGGAGCAGGAGCTGGTCGCACACAAGGGCGCCACCACCACAGGAGCGAAGTGGAACAGCATCGCTTTCGTGGCCTGCTCACCGGGGGCTATCCAAGTTCCCGGGATGCAGAATAACACAGCCCATCCAGAAGAACTATTCACAAAATTAAAACACATCAGGAAAGGCTCCTCTGGAGAAGTTTTCAAAGGAATTTGATACCGTACCAGCAGGTGCTTGCTATTAAAATCATAGATCCCGAGGAAGCGGAAGGTGAAACTGCAGGCATTCAGCAAGAAATCACTGTTTTGAGTCAGTGTGACACCTCATATGTAACAAAATGCTGTGGATCATATTTAAAGCATTCAAAATTAATAATGAAATACCTGGGTGGTGGTGGTTCAGCCCTGGGTCTTCCTCGAGCTGGTCCATTTGATGAGTTCCAGATCGCTCACGTGCTAAAGGAAATGTTGAAAGATCTGGACTATCTGCATTCAGAAAAGAAAATTCACGACACATAAAAAGCTGCCAACACCTTGCTGTCAGAACAAGGAGATGTTAAACCTGCTGACTTTGGAGTTACTGTCCAGCTGACAGATACACAAATTAAGAGAAATACCTTTGTAGGAATACCATTTTGGATGGCTCCTGAACTACTTCAATGGTGGGCTTATAACTCAAAAGCCGACATTTGGTCATTGGGAATTACTGCTATTGAACTAGCCAAGGGAGAGCCACCTAACTGTGATGTCCACCCAGTGATGTTCTTATTCCAAAAAACAATCCCCCAACTCTTGGTGGAGACTTTACTAAGTCCTTCAAGGAGTTTATTGATGCTTGCCTGAACAAAGATCCATCATTTTATCCTACAGCTAAAGAACATCTGAAACACAAATTCATTGTAAAAAAAAAAAAAATTCAAAGAAGACTTCTTATTTGACGGAACTGATAGATCAGTTTAAGAGATGGGAGGCAAAATGGCACAGTGATGATACGACTGATTCTGAGGGCTCTGATTTGGAATCCAACAGCAGGGGAAATAATCCTCCTGCTGAGTGGAGCTTTACCCCCATGTGAAAGAAGCCCAAACCAAAAAAAACTACAGAGCAAGATCTTGACTCAGAGCCATTTATCTATGGTAATCACACCTGCATTTGCTGAACTTAAACAGCAGGATGAGAATAATGCTAGCAGGAATCAGGCAATTGAGGAACTCCAGAAACATATTGCTGTGGCAGAAGCCGCCTGCCCTGGCATCACAGATAAAAAGGTGAAGAAATTAACTGAAAACTTTCAAAAACATTCAGCAGATGAATTCCCCAAAGGGACTCCTCATTATTGGCTTCTATTTCATACAGACCCAGAGAAACCCAACAAAGCTACTTCAGCCTTAACAATGCTTAACGCATGAGCTCTGTGTGCCTTTTGGACCTTGGCAGCCTTTAAGATTTGGGAGAAGCAATTCAACTACTTTGTGATAGTGTTTATCATTTTATATTTTAAAGAGATTTCTTTGTAAGGAATAACTTCTAATACAATGCTTTCACCTGTATTCTACCAAATGTTGAGAGACAGTTTTGCTTTTAGGTATCATTATTACTTAAGTGACTGGCATGAAAACCTTTCATGTTTTGATCTTTAGTTAACCGTATGCACACAGGTCTTTCAAAGTCATCCTAAATGTTTAACGTTCGTAAATCATCAAGCTGCAAAATACTTTTTTTAAACATAAGCATATTCTAAAAATGACTATTGGTGGGCAGATGGAAACAAGTCTTACCTTCTTAAACAGAGTTTTTTCATAAGCTCTTGGAAATGAAACCCAGAGATATACTGATTCCTCTACCAAGTTGGTATGATATTCCAAGCAGCTCAATGACAATCGTATTTGAGAGCCCTGTGTTTGAAGCATTTATAGGCAATAGAGCTACCTCTTGGTGTGTGGTATTTACCTTCTCTTTTAGAAGAGGCAATTAACCCTTATTTAACACGGTTGGCAATTTAAAGCAATACTAATTAGCCATGGATGGGGTTTTGGCAATACGGAAGAAATTAGTCAGACTTCATTTTTAAAATCTTCAACTCAGGGGTGCCTGGGTGGCTCGTCGGTCAAGTGTCCGGCTTTGGCTCAGGTCATGATCTCACGGTTTGTGGGTTTGACCCCCACGTCGGGCTCTGTGCTGACAGCTCAGAGCCTGGAGCCTGCTTCAGATTCTGTATCTCCCTCTCTCTCTGACCCTCCCCCTGCTCGCGCTGTCTCTCTCTGTCTCTCAAAAAATAAATTTAAAAACATAAAAAAAAATTTTAAATCTTCAACTCATATGGCATATTATATACTTGGATTTGGGGAGTTTAACAAAAGCTGATAATCATATGATTCAACACCTGATCAACAGGTATGAATATAACTTATAGCAGCATATTTTTGTCATGGTAGTAAAATGTCTCTAAACTATACATTTTTGTTCTCCATAATTATCCAGCACATAAGCATCATTTGTTCATATGAAAATAACCAGAGTACAGGCTGGTCTCTGCCCAAAGTTAAGTTAGATGGCACAGTTAAGTTTAATTAATTACGTGGGTAATGCCTTTTCTCTTTTAAGCCCAGTGTGTATATTATGCCTGCCTAAGTTCTGAACTGGGGCTGTATTTCAGTAGTTATAGAATTATTGATATTAATTGGTTTTGATAGTTAATGTTTTATTGTTTGGATCTGCACAGTTGTGTTTTTGCACAGAAGTCATTTTGAAAAATCTGAATAATTGCCAAAAATTAAAAGAAAACTGTTCTTCAAGTAACGAGTACAGTTTTTAGTCACAGTGGTCATTACCTCCTCTTTTTCTGTAATAATACAGACATTTGAATGACTTGTGGTGGTGTCATATGCCAAGAAATTTCTTTTCAGTGGTGCCTATACCATAACAATTACTTTTAACACATTATATTTTGAAGTAATAGTTCAGTTAAAATGTTCACCTATGTAATGAAACTCAATGATAGTTTGTAATCTATAGAAATCTGGAAATAATTTTGCAACACATATCATGGATTAAATGAATATTTTTGTAAAAGTAAATTCAACATATTTACAAATTGATTATTTGAAACTGAACAGCTGTGCCATGGATAGGACTGGTATTGCTTATTCATTACTACTGTGGTTAGTCCTATAAACTGTTTCTAGGTGAAGCATACTCCAGGGTTTTGAGGTTTAATAATAGATATTTAAATTTCAAAAAAAAACTATAATCAAAATTTATGATTTCAGGTGTTTGTTTCTGAACTGATAGTTGGGAGGACGAACACAGAAAAGAAAGGTATGATAGTTGTTTTTCAGCCAGATCCTCTGTACTATTAACACGTCTGTTTTCGAATAACGTGGTGCTAGCTTAAACAAAGGTAAGCAGGGGCAGGCAGTCTCTCATGTCCATACACAGAGATATTCCTCATCTCAGATGCTAATGAGCTATAGAAACCCAGTCATTCCCTTCTTCGCTTCTCTCTTGCTGCAGGTGGGTTTATTCTACTCTGACTCCAGGTTAAGGAAATGGCAGCTCTAACTCTTGATCTACGTCTTTGTAGATGAAACCAGCCAGATTCCAAGTCTAAGTGTGTTACAAAGTACTTTGCTCTGCCCAGCTTGAGTTGAGCACCTCCAATCCCATCAGGATGATCCAGCTGACAACTCCGCAGTGTGTAGGTAGGGCAAGTTTCAGAAAAGAGAGCAAGGTGCTGGTCAGCCTAATGAGAGCTACCCAGTACCCCTTTCCTGGAAGCCCGCGCCCCCTGACAGCCATGATGTGCTGCACCAGCTCGTACTAGTTAGCGAGGGCCAATTCTACCCATCACTTTCCAACTCTGTGTTCAATGATGGCATGTTGGTAGCTTGAAATCAGCCACGGTAGCAGTATTTATACCATGCAAACTGGCAAAAGCTATAAATCAGGGATCTCTTTTATTTCAGAAAGCCCATTTATTAGCACCACACCATCACACAAGTCTCCATAATGTGTGATGTTGGAGACAGTCACATTAACACGTACTCACACATGGTGAAGCTCTGCAGAAGCCCAAGTATTCTTTTCTGCACAAGTTTAGTCCTCTAGAAGGAACCCAGTAGACCTGTTCACTCAGGTGTGCTTATATGTTTAAGAACATGGGGCACCCTGGTGGCTCAATTGGTTGAGCGTCTGACTTTGGCTCAGGCCATGATCTTACAATTTGTGAGTTCGAGTCCTGCTTCAGGCTCTGTGCTGACAGCTCAGGGCCTGGAGCCTGCTTCAGATTCTGTGTCTCCTTCTCTCTTTTCCCTTCCCCTGCTCGCTCTCTCTCTCTCTCTCTCTCAAAAATAAATAAACATTGAAAAATTTTTTTAAAATAAGAAAGCAAGTAAAGCAAGCCATAGGCATTAGCATGGACCAAATGCAGAATACCTCTGATTCTACACAAAACCTTGTTTTCTACTATACTTATTACAGGGTCAGACATAAATTAGAATAATAATTCTGAAAATTATCCACATTCTTGGTAAAAATCAAAAAATAGCAAATGGAGAAATCTAGTGCAGAAGATATAAAGAAATGGTTGAAAGAGGTTAGAAGAGCACTTCTCGGAATTCAGTAGGGGTTCAATAAGTATTTTTGGAAAGGATGAAGAGAAGAAAGGAAATGGAAAAGGGGTGGAGGTACAGGAGCAAGAGGGAGATAGGGAAGATAGAGACTATAAAAGGAAATAATGAGCCATCAATCAAAGGAGACAATCTTCCACTGAGAGTAGAAGCAAAAGGTCTATTAACTGATAAATACAAAAGCATTCATTCACCACTTTGTATAAAATGCTGAACCTGTGACAGGGCTGGGCATACAAGAGTTAGTAGGACAGGGTCCCTGCCACAGGCGCTGTGCAATTCAGTGGAAGAGAGACTCAAATAAATCATCATCTCAATATTGGTACATATGATGATTAGTTAACCATGGGATGCTGAGGGAGACCATACAAAAGCTTTCACCTCTAATCTGGGAGTCAGAAAAGACCTCCCAGAAAGGGAACATATAAACCAAGCTGTGAAGAACACGTAAGAGCTTCACAAGTGAATAGGATGAAGCAAAGGGCATTTCAGATGGAGGGGAAAATTTATAAAATGGGTTTAGTGGTAAAGAGAAATAGGCAATTGTGAGTCTCAAGGAAATTCAGACTGGCTGAGTACAGGCAAGAGAGTAAACTGGAGGGCAACACCCGGTCATGGAGTCCTTGCACGCATACTTGGAATTGGACTTGAAGGACAAAAGGGAGTTACAGAGAGGAATCAAAAGAAGAGAATGCTTTAGAAAAATCACTCAGATTAGTTCTCTTCTTCACCACCACCACTTTTTTCTCTCAACAGTATTTATACCACAACCTCCAGCTGGTCTCCCTGCCTTCCCTCCATCCCACTTCTAAACTATTTTCCACAGGGAAAGTAGAGAGACCAGCTGGTGGTTGTAACATCAATGCTGTTGAGAGAAGAGCAATGTGAAGTAAATAGAAGTGTGAGAGTTACTCAGGGGATAAAGTCAGCAGGATTTGATGATCACCAGGACTTGTGGGATGAGGGAGGCAGTCATTAAGAGAAACTCCCAGATTCCTGACCTGGGCAGGTGGATGAATGGTGGTGCTTTTGACTATAAGAAGGAAATGAAAGAAAAACAGGTTTGGCAGGGTATACCAGGAGTTTAATTTGAGGATGCTGTGGGACATCCTGACAGAGATGTAAAGTAGGCAATTAATTAGAAAAGCATACAAAGAGGGATTACCATGATTTACAATTTTTTACATGTTGGGTTATGAGAGAGTCAATAACATTGGTTTTCCCCAACCAAACTAGCATTCAAATGAAACATGGGCATGAGCAGTTGGAAGCAAAGTATCACCTTTGATTATAGATATGTGCCATGTTTGTGTGAAAGGATTTCAATGGAATCAGAGGACATGAAATGGAGAATCTCACACATGTGCTCTCAGGAAAACAGAACTTAAGAACCAAGAGACTGATTTTCATTAAGGGCCTGATTTATAGAAGACCAAGTCTTATCTCCTGACCTGTAAACATCTGCCAAGAATCCTTCTACATCCTCAAACCAATGAAATTACTTCTTGGACTCTGGCTCGACTTCCTCCTCTTTTCATTCCTTGCCAATAAATACATTCCACTCCAAGCCCTTCACAGACTCACCTGTAGCTTGTTACAGGATGGGCTTCCCGAATTGCAATTCCTCTGCTATTCCCAAGTAAACTCAATTTCTGGAAATTTGAATTGGCCTTCGTGTACCTCTTTATTCAGGTTGACATTTGGGAAATTTACATTGCCACTGTTTCATCTCTGATTTAGAGAGGCTATGGTAGTCAGCCTCCAAGATGGCCCCCAATGACCCCTGCCCCATGGCATTCATGTCCCAGGCTATGGGTGAATTTCATAACCAATAGGATATTGTGAAAATGGCAGATGTAATTTCTGAGGCTAGGTTATAAAAGACACCATAACTTCTATCTTGCTCTCTTTTGGATCTCTTATTCTGTGGGAAGCCAGCTGCCTTGTCATTAAATTATTCAGGCAGCCCTACAGAAATACTCACATGATAAGCAACTGAGGGGTCTTGCCAACAGCCATGAGAGTGAGCCATCTTGGAAACAGACCTTCCTAGTCAAGCCCCCAGATAACTGAAGTCCCAACCAACATTTTGAATGCAACCACATGAGAAATCCAGAGCCACAACCACCCAGCTAAGCTGATTCTGAATTCTTAACCCACGGAAACAATGAGATAATAAATGTGTATTATTTTAAGCTACTTACTCACTGTTGAGGGGAAGTTGTTACACAGCAACAGGTTAATAATACAGAAATTTACCAGGTCATAACACACATCTTAAAGAACTGCAGGCCTCACCAAGGGTGTCCTGCCTTGTGAAAGACAGTGGTTCTTAAACTTCAGCATTCAACACAATCACCTTAAATGTTTATTAAAATACAGATTATTGGTCCACGCTCAAGCATAGGGATTTAGTAGGTCTGAGGCAGGACCTGAAATGTGCAATTCTGTAGTGAGTTCCAGAGATTTGGGAGTTGATCAAGGAACAGATGTGATAGATGTGAACACTGCAATAACATACAACAAGCTTTATTTGGGTGACACTTTGACACGTTCACACGTGGGGAAGGTCTCTCACTGCATGAGACAATTCAGAGACCACTACCCAGCAAGGGGATCAAGTGTCTAGGTGATACTGTTCAGCTGTCCATGGGGAGTGTCTGGGTCACGGAGCTCTGAAGGTCAGTGGCATCTTGGAGTCTTCTTACAGCTCCAGTAGTTATTTATCTATGCGTAGCAGATGCGTAGCATAGATACGTAGCAGATGTTATCTTATCTATGCGTAGCAGATGTTGAGTGTAATTATATAGGGTATGCAAAGTAGGCAGGATCTACATGGCTAAAACTCTGCTAATTCATTAGGGCTCTGCCTAAAACAATTGGATATGTAAAAAAATTAAGTTTGGTGCCTGTGGGCTATTGAGCTAACTGGTCCCATACTGCTGTGAAGAAGAAAACACATCAAGCCAATAGTCAGAGGCCATCATTGGCTCATTTAAATTTTGCTCGTTTGTTTGTCTGTTTTTGAGAGAGAGACAGACAGACAGAGCATGAGTGGGGAAGGAGCAGAGAGAGAGGGAGACACAGAATCCAAAGCAGACTCCAGGCTCTGAGCTGTCAGCACAGAGCCCAACGTGGGGCTCGAACCCACGAACTGCAAGATTATAATGTGAGCCGAAGTCAGATGCTTAAACAACTGAGCCACCCAGGGGCCTCTTCTTTTTTTTTTTTTTTTTTTAATATTTGGGGGGGGCTATTTACATAACAAATTCTCACAAATCTCCAGAGAATCTTAAGGCCTTTGGTCTGAGAACACACTTTTGAGAACCATGGACCAGCGGAAAATAATGCAGTCTTCTTGTGAGCAGCGTGGCTCTAAAAAAGAGGGTGAGGTTCAGTTTCTTCTTCCAAGTTGGCATATCAAATAAAGTCCCTTTTCCTGAAGAGAAGTAAAAATGGAAGAAGGGGGAGATTATTGTAATAGAAATTCTATCCACAAGGACGAAATATTAGGACTGAGGAATAACTGTTTTCTCCCCAGGATGATGATTCTATGTCCTAAAAAACATATTTTCTGTATGGACTTTTGTCGTTGTTGTGCTTGTTGTTGAGAAGAAAAATCTCCAAGGAGGGCTGCCTGGGTTTTCTATAATCAGAAAACAGTTTCATTACCCAGACAAACATCAGTACTTTGCCTGTGGGTGGTACAAGCTGTTTATATAGCCTTACCTTAATTAAGTAATCTCTGACTAAAAATGATTACCTCATAAGTGTTCTCAACAGATTTTCTTTAAAGAATTCCAAGAAATACATCTATTTTCAGTGTTGTAAAAGCTGTGTAAATTGTGAGTTTATTTCTGAATAGCAGAGGAATTGCAATTCAGGACAAGTGAGCTGTGGTGAACCATAGGCCAGCCTGAAGAACAAGGGAGCTGCTCTTTTATAAAGGAAAGGGGGGCTGGGAAGGGCTTTTATAAGCAAAAAGTCCATTGGAGTAAACTGGGAGCTGGAAATGTAGTGTCTTCTCATTGGCTGATTTGTGACAGTCCTCGTTAGCTGGGCTGTTGCTGGGGGAGGAGAAAATCTTCCTCCTGTTGGGGTAGTAAAGTAAGCTTCTCCTTAGGATCTGCAAAGAGTTTCAACCAGTGGTCGGTCTATGAGAACTGCCCCTTCTGGCCTTCCAACTTCATTGGTTTTTTTGGACTCCATTTTAAATACTCTTTTTAAATGTTTGTTTGTTTGTTTACGGAAAGAGACTATGCAAGTGGGGAAGGGGCAGAGAGAGGAGAGAATCCCGAGTAGGCTACATGCTCACCATGGAGCCTGAAATCATGGCTCAATCCCATAATCATGAGACGATGACCTGAGCCGAAATCAAGAGCCCAATGCTTAACTAGCTGAGCCACCCAGGCACCCCTCAGACTCCAGTTTGAATGAGGTTTCCTTTGTTTAGTTTCACAATTGAGATCTAATATTGAAGCTGTTTTCTTCAGTTGGGTTTTTTATTTTCATTCCTTTCTCCTTTACAACATTCGTGTTCATTCAATCATCATCCATTCATTCAATCATTAATTTATTTATCAAGTCTTAATAAGTATGCTTATGCATTAAGAATTGCCCTGGGTTCTTTGAAATGATAGATATTGAAGCCAGAGCTGGGAATTAAAAAACAAACACAGGTGATTTTTTTTTCTACTAATGAGTACCTATATTAAATAACTTTTGGTTCCTGTGAGTCTGACATGTTGGTCTTGGCTATATTTTTCCTTCTTTCTCAATTCACATTTAAGGAAATTCATACAAAATTGGCACCAAGAATTCAGAAGGAAAAAGACAACAGAAGTACTAACCTAACAAAGAAAATCTCCACCTTGAGATTTAGTGAATAGAACTATGTCATGTTACGCAGTAGTTTTTAATGACAGATGCTGAATCTTTGGTAAGTGTTGCACTTCCCCTTTCTGGCTCCAGCCTCTTCAGTCTGTCAGTGTTGATACCATTTGCATAAGTACCTGTCATTATCCCCTATCAAGTGCCTCCTTTCCAACCTTGAACATTTCTTCTTGATTCATTATAATTAAAGAGCTAATGTAGCCATTCAAGTTCACACTGTCAATGACCATGTAATCATCTTCCCTAGTGACCAGAATTCCTTTCTTTTTATGAGGTTACAATTAAATTCCTTGCAGCCATAAGGTCAAAAGAATCGGGAACAGTTAGCCTTCCCAGTGACTAATTTCACACCTGTGACTCTGATACATATAAAATAAGATCTCTTAAATAGAAAGTGTCAAATTAAGAAATAATATACATTTGACTACACCTCAACTGAAGTCAATTAGATGTAAAAATTAAAGACTGTGGATTCTTTTCCCGTTACTGGAAGTGATGCTCGACACTCCACTTATCAATTTAAGACACATCTGTGTCCCTTAGAAATGTTAAAGTAATTTGTAAATTGGAAGGGAATTAAAATGGACCAAAGTCTGGGAGAATACGGGCCAGGAGATTAAGATAATGTTCATGTCTGTTCCATACAATAACTTGTCTATCACTTTGGTTTTTTCCCTTCCCAAGATTTGCGTAAGTTCTTCTAAAATGGATTTTGTTACTTTTCCTGCTCCTGAGACTTTTTATATTTTGTAAAATATTCTGATTATTAGATCACTATGTGTGGCTATATGCCAGGGGCAGACTTAGCCTCTGGCTTCCAAGGCGTAACACTGACCATGGAAGTTGCTCTTTGTCCTGTCATCTTGAAATCTATTGTGGACCTTCAGTTATACCTATAGCTTTCAGTGGTTCTCAGTTTAACTCTTGCACACACACTCCTCTTCAACTCCCTATGCCTTTATCCTTCCTTCTCCTCCAAGTTGTTTTCAGCAGTGAGGCTATTCACTGGAAGCATTGTGGCTCTAACTTCAATAGGAAGTCACTGTCAAGCTTCCATCAGTATATTTCAAGGAGATTTCCCAAAAGGAGTCTGTCTATGGCAACCACAGAACTACTGTCTACATGGCCCAAAAGGGCTTCTGGAATGTGAGGAGTGTGGCCCAGAGCCAGCAACCTCCAAACTCTGCAGTTCAGCTGCCCTGAGATTGCAAGAAGTTAAAGTGAGCACCTCATCAGGAACAAAGGCAGGTGACCTTCACTCAGAAACATCTATTTGAGCATCTGTGCCCTGAAGAGCAAACAAGATTCAACTTCTATGTTTTTGAAGTTACTGTTGGTGTCATAAGAAAAATCATTGTTGTTACTGTTGTCTGTCTATTGTTTCTGCTGCCTGATTCCAGTTACTCTTCTTGAGATACGTGTGTGTGTGTGTGTGTGTGTGTGTGTGTATGTGTGTTGTAGAGCCTTGATTTCCCTCCAAGTAACCATGCCTTCCCTCTTATCAGGCCACATGCTTTGGATAACATTTTGCATGTTGTGGAGTACATGTAGCCAACTGTGGAGATCATGGACTGAGCAAATGAGGTCTGGTTCCATTTCTCTAGCACAAAGAGAGAAGTGTCTAAGAATCAGGACAAAACAAAAGAAGCAGAGTCTGGAAACAGGAGAGGGTAAAAAAAAAGATTCTAGTGATATTGAGTCCCTTCATCAACATAAACCTGAAACCAAGTCTACTTGCAGTAACTGAATTCTTCATTCATGTTTTCATTGAAAAATATTTATCAAGCTCATCTATGTACCTTACTCTCTGCGAGAGCCAGAGATACAGTGTGGTTCCTGATTTCCATGACATGTAAAAGGCAATGACCAATCAGTGTGATAAGTGTGATAAGTGCCCAGACATGACAAAGCTGCATGGGGTGCACCTAGAAGAGCAACCTAACTCGAAGGAGGTGATCTGTGTTCTAGAGGGAGAAGAGTTTGAGATCTGTGCTTTGAGATCTGTGCAGACTCTGATTATTGTAAATAATATCAGCATGTGCATGAGTCATCCCAGGCTCTGACCTCTCACTTCTTTGACCCGTTCCTAGATAGTGATTTTCTCCACCGGACCATCCTTTGACATAGCACTTCATGAACTGCAATTATACCTGGAATTTCTGTTCCTTTGAAAAAATGAGCCAAACATCCCACTCTCTGAGCACAATTTCAATGTTCCCAATTCTTTCACTCTGTGCTTCCTCCAGATAGTAGACCCCTTTATTCCCTATCACCACACTCTATCTTCAGGTGTTTCCCTACCCAGTTACAATCCTTAGATCCTTATTTCAACCCTCATCAGTGTCTTCCCTTACCCTATTTTCCATCGGCCTCACAAACCTGGCACATCACTTATCATATAGTATTCTAATTGCCTACTTAATACTTTATCTTCTTTGTGAAACTACAGCCTATAAGAAGCAGGGACTTCTTAATCACCATTGGATTCCCAGTGCTTAGTATCATTTTGCTTTACAAATAGCAGACAATTCACAAACTCATCCACCCAAAACAGATCTCTTACAAACTTCTATGGACGGATATCATGCTGAGCGACTACAATTTGATGATCAGAAGATAGAAACCCAGCCCTGCCCTCATAGATCTAGACTGTAAGGTGTATGAGAGTAAGATGGTGGCAGCTCTGCACTGAGCAAGACATAGTCCAAGAAACCTCGTCAGTAACCAGCAGCAAACAGAGTGGGGATCACTGCACAAAACTTGCAATTCAAAGAATTAGCTGCCAAGTAGTTAACTCCCTGACAAATACCTGATAAATAACTTCTTTTTCAAATACATTGAGGAAGCTGCCCCTTAATGTTGGAGACTTTGACACTTGTTACATACTTACTAAGAGTTGGCCAAAAAGTATAAAAGGGATAAGAAAGTCTTGATACGTTTCCTTGGCAACATGGTTAAGGGAGAGCGATCACACAGGAAATGGTAACTCTTTTTAATATTATCCTTCTAATGTGGAATCATTTTCAACAAGTCCTACTGAGAACATGCGTTATATCTCCCCCTGGGATTTTTCTGGCTTGTGCTTCTCAAAGATCCATAAACATTGAACACTAATAACAGAAAAGGAAATAGAACACACCTGGTGAAATGTTTAGATGTTAGATGATGCTAAACTGGGAGAATATGCAAATGCCTCAAAAAAAAAGACAGAAGAAAAATTACAAATGGCAGTAATATGGACCCAAATAACAAAATAACATTCAAATCTCAAGTTTACAAATTAATATACTTAGGGAATAAGCACACACTAAAAAAGAGAAAATACTAAAATGAAAACTGCATAGTAACAAACACTAAATTAGGTAAAAATTTTAAATATGAAAGGGTATGGGCCCCTGGCTGGCTCAGTCAGTAGATCTTGAGACTCCATCTCAGGGTTGTGAGTGAAAGCCCCATGTTGGATCTGGAGCCTACTTAAAAAATAAAAAATAAAAATAAATAAATAAAATATGAAAGGTAACTATAGACTAATTTTAAATCTAGGGACCCAGAAAAAAAACATTGAAAAGGACCCCGTGATCAAAACAGGATGCATTAGTAGGGTCCTGTGTCAGAAGAGGGTGGTCTTAAATGTGGGTCTGGGCAGAATTCACTGTTAAATGAAGTAACAAAATTAAAATACTAGTTGATTTGTATACAAAAAAAAAAAAAAAAATGAGGAGGGGACCAGAGAGTTAGTTTCTCAGGGATTCTAGGGAAAGCTCAAACTCCCTGTACTGACTGGTAGCCCAACATAGAGGAAAGTGAGCAAACCTGAAAACTCAAGATATAGAAGAGGAAGAATTAAACACATACAAAGGAATTTAAGAACATGAATATCTATGGTTTAGACAGGATTCAGATCAAGCGGGGGAGTTTGTGAATAATATGTAGAAAAAGTGTAAACAATCAGGAAAAGAGAAATATTAGATATAGATAACATCCTATTGTTACCAGAGCTCCAGGGTACAAGATCTTACACCTTGCCCCTGGGTCCCAAACCAGATTGTGCCACTCACTGCTGACAAAATGTGAAGGCAGAGAGACCAGTGGTGGTGAAATAAAGGATTTTACTTCAATGAGGCCAATGCCAGGAAGACAGCAGACTTGTGTCCCAAGAACTGCTGAGAATACTTCTAAGTTTATATAGGGAAAATGCAGAGCAAAGATTGATGGGTATGTGCAGCTGAGCAGCAAAAGTCAGGTTGATCATTATCTTGGGGTCAATCATGTGGGGTCTTACTGACATCAAGGCAGTTGTTATTGCTTAAGGGGGTAGTTTTGGTTCCCATCACAGGAGGTTTTGCCTACATGCCCCCTACTGGCATTAACTGAGAAGATAGAGGGGAAAACAGAACGATTAAGAGGAACAGGCTGAAGGCAAAATGGAGTCAGTCAGGGCAATGACTGGTTCCTGCTTCACTATTTGATCTGTTTCTCTGAAGAACCCTGGTTAATACAGCAGCCTTCTTTTCTGTTGTTTATGAGTCCTTAAATCAATATCTGTCTCTCTGCCTCTTTTTTTATTTAGTTATCCACTAATCCAGATGGTGAAGTGGGTAGTAACCACTTGGTCTGTGGCTTCCCTATGCCAGTCTTTCTACTTGTAGACCAGCATTTCTCCATCTAGTGTGGACAGCTCAGATAAATCTTCAGACTGTGAGGTTTCACATGATCCCTGGTCTGAGACAGCTGTGCTGTCTCCCATCTGCTGGTTTCAGCACTCAAGTTCCTGTGTCCCAGGCAAACTGGGATGGTTGGTCTTATTACACAACACATTGTGTTCAAAGACCTCTCCTCACACAAAATCCTCCTCAAGGGGGATCCCTGGGGCTTACACATTGGGTTGTGAGAGCTGATGGGACTCTCAAGGCCACTGAAGAGTCACCACTCACATTCTTGCCTCTGTGAATGCAGCAGAGCCCAGAATGGAAGAAGCGTTGCTTCATAAGAAACTTGCTGAGCTGGTGAGGACATGCTGTTTCTCCTGCTGGGATCTGGTTTTGAACAGGATTATGGAATAAAAGGAGAAGAGGGGGAAAGAATTTGTCCCAATACTCACAGTTAATTAGACAACCATACCAATTTAATTTTGCAATGAAACATATTTTCTGCAACTGAAAGACAAGTGGTAAGGCAAAGCAGCTGCTTAATGATGTGCATAGCTGTAAGTCTGACTTTAGTGTTTAAGACGAAAGGCAGCCACCTAGCCACAAAGTGCAATTCATTAACATTAAACTGGTCAGATTCCATTACTGTGAACTTCCACCAACACAGAAGCAAGATGGGTATTAGCTAAGCCTTGTTAATCACTTAGGTGTGTGGAGATTTTCAACATGACAGCATCTGTTGCTGTAGGATCTGACTCCTAACTTAGCACAGAAAAGGCTGAAATTCAAGTGCCTTCAGAGGACAGTGGTAACAAGGAGCTATGCAATCTGTCCTTTGGAAGCCTGGAAAGTCATAGATATCAGAAATAACACATAATTCAGAGTGCACTTGAAAGCTAAATACTGGGGTGGGTGGAAAGCCTCTTTAAGGAGCAGATGGACCTTCAAGTCCCCATTTCCCAGTCTGTGTGGTTAAGTCTTCCCCTTACGCTCACTCCTGAGGAGACCAAATGCTTACTCTTCAGAGGAAAGGAATCTGAACCACCCTAGACTCAAGGACACCTCATACAGTGGAGGGCTGAAGCAGGGCGATGAATTGAAAGGCTTCATACAGAGTTACTGAGAAACCCTCTTCTCTTCTCCTGCCCAGCCCGAGAGCTCTAGCAGCCAGACCCATTCACCTAGGAGTCTCTCATGAAAACCTGAACTCCAAAAGAAAGATCTACAGATATTGATATTTGGGAGCTCCAAAGAAAAACTCAGATGTGCCCGACAGCCCTTTGGCAAACCCACCAGCCAGTCAGCCCTGCCCTTTTATGTAGAGCATATAAACCATGTCTTAGTACTTTGCTTTAAGTATCAAAAGACAGCCTAGGAACACCTAGGAATTGAGGAAATCCTCCAACATTCAAGAGACCAAAACAAAAGTCTAAAATAAATAAAGAACTCCAAAACCAAATTCAATAAAGGAGCAGGAGAGAACTTCAAAGAAACAGAGAAAGATGAGATATATGGCAAACAAAAAAAAAAAGAAAAGAAAAGAAAAAGAAAATTCCAAGATCAAGAAAGAGATAAAAAATGTTTAAATATAACACTGCTTTTTTTTTTAATCCATAGAAGAGATGGAAAATAAAGCCAGGAAATCTCTGTGAAAGCAAAGCAAAAAAACACAGAGATGGACAACAGGAAAGAATCGATAAGAAAATCAGAGAATCAGTCCAGGGAATTCCACATTCAATCAACACACATTCCAGAAACAAAATAAAACAGAGGGGAAATTACTATGAATGAGCTAGTACAGGAAACTTTCCCATTCATGGAGTGGGGCATGGGACCCTCTGATTTACAGTCAGTCAGAAGTTCAGGTAACAATCTGGATTTGCTGTGGGTGTCTGAAGGGGAGGGCGGTCTTACCGGACTAAGCCAGTAAGCTGTGGAATCTGACTCTACCTCTGGTTAGATGGTGTGAGACTGAGTTGAATTGTAGGATACCCAGCTCGTGTCTGAACATGGCTTGATGGTGGGGGGAAACCGTCTCCCACATAGTGGACTTGAGCCTGAGGCCCTTTAGTAACACTCGAGAGAAAACTGATAGTCTCTATCCCAAAACATGTTCCCATGATTTGAAAGGAAGGCAGAAGAGAAGATATAGACATATATCACATGCCTTAGTGTATCAGAGCTGGATTATATAATCTACTCACAGAAGGGAACATCACTTGTCTCACATTTGTTTTCAGCAGAAATCTGCAGGAGTTAAGTAGCAATGATTCCTTTCAATTCTGCTACAATTTTCACTGCATCCTAACATCTCCCTGACACTGAGACCACTATTAGTTGCTATTCATGATTGCATTTTTATAGTATAGTACTTGCAATTTTTTATAGAATAGTCTTTTTTTAATGTTGGTTTATTTTTGAGACAGAGAGTGACAGAGCATGAGTGGGGGAGGGGCAGAGAGAGAAGGAGACACAGAATCTGAAGCAGGTTCCAGGCTCTGAGCTGTCAGCACAGAGCCCGACGTGGGGCTCGAATCCACAGCCAGCGTAATCATGACCTGAGCCAAAGTCAGATGCTTAACTGACTGAGCCACCCAGGCACCCCGATAGTATAGTATTTTTAAGAATAGGCATAAAAATAAAATAAAACAAAACACCTCTCTACACCCATGAAGCAACAAGAAAAATAGAACAAGAGTACTGAATGTTTCAAGGAAAATGGAATAAATATCCTTTTTCATCACAGAAGTGAAGAATACACCTGTAAATTTAGGGTATGCAAACAAAGCATACTTTCTTGCACATTCATTTGCTTTACTTTCCTGTTACAGTTTAAATTGTGTCCCTCTGGTAATTTATGTTGAAGTCCTAACCCCTTATACCTCAAGATGTGACCTTATTTGGAAATAGGGTCCTTGCAGATGTGATTAGTTAAGATGAAATCATCTTGGAGTAGGATGGGTCCTTAATCCATTAGGACTAGTCTCCTTAAAAGAAGAGGAAAACCAAAGAGAGAATGCCATGTGATCATGGAGGGAGAGACTGAATTGATGCCACCACAATCCATTGAATGCCTGGGGCTTTCAGAAGATGAAAGGGGCAGGAAGGATTCTCTTCCAGAGGCTTCAGAGACAGCATGCCCTGGCAACACCTTGATTTTACACTGTGGGAGAATGAATACCTTTTGTTTAAAGTCACCCAGACTGTGGTGTTTTGGTACAACCGCCCTAGGAAACTTCCAAACCCCTGTGGTCCAGCTTCCAATTCAGAACATTTCTGAGTACGAAAGATAGGAGAGGACACCACAAAACTCCTTACTCAAGTCCTGCATTTGTGTTTTTGAATAAAGCCTTCCTTCTTGAATCACATATCTAATGATGACACAGCAGATGGCAGAAATCATTCTGATTCTGATAGCATCATCACTCAGCGGGTCACGAACAACTCATTACCAGTTAGTGCAGGCGGGCATAGGGCTGCAGATTTTCTAGATTGTCAAGTGCTGTAGAAGCCGTAGTCCCATTAGAAAACTGGGTTCTCCAAGGAGGGGCATGTGAGCACTACATATCACAAGGGCAAGCTAAGGTCAAAAGTGAGAGCTCTCAGCAGCTAGGAGGGAGCAAATCTGAGGTAAGCCAGCTGGGGTTACAATCCAGACAGAAGGGCATGAACCGAAAGATCGTTTCATCAAGCAGGGATGGGAATGTAGTCTTGGGCTCAGAATAAATAAGTAAATCCTCACACGGAGCAGATTGGAGGATAACAATGTATTCTAGGACAGAGGGGAGCTGCTCTCTGTGGAGATGGAACTAGGAGGGTGAGGCTGAGAGCAGGTGTGGTCAGGCCAGGCCAGGCAGCAAAGCGAACCCCCCAGGCAGCACAGCTACGGGGGGGGGGGGGGGGGGTGTCTTCTGGCCCGTGGTACCTTTTCTCAGTGCTTGTGAATATCACCGCAATCAAAGTGACAATGAGAACATCTATTTGAATTAAGTACCTAAACCACGGCCTGGGGATTCGCTAACAAAACACGCTGTATTGTCGATAGTAAGAAATAGCACCTTAGGCCTATAAATGCCAGGTTGTTGGGGAAGATGATGTTTTAATTGCCTGTTGGTAGTCTAGCCCTGCTTCTTATCTCACAATTCAGGGCTTAATGTCTTTTCATTTGCGTTGTGTCAAAACCGCCCTCACTGCATTGTGTTTGTTACGCTTTCTCTAGCTTGTACAGATCACATACTTTTTCATTAGGGGATTACAATTTGTATCTTTATTTCCCATCATGTTCAATCAGTTATAAGTCTCCCAAATAATTTCTTTCTCCTATATATACAAAGGCACATCAATACTAAAAGGCTAATTAATTTGGACTTTCATCCTTTGTTGTTTTCCTGTCCTTTTTAGTAAAAGGGCTGGAGCACATCATTTGCTAGTCACTTTTATAATAAGCACTAATTTTTGCTCTTAGATAGTTATTGATCTAAAGAGCCAACCATAGGAGAATCATTAAGAAAATGAAACAATTCCCCATGATGGAAGATTAGCCACCACTATGCATGAGGCTTCAACATAATTTTTTATATCTTGGGGAAAGACTTGCAGTAGGATAAGTGAAAAATCATAATATAAAATACAAATATAGGATTGTTCCAAGTGTACAGAAATATATATATTAAAATCTAGGTAGTATTTTCTTTTTCTTGTTCATTCTTTCTGTGCTTTTCAAAATTCCAGTAATGAGCACATACTGTTTTTATAATCAGAAAAAGATAAACTTAAAAAAAATCTTTGGAACTTAAAGGGTATTCATGTTACCCAATTTTATAGTACTACTTTAGAAGCATTCTTATTTGCATTCAAAGTTCTTGAAGAATTATTCCCAATGAAAAAGAATAGAAAACAAATAAATATTTACATTAGTATCCATGTCACAACATTCACACATGGCCTGCAGCCCTCGGGAAGGCATGTCCAGAATAACACTGGAACCCAGGAAGAGAGTCTTCAAACTGATTCTTACAGGGCTGTGGGGGTGGGGGTGGGGGCACCTCGGTGGCTCAGTTGGTTAAGTGTCCGACTTCGGCTCAGGTCATGATCTTGCGGTTCATGAGTTTGAGCCCCGCATTGGGCTCCGTCCTGACAGCTCAGAGCCTGGAGTCTGCTTTGGATTGTGTCTCCCTCTCTCTCTGCCCCTCCCCCATTCACACTCTGTCCCTCAAAAATATAAATAAACATTAAAAAACATTTTTTAAGTGTCAGATGGGAAGTGTTCCAAGCCTCACAAACCCATATCTATGATAGCTCCTCAGCGTTCCTATTGCAGCACAACAACCACAGGCAATGTGTAAATGGGTACACATTGGCTGTGTTCCAATAAAACTTTATTTACAAAAACAGGTAGTAGCTTGCCAACCTGGGTACAAAACAGTGTTTCTTAAACTTTAATGTGCACATGAATCACCTGGGGTTTTAGCTGAAAAGCAGATTTTGATTTAGTAGGTGTACAGTGGAGCATTTCTAACTACCTTCCAAGTGATACCATTGCTACTGGTCTGAGGGCAACACTCTTAGTAGCAAGACTGAACATCCATTAGCCACATAAGATAGAGATGAAAGAGTCATGAGACAGACCTCTTTAGGAGAGAAGAAATACATTATAGTTGCCCATAATACATCTGCATTATAGAATAACACTTTGCTTATTTTTTTTTTTTACCTTATGCCTTGTTTTATAAAATCAAATTTAGGGCATTAGCGGGAGATAGACTACTTCAAATATCTAAAAATAGCTTACTGAAACAAAATATATAACTTACTTTGATACAGACAAAAATGTATTTATTTACTCAATAAGCATTTATTGCAACTGGACACTAGCTTGTCAATTGCTTGAAATACATTGATAAAGAGAGCACAGTGCTGCCTTCAAGGAGCTCATAATTAAGTGGGAGAATCAAGCACATAAAGAAATAATTACTTTCATTTAAAAAAAATAAGAGGATCCAAAGTACTTTTGCCTGGAAGCATTCAGATCCCTTTACAAAGAGATGCCATTGGCCAGCACTGAAAATTGAGCCACTTATCCAACTGTGCCACGGATACATCCAACTTCTAACAAGTCACACTAATGACTTCTACAAATATCCCTTCAAACTTTGACAGCCTAAGGTCTTGTTGTGGATGTAGTCCATATTTCCCCAGGACTCATCACTTGAGGTACTCATGAGTTCACAATAACTGAAATAATTCAAGTCTTAACATCTCCACTTGAATGACCAATAGACATCCCAAACTCCACATGGCCAAAACCAAACTCCTGAAAGCCCCAAATCTGCACTAGCAATATCTTCCTATCTCACTTGATAGCAACTGCATTCTTCCCATTAATCAAGTCAACCATCCTCGATGCCTCCCTCTAACACAAAAAATCTTGTTAGCTTTACTTGCAAAATATATCCAGAATCTAACCATTTCTCACCACTTTCACTGCAACCAGCTTCTCTAAGCTTTCATCTACATTACCGCACTACTATCTTGGCTGACTTTCCAGATTCTATGCTAACCTCAACAGAGCAGCTGAAGAGATACATTTAAAGTTAAATATAATCATGTCATTCCCTATTCAAAACTCTATAGTATCTCCCATTTCACTCAGAGTAAATCCTTACAAAGGTCTACAAGGCCCTTGTGATCTAGACCCAGATCACTGTTCTGACCTTACGCTTATTTTCTCCCCCGTGTTTACTCCCCTCCAGCCACACTGGCCTCATTGGTCTTGCAAGAACATGCCAATCACCTTCCCACATTAGCACCATTGCTCTGGCTATACCTGCTACCGGAAACACATTTCTGTCAGGTGCCTGCTTCATCTCCTTCAGTTCTTTGTTTAGAGATCACCTTCTTAATGAGTCGTAGCCTAACCACCTTCATTCCCCACACCTATACGCCTAATCTCACTTATCCTGCTTCTTTAAAAAAAAAAAAAAAGTTCTATAGCAGGGTGGCTGGGTAGCTTAGTCAGTTCAGCATCCAGCTTGACTTCAGCTCAGGTTTTGATTCCAGGGTTGTGGGATTGAGCCCCACATTGGGCTCTGTGCTGAGCATGGAGCCTGCTTGAGATTCTCTCTCTCTCTCTCTCTCTCTCTCTCTCTCTCTCTCTCTCTCCCTCTGATCCTCTCCCTCATTCTCACTCTCTCTCTCTCTAAATAAAAATAAATAAATAAAATTCTATAGCACGTATCACTCCCTAATGTACTAGGTAATTTATCTATGTGTTATTTACATTCTTTATTGTATTAGTCAGCTTGGGCTCCATAACAAAATATACCATATACTGGGTGACCTAAGCAACAGGAATTCATTTCTCACAGTTCCAGAGGCTGGGAATTCCAAGATCAAGGTGCTAGCGAATTTGATTCCCTGGTGAGGGTTTTCTTCCTGACTTGCCGACAGTCATGTTTTTACTGTATCCTCACGTGGTAAAGAGAGAGGAAGCAAGCTCTCTTATGTCTCTTCTTGAAGGACACTACCACCATCACGAGGGCCCCACCTTCATGCCTTCATCTGAACCTAATTATCTCCCAAAGGCCCCATCCCCCAAAATCACCACATTGGGGGTTAAGGCTTCAACATACAAATTTTAAGGGTTCAGTTCATAGCCTGTATCATCCCCTCCTCCTCAGTTTGTGTAAACCCCACAAGACTGGAATCTTTGTTTTGTTCACTGGTATATCCCCAGCCCCAAGAAGACTGTCTCACATAGATTTGCTAATGACTGAATGAGGTCTATCTATCCCACTATACCAATATAGAACCTTCTGCACCCCATCAAAGTCTTGCCCAGTAATTTGGGGGGGTCTCCAGGAGTGTCTCCAATAAGTTCATATATAGCTCTCTCTGCTCTTTGCCCTGCTGATGGCTCCTGTTCATGATGATTCTTGAGGGAACCTCCCCCTGACACCTACTGCCAGTCCCACAACCACCATAGCCAGCCCATACCTGTGTCAGGAGCAAAGCCTCTTGAAGTTCCAAAGCAGCAAAGCTGTGCTAGATTTCCTGCAGCCCTTGCTGAGCTGAACATTGTGTTCTGGAAGTAGTGGAGAGAATGCTCATCTTTCTCATTTGTGGTCATGCGTTGTCACTGAGGCTTGCGTACAGAAGCCTGTGGGTGACTGGTCCTGCAGCCTCCTCCAAAGGGTCAGAAATGACTGAAATTCCTCCAACAGACACCACTTCAATTTATTCATTCCAAGATAGTGCTTCCAAGTTGTGCTAATGGATGGGGTAGACAAAGTAAATGTTTTCCTTTGTCAAGATGTTCTCAGGTTGTTGAGTGCTGCTGCTATAGGTCCGAACCATTACTGTGGTATCCAAAATGTTAAAGCTAAGTGAAAAATCAAATACCCAGCAAGCCATACCTAATTTAAAGCACACAAGGTACTTGTACTTCCTTGAAGGAAAGGCGCTAAATGAATAAATGTTCTTGTTATACATTATTCAGAGGCAATTTGAATACACATCTTGTTATACATTATTCAAATGCAATTTTTCACAATAACAAATAAATACTCTAAAATGCCCCAGTGCCAAAGGATATATCAATATTGGATGACGTTCATTCACAATATTTTATTTAGAAACAATTTAAGAATCAGAGTCATTCTATTACTTTTATAAATGTAAATTTGGTGGATTTTTTCTTTGTTGAATTACATTTCAATTCCCTTTTCCTCCAACCAATCTAACTGCAGTGCTTCTGTCTTCATTGGAGGCAGGATCAGCATATCAGACATGGAATCAAGCATCTCAGCTCTGGTAACAGTGGGCCCATGTGATCATGGGCACCGTTGCTGTTTCCTAACTTCCTTGTTGATAAAATAAAATGGTTGGATCAGATCACCTCTAATACCTTCTCCAAAAATATATTTTCATGATTCCACATTTTGAAGAAAAAGCGACACAATGTTAAGAGTTGGAAATGACCCACTGTTAGTGTACATTCAAACTCAACATCAAGTAGTAAATTGTGACTTCAATTCATCTTTAAAAATTCAAAAATTACTTATTTCTAGGCATCATTTAAAATTTTCACATAAATTATTGGAAAATAGCTTTTTGAGATATTCTAAACTAACATAATTATTCCAGTTTTACAGATTCATTCATTTAATCAGGTGGTCACCCAATATCTTTTGAGCACCTATTAGGTGCCTGGAATTATGTTACGTCCTGTGTATGCAAAGTTACAACATAGTCTCTCCTTTCAAGGATTAAATAAATAAGATAAAAGCAATGGCAATAAATATACTGCAAGTGTCAGGTAGAAGTCTATATAGGGTCCAAAGTGAATATAAGGAAAGAAATCAATTCTATCTGGAGGGAGGGGTAAGAAACGTTTCCCAGGGGAAATGGGGTTTGACCTGAGACTTGAAAATGGTGAGGAGGGTGAAGGTCTTCTGAGCAAGGAAGATACACCTGCAGAGACAGTAAAGCACAAGCGAGGGTGGCCTCCTTGGGTGTGCAAGTACTTCACTAAAGCTGGGGCCTTGGTGTAAGGAGGGTAGATAAGGGCAGGCTTCCCATGTCATGCTAAGGAGATAGGTTTTATCTAGCACCTAGAAGAGTCATTTAAGGATTGCAAGCAGAATAACTTGATTATCTGTGGGTTGTTGAGAGCTTCATTATTCAAGCTTCCTTTCAAAGTTGAATCAGATCATGGCCAAGAAAGGTGGGGGGTGGTGTATTGGTTTGTCAGGACTCAGTCATATTGGCTTTAATAGTCCATAAATATAGACTTATTTTACCTCACTTACCTTTTAAAGGCCCCATCTCCAAATACAGTCACATTCTGACGGGGGTTAGAACTTCAGCATAGGAATTGATTCAGCTGGTGTCAGATGGTTTAGGCAGGAGCTGCTGTAACTGTCCAGCAAAGGGACGGTGAAGGACGTGAACCAGAACAAGAGCAGTGGGAACACAGAGGTTGTGATGGGAACAGGACACATTATAGAAGTCCTGGTCACCACCGAGATCTGGCAGGAAACAGCAAGAAGAAGCAGGAGGACTCCCAGATTTCTGATAGACGGTAGGGCTCCCTGAAAGAGGAAGGATCAGGTAAGAGGAGGAGAGTTTGAGTTAAGTTCTTCGAGGTTTAGATATGATATGTTTTCATTGATTTTTAAACATTTTTTTAAAGTTTATTTATTTATTTTGAGAGACAGAGAGAGAGACAGAGAGGGAGGAGCAGAGAGAGGGAGACAGAGAGAATTCCAAGCAGGCTCCACACTGGCATTGCAGAGCCTGACCAGTGTTTGAACTCACAAACTATGAGACCATGACCTGAGCTGAAACCAAGAGTCAGACATTAACTGACCGAGGCACCCACGTGCCCCACCATTGATTTTTATACCTATCAATATATCCTATGTATAGACCTTCAAAGGTCATATATTGGAAAGAGGCTTAAATCAAAAAGAAGTTCATTATCCACGCCCACCACCTCCTATGTCATCTTCCCACCCCAGAAACAATCACTTTCAACTTTTTAGCTCTTTCTATTGGTATTTACCTCAATGTTTCTAAATAATATTCCATTTTGTTGATAGGGCTTGACATCATTTTTCCTCTTGAGTTCAGAACTGATTGGCAGGCAGGTATGGAAATCAGGTGGCTGAAGACAAAATATCAGCCTGATTACTGACCAAGCAGATGGGCTTCCTAAGAGCCCACTTTGAATTTAACTTAACTTCCCAGGCATGGCTGAGGTAGACAAACGGCAGACCGAGTATGACCCTGGGAACTACCCTTCAGTGAGGGCAGAGGTACCAGACTCCCACAACCAGGCTGCCTATAGAAAGAGCTCAGAAAAACCTGACCAGGCCTCCTTCCAATTCCCCAATTTACCAATAAGATAAAGTCCAGGTAGAAGGAACAAAAACAGAAAGACATCCCAGCCTCCAAAATAATAGTAGTAGTAATAATAATAATAATAATCAAGAGAGCTCAAAACAAAATCAAGAAAGAATGAAGTTGATGATATTAAGGAACTGTTATTGTAAGTTTATTTATTTATTTTGGGAGAGACAGAGACAGTTCAAGTAGGGGAGGGGCAGAGAGAGAATCCCAAGCAGATTCCACACTTCAGCACAGAGCCCCATGCGGGGCTCCAACTCACAAAACCGCGAGCTCATGACCTAAGCTGAAAGCAAGAGTCAGATGCTTAACCAACTGAGCCACCCAGGCACCCCAAGGAATTGTTATTTTTTATGTGTAATGACAGTATTGAGATTATGCTTCTTAAAAGATTACATTTCTTTTGGCAATAAAATCTGAAATATTTATGGGTGAAATAGAATGATGTCTGGGGGTGTTCCAAATTAATATGAGAGACGAGTGAAGGTTTAGATGAAACAAGATTGGCCATGAGTTGAAGTTGGTCATTGGGTACCTGGACCTTCATTATTTTATTTTTCTTCCTTTTATATCCATCTATGAAATGTTTTCATAATAACAATTTCAAAGAAAAGTAGACATAATTAAGTTACAAAAACTAAGCCAAGTGGGTTTCACCACGGAAGTGGTCAAAAATGACAAAGTTCCTATGAAGTCAAGTGAGATAAAACAGGCAGGATTTCATTTGCTTTGATGATTAGGGAGACATTTATTTATTTCTTGAGCAAGTATTATTTTCCTGGCCCTACTCTGGAGACAGGACATGCTGTGGGAAACAAAACAGAGATGATCCCTGCATTCATAGAAATTATCTTCTAGTAACAATGTGACCTTTCTCAGAACAGTTCCACATAGGGGTAGAGTGTAGCTGTCTCACAGCACCAAGGGAGAGAGTTACAGAGAAGTGAGGAAGTAAATGCCAAAAGAATAAAATGTTCAAGGGAAAAAACAATACAGTAGCTGAAAAAAATATGAGAGACTTGAGAATGAAGGCAGTCTGTGGGGATGGAGCCAATAGCAAGGGAGAGATTATAAAATAGAAAGAATAATAATCAATAAATTCCTGGGAGAGAATTACATCAGACCACAGTAGAGGGATTTTCTTTGAATAAAAAAAGACCATATTTTCCCAAGTTGAGGAAAGCAGGTGAAGGTGGATTCTGTGGGATGAAACTGGGCTCAGATAAGTTAGGCTGACCCAGGTGATACGCATCGTGTAGGAAGTGGGCACAGATGTTCTTACTCCTTGACCACCTGGAGTGCCCGGCCTTCCCTCCAGTCCACGTCAGGGTAACCCCTTGTTATATTGCATCCACTGCCTCAGGGATTCCATCCCAGGCTCTATAGTTTACATAACATGTTATATAACATGCATATATATATATATATATACATAACTTATATATTAGTTAGAAATACATTCAGCAAGGGGCGCCTGAGTGGCTCAGTTGGTTACGCGACCGACTCTTGATTTTAATTCAGGTCATGATCTCACAGTTTTTGAGTTTGAGCCCAGAGTCAGGCTCTGTGCTGACAGCATGGAGCCTGCTTGGGATTCTCCCTCTCCTCTCTCTGCCCCTCCCCCATTCATGAGCATAAGCACTCTCTCTCCCTTTCTCTCAAAAGAAATAAAATATACATTAAAAAAAATAAAAAATAAATGCATTCAGCTACAAATAGCAAGGGGGCTTACAAATAACAAGGAAGCCCCTTAATTCTGAGGCTTGTTCATTCTTCTCCTCCACTATTTTAATTGGTGTTTCATCCTCATAATGTCTCAAACAGGAAAAGGGGGGAAAGGCCTGTACCAGAGGCATATCTTTTATCACAAAAAGCAAAGGGTTTTCCCTGAGCCCTCTAGCAGGCTTCTGCTTATGCATACTGGCTAAAATTATGTCACTTAGCCATTCCTAGCTTCAAGGGAGTCTGGGAAAATGAGTAATTCACTTTACCAAGCTATGTAGTAGAGCTAGAAAAAACCAAGGCGGGGAATGGCTATAAGGTCACTAACCAACAGTCATACCTTGTTGCACTTTCTTACTAGGCTCCATGCTCCTGGTGAGCAGGGCTCATTTCTGTGCCTCTCACCAACATAAGCCATCACTATAGCAATGCTTAGCGGGTGGGGGGAACTTTCTGAACGTTTTGGTGGCTCAGCATCCATCCTTTGTCCTTTCTTTTGACTACAGAAACTTGATTTCCTTTGGGGAATGGCCCCTCCCCAATCCTCAGTCAACGGGTCCTTCCCATCCTTCCAGCCAAGGATGACACAAGGTAGTCTCTTTACCTTCTCTCCTGGAAAGTTAAGACTTCACAGGATGAAAAGGTTGGGAAGCCTGGATGCTGGGAAAGCCTCTCTCTTGCTGCTGCTGCTGCAGCTGCTGCTGCTGTTAGGGCCCTGGAGGCTCCCCGGTTCCTATCTTGGGACCTGGCTTGTGACTACTCCACTCTGTTAGCCACTTCCTACCCCGACCACAAATCCTTTTTTTATTATTCTGTTCCCTTTTTGGACTGCATCGCAGAAGCCTACCTGACAAAAATAGGCATATAATTATTTGATGAATGACTATTGTTTTAACTAAAGGCAAACAAAATGGAACCAAACAAAATGAAGTAAACGAAGTAAGATTCCAACTTTTCATTTTGGGCCAAACTCCTCGATTTGCAATAAGCTTTACTTTTGTGACTACAAAATGTTCCTCTTTGCCAGTCTCTTCATCTCCACTGTCAATAATTGTGTTTTTGTCTGTCTGATTTACTCCCTCTGGTGTTTCCATTCTAATTTCCATGGTCTGCCAAGCCCATGCCCTCCTTTTTCCCTCACCTCCTTCCTTTGAAAAGCACAGTTATCTTTAGACAAGCAGCCATCAAAGGAATGTCTTCCTCACACGTCTGTGAGTTGTCAAAATGACAGATTCTGAGGGATGTTAGATCACTGCCTTGAACGCTGAATGGCACATTTTCTTTTCCTTCAGCTTTGTCTCTGGGATTTACAGTTTCGAGGTCATCTTTGGAAAACTTGGGATTACAGTCAAATTTTGCTAAATGTTCTTAGAGCTTCTAATCCAGGCTGATGGAAGGGCGGAGGAGGGAGGTACTTTGGGAATATTCTTTTCCAACTCTCTTCCCTTTGTAGGATAGAAGGGAGGCCCGTGGGTTGCTGGACTGTCCCAAGGGTCATGCATCCAGCTCTTAGCAGAGCCCACCTGAGCACCAGGTCTGGGAACTCCCCAGTAATTATTCTTTCCACTAGATTACAATGATTTTTGGGGAGGGGGTTTATCTCTTTATTCTCCTTTAGAACTCCACATCATTTGAGATATTAAAATACTTCCACCTAAATTCACTACCCCTAGCCCAAATTATTTATCATCCTCAGCTAAATGGGGTTGCAGGTAGGGTTCTCCAAGAAGCAGACACAGATGGGATTTCGTGTATAGAGTGTTCATTAGCCAGTGACCTTGGGCCAAACACCTGTGGAAGCAAGGGGCGAAATAGGAGTGGACAGAGAGAAAAGTCCACTGTCAATGCAGGCCACTGAGAGCCTGGCCAAGCCCATGGAGAAGCTCTGAAGCTAGAGCAATATTTCAAAGCTGCCCCAAGCTAGGCTGGGATGGTGGGCCCCAGTCACTGGAGATGTTTGGCCCCTGGAAGTGTGTGACCTGGGGCAAGGCAGCTGTCTGCAGCTGAGGCCATTCTCGAAAGACTGAAAGCTGAAGGCTATCAACTGACAGCACTTCTGGCTGCCAGAGTGGCACATCCCTGACCCCCTTGAAGGGGGTCATGTCCATCAGACACAATTACTCCTTTCAATGACTAACCTTTACTGTCCTGGACACTTGTCATGATTCCTGCCCCTGATGAGCTTATAGTCTGATGGGAGAGACAGTTAATAAATCATGATGACAATGTGAAGCATCCGATCATACCCATAGACACACAAGGAGGAGGTGGTCGTTGGCCGACACACAGAGAAGGTGGTGACTGACTCAGGATGGAGAGAACCCAGAGACACACAAGGGCAGGGGTTGAGCCGAGCAGCCTTTGACTTTCTCCATGAGAGGAACCTGCTACTGTTTACATTGTAAAATCTTCATTTTCTTCTTTCTTTTCAGTGTCTCTTCCGTGATACCTTTCCTGTGGATATAATCCTCAATTTTATTTCTCACTCATTTCATGCATTTTCCTTATTTCTTCTAATGTCTAGGGAGCCATTTTTCTCTACTTAAAAAGCTAGTCCCTCAGCCTGTTTTAAGTTAAGCTTTAAAAACTAATTGAGCAACATTTCTGCACATTCACTGTGATTGCACACCTGGCAAACAGCATTTTCAAGGGATCTATCGACTTAACGGGTTCAGGTTCAAATATGTACATAATTAAGTTTCCAATCTTAATAAAAGACATTATAAACTAGAATGCTAAGTAGAAATAAAACCCTGAACACGGAGGGGAGTGGGGAATGGAGTAAGTTAACAAGTATTCACGCTGCCAGATTTGAGAGGTCACATCGCACACTTTACAAAGGGAACGTAATCAGGAAATACAAAACTGGGACTTAGAATTCTGTGGCATAAACACAGGAACGAAAGGGAAAGGAAAAAAAGGAAGAGGAAGAGGAAAGCACCTTGCTACATTCAGACATGAGAAGGGGAAGAAAGGAACACACCGAAGTGCCCTGGAAAATAATTGGCAAGTTGTAAGCCTCCTCCAAGAGCCTGGCTGCTTTCCATTTGCCGCGCAGCGGAAGATCTGTGATAAGCCCTGCGTGCAGAGCCGCGCCTCATTTCCCAGGGGAACGTCCCACACACGGCGAGGGCGAGTGAGGGCAAACCTCAAAGCCACAGAACACCGCCCTGGAACGCTTTCAAGCCCGGCACTTGGACCGCACACTGGCTGCAGCCTTTTGGCAGGTGACAAATGGAAACGCCCTGAAGCCTTTGCTCTCGGTGCCAAGAAAAGCCTGTGCAGTCAGGAACCGACCTGGATCCTGCGCCGAGAGGGCTCTGGTCGGGGGTAGATGCCCTTGGGACACAGAATCATTCTGTTAGGTGCCAAGGCGGCTTCCGAGTGGTTTGACCTTTATATTTGGAATCCCTTTGCTCCAAAGATGAATTGCTGCCTAATACGGCCGAAAGATGTGGCAGGCCTGTCTAAATCCTTGAATTATGTGTGCTCCCAAGAGGAGGAAGCAGAGGATTATGCACCAGTTAAGACTTTGGCACCTTTCCCCATCGCCTCTGAGCTCGGAGTGTCACACGGCAATCCCCAAGCCGACTTTGTGACAAAAAGCAAAGCCAAACCTCAAGCGGGAGCACCAGGTGCTGTTAGAATAACAAAGAACAAATATGTGTGCGTCTGTGGTCTGTGCACACGTCCAGGTAACTGGGAATGGGAAAACAAAGCCGTGAAATCAAATACCCAGCTGGCGCCATAGACTGAAATGTTTGCATTTACAAACTCCAACTTAAAAAGTGATTAAAAAATTTTTTAATAAATTATTCCCGAACACGGCTTCAGCACAGGTTGCATTTGGTACATACAATTTTGTTTAACAACTTAACCATCATTTGAGGGCATCTTTTATGTATCAGGCATAGTGGTAGGAGAGGGTAAAAGGTAAATGTATTTAAGCTCAAAAAACCTTATGTTATACAGGATCCTGGGAAATCATTTTGTGCTCAAAATGGTCATAATTAAACTTTGAATGAACTCAATTATTTCTTTCAAAGGCACTTTCATAGAGATCATCCCTTCTGCCCTTGAGACATCCCTGGGTCCAGGCAGTTTCCCGGCTTTCTGGAGGGGAAACTGTTTCCTCATGTGTGACATTATGATGAGACGCAACAGTAGGGTCTTCTTGCCGGTTCCTCTTGGCACCACACCAGACCCCCCAAAGCAGCAATGTGAGAAGGGGAATGGGTAACCGGGAGAACTCCTAAATCCTAGGACTGAACGGCCCTTTTTATTTTTGCCACTGTAATTGGAGCATGTCCTTTTAAAAAGAAAAACACCTATTTTAATGTTTGCAAGAATGCTTAGGCAAGTAATAATAGTAGCTAATATTAAATATTTAACATGTTCCAGCCACAGAATGCAGTGTTTTACATAATTTTTTGTTTTCATTTAAGAGTCAATGAGATAGATGCAGTTATTATCCTCACATGAGGAACTGGATGCTTAGAGAGACTAAATAACCTGCCGACAGGGGCGCCTGGGTGGCTCAGCTGGTTGAGCATCTGACTGCGCTCAGGTCATGATCTCCGGGTTTGTGAGTTTGAGCCCCGCATTGGGCTCACTGCTGTCAGGCTGTCAGTGCAGAGCTCGCTTCACAACTCTGTCCCCCTTCCTGCCTCTCCCCCACTTGCACTCCCCCCCCACCAAAAAAGAAAATAATAACCTGCAGACAGTTAATACAGGATAGAGCACAGATGCGGACCCAGGCAGTTGGACTTCGCAATTCTGCCTCCCCCTCTTGGCAACAATTTTGCCTTCTTTATCACTTTTCATTAGTGTCTAATAAATGAGAGGATTTTTTTTTTTTTTTTTTTTTTAAGAATTGCGAGGACTACTTGCTTGGAAAAAGTCTCCCTTTGGATACATTTATGGAGTACCAGTTGCCAAGGCAGCCATAAATCTGAACCCTTCTCTCCCACCTTTTAGGGCAGAGGCACTGTGTTCTTTTCTGGACCCCTGGAGCCATTTTCCTCTTCTTGTATCCTCTAGTGTATGGATTTATTTATGGGTCTTTCTCTTCTAGTAAATGATTATACCCAGCAGGGACTTTGAATTATTCATCTTTGGATCCCCAGCACCTATCCCAGTGCCAGCCATATTGTATGTGTTCACTGAAAGTTTAAATGACTGAATAAATAGATTAATCCAGAGGTTTAAATATTTAAAAATTTTTAAACATTTATTCATTTTTGAGAGAGAGAGAGAGAGAGAGAGAGAGAGAGCAAGCAGGGGTGGGACAGAGACAAAGGGAAACACAGAATCTGAAGCAGGCTCCAGGCTCCAAGCTGTCAGTGCAGAGCCCGATGCAAGGCTCGAACCCACAAACTGTGAGATCATGACCTGAGCCGAAGTTGGATGCTCAACCGACTGAGCCACCCAGGAGCCCCAAGAGGTTTAAATATTTTAAAAAATTGATGCAAACTAAGAGAAATCAGATGAATGGGGTGGGACTAGAATTTATGGAGATCTACTATATGCAAAGTAGTGTGATTTGCTGATTTTACCTCAATTAATCCTCAGAACAAGGTTGTGTGGTAATACTATAACATCTCCCATTTTATAGGCAAGGTAATTAAAGCTTAGATGATTTACGCAGGCTGCCCTGGGTCACACAGCTAGTAAAGAGTAGCACTAGAAATTAACCCAGTTCTTTTGGTTTCAAAGCCCATGCTTTTTTCTGTCTGTCCTATCTCCCTTAAGGATGATCTCTATCTTCCCAAATGTTACCTCCAAGATTAAAGAAATCTATTCTTCCTCTGTTGCATCATGTCTCATCTTCTCTCTTAAACTTTGTAAGTATAGTCTCATAATGTTAATCCTTTTAGAATCTCAAAAGCAGGTGATATTAAGTTTCAATTAGTGACTGATTTACTGAATGAATAACCTGATGGATGGATGGATGGATGGATGGATTCATTAACACCTCTCTTATCCTTACTGATAGAACACTGTTGTGGGAAAACTAAGGATTAAACATCTAGCTACAGAGGATTTGTGTCTCTATTTGCACAAGTGTAATATCTGCAAAATTTGCATTAGTATTTTTGAATTTCTTTAATTGATTTTATAGTAAGTATGGAAGTTAAAATTTATTTTTGCCTGTATATTCCTTAAGATATAATTAGAGTTTATGAGAAATACAAATTGCACATTTAGCCACTTTAAACAGTTCATGTAAAATTATATAATTTTAAATGAAATTGCAACTGAGTTTAAAAATAAAAGCCATATATATTGTGTTAGAAAGTGCTATGTTAAATGAATTCTCAAAAGACAGTAAGTTGCTACTTAGTACTCAAAATACCTGGCAGCTTCTTCTGCCCTGCTATTCATTAAAATTGTACCTCAGACACTTTGAGAATTTTAATTTTGCCTTGTAAA
Organism: Cryptoprocta ferox; assembly: GCA_028646485.1. Lineage (NCBI taxonomy): Eukaryota > Metazoa > Chordata > Mammalia > Carnivora > Eupleridae > Cryptoprocta > Cryptoprocta ferox. The sequence goes on along the minus strand of CM053574.1, from coordinate 90,198,679 downwards.
GCAGTGTTAGGATTTTATCCTGAAATTTGTTCAGTAATGTATCTATTTATCTTCCGGAGTCCAGCTCTAGCAGGTCCAGGGTTCCCTGGAGGATGGATGGTGTTGGCGAGAGAGAGTGAGAGAGCCTCAGTTTCTTTCTGACCAGCAGGCAGGCATCTCTGCTCTGTCTGATTCTCTAGCTTTATTTATAGTGAAAGGTACAAGGAGCAAAAAGAGCAGTGTGTGTTTAGTAGATAATTTTTATAATTTTGCAGAACATGGATTCTGCAGAAGTTATAATTCTAATCTTAGTAGTAATGATTGTCATAAAAAACTTAGCTTCAGGCACTCATGCTATTATATGGGAAGGGCAGGTAATTTTAAGCGCATATTTTTTTTCATAGGATGCATAAGACCAAGGTATAGCCCTGAGAAAGCGACCTTTGACCATGAGGCAAACAGCATTGTTTAGTAAAGGTCCGTTTTTTATGAGTAAGGGTCATTAGGCTGTTTATAGCTCTAAGAGAAAGTTCCCAGAAAAACAGGATCCCCAGGAGACATAATGTCTGCGCCAAAGACGATTGATACATTTTTGACATTTATCACAATAGTGACTTTTGCAACGACGCCCAGACCTAGAAAGTAGTGAGTTATCAGTTAATTGCTCAGCTAGGAGGAAAATTATATGTTGCTTGCCTTAGTTGCATTAGGGTGTGTGTATCTAGTTTACTCATCTTTTCCCTGACCAGGTGCAATCACGCCTCAGGGACAGGGCAGGGGGACAGGCCGTTCCTGACACTAATCAGCAAAGCACTCCGAGGTTTGGAGCCCAAGCAAGGAGATAGTTATGATGGGGTAGATACTGGTTGCTGCCCAACGGCAAGAGACCTTGCAAACTTGCCTTAACCTCACTAGGAGTGTGCTCAACCAGTGAGCTCAGGATGGCTCCCAACATTTATCTATCTATCGATTGATTGATATTTTAACATTTATTTATTTTTTGAGAGACAGAGCGTGAGCAGGGGAGGGGCAGAGAGAGAGGGAGACACAGAATCCGAAGCAGGCTCCAGGCTCTGAGCTGTTAGCACAGAGCCTGATGCAGGGCTTGAACGCACGAACCGTGAGATCATGACCTGAGCTGAAGTCAGATGCCTGATCAACTGAGCTACTCAGGGCCCCTGTTCAGTAAATTCTATAGGTCTTCCTCCACCCTTCATTAGCAGGAAGATAAGGAGCCCTCGGTGGGTGAAGACACAGAACCAGAAATGGACGTTGACAATCAGAAAAAAGTTGATCGTTCAGACAGCAGAAGAATGGGAGTAGGTGACAACATGTGATTCCTTGGACTAGGAAGTACAATGGACAGTGGGTTTAAGGGGTGGGCAGAGAACCCTGGGGTCCTTGAGTATGGGATGGTTGTCCCATATGGGACACCATTGATATCAAACCTGTGAAAGGTCCAGTTCGAAGCCAGGAATGCCAGGCACTGACCTCGTATGCTCTGATTTAAAATTCCAAGCTCACATCTACAGAAAACTGATGGTTGCCAGTGGTAGGGGGTAACGGCAGGCAAAATGGGTGAAGGGGGTCAAAAACTACAAGCTTCCAGTTTTGAGATGAACAAGTTCTTGGGGATATAATATACAATATCGTGACTACAGTTAACAATACTGTATTATATACTTGAAGGTTGCTAAGAGAGTAAATCTTTTTTTTAATGTTTTATTTATTCCTAAGAGAGAGAGAGAGAGAGAGAGAGAGAGAGAGAATGAGTGGGGGAGGGGCAGAGCAAGAGAGGGACACAGATTCTGAAGCAGGCTCCGGGCTCTGAGCTGTCTGCACAGAGCCCGACGCAGGGCTCAAACTCACAAGCCGTGAGATCATGACCTGAGCTGAAGTCAGACGCTCAACTGACTGAGCCATCCAGGCGCCCCTCTAAGAGAGTAGATCTTCATAGTCCTCATCACAAAAAAACATAATTCTTAATAATATATGGTGATGGATGTGAACTGGCCCTATTGTGGTGATCATTCCACAATGTATACAAATATGATATACATTCAGAACTAATATATGTTACATGTCAGTTATGCATCAATTTACAAAAAAGAAAAGGATGCTGGGCGCTGGCTGATCCGTCTTGGCTCTTGCCAGAGCTACCGTCTGATATGTGTCTGTCTCATCCGAACCTCACAATGACCCTCTTGGATGGGGACTAAAGGGGTTCAGAATGAGCCTCTTCATAGTGGGCCACTTTGGCATGTAGATTATTTTGAGCTGAGGACAGTCAAGACCCAAAAGACTCAGGATGAACTTTTTACCTCCTCTTTCACTCCTAAAAATGTAGATAGAGAATCTGGTCTGGGAGGAGAGCAATCTCCAGCAAGAGCAATGGAGTGAGGGGAAGGTGTGGTAAGTGGGGGGAGTCAGCAGGGCCTGGGTGTTCCAATCCTTCTCTGTGTCTCACTGTCTCTGCCTGGTGTGACATGCATGTGTTCATCAAGCATTTGTTCTTCCCATCCCTTCTACTCCCTTCTCCTTAGCTCACAAGGGTATATAAGCCTCAACTGCCTGACAGCCAGGGAGCCTCTCATGTGGGGCTCCTGCATGTACTCATTAAATTTGTTTTTCTCCTGTTAATCTGTCTTATGGCAATTTAATTATTAGGCCAAAGAACATAGAAAGGAAGAAGGAAGAAGTTTCCCTCTCCTACTATGGTAGGAAATGATAGGATAAAATAGGCAGAGAGGGAAAGATTAGAACCTGGAGTCTCTGGGTGGGGAGAAACACATCTTTTGGAACAATGTTGGGAGCATCTGACCACAGCAAACCCCCTCAGGTGTAAGGTTCCTCTTAAGAATGTAACAGACCCCACCTGCTTCCCCTCAGGTTCCCCTCAGTAATGTGACAATCAGAATAACTAACTAAAATAAGTACACCACAAAAAATATGTTATTGGAGGGATAGTATGACCATAGTCTGACTCCTCACACAATGGAGTCTAATCAGGAATGGACATCCCAGCACCTAGAGTTATCAAGCCAGTAAGAAAAGAACCTGAGAAGGAAACAAGAGGGAAGGGAAGGGGAGGCGACCAGAACCTTATAAAACAAAGACCCTTACCTCTACTCAGGGGCATTGCGAATGCACTCTCTCTGTAAAGACAGCTTTCATACTATTCTTCCTTTCTGATCTTATACCCTAATAAACATTTGTCTTCTGCTCATTTTATTGTGTCCACCTCTTCATTCTTCAAAGCGGCAAGACAAGGAGCCCCAGGGATGACGTAAAAAATCCTGCAACACTACAGTACTGTAATTGCCGTGTTCTGTGAACTGAGGCTCACAGTTAAATCAAATGACTAACATCTCACCAGGGAGTGATGGATGTGAGGTTCAGACCTCCAGCTGGCATCTGCAAAGCTGCACTCTAACACTAAGGTGCCCCCACAAAGTTCCACTGCACCCAGTTCCACTATTACATAGTGGTACAGGTATTGTGAACCTTGAAACATTTGATCAATAGTATATCTGAATCTCATATGGCAACAGGGCATGTGAAAGAAATTGCTCCTGATGTTTTGCCAGAGCTGTGGGTTCTACCCCTAGGGTCAGTCTCACTACTTACCCTAGGGAACCTGTAATAAAGACAATTTTCCCTGTTGGAGGAAAAGCATTAAAAACAAAATCTTCTCTCAGTCTAGAAAACCTTCTCCACAAAGATAGTAGGGACAGAAAAACAGTTGTATTGCTGAGACAGGGAAACTAAAGGGACCCCATGAAAAATGGCTCTTTTCACCCCTTTTTCTGCTTTTTTTTTTGTTTTTTGTTTTTTGCTAGGACCTATATCCCTGCCTTACACACACCTTATAGAACAGATTATGTATGTACTCTTTTTAAAGGTCAAGGATTTAATGATTTTTCGGTGTCCTCCAGCACAGTAGATAACATCTAAGGAGTGAGAGGTTTCCAAGACAACTGACTCACCAAGGCCCCTGGCTCTGGGCATAAGTAACTTACGGAGGACACCTAGACACTCATCTTTGTTCCTGGATGCCTGAGAAGACTTGTACAGATCCACAATCCTCAATAAAAAGCCCAGACCCCAAGCAAAGACAAGACTCTTTCTTCTTTCCTTTCTGAGTCTTCCAGACACTCGGTATATGCTCTTTCTATGTCTTCAATAAACTCTGCTCTCTTTTCCTCTCAGCTTACATTTAATTTCTATCCCATGCAAAGCTAAGGGGTCTCTTGGCTGGCCTTAAGGGATGACCTCTTGATCGTTGGACCCAGCCTGGGCGCATCATGAGTGTGAGAAATAAGCCCACTGACCCAATCAAAGGAGTGATGCTGAGACTCAGAGCACAGTGAAGCGAGGCTTTAATAAACATTCTTGAAAGAGTGGGTGTCTGAGGGACAGGCACACTCAGGACAGTGACAGCAGGCAATTTATCTCCTAGTGTGCAAGTCCCTCCCCTGCTTCCTCATTGGCTGAGTACTATGGAGGTTACAGCCTTGCCTGGACATCACCTATGCACATGTAAGGCAAAAAGTTGTTTGATTGGAACAAATGTACGATTTCTAAGGTGACAGAGACTTTCAGTCCCTCCTTTGTTCTTCGGTGCATGCTTATTGCAAAGCCCATGAAAATAAGCCTGGGAAACGGAGAGGAAAAGAAGAACCAGGAAGTGAAGTGTCCAAGGGTTTGGGACTCCATTGTGGGGGCAGGCGGGTTGATACACATTTCCAATAGGTGTAAACCTACTGTTAACTAGACAGCAGAGCTTTTATTTGGCATTTCTGAAAATGAATCATGTCCCTTACTTCTCACAATTAATGAATGAGCATTAAGCCTGAATGTGATACATATCACTGGCAGTCTGCTAAGAGACAGCAAAGACAGAAAGAAATCTCACCCCCTTATATGGCCAAGCAGATAGAACCCATTACAAACAGGTTCTCAAGATAAACAATAACTAGTCCTCAAGTAAGGGAACAGCATCATTTCTTACACATAGTTTATTTTTGACTCACATGCTAAGTGAGGTGGTTACCAGAAACTGGGCTTGCCCCTTGGTGAATGTCAAGCCAAAAGACACAGCCAAAGATAGGAGAAGGAAGGGTTTTACCTGCAATAAATAAAGGAGGACATGGGGGATATTTCCCAAAGTAGTGTCTCCCCAATAACAAAACTGGGTCAATTTTAAGCTAAGGATGTGTACGTATTCATGAAGGGGCTGTGTTATGGGAAATACAGCATAGAACTGGGGCAAAACTCATCTTAAGGTGACTGAAACCAGGTCAAAATCATGAGGACCTGTTGGAATCAGCATCATTACTTTTCTGGCTCCGGTATCTGAGTGCTCAAAGGGGTTTATCCAGCAAGGATAACTCCAGAGTACAAGTGGGTCAGTCTTCACTTCTACACATGATTAGGCTATTTCCTGGCCTGCTCGTGGCTCTTTGCTCTTACATTCTTTCACAAGAAGGCTGCAGGCCTAAAATGACTTTTCTTATGTCAAGAAAGCTATGTGTTGTTGTCTTTCTTTTTCTGGGGACTCTGCCTACAGGTCTGTATTAGCTGATTGGCTTTATCTAGTGGAGAAACAAATTCTCATACCTTTATGACAGGTATTTTGCACCTTCAGCAGGGCACCCCGCCTCCCACAGAAACTGAGAGATAGAGGGAGTATATTCCTTGTGTTTACATTTCAAAGAGATGCCTCCCAGGGTCTTGGGAACGGCATTCATGGGTCATCAAGCTGACAATAGGCCTATCTGGTTTTCAAAGGATTTATATACATTTCAAAGAGAGAAGAAACTACCAACAATTACAAGTTTTTCTAAAGTAAAATTCTGAGAAAAAGGAGGGAGAGGAATCCTTCCCTTATTTTCAACAGGGAGAGTTACACCTCTTACTTTTAAGTTTAATTTTTCTTTATTACACACACTCCCCCTAAATCTTCTGATTCTGAGGCTGTGATCTGCATTTCTAAAGCTCTGTGGGAGATTCTGCTAATCAGTTCCTAAAGGTGTTTCTGAGAGTTGCAGCTGGCCACGGGCATCCCAATCCACTGAGGAGACTGGCTGACATGCATATCCCCGGGGCAAAGCTGAGAGCCACAAAATCAGAATCTTGAGGGTGGAGCTGGCAGCTGCCTGTAAGCCAGCCTTCTGGAAGATTCTGCTGGTCTCTAAACATGGGGCATTGACAGTACTGATATTTTGCAAGGGGATACCTACGTCTGGGGAGACCTGATGATTTCCGTAGGCCACACAGACTTGAGTAGTTTGAAGGAATCATTTTCTAGGTCCTCAAATTTTCATTTTTATTCTTCCAAAAACTGATCTTTCTGAATATAATCCTTGTGTCTCCTCTGCTACTTCTTCCTCTTCTTCCAGGCTGCTCAGGGTCATCTTTCTCTCTCTTACAACAAAGGAAAGGCATTTATGGCTGTCCCATACTATGATAGAAGAAGATAGGATTCAGTAGGCAGAGAGGGAAAGATTAGGGCCTGAGATCATCGGAACAATGCTCGGAGTGTCCGACCACAGCAAACCCCCTCAGGCGTAAGGTTCCTCTTAAGAATGTAACAAATCCCACCTACTTCCCCTCAAGTTTCCCTCAGGAATTTGACAAAAGACCTAAGTAAGGCCATAGACTACCCCTCACACAATGGAAATAAGTCAATCAGGAATGGACAACCCAGCGCCCAGAGCTATCAAGCCAGTAAGGGTAGAACCTGAGGAAGAACTAGGGGGAAGGGAAGGGGGAAGGCTGACCAGAACCTTACAAAACAAGGACCTTTGCCTGTAGTCCTCAGGCATTCACTTTGCAATGTCCCCTCCCTGTAAAGAGAGCTTTCCTACTATTCTTCCTTTCTAATCTTATATTCTAATAAACGTTCATCTGCTGCTCATTTGTGTCCACCTCTTATTCTTCAAAACGGGGAGACAAGGAATCCTGGGGATTGTGGTGAAAAATCCTGCAACAATACCCCTATCTGAAAGCAAAATGCTTTCGATAAAAAATATATACATTTAGAACTAGAAGAAGAAGGGGAAGGAAGAGGAGAAAGGCATATCTCTTAACTTCCACGAATCCTAAAATGTTGCTTTCTTCCTGGTTGGGGAGAGGGAGTGGCAGTGGAGAAGATTCAAGAAGAAATATCCCCTGAGGGAGAGACCTGGAGCTTCGGTGAAGAGAATTTGGCTGAGAGACCCCCTAAGTCATCTTCTTTCACTGTGACAAACACACAGCCAGGCTCCATCTACCTTAGAATTCAGGAGTGAGATGAATGTTTAAAAGAAAGGTATTACATACCATGTTTGTTGATTTTGGGGGGAAAAGAAAATTAACACATTTTCTGACCCCCAAACCTCCACACTTTTATTTGGCTGACTGGTCAGGCATGAGCACTGGCCTTGGCTGACCTCTGGAAAATGGAGAACATTCTCCAAAAGCTGAATGAGTTAAACGTGCAGCTCCAAGGTTTTGAAGAAAATACATAAATACATTAAAAGCACAACATATACAACATGGGGAGAATTCTATCTTTGCAACTTCTAAAATCCTCATATAATTTTTTTATATCACCTTACAATTATGCCAGAAGTCATCTGGTTGATTTTGTTTTATATTTTAATGTTTAGGGATCATGTGTCGAAAATGTTTAAAATGCATAGCTGTAAAAGACTCGGATGCCTAAGACCTCAGACAAACACCCCATTCAGAGCTACCCAACCCAGAACAAGCAGAGACCAAAAGAAGGAAGCATTCTCCCCGCCCCCCCCCATCTCACCCACTCACACCCCTACCCTACCGGCAGCACCAGCACCCGCAGCTCTTATATTTGTGGTAAGAGTAACAAGATCTTGAAGGGTCCTAATAAAAAACTTACTATTAGGAAGCCCATATGATGCTGAGCCCATATGATGCTTCCACAAATGTGGAAAGGTATAGAAATTAGAAGAAGAAATGTCAAAGAAAATTTTCTCATACCTAGAAAATTTTACCAATTCCTTGTATATGGAAGGTGCTTATGAACTTACCTATTTAATATATGATTTATTAATTTGTTAATTTTTAAAGCTTATTTATTTATTTTGGGGGAGAGAGAGAGCAAGGGAATAAGAAGGGGAGGGACAGAGAGAGAGAGGGAGAGACAGAGAGAATCGCAACCAGGTTCCTCACTGTCAGGGTAGAGCTGAACTGGGGACTCGATTTCACAAACCATGAGATCATGACCTGAGCTGAAATCAAGAGTCAGACACTTAACTGACTCAACCACCCAGGAACCCCTATTAATTTATTATAATTAATTGTTATGTTCATTACATCTATGAGGATTTGTTTTGGCAGAGAGTAACAAACTTATTCTCCCTTAAGCAAACCGTATTGGGATTAATTAGGATCCTGGGGTATCTCACAGGATCCAAGGGAAGAGACCACACTAGCCTCAGGAAATGGGTATAAACCAGATACTGGTGAGGACCTCAGTTAATTCTCTTAGCTCCCCTCTCCCTTCCCTGTGAGCATTAATGCTTTCTACTCTATCATAGTAGATGGGTTCTGATAAGGGGGTGGGCTGAAGACAAGGAACAAACTAGCACACACCCCTTCCCCTCCAAGGTAGTTTGTGTGTGATATTCCTCAGGCACTCCTGGCTATTCAAGGACAAAGGAAAGAAAATAAAACAAATGACCAACTGATAGAGATCATGGTCATACAGGACATGGGTCTCCACCAGTTTACAAATATCTTAGTAAATTATAGGAAAAAGGAAATCTTATCACTAGTCTAATCTCCAGAAACCTATAAACTTGGTTTCCTGAAGCCCCAACATCACCCCTCCATAATGATATGGGAAACAATGGCAGAAGGAAATGGCAGGTAAAATTAAATTTCTTTAACCTGCAGCCCACTGACAGATACTAGAGGCTGGCAGAGTAAAACATTTCTCTAGGAACTCCCTACTGTCTTAATGTTACTGCTTTGCTAGAAGGAAAAACAACCTTAGCTTGACAATAGCCAGGCCTCCAGTATCCTGTGAATCTTCTTTAGCATATGGAAATCTCTTTGAAAACTTCCCCTTGACTTTACCTCCCCCAACTCCTAAATATATAACCAGTCTTTCCACAGGGTCTAGGGCAGCACTTTCTGCCCACTGGTACTGTCCCCATGCTTTAATGAAATCACCTTTTGCACCAAAGACATCTTTGAGAATTCTTTCTTGGTCGTCGGCTCCGGATCTCCCATCACCCCCAAACCTCATCAGGTTCTATTTCCTAAGTAGAGAAAATGACAAAACAGGTTCAGTAACTTCTGAAGTTCGCTTGCTGCAGGTCCATTTGTCTGAAGAGAAATCTCATTGGTCCCCCAAGGTCATCTTCTGGGCCAATGACCCATGGGCAAGGGAACTAGATCACATTTTTAATGGTATCATCAAAGTGTTTAAGGTCTTCAGTCAGTGACCTTTACAACCATTATTTCATTTAACCTCATATTAATGTCCTCCAGCCAAAGACCACAAAAAACATATGTGCCATAGAACGAACTCGGTTTAATGGCTTATGGAAATGCAAGAGACCACATGGCATGGAAAACTATGGAATGTGTTAGTAAGAGGATGCTGGAAAGAACTTACCGGTATTTAAAAATGTACATGGGATTTTGCTTTCATTCCAGTTTGGTGAGGATGACAGATCAGAAGACAATTGACATTGAAAAGATATTTTTTTATGTACAGTTCCCCAGAGTAGGGGACACACCATAGGAAAGAACGCCGAGGTTGGTGGCAGGCAGAGAGCAAGGGGAAAGGGAAAAGACTTTTTTTTTTTTTTTTTTTTTTGTGGTTTTCTCCAGGAAGGAATGGGCTTACTAGGTTTAGGACAGTTTGAATGATTTCACTGGGTTGTGGGGCTGTCCTTAGTTGTCTGCTGTCTAGTACTGGGGAGTTTAGGACAAGGGTTTAGTGCTCTAGAGTGGTTAGTTTGCATATGAAAGTGGAGATCAAGGCAGCAATGCCCCAGAAGGCAAAACATTAGATACAGAAACAAGAAAAGTAGTTAATACAGTAGGACCTGCCCTGGTGTCAGGGGACTCTGGGGATGGTACAAGAAAAGTGGAATTCGTTCAGCACTGGATGTTGTCAGGAAGCAAGAACATTTTGTGATGGGACGTCTTTATCAGTTTTATCTAGATGGTGGGACAAATGAAGCAGAATAAAAGCTGTTCCTGGTAAACCAGCTGTGGTCATTCCAGTGATGGCCAGAAGAAGGGGACGTTTGGTCGTTTTTGTGATTTGGCCAATATTCTTACTTCAGTTTTGAATTTTTTTCTTATTTCACTTGTTGATTTTTGATATTCAGACATGATTATGGAGTGCTTTTGTTGTTTCTCGCTTCAGCATGGTCACAGTGACCTTCTCTGATGTTGGTATCCTGCGAAATTGCTTATGGGCAACAAGAGAGTTGCCCACCTCTGAAGGTCAGAGGCTGCTTCTTTCTCTCACAGACTAATCCTATAAGGTAAGTACAGGTCACCATTGAACAAAGCAGGAGTTGGGGTGCCAACCTCTGTGTGTAGTCAAAAATCCATGTATAATTTTTGACTCCCCCAAAACTTAACTACTTATAGACTACCGTTAACCAGAAGCCTCACCAATAACATAAACAGTTGATTAACACATATTTTGTATATGTATTATGTGCAGTACTCTTACAACAAAATAACTTACAGAAAGGAGAATGCTATTAAGAAAATCATAAGGAAGAGAAAAATATATTTACAGTATTATAAATATTGTAAAAAATCTGTGTGTAAATGGAGTCGTGCAGTTCAAGGGTCAAGTCATGTTGTTCAAGGGTCAACTTTACTACTATTATCCCCAGTTCCCAGTTGGGGAAACAGACTTAAGCTGATTTACCAACATCACAAAGTCAAGAAGCTGTAGCGCATTTGTTTCTAGCTATTTCATGATTCTACTTTCTCTCCATGGTAAATACTATGCAAATATAACGGTTCTTTCTGAAACTATGCGCTGAAGATAGTGGGGAAAAGCGAGGCCAAGAGAAGAGGGTCTGGATAAACAAGAAAAAACAATGTTCACTCCTCTGCAAATGTGTTTAAGTGAATTAACAAGTAATTCCATTGATGAATTGTAGTGTTACTCTGATAATATTAAGTAGCTTTCTTTTATTGATGTCTAAAATCTAAGTAAAGAATCAGATTCAGGGTTTAAAGCAGAAACATTTGAACCCACAAAATTCCACTCAGTAACTGGACATGACCTTGCTAAGTAGGAACCATTTGCCATGATGGATCTAAGATTTAAGTTCAAGAAGCGGTTTGAATGGAAGGTGGAAGGAACAATTCAGCTGATTTTACATAAGCAGCTTATACACAGCATATGACAAAATTTTCCTACCAAAGTGATTAAATTAACTCATGGGATAAATTATGTTAGGAGATAACTAAACTGTAATCTGGCCAGGCCAAGATGTTTCTACCTCTGCTGTCCATGAACGAGGAAGTAGCAAATGGCCTGAATTCCTTGTTCCATGTTCCTCAGCAAGGAAAAAAAAAAAAAAAAAAAAAAGTTCTCAAAGCTTTTTTAAGGGCTACAAAGAAAAATTTAGATGGAAACAATTGTATATAAAGGGGGTTATTGTTTTGTGCATACCAGGAAGACGTGGAAAAATTACTATGTTTCATCTCAAAATGGAATGTTTCACATTCAAGGGTATTGAAAATCTTCAACCTTGCGATGATCACATGTATCTGGATTCCTCTATTGAGTTTATGAGTTTTAGCATGTTATAAATCCAAAGCAACAGGTTAAGACAAACTGTACCAGTTATTTATTCAGTGCACATAACCCTGACTACAAAAAACAGGAGAGTTATAATAGTACATAAATACTCTGTAACTGTATTTATTTTAGGGTATGTATGTCATGCAGATCTAATGTGAAATCAGTGGGGGAGATATTACTACATGTTTGGAAAAGATGCCATGTAAAGCTTAGAAGAATTCAAAGCACTGTAAAAATGCCAAAGTTATTCATCAATGAGCCGTATTTTCCCAAGAGATGTAAAAGATTTATAAAATTAAAACAAGTACCTATTAAGTAGCAAATTAAGCCTCATGTATTAGAGTGACTTCTGTCAGCACTTGAAAACTGTGTAGTAAATACAAAGAAAAAAATTGAGAGGGCTCAGACAGACAAATGTGTATAAAAAAAAAAAAACAACCCTAGTCCTTTTAAGGAAGTGCCTGGGTTTTCTGACAGATGAAAGTTGAACAATAGAAAATTTAGACACAGATACATATACATAAAACCTCAGGCCACAGGAAGAGTTAGTCTAAGTAGTAGTAACACAACAAATATAACAACCTATCTGTCCTCTGAGAATCAGGAGCTTTACAAATAACAGCAACAATTTAAAGAGTGTCTAAAATGATCATAAAGAATTATTAATATTTTTGTTAAATATTTCCTAACAAAGACAATTATAACTGTCAACATATCGTTACCATAACCCAGTGAAGAGTGGAAAGTTATGAGTGTTTCATTGGATGAAGTTGTAATATCCACTATTATTCCAGTGAGTTAGTAAGGAGCAAGAAAATACTCACATTGGGTTCACAGATTTTTTTATTGAGGTGTAACTGGCATACAGAAAAATGCATATATTTAATGGACGCATTTGATAAATTTTGGCATATAATTATACGTGTGAAACCATCATCACAATCAAGAGAATGAACATATCCATTGCCCCAGAAAGTTTCCTCATGCCCTTTGGTGATTCCTCCCTCTCACTCCTCCCCAGCCTCAGCAAGCACTCATTGATCTGCTTTTTGTCACTAGGGATTACTTTGCATTTTCTATAGTTTCTACAAATGTAACACTCCAGTATGTTTGCTCTCTCATTCTTTTTCACTCAGGAAGTGGGGTTGGTGGGGTGCTAGCCTCTTTCACTCAACATAATTATTTTGATGTTTATACTTGTTGCTTTTTATTCCCAAGTCGTACTTCATTTGTAGATATACTACAATTTGTTTATCCCCTTAGGTGTTTGTTGGAGAGGAAAAATTTTTCTCTATCCTTCAAGATTCTTTTGGCTGGTCTAAGAATTAAATTGACATGAGACAGATTAACAGGAGAAAATCTAATCTGATTGCATATGTACAGGGGCTCCAAAAGAATATGAGAATCACAGGTAGTCAGGCCACTGAGGCTTTTGTGCTATCCAGAGATAAGGAGAAGAGGGTTGGGGCATGGGATGTCAAAGGGAAGGGAAACAATTCACAGGAAAATGAAAAAGAGTAAATGTCTGGTAAATAAATGTTTGCTGAGCCATACAGAAACAATGGGACATAGAGAGGAATTTTAACAGACTTTGTTAAAGTTCCTCCCTGTCTATCACCCCTAGTTCATAATTCTCTATGGTGACAGCTCCTTTCGTGGAGCAGGTCTTCTATCTAAATTCCTTTAGGTTTTTTTTTTTTTTTGTTCATTTATTTTATTTTGAGAAAGAGACAGCACGAGTGAGGGAGGGGCAGAGAGAAAGGGAGAGAGAATTCCAAGCAGGCTCCCTGCTATCAGCACAGAGCCTGAGACGGGGCTCAATCCCATGAACTGGTAGATCATGACATGAACCAAAACCAAGAGTTGGACACTCAACCAACTGAGCCACCTAGGTGCCCCCTCTATCTCAATTCTTTAAAGCAGTTAGGGGGAAGATCAAAGGTTCTTCCTGAACCTTCTGTTTCTCAAAAATTATCAGCCATTGCCAAAGAAACATATTTTTGGGTGACAAATTTTTGCTCCCCTACATGTTAACAGATTTTGGGTTGTTTCCAGTTTGGAGCTATTTAAAATAAAGACACTATGAACAGTCATGTACAAATCTAAGGATGAACATATGCTTTCATTATCATGGGTAAATAGGAGTAAAATGACTGGATCATACAATAAGTATATATTTAACGTTTTAAGAATCTGCCCAACTATTTCCCAAACAATTGATACCATTTCATATCCTCACCAGCAGTGTATAAGAGTTCCAGTTCTTCCACAACGTGGTAGGGTGGAACTTTTCAATTTTGGTCATATTAATATGTGTTTAATTGTTACCTGTTACGGTTTTAATTTGCATTTCCTTAATGTTGAGCATCTTTTCGTATGCTTAATTGCCATCTGTGTATCTTCTTTGGTCAACTGTATGAATCTTTTGCCTATTTTTATTGATTTGTTTTCTTACTGGGATTTGAGAATTCTTTATGTATTCTGTGTAGAAGTCCTTTATCAGATATGTGATTCGCAAATATATTTTTCCAAGTCTGTGTCTTGTCTATCCAGTCTTTTAATAGTGTCTTTGAAAAGTAGAAATTCTTAATTTGATTAAGTACTATATTTATCAACTGGTTCTTTTATGGATCATGGTTTTGGTGTTATAGAGTTTAGAACTCTGTTTACATGCAAAGTCATAAAAATTTCCCGTGTTTTCTCCCAGCTTTAGGTATATCTAGGTTTATGGGCCATTTCCTGATGTTCCGTCCTGCAAAATCTTCCTACCTTGTCTTCCCTAAAATCTCTCCATTTCTCAAGTCACAGAGAACAGCACACACTGCCTGGGTTTCCCCTCCCTACACCACGGTCTCAAAACTTTGTCTAGGCGGTAGTCTGGAGCAACTGCAGGGCTCATCTAGTTGCTTCCCATCTGACAAGACTCACTGTACCTTGTTGCCTTGTGTCCAATGTCTTGAGTTCCAGTGTTTCATATATTTTGTCTAGTTCTTTATAAGTGTTACAGGCAGGAAGGCAAATCCATCTTCTCTTGCTTTATCCTGACCATAAGCAGAGCCCTATAAACCCTTGAACTTTAACAAAATTCTTTCTTTAATGATGAAAGGGCAAGAGTTTGCCACTTGTAATTAGTATAGGTCACCACATTCCTCTAAGCTTTGTTTTTTTCCTATAAAACCCCAAAGCACTTAGCCTGTGATAATTATGGATATTTCTATACTCCTCAAACTAATCAACATAAAAACAGGTATCCTAAAAAAAAAAATCCTGTTTGCCCTTTCCTAAGGGTATTTTTCCCTAACAACAGCTATTCTAAAATTATTATTTAAATAAAAACACCCTACCTAGACCCTGCAACATGGGCAGCTAGTCTCTTAAAGCCATTTATAAGACTTATTGAGGGTACCCCAGCAGTCTCTGAATTGAATCATTATATTACTTAAGTCCATCGTAATATGAAACGAAATATGATGCCATTAGAGTTCTCTCCAGTTATAATGTTCACTATCCTGGATTATATAATGTGGCCTGACAATACTAGCAAGCGAGGGCTTGAGATTTTAACCTACATTATCAGTCTAACCATGGTCATAAAATAAATGGAAAAATGAGCAAAGAAAACAGAAAGGAGTTACCATGTGCCAGAAAATCTGTCCACTGCCCAGAGACCACCCTGATATCATTTAGCAGAAAACTCTTAACATAAGGGGTAATAATGCTAGGATCTCTACATTCTGAGTGGGGAGCGGAGAACTCTCTTTGTGCAGATGACCTGCTCTCTTGGAGAATGAGAGCTGAAAGAGTCTGCTCTTCCTTTTCAGGTATTTCCCTAACAGCTCTTTCCTTTGTTTAATATCCTTATTTTGACTTTCCACTTGCCCTTTGACCACTATGTTCCTCGTACCCACTAGACTTTGTCAAGGAAAACAGTTTCACCCCCTTGTGAGCAGAATCTTGAAGTCTTTTTGAGCCCCATAATCTCCGGGTGGCAAACCCAGCTTTCCTCGGTATTTCTACAGACCAGAGGGATCCCAGTCTTCTGTAGCAAGCACTGTGCTACTGGTGTGTTTCATGCCTGTGTTCTCAAAGGAGACAAAATAAATGGGAGGCAAATAAATGTTCGCCAAATGTGTCTCTTTATCAACCTTGTCATTGCTCAGATTTGGAGACACTTAGGTATCAGCTGTGCTTCGGCAATGGGGGCCCAAATATCCCTTACAGAGGACTCTTTTATTGAAGCAGTTCACTGTGACCCTATTTTCTTTTATGGAGTGTGCCAGACCTTCTGCCCACACTTGTTGACAAACCTGGCAAATGGGGGACCTGGAGATTGAGCTCTTGTGCGAGGCCCACGCCGCCTGCCCCCACCCCCCACCCCCGTGCCTGTACTTCTGCTAGTGTTGGGTCCTGGGGGTGCCCCGGGACCTCCTGGCTCTCTGTCATCCCTCCTGGAACCTGCGCTGAGCTGCTACCCATTTGTTTGCTAGGCATGGAGCAACAGAGGGTCCTGAGTCCACCTCAACCCCAGCAAGGGCCTGTCCCAGCCACATGTGGAATCTGTTCCTCCAGCTGGCTGAACGCCTTCTTAACTGCACTTAGTCCTTCCCATTTATGTAAACTATACGACACAAGACACTCCAGATTTTCCTGCTGGAGTTAAAACAAGTGAGGGGCTCCTGGGTGGCTCAGTCAGTTAAGCATCTGACTCTTGGTTTTGGCTCAGGTCATGATCTCATGGTTTGCTGGAAGCCATTTCTCAACTCACTAAGTTGAGGGGAAAAAAAAACTCCTTGTGAAGTAAGGCGGGTTTGCAAGGCCTCCGGCTGTCAGATGGCAACCAATGTCTACCCCCTACTCAATTATTTTTGCTTGAGCACTGACCCCC
>CM053574.1:90121359-90181900 GCA_028646485.1 Cryptoprocta ferox | reverse complement strand
TAGAGAAAACAGGCTATTGACCCCTGCTCACAAAGAACTAACTTTTGCCTTTGCTATGCTAAAAACATTGCCTTGTATTTGAATGCTAAAGATACCTTCCTTCCCCATATGATAAGTCACCTATATCAATCACTATTGATAAGGATTATGCATGAGTCTTCTATCAATCTATGTTGTGGGAAATTTTTACATACCAAAGAATTTGTCATCAGAAATCATTGTCTAAAGCAATTGCCACTTCTGTTTTGTACCCCATACATTTTTTCAATAAATAAAGCTGACTCTCCAGTCAGTGCAGAGATGCCTGCCTGAAGTGCAGATGCCTGACTGGAAAGCAGAGATGCCTGCCTGATGATCACAAAGAAATTCGAGGCTCTCTCACTCCCTCTTTCGCCGACACCGGCCACCCTTCAGGGAGCCCTGGACCTGCTGGAGCTGGACTCCAGCAATGGTTCATGAATTTGAGCCCCACATTGGGGTCCATGCTGACAGCACAGAGCCTGCTAGGGATATTCTCTCTCCCTCCCTCTCTCTTTCTGTCCTTCCCTGGCTCATACTCTCTCTCAAAATAAACTAAAAAGAAAAGAAAGAAAAGAAAAAGAATAAAAAATTGAGATAGCCCTCTTTTCTTTCCTATTTCTATAAAACCATTTTTGATGTCGGTGGTCTTGTCTTTTTATGTTTATGCAAACATATTGTCTAAATGAACTTTTTTTTTATCTGCAGCATTTCATTTCAAGAAGTGTTCCTGGAATGTGAGATAGAGCAAAATGATAAATATTCTGTCACATTTTTCTTTTGAAAAACTGCCTAAACTATCCACCCCGAAAAGGGACAAGAGACAGGGCATACAAAAGGTTCTCTAAGCCATGCACCAACATGCTAACTCACTCACATTTGGGGCAGGACCTTGTTCCCCTGCACGTGCCAGTCCGGCTCAGTGCTGGTCACAGCAGAAGCACCTCCCCTACCACCGTCACATCACGCACTTTCCAGCTTTGTTCCTTCCAGGGTTACTCCTCGAAGTCAGCTGAAGTTGCCCTGGGGTTAGGCACTGATGTGTTGGCTAAGAATCACAAAGACAGGCCCACAAGAAGTTAACTACAGAGACACGAGGAGACTATAGAGGCTGGGGGTGTTGCTATTATGGCTCAAGCCTGGAAGGTCAAATAGACTACAAACTCTTTATTTAATAGGACAGAGACAGTCTCATAGGCCTAAAAAGCTCGAAGTGAATAATTAGAGAGAAAGAGGGAAGCAGAGAGGGAGGGAGGAAGAAAATAGGGAGAGGGAAGGAGGGAGAGAAAAGAAGAGGGGAGGGAGCTCAAGGGAATCCTCTTCTGGCCAAAATAAATGACAGAAGTCAGTACTCTGCTTTGAAGTACTAAGGAATTCTCTTAGAGCCCACCAACTCTTAGTTTTCTTAGTAGGAAAGATGTGATTGGCAGTACGAATCATCCCATGTGGTGGGTGTCAGCCACCCGGACAAGTGGCAGAAGTTTGGAGGCAGCCTCAGGTGCTTTCCTCAACCTTTGAAGACTTTCTTCAGAAAACTAATACCCACGGCCCAGGGAAAATACTTTAAAATTAAAAACATTAAAAAAAATGAGAGGTAAAATATTATAACTAAAAAATGGAGAGTTTTTAGCAGTTTAGCAAAAATAAAAGCACACAAAAAACAGTTAAGGGAGGAAGTTACAATAAATAAAAGGAATGTGGAAAGGGTAATATGCTGATAGCAAAGCCAACTGATAAGGGAGGTAGACTGCGAGCGCTAGCAGGGCTTGTTGACAGCACAGAGCCCAGGACCCCGTTAGTACTCGCTAAGTACTGATGAACACATACAGAAACATCCATTTTTGAACTGTAATTAAAATCATTGTTCCTTTGAAAGGAGAAGAGAGAAACTGAGCTAAGAATATGGATATGGAAAGTCAAAGGACAAGTAGGGTTTGAAATGCGAGGGAGAGTCGGAAAAAAAGAGAGGGATGGTGAGGTGGGGAGAGAAGAAGCCGCCACAAAACTAGGAGGAAAAGTCAACTGTGAACATCATTCCGTATGGCAATGACAAATCATGGAGCAAACCTAAGGGGCTAATTCACATGACAGAGTATATCCGCAGCTGCCCTTAGTTACAGAAAGTCACAGTGAAGCTTGGCTCTGGTGTACTTAGCTCAGTACATCTTGCTCTGTCAGGAACGGACTCCTGCCCTCCTGTGTTCCAGCGGCCACAGTGAGGCTGCCCCCCTTGTTGTACTTAAAACTTTCAGGTTGAATCATATAGATCCCATATTTCATACAGAACTGTTCTTAGGGACTGATGAGTTATCAACCACTAGCCGTTACTAGTGCCACCCATCGAGGGTCTTCTAGGTAACACTGTACTTGGTATCAGTGTTCCATCTGTTAATGAAGAAAGTGTGGAGAACCACTACCTCAAGTTTAAGCTCTTCTGTCTCTCCCCTTACAACCTATCAGCTGTCAAATTGATCAAAACTACCATAGCTCTTCCTCTGGTTCGCAACCCAGGAGACCCTTTAGATCCCTTGGAGATCTTTTTAAAAACACCAAGCCCACGTCATCCCATTCCTAGTTGATTACGATGCACAGCAATGGTAAAGAACAAAAGACAGAAAAGGGAAAATTCAACGGGGCTAGCCATGTCATTTTCACCTGCACCCTTTCACTTATTATGATGTTGTAAAAATAATAAAGTCTGTGTTAATAAAGAAAATGTAGAATTAACAGGCCTTGAGCAAGAGCCTAAAGCCCTCTCCTTCAAAGCAAAGTATGACATTCTGTCAATTACTTTGACCAGAGGATTTTGAAAACAAAATCCTTCCTTCCTTCCTCCTCTCCTTTCCTTCCTTCCCTCCCTCCATTCCTCTCTTGTTCTTTTCCTTCTTTCCTTCCTACCTTCCTTCCTTCCTCCTTTCTTCTTTTTCTTTCTTTTTAACTGTTCTCTTCTGGCTTCACAGGATTGAGACTATGGGAAGATTGTCTTCATCCTATTATACAAAGTTTATAATTTAGACATATTTGTTCTCTGTAATTGACATTCTGGTCTCCCTCTCCTTTTGGCAAGAAACTTGGCTTTCACACACGTATCTTCTGCTTCAAGATGTGCTTCCACCTCCACTTATAATATTGAAACACTTGGATTGGGCCTAAACTAATCCACAGACCCTTGCTGAAGTCACTGGTTCACAGGCAGAAAAGAGCACGATACAGGCAAATGCAGTCTCAGGAGAAAGGCTTCTTTTCTCTTTCAAGTGCACTTCTGGGATCGACCCCAACCCCATCCCTGGACCTCATAGCTCTGGGAGTTGAAGCCATCTCATGGTCCCATGGGACAGCCTGCTGTAGAATGAAGCTGATGCCAGAGAAAGCAAAAATAAAAGATACAAAGAATCAGGGTCTTTGGTGACAACTCCGAGTCACTGAATTAAACCAATTGAAACCTACTGAGCTTCTGGTAGTTGAACGAACCAAGAAATTCCATTTAGTGTCTAAGCCAGTTTGAGTTGGGTTTTCCATTATCTACAACCAGACGAATCTTGAAAGATCCACTGCAAACTTTAAAAGGAAGGAATGCCTGGTTTTTAATAGAATTACATTTGAAAAAGCTAGCAGAGTGCTAAACACAACATATTCAAGTTTTAAATACTTTTTGCTATCATTTTTCCAGCTATTACCTTACCAAGGACTGCTAATTGGCTGCAGGTTGTTTTTGCACGACACCTGGCAAGCTGTGTCAGTCAGGTTATTCTGTATTTATGGGGTGAAGGGGGGTCTTCAGTATGCTGCGATTGCTATTCTAGTCTATAATATGGGGTTAACACCAGATGAACAAGAAAGATAATATTCAGCAAATAAAACATACAGTAAAACAATGTATATAACAGCGCAGTGGTTTTATTGATGGTAGAAGAAAAGATTCTCCTTCACTTGTAAAAGGTACTTGCTTTAGTTAACTTAGTATTTTTTCCCATTCTCCATGTGGGCTAGATATTTTTCCGTCTAAAATCTGTTCTTCCGTTCTCCAGTAATAATATCCATCATCGCTGCACCTTATTCTGAAGGGAAAGTAGGAGGTCTATCAACAGGTTCTGACCAGGATGTTTCAGTCAGTGGCTCCTTTCTTCACAAAGACTCTATCTAAAAAGAGAGGAGGAAGGTGAGATTGGATCCTCAAACTGTCTTTTCCGAACGCAAAGTTACACTTTTGCTGAAACAAATGTAAATGTGGAGTGCTTGTATAAACATTAACAGATCTCAAGTAGAATACATTGGGCACTGCTGTCTAATTTATAAACATAATTTCTATAAATCAATATATAAACAAAAAACAAAATCTTCCAAAACAATTTTTATTCTAGAAATTCTTAGGGCCCATGTCTGTCATTGTGAGCCCTATTATTGTTGGCATGCGATTTCAGGAATTTGGATTAACTGAATAGTATTTAACAGAGGATGGCCTAAAAAAGATGCAGTCTCCCAGTGAACTACTTCTACCCGCCCCCTACCTCCCTCTGTTTCCCCTGCGAACAGCTCTGGATTGGTTCGGTCCACACAGGTAATTGACCCACACAGGGGGTCTGTTGCCTGCCCCTGCCTGCTCCCAATCTTCACCAGGCACGTTCTAGGTGAACTTCTTTGGGTGGTGATGACAGAAAGAGCTGAGAGAAGTAGAGGGAGAAGCCTGTTTGCCCTGGTCGCATTTCAGCCTCATGCATGAAAGGACGCTGGGGCAGGGGCGGGCAGAGCGCCCCGGGCTGTATACAAACAGCTCGTAAATCTTCTGGAGTAACAGTGTCCTGCTCAGGAAATGAGCTTCGGGCACCGTGATCCTCACATGCTGCCTATCCTACTGGCATGAGAGGGCTCTATCTTTGGAGCAATCATTTCCCTGACCCTGATTTGAAGTATTGCAAAGGGATACTGAACCAGATTTTTTTTTAAAAATGACATTTAAAAATGTATCTTTTACCAGCTGAAAATGGTGTTAAACCTGGATTTCAAAACAAAACTAGCATTTAGGTAGTAAGTCTATGCTTAGCTCTTGGTTTCGTGGTTTCTGGCTGATACGTGAAAGCGTGAAGACCATTGTTTCATCACACAAACGAGAAACTAGAAGTGAATACTCAAAGTGAGTCAGCATTTATTAAACCACTTCCTGCGCTGGGCCTTGGTGGCCCAGGGCGGGGAGGGGGGACTTCATGCTGATGTGTCTTAGGAAGTCTTCCCACCCGTCTGCCATTCCTCTCTATTCACAGCAGGGCGTGACACTCTTCCACTGAATACTGCGATAGCTTCTGACAGGCTTTCCCGTGGATTACAGGGCTGTAACCTATCCAACAGAAGTTTTTCCTAAGCTTAATTTTCATCATATTACTCTTATTCAGAAGTTCATTATCACCGAACACATCAAACTTTTAATGCGTCTAAAGCCGCATTCTTGTGTCACCACCAATCAATATGTTTAACGTGCACTGTTTGGGTTCGCACATTCTGCCGCCACAGGAAGTCGCTTCCCGTGACCTCTGCCCCTCCTCCTCTTTAGGCACTCCTCGGCCTTCAGGATGTCTTCAGGGGACTCCACGAAAATGAAGCTTCACACTTATTCCTGAGGCCTGCCCCCACTAATTGGTATCTAGTTTCCAGCACTCCAGTCATGTCAGAAACCTCTTCAAATGCACATAGTTATGGTCAGTTTCACTGACTAAAGAACTATGTATAATTTCCCCATCCATATCTACTCATATTTCTGAGTTGTCTGTGACAATTATGACAAGTCCAGGAATGAGAAGTTTGGAGTTTGGGCCCTTTCTCCTCTCAAGGCTCAGATGTGACTCGCCACCGCTTTGTTTCAGACTTGGGCCTATTTGCCCACATTGCTCCCCCCCACCCCCAGACCTCCTTCTCTCACCTCAACTGGCCTCCCAGGGATCTCCTGCTTTTGCTAGTCACTGATGGTGTGCTTAGGACCAAGACCAAGTAGAATCCAGTTCCCTCTCCTCCTCCAGGGAAGTGTATGTACATGTGAGGAGGTGGTGGTGGTGGTGGGATAGAGTGCTTAAAGAAAAACCTTTTAGGACAATCAAGGAATGCGTAAATTGTGTAATTTACAAAATTTTTACCAAGAACTTTATCAAAATATACTTATTTAATAAGCACTTACTGAACAGCTACTATGTGTCATTCATCACCTAGCAAAGTACCTGAAACATTAAAAAAAAGTAGGACTATGAAATTATGGATTTCTTTTTAAAAGTGAGAATAGAAAGCGCCCTAAGTGTTTCTTACTATCTTGAATAATTTTAGATAACAAAACCTGAGAAAAATTTCAGCACATATTAGAATTCATACTTATATCCGCTGGAAGTCAAATGGCCGGCTACTATGTCTATCTTCTTTTCAAATGCTTAAGTTAATGGAAAACAGGAATGAGGAAATAAAAATATCTTTTCTCTCAAGAAGAAAATAATATATTTGGTTGTGTGACAAGAACAAAAAGTATAATTCTTACTATTGTGGAACCTCCCGTTCAAAGACAGTATATCAGAAAGATAATTCTACTTCATAATCTTCTCATGTTTGAATTAAAATAAAAAATAATATTTTTTTCAACCAAGACCATGTGTCTTCATTATTTATTTTTCAGAGTAAATTTTGTAGTGAGAGGTTTTTTAGTGATACCATCATGAAACTGCCCCTCACCAGCAAAATCATTCTTATCGAAGTCAGGAATCCAGAATCCCCGTGTCACACATTTCCCACGTCACCAGTACAATCCAAAGCCAGCATCTGGGAAAAATGGGCGCTTTAACCCGGGGAACAGAAAACCAGTAACACTGTGATGTTTCAGTTGATTGGGAACAGTCTGCATTGTACTGTTCGATATCAACAATCACTGTGGGGCTATGGTCCCTGACTTAAGCAGTAAGCTCTTTTTCAGAGGAAATTTTCCATGGAAGCCTAACCTAGAAAACTTATGAAAGAAACTAAAGAAGGGCCCAGAGGATGGAGTTCCAGGCTTCTGGCTGCAGCCTCACTCACTCTCACGACCTCTCTACTCCTAGCCCTGCAGGACCCTTTCCACCTTCTATTCTGCAGCCTCAGGACATCCCTGAAGAGTCCCAGTCCTACACCTGCTGCTAGGCAACCAGGGCCCTAGAGCAATCAGGAAGCTGAGAACCTTCGGCACTATTTTTTTAAAATATTTTTAATGTTTTATCTATTTTTGAGAGAGAGAGAGAGACAGAGTGTCAGCGGGGGAGGGGCAGAGAGAGAGGGAGACAGAATCTGAAACAGGCTCCAGGCTCTGAGCTGTCAGCACAGAGATGGATGCGGGGCTCGAACGCACAAAGTGCGAGATTATGACCTGAGCCGAAGTCGGACGCTTAACTGACTGAGCCACCTGGGCGCCCCACTTCAGCCTTATTTTAAAACCTTGTTTTAAACAATTTAGAAACCCTCAGAAAGCTGTGAGGGAATTCTCAGTTTTCATTCACCTTAAAAGTGATTTGATTGTAAGCACACTGAACTTGTAAAAGTGGATGTTCAGTCTTGCACAACGTAAAGTTGTGGAAGTCCTTACACATACTTTGATTCTGCTTTGGTCAGTTCTTGCTACAGAAAAATGCCCAAAGTTGAGAAGTGGTCCTTCTATGATACTACAGGTGGTAGGTCACTTCTGTTTACTTGATGGACTTGTATTAAGCACAAAGAAAAGCCAGTGATAAGAGGAAAAAGATGCTACTCTAGCCCGCTCCGGTAAATCAGCGGGCAGGTAGCATCAGACTTACACTCCAGGCAGACCACTACATAAGGAGCTAAGGACTAGAGACTGGAAGAAAGCATTCCTTCACTTAGGATGACAGCACTAATTTGTAACCAGTGAAGGAGCTCCGGAAAACCTGAAGGAGCTCTGGAAAACCTGAAGGAGCTCTAAGACTGTGGGACAATACTACCCAGCACAAACACAATGTGAGACACATATGTAATTTCAAATTTCCCTCTAGTCTTAAAGTACAAATAGGTGAAAGTAAGTAATCTTAATGACATATTTTATTTAATCCAATCTATCTAAACTATTCTCATTTCAATACATAAATACTGCAAATTACTAATATTTTACTTTTTTAAACTAAGTCTTTAAAACCTGATGTACATTTCTCATTTACAGGACATCTCAATTCAGACTAGCTGCATTTCAAGTGCTAAAAAGCCACAGCCGGTCTGAAAAATTGAGAGAGTCACTTAGGAGGGGGGAAATACAATGTGGATAACCACGTTAACAAAATGAATAGCTGAAATGAGAAATTGAGAACCATTTCTTTAAATTCTCAATGGTCTTGTTACTAAGAAGAGACTGAGAAAAAGATATAGTTAAGTCTAAAATAGTCTCATAGTCTTTACTGTGATATATAACAAAAGCTGTAATGGGAAAACTCTGAATATATTCAAAAATTCTGCCATAATGAAAAACAGAAATGTTACCAAAGATGACAAAAGTATTACCTTCTAATAACACATTTAAAAAAAAGGTCTTTGTTGATCAAAATGAGATGCCTTAGATTGCCCCCATAATTTCCTGACTTTTTTGTTATATTTCCCTTCCTTCCTATTCAAGATGATTTTCAGGTAGCACGTCTCTGAAACTCTAAGATGAAAGTTTCTGGATCGATAACACAGAGCCCCCACATCACATCTCAGTAAGCAATCATGTCACCTTCATCCAATTCCTGAAGATATACTATGAAGCATTTCCTCTTTCTTAAAAATGATTGAAATTAGTTAAACAATAAAAAACAGTTATCCAAGTTGGTAATTATCAGGTCATTTGTTTCCCTTTATTTTCTTCCTGCTTTCAAACTTAACTGACATTTCACTGATTGGCATCACCTGATAGAAGAGAGTAAGTACAGGGAAAAGAGGGGGTTAGGGGTTACATTTGTGAGGAAAGGCTTGGTGGAAAAGTAGTTTGTAACTATGCATAATCATACATACATTATAACTGAAAGGTCTGAAATGTCAGTTTTTTCTATGATGTTAGGAAATATTAATAATTGGACTTACATATTTAGCATAAATAGCATCTTTCTTTATATAGAAACCACCTCACCATGTCAACCTTACCTTCTCATATTAGTTCCGTGCCCGGGGAGGTTGGTAAAACTGCTGTGTGGGCCGAGTGGATCTTCTTGGCTGACCATCACCTCCTCTACGGAACTCGAGTGTTTGGTCGTAGGTACCTTCTTCCTCCTATTTGCAAAGAGTGGTGATTTAAACATGTTCAAAATAGCTCCAAGTTTCCTAAGTTAATAACTTTATGGTGCCGATTTTGGTATGCCCTCTTAAGCTGCCTTGGGATTCACATCTGTCAACTTTTATAACAGAGGAAGGCAAGGGGAAAGAAAAAAAAAATAAAGGCGGGGACATTGTTAAAAATCTTTTGGTCCTTGATAACAGAAGAATGAACTTGACAATGGAAAGATTAGAATCAAATTTAATTCTAGAAAAGGAAACTATCTCCACATAAAAGCAGTGATTATCTCACCAAATGATTTGACACAAGGGTGTGAAAACATAGAAAAGCAAGCATTATAATAAAAATTTTCCTGAATATTTGGGCTTCTAAATATTTCTAGGTATTTGTCATGGAAGGGGATTTTGGTAAGATATGGAAAAGGGGTTGAAGAGCCACAGAATGTTCACCAGCTGTCTGTCTTCCTCTGATGAAATCTCCAACATCGTTAAGAACCTTACATCTAGAGACAGGAAAAAATAATGGATTGGAATGAGGAGGGAAATACAATTTACATATAAAGAAAGCATCATGCAAGACATAGCAATCACCACAGTGAGACACAAACTATTTTCTTCTCATTTTCTTTCTTATTGAGGGGACAGATCTATCAGCTCAAGGAATAGCATGGAAAAATTAGGATAAGCAGATTAAACAGCAGAAAGAATACAGTTAATTATAATATTTGAAAAGAACTTAGAAGCAACAGAAGTGTAGCCAAGGCCACGCTGGTTTCTTACTGAGTGCTGCCACCCTGTTATTTCAGTACTTTTAAATTGATGCAGCTATGAAGTCTGTTCCCTCCTAAAGACAGAAAAAAATTGGCTCTCGGTTTTGTTTATGAAAGAAACAGCATCTATTTCAAAAGTAGAGTTTAAATTCCAACTGAATTATCAGAGCACAATAATTTGCATGATTTTGGAAATGTATCCCATTTGTTCCTCCTCCTCACTTTATCTCTGAATCATCTTTCCCAAAAGACTGCTTTCCTTTGACCCTATTAATAACATAAGAAGTTATATGAGAGACTGAGTTCTATTCTTCAAATTTTACAGATCCGACTATTATAATTTTACCTGAGAGAAGCAGAAAGATGCTAAGATAATTTGATCAAATCCTATTATTTAGAAATGAGTATTTAATATATGGCACGAACCTAACTCTTATTCTTAGGCATCCTCCACGATATTCTTAAGAAAGAATCATTATTTCCATTTTATACAAAGGACATTGAAGCCCAGGAAAACTTTGTGACTCTGCCCTAATACTTCTAAGGCAAACCTGGGTTTTGATTCAAATGCAGCTGCTTAAATCTTTACATCTCAGTCTGCAAGAAATAAACCAATAGCCAAAAATTAATGATCATCCTTAAGGGGCCATCATCACCTAAATAAGAGAATGGAGAAATTCAACAATGTACCGGCATAACTCAATAATTGACTTTTATTTTATTAAAAAAATTTTTTTTAAATGTTTATTTATATTTGAGAGAGACAGAGTGTGAGCTGGGGAGGGGCAGAGAGAGAGGGAGACACAGAATCGGAAGCAGGCCCCAGGCTCTGAGCTGCCAGCACAGAGCCCGATGTGGGGCTCGAACCCACAGACCACAAGATCATGACCTGAGCTAAAGTTGGACGCTTAACCAACTGAGCCACCCAAGCGCCCCAATAATTGCCTTTTAGAGACAAGCTTTCGGGTTAGCTCTCCTTTCCTATGCCCCTTTCTTTGACAATCAATCTCAAAATGGTTAGAAGTGTCCGGTATTAGGTCTATAATTTAGTAAAGCAATTAAATGCAAGAAGAAAAATTAAAAAGTGTTCAGGAAAGGAGAGAATTATTTTTTATTATTCTGGTCACTGTTCTGAATGATGGTCAAATATTCTGGCTAAATTTGAAAAAAAGCTATTTAGTTTTATGACATATGACAACATTTAAAGCTTTGTATATTAACTGAGAAGAATGAAAATATATTTATTACTGTAGTAGATGAAGTAATTATTTCAGGAATTAGAATGGAATGCTTTTTTTTTTCTCCACACCCCACTGCAGAACTGACTTATAAAATCTATACTTTATCAATAGAAACCACTGTTAAAGGAGGAAGCTACATGTGTTGAGGGAGGGAGCTGGATCTGTATAATATGGCATTGCTATTTGAAAAGCTGTCTCTACTGCGTGTAAAAGATTCAGGGACTATACTACCCAGAGCCAATTAAATGGTTTTATAAAGATGACCAACCATGAGATTTCTTTCACGTTATTTGATGTCCTTACAATCTTTTTATACGAGATAGAAGCAAAAAATAAAAATGATTCCGACAGCTTGGTTTTCAGTGATTGTCAAAGGCACAATCTTGCCTTTTTAACTTTTAAATATTCCTCTTGCAGAGTACTTGAGGGCAAACCTGGTCATCCACAGAAACTACTTCCTATATGCCATAGCTAGTAATGTTTAGCACTGAAGGAATACCTCTTTCCATTTTATATAATACACAGCTCAACTTAATAGATGAGTTTACTTGGAATCATCTTTGAATGACATTTATACCTAGTTCTTCCTTCTAACTTTCTTTTTCCTTTAGGTTTTGCTACTCTGTAATAGATTTAAATCTCAAAAAAATTAAAAAATATGATAGTTCTCAAGCATATTTTTAAAAATCTGACACTATGTTTGAGCTGGCACAGTCCTGGAAGTCCATATAGTCTGTCCCTCCCCTTAGATCTGACAGACAAGGAATCTCTAAACCCTGAGAGGCAAACTCATTTTTCCATGTCACACAGCTTACGCAAGGAAGAGTCAGGACCAGCGCCATTCTGTTTCTGACTCTCAGGCAAGATTCTTTAAAAACCTTGTGATAACTTTCATAAAATGAAACTGACCAGTGTCATCTTCACCTAAACTCTGAGATTCAGAACTATTTATTGGGACTCAGATTCTTGCCCACCTAAGCCATGTTTTCAGATTAACCTGGTTTAAAAATACTACATAACTAATACTCAAAATGCATCCTCTTTTCATGCCAATATTTACTAGTTTATTGCTCCTTTTAATGAGAAGATACAAAATGCAATAATCACTGTGTCATCAAGCATCAATGGAATAATATTTTGAAGAAAATAAAAAGTCCACCAGTATAAAAAGGAGAGGCACAAGTTCATCCATAAAACATGTTTGACAGGTCACATCTTTCTTGTGTATGATCTTCAGTCTCTCATTAGTGAACACTATGTCTGGAGTGAGAACACAAATACATATTCCCTCATTTATAAATGAGCTCTGGTACAAAAGCTCATTGTAAATTAGTCACTCAGAATCTGGAACATACCCCAGTAAAAGGTATGCAACATTTACATAGAGGTCAGGTTCTCTGTTCCACAAGGTGAAGTGCAAAAAACAAACCAACCAACCAAAAAACATAAAAAAAAAAACCCCAAAAAACTGAAAAAGCAAGGTGAACTGCAACTAACCATACAAATGAGTATTTTAAGGAAGGTGTTGGATCAGTGGTTCTCAACTGAAAGTGATTTTGCCCCCTAGGGGACCTTATCCACTGTCTGGAGACATTTTTGGTTGCTACATCTGTCAGATACTACTGGCATCTAGTGGGTTTGAAGATCTTTTTGGTTGTTACAAACTGAGAGGGTCGGGTGTGGGGGAGTTGTTACTACATCTAATGGGTGGAGGCCAATGATGTTGCTAAATATCATACAAGACACAGGGCAGCCTATACAACAAAGAATTACCCAGTCCTAATGCCAATGGTGCCAGGGTTGAGAAACCCTAGGCTAGGCCAATGGAGGAGGAGGAAACTTCCCACTCCTATGTGCCAGCCTGGAAAATATTTCTGAAATTCAGGAAGTTTAGGTTTGCCACTGTTCCGCCTCTGTCTCTAAGGCCTAAACGCTAAGCCAAATATCTATGGAAATTTTGTTGGGGGTGGGGGGCTCTATTTGCCAATAATGCTACATTTTCTTCTGCCTCACTGACACGTTCATAGATCTTATCTTAAATGATCATTCCTTCAGCATTTCCGCACAACCATGACTCTGTGAGGAGACAATCAGAGATTATTTGGATGGTGAGAGTGGGGAGCAGGGATGGCAATTCTCTTCATAAAAAAACTTAGAAAAACTTATTAATACTGTCACACACCCTTTAATAGGTATTCTGTGTGTAATTTAATAAAATTCCTTCTAGTCAGTTCCCTCTCACAGAATTTGTATAGTAGTCACACAAACATAATCCAGCATATGAAATGTACACCATGTACTCTCAACAATGAACCTTGAAATTTAGGATATTTTGAATAATGATACTGATGAGGACGTATCTCATTCAGTGATTCACATATGAACCACTCACTCTATGAATTTCCAGGCCATGTTTTGCCTGCCTGGTGAGCTTGTGTAGTCAGTTTATAGAAATATAAACTGATTTTAATATAAAACCTAAACAAAAGTTAAAGACAAACTTGCTTTCCCAAAACATCATATAATAAAGGCAAAACTGTGGAAACAGTAAAAAGATTAGAGTCGTCCAGGGTCAGGGAGAACAGACGGATGAATGGCAGAGCACAGGGGATTTGCAGGGCAATGAAACCATCCTGTCATGACACTATTATGGGAGATACATGTAACTATACAATTGTCCAAACCCACTGAATGTATACACCAACAATGAATCCCAATGTGAACTATGGATTCTGGGCAGTGATGTGTTGTGGAGTTATCAATTATAACAAATGCACTACTCTAGTGGGAGATGTTGATAATGGGGGAGGCTACGTGTGTGTGTGGGGGGCAGCAGGGAGCATATGGGAGGGAAGTCTGTATCTTCCTTTCAGAGGAATCTGAACTGCTCTGAAAAAATAAAATGCATTAAAAAAATAGGCTGTAAAATAGGCCATGTTAGTGGGATACTTTGTGCCTTGTATAGTGCTGATTATATGGTAGATACTTAATATTTGATAAAATGTTTCTTCACCTGCCTTATTAAAATGGTACATTTCAATCCATTCAGATTCTTCCTGTGGTTATCAGTAAGTAGGATATGACAATTAAATTTCTTTCATCCTTGGGATACCATGAGAATGAATTAATGTGTGAAAGCCACTTTGAAGTTTATGGAGCTTTCTGAATTGATTTTAGGTTGTGCTCAATTTTGATTATACCTTGGATATTTAAAATTTCCTCCTCATTCCCACTGAAACTTTGACCTTTGATTTCACATTTCAGTCCAAACAGGTGAAATAAAGTATCTCTGCCTCATTCAAAAACAGGACAAAAAATCATGTAATGGGCTTGAAAGAAGAATTTAAAATATTTTTAAGTAACCTATTTTAAATCAATTTTATTAACATTCCATTATATTAGAGTGACTTAAAACTGAAAGTAAAAGCTGGATTGGTTTTTATTTTCTGTGAAGGTTATGTATAACATCTGTGCCCACTAGAATCATATATTATGATCAGCACTGAACTTAATTTATCAATTATTCTTGTTTAAGAAATATGTTGCAATTGACTATTTACAGCTCCATCACAAAACAAACCAGGCTTGTGGTAGCCTGGAACCACAAACTATAAAACAGAAAGTTTCTGTACAAAACAGTAATCCAACTAACTAAAAACTATTATTTGCTCAAGGAATTAGTACCATAACCTGAGCTAGAACACAGGTCTTTTGATTCACAGTCCTGTCTGCCTTTCACTCTCTCCCAAGTAATGAGGGTGAGGAATATAGTTATAAGGAGAATTTCAGAATTGGAGGGGAATTGGAGATATAATCGAATCGAGCAGATTAAATTTAAAAAATTATTAGAATTACTGCTTATATTTTGGGTAAATGTGGCACACTTGCTTCATACGAAATTTTATATAGACTTTCACTCTAAAGGGCCAGGTTAGAGAGAGTGTTTTATTACATGTGTATGAAAGCAGCATCTGCTGGGCTTTCCCGCCTCAGCCCCTCCCAGCTCTGTTAACTCCCTAAGGCACAAGAATTAACCCCATCTCGCTCAGCCCCTGCTGTACACCAGGAACTAGCTGGGTCGACTTAGTGAATATAAGAAAGTGAGCTCGTGGAAGAACAGGAACTGAAACATAGGCCTCTGACTCAGAGTTCAGAACTCTCTTGCCTTTGCCTTCTATCACAGAGAAGATCTAAACTCTTCTTTTGACTTCTATGAATTAAATGCCTCATTTGGTAATAAAACCTTCCACACCTAGGTGGGGAAAAAAAAATCTCAGGTTTCACTAACATATGAGAAAGTCATTATATATAACCAAAATAAGTAAATTTTATAATAGACTAATTTCTCTATGTTTGAAACTTGGAGTAAAAGAAGATACCATTTTAGAATTATGCCATTTAGAATTATAGTCTCCCTTTCCCTCAGAGCACATACAAGATCATCTCTTTAATATGTACCATGTCCAAGAATATTTTATTTAAACCATATATTTTATAGTAGAAAATAAAAACACTGATTCAAGACAAAAAAAATCTGATTCAAAATCTAATTATTAAACAACTGTTCCAAAATGCATGGCTGACAGAACCCAGTGCTTGCATTCCTGAATCATGCAGGATTTCAGGAGAAAAGTGAGACATTTCACTGTGGTTCTGATCTTCTCTTTTCAGAAAAGAGTATATTTTTAGAATTATATAAAAATTGAAATTGTTGATAATTCTATAAGATATTAGGAAATTATCAGAATTCTTAGTTCAAGGATTTTACTCTATGCCCTGCCAGCGAGAAGACAACCTAAATAAGACAACTAAACTTTAACACGGAAGAAACTAGATGTTTAAATGACAGTAAAAGCAAACATAGTACTATTCATCACAGTCCCTCCTCTAACATCATTAAGATCACCAACCCTTTAATATAAAGTAGACAAGCCATTTTTGGCAGCTTAGGCACTTAAGGAAATTGAGCTGAACTTCAAAATGCTGCATTCATATTTCAACAACGAGGATATGAAAAAGAGACTAGTAAACACGTCACCCTTACCAAATTGCAAATGATAAAAGTATAGACACTCCTACATTCAAAAACACACCTGAGTTTATTTACAACTTGGAACAGAGAAAAAGGGAATGGATGTTTATTCCATTGTGTGTCTGGCATTTTGCATTCTGTCTCATTTAATCCTTGCAACGGTGCTTTGAATTACCTAATCTCACCCTTCTACAGATGAAGAAACAAAGTAACTTACCCAAAGCTATATAAGTGGCCATGCTTGAATAAGGCCCTGGGCTGTCTGCTACAAGGTCCTTTCCATTGCATCACATAGTATATATTTACATATCTTGCTTCAGACAGTTTGGCTTAATTTTTTCTAATTGCTAACTTATGGTCATTTTTAAGTAAACGGATGGCCTCCATCCCGAGGGCTCTGTCCTAGCACAAACATCATTTACTGGTCATAATCTTTGTTGAAATACGATAGTGAGGGCCAAAGAATGAATTTATGTTTTATAAAAATGTGCACCTCTCTAAAACTCATTGGCTGTTTTTAGCTAAAGGTTAAATAGATTCCAAAAGCTTGCCCAGAAACCAAGGTAGGGAGCATACCTTGCTCCCAAATATGCCAATCTACTCAAAGATTTCCTTGAGAGATACTTCATGACATTGGTATTTGAGACCTCAGTCTCTTAAGTCAGATCTGAGTCTGAGTTTAGACTCTACCGCTTTGAGGCATGTTATTCAACCTTCTCTTGGTCTCAGTTTTCTCACAAAGAAAACACTAATGAACTCATTGGTTTACATGGAGAACTATCTGAGGTAATACCTATAAAGGGTTTATCTGAAATAAGTAACCCTTTGACAATACGATGTACATGCCCACTTCAATTTAACTATCTAGACTCACAGACTTTGCTAAAATTTACGAAGTTTGCTTCTAGAGTATTCCTTAGATTGTTTGGAGGCAGAAAAGGAAAGTAGAAGAGCCACTGAAAAAAATTAAAGAGCCAATGCACCGAGAAAGATTCTTGCCGCACACTTTTCTTTTATATCTACTGAAATAAAAAAAAAAAAGATCTATACACTAAAACAAATAGTTTAATATTCTAAATCACTCTATTGTTACTACTGGTTTTGTTTCTTTGAGAGGTATTTTTTTTATTATAGAGAAAAAAGGATAATAGAACAAAAAGGGGGAGGAAATTAGCAAAGAGGCACTCTTGAAAATCAATCAAAAGTTATAGACACTATTTGCATGAAATCTTAATATTTTAAGAGGAAGCCAAAAAGAAGTTAACACGATCAGCCTCTGTGAATATCTTGCCTTTAGATCATACCCTAGAAATTTTGGTAAATGCTATAAAAAGGAACCAGTTAGAAACATGATTTAAAAAGTTGTACAGCAATGACAATTAATAATAGAAAATGCCTATCTATGTCTGTTGATCTGTTTTTAGGTCAATGCCTATAAATTATCTATACAAAAGCAACTGATTTCTCAAATATGCTAATTGAACAAATATGTTTTAGAATATCTTACAGATAAGACATATGAGCACTAATCACAAGTGATTAATCATTTCACTCTCATAATTTATATCATTTTTACATCTTAAATGGGCAGGCTAATATAACATAATTTAAGATGGGTAACTAATTCCTTCTCTGAAAGTAATGATTTCTGCACCATAATGCCAGACCACTTCTTATTCTAAAAGTCAGCCTGATGCATGTTATGTAACTGACCACCTGAGACAAACACTTATGGTATGCTACCGTGACCTGTAATATAGATTTCAGAAATGGAAATAGAAAAAAATCTCCATGTCAAATTGATGAAATATAGGCCAGATCTTTGCCATTAAAAAATATGGAGGGTTGGAGGGGGGAGGTAACACATGACTTGACATGCTTTATTTAACTATAAGAAAAAAATTGCCATGCCTAATAACACAGAAATGAAATCACTGCTGATGTTTTCACCCCTTTAGTGACAGTAAAGAAAGACTGACAGGAAAAGAGTTAAACACTTAAATCTTAAAGCAGATAGCGGCCCAATGTGACAAACATCATTTTACATTTAAATCCCATTCCTACCTAAAAACCCATACTAACAAAGTCTGCAATAATGAACTAAAAATATTTCCCTGTAGTGAAACATAATGATAACAGATGTTTAAAAAGCCTTACCCATTAACAGACCAGTTGACAAAGGCAGAGTTTTAGAAATGGGCAGTAGCCCCGGAGTCAGTGATCTGATCTCCGTACAAGATCCATCTACCATCTTCAGATAACTCTGGTGAGGGGGACTCAGGCTTTTTCAGACTCTGTGTCCTGGACACCAAAGTACAAATCTTCATTTCCAGAAGTTCCACCTACATTTCTAGTTGAGTCTGTTTCCTTTGCCATATGAGAGATTTTAAGCTATTTTGAAACAAGTATTATATCTCTCTTTAGTCTTCTATTTTCTAGAAGCAAAAGACTCAGCTCTTGGAATCACTTGTCAAATACCACTATTTCTAGAATCTTCCATCATCTTGCATGTCTTTTCTTTTATGCATTTTAATAGTTACTCTTCTTTAGAATCTAGTTTTCAGAACAATATTCCATGTAGGGTCTGCTTGGAACATAATACTATTATTTCCCATAATGAACAAACTCTATATAAATCTATTAGTGCAATTTAGCCTTGCTTTAATGTTTTTAGTAGTTGCTCAATCACTACTTGTTCATATTGTGCTTGTCATCAAGCAGAGTCCCTATAACCTACTTGTAGGTCTATACCATTCTGTATTTGAAAATAATTCTTTCCTCAATCTCAAGTTTTAAATTTTATCACAGTTGAAATCCATATACTCATGAAAAATATTATTTTGGCACAGTATTATCATTAGTGTATTCTGCTTATATAATATTAAGACAACTTCTCTGACAAGTTATTTTGGTAATCCTTCCTTTCTTCCTCTCTTTCTCTCTCTTTCTTTTGCATAGTGAAAATTAGGACTACTATCTAAAAGGGTAAGACCTAAACAGATGGCTAAAATGTAGTATAATCCTAAAACTAGATTCCAGGGAAATTTAGAAGATGAAAAGAGAGTCTCGGTTTGAGATTAAATTCTCTTAGCAATACAACAGTAAGTGAAAGGAATAGGTTGATTTTTTTCTGCCCTATGTAAGATACTTTCTAGTCGATACTTCTACCCACATACATCTTCACTTTTCTATTCAAAATTCTCTGATTTCATGAGAATTAAGGTTGAATAAACTGTTTGAAAGATACCTTAATCAAAACAATGTATCACATATTGAAGTACACATTTACTGCAATGCTGAATATTTTCATATTATTTCATTAAACTCCCACAAAAATCCTCAAGTAGTTTGGTATCATTTACCTTCATTTACAGTTAAAACGTAGCATCATGTGTGATGGTGTCAGTGAATCTGAAACTTGAATTCATCAGCTTTGCAACTTACTAGTTCAAAGATTTTAGGCAAGTTATTTCATGACTCTGAACCCATATTTGTAGTTTTCCTTGTGTGTAAAATGGGAATGCTGATAATTATTTCACAGAGTTCCTGTAGATATTAAATTGGTTAATGCAGCTCAAGATTGGTACCTGGTGTATAAGTGTTCCAATTATAATTAAGTTTTGAACAGAAGGACGGCAACCTTCACATTCTCAACCGTCACCTTTTACCTCAACCATTACCATTCCCCTTTACCTCAATAAGTTAGTAGAGAAATAACATATCTTGCTGTTAACTAAATATTAACCATTCTCTTGGTATCCTTAAATTTATGGATTTCTTTTCCTCCCATTGAGATTTCAAAATGTTCAGTATGAGGAATTAGCTTTAAAAAAAAATCATTCTCTTTCCAAGTCCAGGAGACTTTCTCAATCATTTTTGACAGTTAGATGGTTGAAGAAAGAGAAAGGTATCACAAAGATTATTCTCAAAGAATAATACAGGAGAGAAACTTAGGTAATATTGGTGTATTCTGAATATATAATTAGACAGCATATCACCTGATTTAATCAAGGCTATTACACATATTATATTTTCCTGTAATAATACTATTTCTAGTTTACTGAAATTCAGGAACCCTGTTTTAGATGTTCAACACAGGCTGGGAGAACTGATAATTTACTCTTGAGAGTGATTTGCTCAGCATCTTGTACAAAGGAAGAACATAATAAATGTTTGTTCTTATTAAATATGTGTTTTGTTCTCCTTGTTCGAGAATGAAGCTATTTCTCCTTGTCCATAGAGCCATGGTGGAGCAATGACAGCAAGGACAAGTTAGGAAGTATTACAGACTCAAAAGATTTTCTTAGGTTTCTCAAACACTTAATATGTACCTTTCTAAAAAGAATCAAGGTAAAACAATCCACTTTTTAAAAATTCTAAGTTCATCCATAAGATTCTTTAAAGTATATTCCTTTACACGACTTAAAAGTCCTCTCTTCTCTCTCCCACCCCACCTCCCACACACAGATGTAAGCTGCTTGTTAAAGTAAAAAGTCAGGCAAGTAGATCCTCTGGACTAGAAGGAAAGGATAGTAGACAACAAGTGATGATGTCATTATTGTACAGGAATTTGTAAAACTGAGGATTACTAATTAAGGCTCAACAAAATATGAGTAAGACTAGGAATGTTTATGGTACTCTTAACAGTTTATAAACTCTGAAAGTATAAAGTGTACCATGGCAGTCAAATTTCACTTTCATTATATACGAATAAGGACGGGACAGTCTTTTAAAAGCTGAACTGAAATGAGAAAAAGGCTGTCCAGGGTTAAACACTAATTTATGCAATTCCCTGGTTTTGACAAGAATCCTGTCAGTGTCAAGCAGCAGGCACACTGACAGCAGGATGGGCTGAACAGCTTTGTGTCAGAGCCGGGACCGAAGTTGCCTATTTATTTTTATTTTATTTTAAAATTTCTTGTATGTTTTTTTATTTATTTTTGAGAGACAGAGAGAGACAGCATGAGCAGGGGAGGGTCAGAGAGAGAGGGAGACACAGAATCTGAAGCAGGCTCCAGGCTCTGAGCAAGCTGTCAGCACAGAGCCCGATGCGGGGCTCAAACCCACGAACCGTGAGATCATGACCTGAGCCAAAGCCGGACGCTTAACCGACTGAGCCACCCAGGCGCCCCCGAAGTCGCCAATTTATGAAGGCTGTTACAAACACAGGACTTCAAAAGTGTGAAGGAAAATGGTTTTGCATAAAGAAAATGATGGAAATTTTATAGCTTTGCAGGCAAGACTATTAGCTTAAAGAAACTCAGTTCTTTTATTTTTGTGGGAAAAACTAGTTTACTTTTAAAAGATTTGTGGATTTTTATACTAGGATTGCATTTTAAGCATCCTAATATAGAAGTTCATTATGCTAGTAACATTCTAATAGAAAAGAAAAATTTAAAAAGTATAAAATAAAAGGAATGAATTTGAAAAAAAGATGGTACAGAGAAGCAACCTGGGTTTTCTTCAAAGAGGGCTAATTTGGGATGGACAACTAACTCCTGATTTGAAAGTTCCAATCAGTAGCTGTCGATGTTGCAATCCAGGATCAACAAACATCACTTTAAAGAGATAGGCAGTAAGGAAAGCTGCTCTTTCCAAAGCCTTGAGGAAAACTAAAAAAATGGAAACAACAGTAATTAAAAACCTATGTTTATGTGTGAGGCATTTCAATCATTCAATGACTGAACAAAACGTTTATTGAGCAGCTACTATAATCCTTACAACAACCCTATCATATTGCGTTTTTTTATTGCTTCAGAAGAGAAAGCAAAACTGAGGTTAAAAAAGATGATAAATCTTGCTCAGGTTATGTTGCTCTTTCAATACATCCCAGTGGATGCAGAGGCTGAATAAGAGAATTAGATTGATCACATTAAACTCTTTGAAGTTTATACAAAAAGATCAAAATCAGGTGCTTTCCATCTAAGTTGCATTTTAAGCACATCATGAAATTAATAAAATAGACATAATAACATTTAGGTGCTACAGTTCTTCCTGTAAAAAAATCACCCATAGTATGCTCTCTACTCAGAAGGACTCAATTGAGAGAACAAAAGACTGTGAGATGGTTACACTCTCCATAAACAGCTGCCATAATTTCCATGAATTAACATAAATAAAGAGCTTAGAATCATTTCTGGTACAAAATTAAGTGTTCAATAAGGTGTTATTATTAATAATTCACAAATGTAAAGTTCTATTCTTTATAATGCCGCAAAAAACATAAACAGTTTTTCTTCCACTGGTTCGAGTCAAGCAATTTGACTGTATTATCCTAGTGAATTATAGAAGTTGAAAACCTAACACACAATGCTAAATGAGCCTCCAGGTGGCACTTTACATTTCCAAAGCGATTCTTACAATTATTGGTGTTAATTACCAATGTCAAATATAAATGAGAGGCTGAGAATCTGGTCAATTAGCAACATGCTCATTTTTCTTCCAATGGAGAAAGGAACCCAGAGGTTACCTTCTTTACCAGGACAAATCTTACCAGCTGACCAAATATAGTAATTGTCTTTAGAAAATTCATCCAAGTTAATGTTCCCCATCTTGGTATCTACAGAAAAGGATCATTAACACTCCAGAGAACATGACTACTGAGAAGGAAAATTTAACAAAGCAGTAAAATGTACCAATACAAATTATTACATGTTCCAAGATATCTTCAGTGGCTTAGATTAATACAAATAATTCCGTTGTATACTTAATTGTCAAGATCTTAACTTTACCTAGGACCTTTAATTTTTTTTTTAAATAAAGGATGTTCCTTATTTAATATATTTCAAATTTGACACATCTTGTAATATTATGCTTCTCTGTTTGAGTGTTTATCACATTCAGCAGCATAAACTTGAGACAGACTATTTTTCTAAGCTCTCTCTGCTCTCAGTGAGAGACTGTAAGTTATTTAGGCTCTTTTTAGAAACTTTATCAATATTGTAGTGTGGTATGTCCATGATGGGCTATCCCCTTCAGTGCCAAGAGTATTCCACGGTAGTTTATAAGTTAACTCTAAGATTGTGGAGAGCATATGTTTTTAACAGGATTACCTAGTTTTATTTGGATTTTGTTTTATGTTTCTATAGCTAGTAAGGGCCAACTCTTTATAACTGTTGTGCAAAAACTGTGATGAGCATTAAAAAAAATTCCTCATTTAAAATTGTGTCCATGTT
The DNA here is from genome assembly GCA_028646485.1 of Cryptoprocta ferox. Taxonomy (NCBI): domain Eukaryota; kingdom Metazoa; phylum Chordata; class Mammalia; order Carnivora; family Eupleridae; genus Cryptoprocta; species Cryptoprocta ferox. Next base: position 90,158,412 of record CM053574.1, on the reverse strand, counting down.
AGGAAAATCTCTCCATGAATGGGTCAATAATAGATGGATAGGTCAATGGAAAGATGAGATCTCATGAGATTAAACAGCAGTTTTTAAAAAAATTTTCCTACCTTATTTTGTTCTCTAAATGAACAATATAGTAACTATCACAGCTTTTAAAACTCTAATATCTTTCATGTGCTCCCATGAGTACACACACACACACTGTGTCTTAGAATGTTCGAGTACCTAATTAACATTTTTACCTATTTAATATGTCACCACCTGGCATCAAGATGAGCTCAAGAAGCCCTGAAACTTTGTTAACATTCGTAGGATTATATTAATGTTAATGGTTTAGGCATAAGCTTCACAGGGAGTTTTCCAATACTAAATTTTGCTGAGGTCGCAGGGCAATAATATAGTCATTATGTTTATGCAGGCTTCCAAATATCAGGTTCCGAGTGAAAACCTCTACTGAAAATTGGCCAGCGGTTTACTGTTAGTTTCTGCTTAATAAACATGGAAAGTTCTTCTCATTTATATATCCACTTAAACTTTTCTTGTAGCTACTAAAAGACTAGAAACTGAGAATGAACTATGACAGTGTGCTTTACACATGATTTTTACTAAGGATTGAAAACTTCTGGTGTGAAAATACATTCTTGGTCAACTCCCTCTATCATGTTCCAGGGCAATTTCTAAATCTTTACCGTACTCTTCAAAATTCTTCTCCTATTCTTGACCTCATTACTTTCAACTGATGACCTGATTTTATTTCATAGAGGAGAGTGCATTAGAGTTATTCAGCTTCCTTCCCTGAAACCCAACAACTTAACTTCACCCACAGCTTTATTTACTTCTTTCTCCTCCTTTTTCTAGTGTTCCTCAACATAACTGAAATCACATGTTATTGTGCCCCACTTTCTTACCATGGCCTGGGTTTTTAAAAATCTTTACTCCCATTTTTATACCCTCTTCTTCCTTCTTTGCTTCACTGTGCCTTTGATGTAAACATGGTTGGTTATTTCCCTTGAGCTCCTTTATTCTTTATTCTCATCCTCATTGCTCTTTATCTTCACAACCAAGATCTTAAAAGTAGCCTACACTTCATTTTCTTTTTTCCCATTCTCAAGAAACCCTAAGTTGTGATACTCCTGCACCATTCCACTGGAAATACATTCTACCGGTCACCTACTGATTGCCAAATCCATTAGGTACTTTTTAGTTATCTTCATTGATGTTTCCAGCATTATATACTACAGATTCAGCAGTCATCCCTATTGCCCAAACCCCTGTCCTCCCTGGCTAGACCTTCTCAATGCCTCTATCCACCCCTTAACTAGTTCTCCAGAAGTCTGACCCCCTAGTTCTTGTTTTTCTCTGTTTGCACACTTTCTCTAGGCAATCTCACCCATACTCTTTACATTTGCCTACATTCTGATGACTCCAAGGTCTCACCTCTTGCCTTAACTATTGCAGTAACTGGTCTCCGTGCTCTCCACTTTCACTGAAACCCATTTTCTATAACCAGGGCAATACTCTTTTAAATCAAAGATCACATGAATGGTAGGTAAGTACAGATTAAAGAAACAGGTCATAGGAGAAATGTATATGATACTCCCTGCCTAAAATCCTTCAATAGTCCCTATTCTGAGGGATAAAATTCAAACCTCTCACCATAACCCTACTCTTCAGCCTTTTTGACCCCACCTGCCTTTGCAACCTCATCTACTTACATTTACTACACCCACCTGTACTGTTGCCAACATACCTTGCCCTACCATGCCCTCTAGAATCTCCCTGATTTTCTTACTTTCCTCCCTTTTTTTCCCCAAACTAAGTTCTAAGTTCCCTTCAAGACTTTCAATATTCACATTAAACTTCATTCATCCAGAATTAACAAATATTTATTGAGAGCCCCTTATGTTTCAGGTACTGTTCTGAATGCTGAATGAAATGTCTGTTCTCACACTGATTTCACTTAGGGCTTGGAGGCAGGACCGACATATGCAGAAAATAAAGCAGGGCAAAGGGGATAGAGAATTTGTGTGATGGTACACTGATGTTTTTATAACAGGAATAGTCAGGGAAGGCCTTGATTCTTCCATGAGTCAGTACCTGAGTTAGGTACTCTGTGCTCTGTTCATAATAAATAGATATCAGTGTACTTGGTGGGCTCCTCTGCTAGTCTGTGACTCCTTGAGGGCAGGGACTACTCATCTATGCATTCCCATTGCCTAGCACATAATCATTCTAAGGAAATGTGCTCACCACTGTTCTGGGTGGAGAAGTAAAGCCACATAGTAAGTGCTCAGAAAACAGATTGATGGAATAGTCTGATACATATTTGAAATGATAATAGGAAAACCTCAAAAAAAATCTCATGCTTTACTTAATATTTTAATTATATATATACATATATATATATGTATATATATATGCTAAAACAGGGACAAAGAGTCAAACAAAATATTATAACTACATAGTAACATATTCTTGAAATTACGAATGATAAGTAAGTACAGATTAAAGAAACATTTCATAGAAGAAATGTATTTTGCTCTGTATTTGAAAGCACTTGGGAGAGACTGAATTCTGAAGAGTGTGTAAGCATTTTCAGAACAGTATAATTAAGTGAGAATTTTGCTAGGAATTAGGGAGTAGACTGTATGGATAGGATGAAAACAGGTGATAGGACTCTGTAAAAGTAACTCTATTTGTTCAGTTCTTTTTTCATTTACTAATTACAGACAGGACGTTCTCAGCTAACCGGACGTTGCCATTTACCTTACTGAAGAAAGGCAAAATTAAAAATTAAAAGGTGATGTTTTGTTTGTCATACTTTTTAAAACTCTCATATTTTCAGATCCTTTTTGCAAATTTTAGGGATTTTTTTAAGACTAAAATTCCCTCATTATGATCAACTTTCTTCTTGCTAATTATATTTTGCTTGCTTTTACTTTTTCAAATAAAAAATCATAATATAAAATTACAGAAAGTTTATGTAACTGAAAAAAATGTATGTATACACACATTTAGAGTGGACATAATTCTACCACACTAAGCCATTACCTGGAGTACATTCTCATTCAAATCTACAAATTGCCTTTATTCACTCATCATAAATACTTCCCATTATATTACAGCCTTCATAAAGATCTTTTATCACAGCTGTATAATATTTCATTCAGCAGATGGAAGATCACTTATTTTACCATTCTCTTACTGTTAGGCATTTAGGTAACTTCTAGTTTTTATTATTATCACAATGCTGCAATGATCATTTCTCAGTAATTAGCTTATTTCCTTTGCTCTTTCCCTAGGTGAGATTAACAACTCTGGGATTATTGGTTTAAACACACTTTAGGCTTGGAAAAAATCAGAAGGATTACATCAATTTATACTGCCATTAGCAATGTTTAAGAGTACTCACATCACTGCCTCCTTGCCAGCATGAGCATTATCTAATTTTTTCCCACTAACTATACATTTAGCACTGTGTACATTAATTGTTTCAATTTGCATTTGAATACTACTAGAGTTCAATATTTCTAATTTTTAGTTATGAAAGATGACACTGCTACTTCAGCAAGAAACCATATTGAGCATAAGTCAAAAGTTCAAGGCTGTAAAAATAAAATAAAATAAAATCTTTAAGAAAGTTAATTTAATCATGGCATGATTAGCTGTTATTGTGCTCCATAATAATTAGGCATTAATGGCAAGCAGTTCATGTTAAGTGGCTATTATTGTTATTATTTACATATTGCCAGATCAAGTATTCTTAAGACTATGGGGAGGGCTGGACCAAGTAGAGACTTAAGCTCTTTTATGCCCTCATAAAGATCCCTTGATCTGGAACCAGATGTGATCCAGAAGGCAAGTTCTCTTCCCTTCCTTAGCTCCACACAGCCTCTATACACAGAGCATTCAGAAAAGATCCTAGGCATTACAAACAGTTTGGCTGAGGGTGGGCTAGAACTTACTTTACTGGGAAGCAAACATGAGGCCCAGTCAGATATAACTCTTTGAGAATTATGGCTATTAAATCCCTTTTCTCTTCTATTACACCTCAAGTTAAGGATCTAGGTTTTCAGTGAGACTTCTGAAGAACTTTTAAATCCTGAACTCCTTACACCTCCTTTCCCACAGAGAAAAGACTAGAGGCACAATCATATTCCCATTTTCCCAGTCAACCTTACTAATTCATGGTAATAGGATTTAAGGGACTTCCCTCTACCAAAATGTTTTTCCCCAACACTGTCTGAATATTCATGCATTAGACTGTTGATGTTTCTAAGCACATAATTCTGAGAAGAATAAAGGAGAAAGGTAGGAGTGTGAAAGGTAAGAAGGAGGTAACAGTAATCCACACTTCACTGTGAAATTAATTTAACCAGACTGGTTTTATAGTCTTAGAATATTTAACTCTGAAGCATGCAGAAGACAGGAATAAGAATTCCAACGTGGAGAGGACATAGGGAGAAGCAAAAGGGATTAAGTCATTCTGGGGTGCTTTAAAAATAACATAGCTGAGAACATTATACTACAGAAGAACAGGGAAGAAGGCCAAGCTTACGATAATAAAAATGTATGTTTCTATATACCTTGGGAGTTTACAAAGCACATTACCATTGATCATATTACTTAATCCTCACAACAACCCTGTACTGAAACTGAGACCCAGAGATATTAAGTAACTTACCCCAAGTCACTTAGGTAGTAAGTGGCAGAGCCGGGACTCGACCCAGGTCTTCTGATTCTTCCTGTGCATTTGCAGCTCCCCTGGAGCTGAAGCAGGGGCAAAAGGGAGGTGGAAGTAATTTGCCCAAGACCAGCCTTGCCCTCTCCCCTTCTTTTAGTGGCCAAGCAGAGCAGACATGTAACTCTTGCAATGGCCTCTTTTCATCAAATTCTCTCAGGAGACAGCACACAGAATCTGAAAATGTTTCTCAGCCTTGGGCTCAAGAATGACACTAAGCAGTAAACGATGTCAGAAGTAATTTTGGCAGTACTTTGCCACTGATGTAAAATTTACTGGAATCTCAAAGTATAGTAATTCTCACTTCAGAAAGTAAAGTTTATTTTTATAATTGAAATTATGTAAAGCAGTTTGTTCGAAATTTTTTGTTTAGCGGTTTCAGTCAAACCTTTTAAAATTATACCCTTATAAAAATCATTTTGAAAAACACTAAGAACCCAGATACGAAATCTATATTTGACCCTATTCTATGGCCATTTTTATATTTTAATCATCTTCCCTCAGTGATTATTTTTATTAAAGCAATTATAATCATTAGAATGGACAGAATATTCAGTCTTTTTATAGCCAAGTATTTTCAACAAAGTAATAGGAAAATGTATCATCTTCTTGAATGTAAATCTCATATTTCTAAATTATCTCTAAAATGTCTTCAATGTAGCCTTTTAAAATTAATTTTCTATGACAAAATTTAGAGTTTCCAGTACCTAGTTTCTTGAATAGTTCCTTAATTTTTCTTAGGGAATTATATATTTTGATTTCTCATCTTGATTACTTACATTTCAAATAACTTTTAAATATATTCAATGAAAAATTTTTCTTTTCTTATTTCCTAAGAATACAAGGGTACAATTTAAATCAACTGGGCATTTAACCAACTTTTTATCACTTTGAGATCTTTTTGTACTCAGCTCCAGTACATCTGTCTCTCTAACAGTCTTTGCATTTATGAGAACTTCTATCATTAGGGCTAGGTGCTAAGTAAGCATCAATTATAATCAGGGCTTATAAAAGTTCAACCAAGGAAATCAATTCATTTGTGCCCAAAGCTTTTAAAGGTCTTCTGAACTTGAAAAAATGCTCTATTTAACCAGACTTCATTTGAGGATCAGTCTTGTCTGAGATGGAACATATCCAACCTAATAGTTAAAAGCCACATGAAACATTTAAGATGAATAAAAAAGGCAAACACTCAGACACAAAACCAAAGAGGAAGAGGGCAAGGAGGAAGAGTCTGGGTAAGGAGGTTGAGAAAAAGGACAGAAAAGGAACAAAATAGAAGAAGAAAAAGAAGCTTACCTAGAATAAACAAAAAATTTTGAGTTAAGTACTAATACTTTTGATATATCTCCCTTTTTCCTTTGCTTTAAGACTTCAATTACATATTTAAACCAATCTAATTAAGTCTAACATCCTTTTGCATAGTGATGGTCAAATTCAGGAATTCCTAATAATATTTATATTATCTAATGACTTTATGAGGTTAAAAAAAATTAGTGTCTTTTTTCCACATTATTCTAAGCTTTATTTACATTTGTCTCTTCAAGATAAAATGATCATTATATTCTCCTAAATCATTCATTAAATAGTACCAAAAATGGTTTCCAACATTAAAAAAAAAAAAACACAAGCCCATACATTTTAAAATTTGGACCAGAAAGAAACAGAATTGATCTGACTTCTAATATCTTACTTTATATAGTAAGTTGTTGATTAAGCATGGCCAAGAGGGCTTCACATAATATGGGAAAAAATGAGCATACTTCAGGGGAGATAAAAATGCCAATAAAAGGTCTTTAAAGTTAATTCTAGTTCTAAAAAGTCAATGTTAGCTTTCCCCACTTCCTTCTTTTACACCATCCTATTCGTTTAACATGCATAACAAAGTTGTAGTCAAGAACCATTCCAACAATGGTTCCCAGACTGGAACCATCTAGGTGTGATGGAGGCCTTATTAATATTTTTTAGGTGGTTTCTGGAAGGAAGGAAATCTATCTTCTACTTCTCTTATATCCTTTTAATCCTTTGGGTAGATAGGGCAATCTATTTTCCAAAGTAGCTTTGCTACAAAAAGCATTTAAAGACTATTTATTGAAAAGCTATCATATTAGACTGTTATGCTTGGGCCTGATGTCTGACAAAGGACTCTTCAGTAATAAAAGTGACCACCAAGACTACATGAATCATCCCACACATAATTTCTGACCTCCTTCTACTGTTTTGGTTATCAAACCAGATCATGTGCTCACTTAAAATTCGAATCCCTTCAAGCTCTAAAAGAGCTGGTACTTACGCTATATATCCACCATTTATTTATAGAGTTCTTTTGCACTCTCACTAGCTATTATCTGACCACAAATTCTGCTCTTGTTTATAATTTTAAGTGCTTGGAAAGGGCAGGTTTCTTAAAATAAGAATATTTCCCCCTCTAGTTCACTCAAGTGAGCTGTGGAATTCTCTCCAAGATTATCAATTTATCTCACTTATCTGTTGTATCTAGGAAAACAAGAACAGGAGATCAAGAGCAGTTAAGTATAAGAGCTTGCTTATTTTCCAGGAGGCTTTTAACAAGCTTTTAACTAATTAAAATAATATTATTCAAAAGCTTTAGAACACACAAGCCTATTAGTAAAAGAGCAATATAAATGTTGAAACAAAACAGAATTTTTGGTCTTTTAGGAATCTCCTTCACTTAAGAATGTTCACTTACCCAGTGGAATTAACTTGCTTTGACACTTTTTTTGAAATGTCATCTTAACAAAAAAAAAAGGGGAGGGGAGTTCAGATTTTGTCTTAGACTAGTTTATTGGAGAATAACAAATTCAAAACCCAAATAAATGATGAGAATGCCTTACTGCTGGAACATGTAAATATCATATGGGTTACTAGTTGAGAATTACAGAGAAGGACAGCAATATTATAAAAACTTTAATGGTAGTCTTCACAAATGACAACTTCTAGAAGTTAATACATAGAAGTTTTCAGAATTAGACTTAAGTTAAAATAAAATTAAAGGACCAGTGAGTTATTTGTTATGTAACAAAACAATATTACTTATGGCATAAGCACTTAGAAGGGACATAAAATTTCAGGAATATATTCTGTCCTTTATTCACAGAAAGGTTAAGAATCTGAGAACAAGTTTGAGGAGAAACTGCCTTTTACTATATATTTAGACTCTATTTGTAACATTAAAATATAATCTTATGTTCTTAATAAGAAGTTTGGAATATCTACAACAATATATTTAAAGATAAATCTTCACCCTATCTTAAAGCTGGGAAAATTTGAAAACCAGAAAGAAGGTAACAAGACAGCTAAGACGTTTTCCAAAATATGTCCTATAGATTTTCTATAACAGGTCCTATAACAGGCTAAAAGCAAAGTTCCATGAGTGAGTAAGTTTGTGAAGCAATACACAGCACCTCTCTCTCTCAGAGATTAAAATACATATCAACTGATGTGAACGGTCAACAGTATTTTCTAAATAAAAAAAAAAAAATCAAAAACGAAAGCACTCAAAGCAAATGAACAAAAGCTCATAGATCCAATAAGTGATTTTAGCAAGGTTGCAGGTTAGCTACAAAGCACTGATGAAGGAAATTACAAAAGACTTAAATAAATGAAGAAAAACAAGATAAAATAAAATGCATATTAGTCTGTTATTGGCTCAAAGAGGTCCCATAAATTAAAAAAGGATGCTTAATTTTTTTTAACCCAGCATTTTCCAAATGTATTTAACCAAAAAACAGAACTAATATTCTCAGAACACTAATATTCTCAGAATATTCTCTAGATAGATTAGGCATAAAAAAGTCTGCATAAAAACCTAATGGCTTTTGTATTCTTATGGTGGTCTATGTTGCTTAAATAGAGCTTCTTCAATTATGTCTACTCTTAATAAACTATATGGGTTTTCTTTTTTAAGGCAAATAAAATGTACTCACTGTTGTAGTACTTCCTTTCCCTTCTGAATGGTGCTCTCAGTCAATGACAGGTTGCTAAGGGAGTTATTTCAAGCCAAGGTGTAAAACTCTTGCTAGTAGTTCCCAAGTTTAATGGAATTGGAAGCTCTATAACACGAGAGTATTTCTCACAAGGAGACAGACCAAACTCCACTCTTTCCTACAGGTGTGATAGTGAAGCCTATCACACAGGATTCTAGAGTAAATAGCATGAGGTCCAGTAAAGTTCAGAAAATTAGGATCAGTAGGAAAAGTAGTCCATATACATCAAGAGATACCGCCTACTAAAGGTGAAAGAAAGAAAGAAAGAAAGAAAGAAAGAAAGAAAGAAAGAAAGAAAGAAAAGTTTAAAAAAAAAAGCCAATAGAATACAAGAATGTTTTAGAAATAAAAATGAAAAGAGAGAGAGATGACTAATAAACAGGATGACCAAAGTAAGAATACACAAAAACAGTATTAAGGGAGACACAAGATGAAAGGACAGGTGACAACTCACTACAGTATGCAATCAAACACGTATGGTCAGTCCCAGATTTAGAGGAGGAAAGATGTACTGTGGGGGCTCCATATGAAAGTGGATAGAATCTGTGGTGCAACTGACAACATTATTTTTCTGCTTTTTTAGGTGCAGACAGAAGAGGCTCAGAAATTCACTAGAAACTAAAATAGAACTGTGTGTATTCTTTTAATTCAAGGATGCCTCTTCAAATTGAGAAAAATCTTTAAAATATACTGGGCTGAGTGTCTAGTCAAGACACATGCCCAGTGTAAGAGTAACGCCTTTGGGAAGAGAGAAATAAAACAAAACAATATTCCTCAGATTCATTTATTTTATTACTTTATTTCCTGTGCAATAAGTATATTAGCAAGTCTTTTGCAGGATATGCAAAGGAATGGTGAAATTCAGTGCAGTTTGAAATGACAATTTTAAAAGCCTGGTATGTAAAGTAAATGAAAAAACAAAAATTTATACTTGGAAGAGAACAAGCCTTGAACCTACGGAGTCAAAAATGCCAAAGGTAAAAACCAGTTCACCTGACAATCCCAGCACCTTTCAGCCACAGGTCTCCCCCGTGATGCCTCCTTAAAGACTACTTTGAAGGAAAATGTAAATCATAGCATATTCAGCATAAATCTAAAAGCATCATGAATTTAACTCGTAACTAACAGACATCATAATTCAGGGCACCACGCTTTAGGTTGCTAATAATAAAGGTGAGACTTAGAAGATAAAAGATTGACATCATATCTGCTGGTATTCGTTTATGCAAAAAAAAAATTGCTGTGGATTTTTCAAACAGTTTTGTAAGCTTGATTTTTAATATTGATAACCAAATAACTCAAAGCTCAAATTGTTTTATGAATTATAGTTAAAGTTAGAAACAAAACTGACTAGTATGACAATAATAACTTTAAAAAGACAGCACATCTTAGGTAATACCCTGCCATGTTATTTCACTTTGGAAGTTATTTTATCTTCTGGAAAAAAGGAACCTGAGATAATCAAATAACCTTACATTCAGTGCTTAATAAAGAAAACCTCAGATTACCCAGAAACCTTTTAAAGATGTCTATCTATCGCTCCTTTGGGTAGATTACAATATATGAAGTTAGCAAATAGGAAAATTGAAACAATACTTCTTGTATAGGTTTTTAAAATTATTATCTAGCATATTATTCTCTTACAATTAATTTAAATGGTGAAATAAAATGTCTCTGTTAGATAATATAGCAGGATCAAAACTAGATGTCAACCTTTTCATAATTAGGTTTGCCTATCACAAACAAAATTTGCGCTTCAGGGGTATGTTGGGCTACCAACAGTATGAAGCAGACATCTCTATGTATATTGCACGTGCAGCATTTATGAATGAATAATCTTTCCTTCTATATCAGCAGCTTTTATATCTCCAGTAAAGATTGTGTAATCCACAATCTCCAGTGGGAATTGTGAAATGCTACACAATTGATGAAGAAATAGAGAGTATCAAATACAACCAAACTTTATTAAAAATCAAAGCTTGAAGATACTGCATGGAATCCCCAAATTCCATCACCTGTGAAATGAAAAGTATGTTCTTAAATGGGGCTAAGCTAGCTGTACAGTTTCATTCTGACTAACTCTGTTTATACTGCAACAAAACAGGACAAAACAAAATGGGCATTGCCTATAGGACAATGTTTGAAAGGAAAGTTTCCTGAAATATGTATGATGGAAGAAAATGTATTTCAGTGACCTTAATCAACTTATGCTTTTAGTGCAGAAATTTGAGTATGGTAAATTATACCCACTAATTTATTTAAGAATTTATCAGCAAAAATTAAAAACCTCTGGACTATGATCAAATATGTGCTTGTACTTTTTGTTGGCTACTAATTGGCAGAACCTCACTGTTACATAATTCTAATTTTCCTTTGAAGTTAATGATTTCTATAACAATTGTCCTCTTTTTAATATCTATTATGATCTTTTAATATCAAATACAAACCAGATATAGCCTAACTTTATTACTACATCATTAAAATTACTAACATGACCTTGTTCTAATACATTTAGGATCCATTTTAACTCATTAATTTATGTATCATAACTTTCAATCTCCGTCATTAAATAGGTTAGGGGTTTTTTGGTTATATGTTTCTTTTTAATATTTTTATTAGTGGTAGAAGAATTTATAGCTTTTTGTGAATGTCATTTGAATTTGAAAAGATAACTTTCAAATGTGCATTCCAGGATGTCATTATAAAATTTTGTGCAAAGCTACTTCAAAAGTAAAACTTGAGATTGACAGTTCTTTTTGTAAGGTACAGTAAAGCTGAAAAAATATATATATCATAATTATTAAAAAAAGCAAAATCCAAACCCTCCTAAAAACAAACTTTACTTTTTAAATAGATATGAGCTTTTGAATCAAGTAAAATTCATTAAATCATACTTTTTTCTTCCACATTAATTTTATCCTCAAACTAAGGTAGAATAAAATAAAGACCTAAACATTATTTAAATTAAAACTTCAGTAAACAAGACTTTTTCCACTTGTATTTTGTTTTAAAGCTTTAAGAAGAAAGAACAAGACCCCCATGAGATATTTAAGTTTGCTTCACATAAATGGAACTATAACTTTCTTCTAACTTTGTGCAGTGGGCAGGGATTTTTGTGTGCTTTGTGCACTAACGTGTCCTTCACCTAGAATAGTGCCTACCTAGCACCTACTAGATATGCAAAGAATACTTTTGAAAATATGAATACAGAAAAACATTTAAAATAGGATGATCATCTAAAACGCACTAACAACCCATCTGTCCAGAATTAATGCCCAAGATGTTGTGTATGTTAAGGCATTGGAACTAAGCATTATCTATGTAATCAGAATAATCATCATTTCCTGATACTAAGAAGCAAATACTATGAATTTATAAAAAGAAAGTTAGAAACCAGGAAGTTCTAAAACATTTCTTGGGATATAAAAGTCTCAATAGAATCCAGGTCATAAAAATACTTGGAAAATCAAGACTTGACAAGTATCTCTCCAGGCTTAGAAAAGCAATTCAGTGGGAACTACACTCTATAAACACAAAAGGTTTGTCTGAGCAGCAGTACCAGGGTATTTTACAGTAATTCCAAATTGCCTGGGGCATCTTTTTACTGGTTTCCCGGTATTAGTTTTAGAGTTAAAAGGAACCAATTTGGAAAGGGCCTGCAGGAAACACAAACAGCAGTTTTCTTTGCCCCTAATGTTTTCTCTTATAGTAATCAGAAATATAATATAATATATGTATACTTTTCTTACTATATAATTTCCTATATAATTTTCTTCCTATATAATATGAGACTCCCTAATGCTTCATTTACTTTGGAAAAATAAGGAAAATCATACGATGTTCACAGAACATTGGGGGGAAAAAGCGAGAGCAGTTAGCCAGTTAAGAATAAGTTATGAACCCCACATTATGTGTGACAGTGTCACTATAATAAAGACACTAAAGTTAAGAGAGAATACTTAATGACAGCTGAAAGAGCCAGGTGAAATCTAGCTAAAACAAAAAAATCAAGGATGACTTACTAAAAAGTTTACTAAATCATTTTGGAGGAAATAAAGTATTTAATCACAATCAGAGCATATATTTTCACCGTCTGAAATATCATTGCTGAGTATGTTCTGGAAGTAAAAGTATGTATCCAGATGGAAAGGGAAAAGTAAGTATTTAGTGTAGAGAGCAAAGACAAGTAATTCCTAAACTTCATGAGAAAAATACTAATCCTTCGATTTAAAGTATTAAGTAGATTTTTATTTTAATTTTCCATACAAGAGACTATTAACTTAGTCATTGAGTCTCTTAATATTTCATGCTTTTTATTTAATGATTTATCCTTACACCTTTAAGAGATAACACAGGCAACTGATTTCTAGAAAAGCTCTTGGTTTATATGCAGGCTTTTGGGTTGTTTTTCTTGCAAACTATTAGAAACATCTTCAATGAATGACCATTGCTACATTTAGGAAAAGGAGGTTTTTCTCAAATCTTACACCAATGAGAAACAAACACATTAATAAGAGATAAAATATCATTTCACAATTAAAAAGAGAGCAAGAGTTAAAAATTAAAAATTACACAATCCATGGGGTGAGTGAACACTGCACCTCTGCAGCCCTTTAATTTTTCTGGTATGTTTACCAATTAGAATTATCTTATTGATATAGTGAATATTTTGCTTAATTTAAAACATAATTCCAGTTACAGTAAGAAAAAGTGCTCACAGACCTCCAACATTAATACTCTCAGAGGTCAAGAGAACTCGAGACTAACTCTACACTAAATGTATTGACAACTGCATACACTGCTTTTCTTCAGGGGCTTTTTATGTATATATGCACATATATGTACTTTTAAAAAATGGAGATGGATGAAGATATGTTAAGCTAGTGGCTTCTGCATATCAAGGAGATGCTTCTACAAACTAAGTCAATTACTCATGCAGATAAAGAAGAATGATCTTATCCCCAATAATGATGTTCATGATCCAACAGTACTTGTCATATTAATTTATGCAAAATCATAAAATATCAACAATCACAGGAGAAAAGTAATACCAGAATCTCCAAAAGATTTAGTGATTCTCTCCTGCTTCTCTCTGTAAAATATATCGAGCATCTTATAAAAGATTTTTAGGTTGACTGCAAAATGAAGTAAATAAGTAAAAAAAAAAAAGAAAAGAGCATAGATGAGTATTCACAAATGGGTAGAAAGTAGGAAAGTATTGCTTGGCTCAGAATCACTACATGGACTGTGGCATCTGAGAAATTTATTGACCAGTAAGTTTACATTGACTTCAAATTACTGATAACACAAAGAGAGGTATTAAAGGGGGAAAGGAAAAGTCACTGACTAGAAAGAAAATGATTACTCAGTACCAAAAACCTCTGAATGGAAAAGCTACAGTGAGGAATGACAATGTGCTCATCAGTAATGGCCATCCTGAAACAGAAAAAGGAAGTAGAAAAGAAGGTGAAGTAATGAAACTAAATTTTTCTCTAGGGAGAAAAGAATAAAATCAATCTCTTCTCAAATCCTCTAAAAAAAAAAAAGAAAAAACCTAAATGTAAAAATTCTATTTTGACTCTGACTGTAATGGTTAAACACATTTGGGAGAACATTACGAATAGCAAACCAGGACTCAACTTCTGGAAATACATAACCTATAAGTAAATAATTACTTTTACCATCAAAAAAAGATTAAGATGTATTAACGGAAAAAGAGAATGAAAATAGCAGTCATAGGAGAATCAGAAGGGCAAACATATGGTTACTTCAAGTTTCTCCATGAAAAGAAAGGCATAAATTAAATATAGCTGCTATTTCAGTCCTTTAGAGAAAAAAGTGGCTAAACTTTAGACAATGAGACTGAGGGAAGAGATGTATTAATTAAACATATGAACCATTAGTAACATACTGTAAAATATGAAATGATAAATTATCTAGAAAGTTCCATGGCCCAAAGCATAATTACTGATATTAGGCTTTTGGTTGTTGTTTAATTTATCTTGGGGAGAGTAGACAGGGGGGTGTACGTGACACTGAGGTAGTGGCAATGTAAGGAGACAACAACTAAACTAAACTAAAAGGGAGCAAATGAGAAAAATGTGTATGCTTCAGTGATAAGACTAATGTCTGGATAATACCATTTTACAGTATATTTTGATACTTTTGAAAAATAGAAACGAATTAGACTTCTAATGATAAGTTTATGAACAGCTACCCATAAAGTGGAGAAAGGAAGTTAAAAAAAACTTTATAAAACTAATTTTAATATGCCTTGTCCTCCGTTTTTGCCTAAATGTAGCTGAGTATCTATATAAAGTCACATAAGCCCTTATATATAATGGACTCCATGAAGCCAACAGTTCTAAATTACATCATCAAAATTACCACAGAGCATTGACATACATTTGGCAACAAAATCAAGTAATTATTAAACAGATATTAATCTCTATGTATACATATATAAACATATATGTAGCAAATGCAGCATGACTTCGTATATAAAGTGTTTCTCTTAATTTGATATGTAACGAAAATAATAAAGAACACACACGTATTCATCAGAGATTTAAATTTGATAACTGCTGGACATAATTAAGTCAAATTTAGAGTAACAAACTGGGAAAGAACAAAATATGCATAAAACCTTGCAACTGTAAATAAGGGCACCTATTTCCAAAGCATAAAATAACAAAGCATTACACAAGGAAAGTGAATTTCAATGCATTCATTTTTATTGTAGTTCAATGTAATTATTAAATTAGAATCTTACTTTAGGAGTAGCCAGTTTTACGTAAATTCAAAATATTTTTTCCACTGGCAAATCTTGTGTTGCTATTACTAATCTTTTAGAGCTACGTATTTTCTTCAAAACAGCTTATGCCTTCGTACAGAATTTGGATCACGTACCCATGCCTCTGTCTGAAGGGGCCTGATGTTGCTCAGTAGCACCTCTTCATAGTTCCCGTAATCAATGAATTTAACAACTGCTGTCATACCAGAAGAATGGAGAGCTTCAACTTCTGCTCGGTAAAACTGAGGAGACAAAAAGGAGTTGTGAATATGACAATCCACATTGCCTACAAAGGGCAATATTTGATGGAAATATAAATGTAGTGTGTATTTTTTGAAAGCTCATTTTTTAAAATTATTTTTCATTGAGATATGTATATATTGTGAAAGGATCACCACAACAAGTTTAATGTTATCACCACACAAAGTTACAAAATTTTTTCTTGTGCTGAGAACTTTTAAGATCTACTCTCTTAGCAACTTTCAATTACACAATATTCGAAAGAAAATTTTTAAGAGAAAAATATTTTTAAGAAAGAAAACTTACCTTTAGATAATCATAAATTGGCTTAAAAAAAAGATAAATTCTCTCATCCATATGAGTTCTGACATACACTGGTCAGTGGTAAAGATTTCAGGACAGAACTAAGAGGGTCACTAGAGAAGAATATTTACATGTTAATGGGTATTAAAAAAAAAACTAGTGCTACGCTTTGTTGTAAGCCACTGATGCCCCCAAATTAGTAAGATTATTCTTATGTACTAATGAGAAAATATAACTATGGAGCATAAATATATGACAAAAATAAATCTCAAAGAAAACGGCTCTCCGCCACAGTCATCACAGGCTACTGGGGTGAAGTAGGGATGTCAGATAAGGAGTAAACACATTACTTATATCCAGGATTTATAGGATTTGAGACACTGCAAGACCAGACACTTATACTTTATCAGTTTATCTAGTGTAATTTGGCTCTGGGAGTTAATTCACGTTAACAAACTCACAAGGAACTGATTTACATAACAACAATCTTAATTTTTTTCTGTTAATGTAACTACAAGTAGGTCAACTAAATGGAGTACTTCTTTACTACAGGTCAATCCATTCAGGACCCAAATTATAGATCTGAATGTTGCTTAGTGAAGACAAAATGAAAAGTAAAAACTATTTACTCTTAAGGAATATTTCCTTCAAACTGTAATTGGATGCTCTACTATAACACTCTAAAAGTATCTCTTAATAAGCTCACCGGAATCAGAAAATGTTAAAGGCAACAAAAATTCTTATTATCTACATCCTTCTAAAATACATTATCCTAAGTATACCAGGAAAAAAAAAATCTGTTTTTACTGACTAAATAGTATACTTTACATCACAAAGGTTATTAAGTTAATCCATGTGTATCCTTCCCAGGTCTAGAGGCTAACAAGTTTAGAAACACCATGCTGGACTTCTTTTTCTTATATTAGAGTTCCTGATATACATTCATGTCTATCCCTTCCTCCTTTATTTCTTAGCATCACACTTCTGTGATCTATGAATTGCTGTCAGTTTGCAAGCTTCTCAGATAATTAAGTCAGTTCTGGTAAGTTCAACAAACAAGAGTCATAATAAGTTGACATCCTTTTAGGAACTTAGAGTCTAATAAAAACAACTGTGTGAAAAATGACTTCTATATAACATGGAGAGTACTGTAATAATGGTGCAGTGATACAGCACTTAATAAGGCTGAGGAGTTTGGGAAGAACTTCCTGTGGAAGATAACAATGGATACAGTCTTCAAGGCTGAAGAAGGTTTAGCCAAGTAAAACACTGAGAAGGGTGCACCACGGGAAGTTATAGAGACCTAAAATATGGAGATGAATGCAGAAAACTATGAACAGTTTAAAATTAATTATGGCATGATGTGAGAAGGGTCAACCAGTAGGAAATTAGACGGGACAAGAAGGTAAGGACCAGCTGATAGAGGCTCTATATGCATGCTTCAGGCTCTATTTATTCCACAGGTAAAAGATTTTAACTAGGAAGAATGACATGGTCTAAGACCAGGATCAGTTACGGTAGTTTCAATGACAAATTTAAGAGGAATAAGGTTTAAGGCAGGGAAACCATTTTGGAGACTGTTAAAGTACTCCAGTAGAGAGAGCAGAAAGAGCTGAACTAATTATGGCAGTCTAGAAGGGTAAGAAGGAGAATTGTACCAAATTCCCAAATGCTTCTAAGGAAATAAAGGTTGAGAAAAGGCAAGGTAGTGTAAAGAATTTTTTAAATGATAGATTATACCAATTGGTTAATTATCTGCATTACATCACTATAATGCAATTAAGGCTATAGTTTCCTAATGACAGTTACAACTCATGTTTTTCTTAAATCTTTATCTTGGTTGGTCTCTGGTTAGAAAATTGGAAAGTTGCTTATTCTTGACAAAACATTTAAAAGCTATCTCTTAAATTAGGTGTTTTCAGAAGATAACTAATCCCATCTCTTTCAGAGAGCAAATACTGTTTATTTGTTTAATGGTGTAATACAGAGAGAGCCCAGAGTCCCTCACTATAACCTGAAGGTACATATTCAATTAAAATCAAAATAGTCACCTTAGAAGATCATCCAATTATTCTAAGAAGAAAAGCTCAAAACACTTGGGGAATTATTAGGTACTGTGTTTCACAAACTACATATAGTTAAATATAGTTAAATATATTCAGGAAAGGCAACAGATGAACTCAGTGTTATTGATTTTTTTTGAGACAATTACAGTTAAAAGTAAAGCTTTATTAAAAATTTCATCAGGTGTTTGAAGAAATTAGGATAATAGCATAGTCAGAACTATCTGATATATTCCCAAGCACCTGACTCTTAGCAGCTACTCAATTATGGTTTAGTCAATATTTGTTGAAGAACTTGTCTGTTAAGCCTAATATATGAATATATGTAGCTCTGTTAATATTCTGTTGCTTTATTTGTTCCTAGTCATTCATTTCACTCTCTCTCTCTCTCTCTCCTTCATTTTTAACCATGCCCTCTAATTTTTTTATAGGATACCAGACATTGCAGATGAAATACTGAAGGTTTTAGAAAATGTTATTTTTCCCAAAAGGGGATTATATTTTCCTTTGGCAGGCATACAGAGTACAAACAGGTATCTTTGAGCCTGTAAATGGTTGGTTTTAGGCTGTATAATGGCTTATTTGGATTAGTTTTGCACTTACTACCATGGCATGATCCTTGTGGGATTTGAATGGAAATCATGAGTCATATACTAAGGCTTTCAAAAATTATTGGACTTTGAACTCCAATCATGTACTTTCTCTGCTCATCAAGATCACCAACAATCTCAGACTGTCCAACAAAAACAAAAAAACACTTTTCCATTATCATCTTAATCAAACTTTCACAGAAGCAGCTGACACAGGTGACCACTCATTCTAAGACAGACACTGTTAGCTCTATAAACCTACACTGATTTCCCAGTACTTCACCTTTTCTTGCCTTTACTATGAGGGAGAAACAGCTAAACATAAGGAATCCCCCACTACCCAAATCAAATAGTTCCTGTATGTTGGAAAGTGAGTGGTCTGAGTTGTTAAGAGTCAGAGTCAGAGTATGAAGAACACCTGCACGTGCTTCCTAAGCCTTCCTAACAGCCAGGGAATAGCCATGTGAAATAGTTCCAACCGATGAGATGATTGATATTTCTCGAAAGGCTTTTGCTTTTCTGAAACTAAAAACAAAAAACAAAAACAGAAACAAAAACACAGATGTCTGCCCCTCCTTCTAACCTTGAATGAAAACTTGACAGTAGAGATGCTGCTTGTAGACAGATGCTATCCCCACACTCATACGAAAACCTTACAAGACTGTGCCATCTAGTTATACCACCCTGTACCCCTCTCCTTGCTGCTCTCATTAGGAAACATCTAACATCTTGCTTATGCCCCATTATTCACTGAACACAGTAGGGCCTAGTTCCTGATGCCCTATAGCATCCTTTTAAAAGATCCAACCATATTCCCTAGCCTCAATTTCACTTCCTTGAACACTATAGTTAACTTTGCTTCCACTGCTCCATTTAGCCAAACACACACTCTCACGGGCACAGCCTTACTTTATGAACTGAAACTATTCTACCTATGAAATATTTCAAATATTTTCTTCCTGGACTTGATCCTCACATCTACCCAGATCTCTCACACTATAACTCTTTTTATTATCTTGCTGATATCTCCAGTCCCCTACCACTCTGCTTTTTTCCTATATAAGTATTCCCTTCAGAATTAACTAATTAACAGAGTCAAATAATTATGAAATCCCTATATTATGGGAGAAGCAGGGTTGCAGAGGAAAACTAGACAGACATAGAGAGTCCTGCCTTCAAGAAACTCAAAATTATAGTAGGGGAAGGAGTTACCAATCCAAGAACCAAAACCAAAAATGTAAATTGTGGTAAGTTATAGAAAGTGAATAAGGCACTGACTGAGAAAGACAATAGTGTAGGAGGGAGGAGGGGGCAGGTCAAAGAAAGCTTCTCCAGGAAGTGATGTTGAAGTCAAGCTCTTAACAATGAGAATAGTTGGTAGAAGAGCATGTTAGGCAGAAGGGAAAATATGTGCAAAGGTCCTTCTCTCTGAGGGTCCCTTTTCCCCCTTTCCTTTCCTGTTCTCTGTTAGTCTTCTCCCTCTCAGCCAGGCTCTTTTATCTGATCCACTGTATTCCCTCTTGACCTCATCTTCTATCTATCCCTTACCTTTCTTCCATGATTTCCCGCTTTCCACTGTAGCCAGCATACAATGTAGAACTAAAGAGTGTTTAAATTATTGGCTTAATAATTATCATTTATTGTTAGCTAAATAACGTTTCTAGTCTTAGTTTTTTAAGTAGACTGTCTACTTTCTTTAATTTAAATAAAATATGCAGAATTTAACTCTGTGCCACTCAACTCATTTTCTTCCTTGTGAATCAGTATAACTTTACTAGAAAGAAAAGCAAACATTGACAGTTCAGTTGATGATAAGTGAAATAACTGATTAACTCCACTTAATAACTTTTAAATACTATTCCAATAGGCAATCTAAAATCAATCCTTACCTAACCAAATCTTATGAGACTGATTCTCCCTAAGCATCCATAAAAAATATTAAATATTTTATTTTCCCTCTTTTATAAATTACACATCTGTAAGTCTGTTCAAAGACGTTAAACAGGTACAGCCATAGAACAAAACTCATAGTCCCAAAGCAATGGCCTTCTACAGTCTCACTAGATGATGACATTTAATAACATTAGAATACGATTTTACCACATGCATACCTTGTTGTCTTCCCAATAAAGTGCAAAACATTCATCTCCAGGTTTCCACAATTTTGCATACTCCATAGGAATAGATGCTTCTAGTACTTTTTCTGGTTTAATTGGCCCAGATCTTCTTTTGGGTCCACTATTGTAAAATACTTTATCATCATAGGGTGTAGCAGCGATGGGTCCTGCTGGTTTAATAGGTCCTACTCGCCTGCCCTTCAGTGGCATTTCTGTCTCTCCATTTGGAACAGCAATGAAACTATTAGTTCGGACAGGAGTCTGGAAATCAGTATTTACATTAAAATGTTTTTCAATTTTTACACCACTGAAAGTTTCGTTATTTATTGTTCGTGGTTTCCTGTCATAAAAATGATCAGGATTTGCTGTTTGGTTTTCTCTTTTCCCACGTTTTTCATTATTATAGTCAATGGATTCTTGAGGAAGTGGATTTTCTTTTGCCTCTGCATAGGACGGACCTTTTCCTGATCTGCTTTGCATAGAGTTATCCCTTTTTTTAAAAGCACCATCATTGTGCTGAGAGCTTAAAAGGTATGAAGTATCTTTAGTTCTGTCATATCTAGAATAGGGTCTATCACACTTGATTCTCTCTTCAGCCCATGCTTCAGATCCTGAAGAAGTACTTGGTCTTTCAGAACCTCTGTTTCTAGGTAATCCACTGCCTTCTAAAACTGACTTTGAATTTTGGGGGTCTCTTTGAAAACGAGGAGGCTTTTCATTTCTTGGCTGTCTGGTATCATTTCGAGGCAGATACCGTGGTTGGTTATTATCTTTGACTCCATTTTGCTCAGTATTTGACAATCGATGTTGTCCCTGATGAAGCTGCTGTGGCTGTGGTTTAGGTTCTGAAAAGTAGAAGTTATTATATACGTATTAAAATGAAGGCTCTGCATTAATACTGAATTATTTAATTGGATATAAATTTTTAAAAATTATAAAAAATACAGAATTATTTAAAAATACCTAAAAATTATTATATTAATACAAATTATCAAACTACTATTTTAACATTTTCCACTACCTTCCCACCTCATTATCTTAATCCCTCTCTGCTTCCTTAGAGTTCTGTATTTCTAATGTTTTCCTGGTCAGCCACATTAGTGAAGTAAAGCAATGATATAAACCATGAGAAAATGGTGAATAATTTGAAAGGAATTTGTCTTTGTCCTTGAATGTTTGCATTCTTATAAGATAGCTATCTATATGTGCTATTCTGGTTAATTCACTTCCCAACACATTAATAAAACAGAATTGCAAACTGCTGACCCAGAAGCCACTATGAAACCGCACAAGTACAACCCTTCCTCAACCCCTTCCTGAATCCCACTTCAAATATGTACAGTTATCATTGGCAGTCAAGTTCTAGCCCTTGCAAAAATGTTATTCCTCAAATCTTTTTGCATCTTTAAGTGTTCAGATTACAAACAGATACCCTACTACAGAAAAGAATAATTTTTTTTTTTACTTAGTAATTAAGAGCAGGTACCACTTGGAAATATGGAAAAAAAAGTGTCAAAAATATGATTAAACACAACAGCACAGATCATGTCAAACCAGAAACCCAAAGCAGTAACATGGTAAATATGTACTCATAGATAATTTAACAGCTGTATTTTTATTCTATTTCAATTTGTGACATGTCATTTACACGTTTTCCTTCATTGTTTCACATAGCATGTCTGTAATCTTATTACCAAACATATTGACTGGTTTTTGGTGTACACGTCTTGTTCCTCTTGTCATATACAAGGGTCACAATATTTCTCAACAGTGACACTACTGACATTTTGGGTGAGACTGTTTTCTGCAACGCAAGAAAATTAATCTTTCTGACCTCCAGGCACTTAATGCCAAAGAATCAAAGCATCCTCCCTAGTTAGTGTGATGAACAAAACTGTCCCCGTACATTTTCAAACACCCACTGGAGGCAAGAGGTACCAGGTAAAATGTCTCAAACAACAGGGGTAAAGAGAAGACCTTTAAAAGCTCCTGAGTGACAAAACAAGTCACAGTAAAAATCAAGACTCAAACTGGCAAGAAATTTCTCAACAGAACCACTGAAAGCTAAAGCCAATCTAATAGGCTTTAAATGTCTTTGAAATTAAAGGAAAATTATTTCCTAAGTACAATTCTATATCCAGCCATATACCCATTAATTTTGACAAAGATTACATGTTTTCAAATATGCAAGATCTCAAATAGTAGCCAAGACTATTTACAGAGACAATTTTTAAAAATCACTTTATCCCAAGATTTGCTTTATAAATATAACACAACTATTTTATTTTTTAACATCTGTAGTCGATCTTAAATCCTTCTTTAGAGAGAAGAAAAATGGTCACCTTTGGTTTCTGCTGGCATTATTATCCAGGAGTGAAGATTTAGGAAAGCAAGAATAGTGAATATAAGCAGGACACAAATGAGCATTTTCAATGACAGGAAGCATGTTCCAGTCATTATTAGAGAATAAAAACAGCAGCTGCCTCTTGCGGACTATCTGCTATGTATTAAGCATGATACACTAGCACTTCACACACATTATCAATATCCTCCACACTTATCTTAAGATACAGGTGTTATGAGACTTACTTAATAGAGAGAGGTCCCTCATACAGTGAGTTGAAGACAATTTTCAGATTCCAAAATAAGTCAAATATGAAGGTATTTTATTTGCTGTTAATTAGGTTTGAATAGATATTTAAGAAGCATTTTGGATATACTATGATTACTAATAGATTTTTCTTAAATTATTCCAGTTAGGCCTATGAATATCTATGATGGTCAGGAAGTACAAACAACTTAGGTCATCACGAGAGTAACTAAGTCTAGACTATAGACAGGGATCTGGATAACCCATGTATACACAATATGGGAGAATTTGATTTCAATTCCTCTAAAAGAAAAAAAAAGATTTCTATATTTATTTAATTGATGATGTACATTAAACAATAAAATGAGTAATTTACTAATATATTCATATATAATATGAATAATATATAATATATGAGTGTTCATATATTATATATGAAAATACTTCATTTCTATTATTATGTTGAGATACTACTGTGAGGGAAGAATCCACTAAAAAATTATTTTTTTAAATAAGTGGGGTGCCTGGGTGGCTCAGTCAACACCCAACTCTTGATTTTGGCTCAGGTCACGATCTCACGGTTTATGAAATGAAGCCCCGCATTAGGCTCCATGCTGACAACAGGGACCTGGTTGGGATTCTCTCTCTCTGCCCCTGCTTACTCTCACACCCACGCAAGCATGTGCGTCCTCTCTCTCTCTCTCTCAAAATACATAAACATTTAAATACTAAAATAAAATAAAACTTGCTCTTAAGAAATAAACTATTTAAATAAGACAGAAAATACAATTGTGCTTTTGAAAGAACATAGTTTTCACATACATCCATTTTTTTTCAAAAATAAAAAAACAGTAAGCCAAGAAAGGAAGATCCTTAAATGTTTCATCATTCTTGAATTCCCTTAAACCCAAGATCTTTTGTCCTAAGCTGTTATGAAAGGAAGTCAGATACAGAGCAGGTATTTTGAAACTGAGCTAACCTATTAAATAAATAACAGACTATACTCAATTGTGGCAAATGTGATTTTAAATAAATTAAGCAATACCCCAAATCAAACAGAAAGTGCCTCGGAATCTACTTGCTCTCTGCCACATTCTCTAGAGGGCGTGATGATTTCAAACCACCCGAAACACTACTCAGCACTACAGGCCAGGTCTACAATCACTCTAATAATACATATACTGAGATACTTTTCTGTATGGGCAGGGGAATAAAATGTAGGGTTTTTTTTTTTTGAAGACTTGAAAAAGAAACATGAAACAAAAACATAAATAGAAATAGTTAATATTTAGTATTTAATGGGAGAAAAAAAGGGATATTAGCAAAAATAATTGAAAAATTCACCACAAAATTGAAACTGTGAAAACATCTATAGAACAAAGTGACACTTTTTTTTTTAAAGTAGGCTCCACACCAACATCTGGCTTAAATTCATGATTCTGAGATCGAGAGTCGCATGCTCCACTGACTGAGCCTGCCAGGCGCCCCTTAAAGATCAAAGTTATAAAAGCTCATATGAAGGGTGTCTGGGTGGCTCAGTTGGTTAAGTGTCCGACTCTTGATTTTGGCTCAGGTCATGATTTTATGGTTGGTGGGATCAAGCCCTGCATAAGGTTCTGCACTGACAGTGTGGAGTCGGCTTAGGATTCTCCGTCTCTCTGCCCCACCCTCATGTAAGCGCTCTCTTTCTCAAATAAAAAATAAATAAAATAAAATTTTTAAAAAAGCTCATATGAAAAAACTAATAAAAGATTACTGTATGAGTTCAGTCTGACTTACGATAAAATGTTCCTATTAAACCAGATCACAAGTTTCAAATGTATGTTTATAATTAATTACAATGTTTTACATTCCCATGATTTGAGATGTAAGGATCATTAAAAAAAATTTGTAATTGCCACAAATTATTTGTGTTGGTATATAAGAATGTGCTGAATTGATCAGGCATCTTTAACTAATAATTCTTTGCTGAATGTTCATTTTGCAGTCACACTTGTACCTACATTTTATAGTAGAAAATCAGGTACATTTTGTTTCCCAAGATGATTCTTCAGTTTATTCTGAGACATCTACCAGGAGAAGAAGTGACTTAATATTTATATAGATTTTACTATGTGCCTAACAACTCTACTTTAAAGGTCTTTTGCTTATATTATTTCATGTAATTCTCATAACCACTCCAAAGGGCAATATTATCTTTATTTTACAAAAAGAAACAAAGGAGGCTAGAAGCTAGAAAATGTTGGTGACAGAATTTAAACTCAAATCTAACTGAAGCCACTATTTTCCAGTAATGCCAAGCTGCTTGCCTAGAGAAACAAAACAGAATGCAACTAATAACATGTTAGTTACAATTTTATCACCTACATCTGTTCATTTCTGGTAAGAGGCAGAAATCACAGAGGCTCTTTCCCAATTCCTGTTGGGCTGAAAAAATAAAACTGGATACCACCAGAACTTTGGATACCACCAGAATCCTGACCTAAAATTAATAATCTATTTCCATTAATGTAGAAAAAAACCCTGAAACCCCTATTTACAGTTGGACTGGTACTCAGAATCTCACAAACTGACACTCAGAGAGAGCACGTGGGTGGGTACAAGCCCTGGGGAAGGGCTGCCTAAGTTACACCACAGCTCATAGAATTAACAGTTTTGTAACTTTAGATAAGACGCAGCTTTTCTGAGCCTCATCTTTAAGATATGGGATAACAATGGAGCCTACCTCAAAGGATTAATTAAGTTAATACCTGCAAAGTACAATATCTGGCTTTAATAAGCACTAAGTAAATGTGAACTGTCACTGTTATTATTATGATTACTATTAGCATCATACCTAAGCAAGCAAATTTAAATAACACTTGGATGGTAAGGCGCTTCCCGATTTACCTGTCTCCCCTACCACAACCCCTACCTTTAGTTAGGATCCTTACCTCACTTTATTTTTTGTTCGCGTTTGGTTTTTTTCTTA
This sequence comes from Cryptoprocta ferox, assembly GCA_028646485.1. Taxonomy (NCBI): domain Eukaryota; kingdom Metazoa; phylum Chordata; class Mammalia; order Carnivora; family Eupleridae; genus Cryptoprocta; species Cryptoprocta ferox. The sequence continues at coordinate 90,132,003 of CM053574.1, read as the reverse complement.
TGCTTTTTGTTGGAAATAGGGCAGAAAGAATGCTTTAGTAAAAACTTTACTGTCAAATTATATAAGTCATATTGTAGAGAAAATTTAGATCAGAAAATCAAAATCTTAATACTATTTTCTACTTAAAATATTATAAACATTCTCTAGATAAAATTTTTATATACCCTTTAAAATGTTTCTATATTAGAAAATACTAAGAAATATTCTAAAAAGTAAAAATTACTCATGATCCTATTATAAAAAATACATATAGAATAAAAGTACTACCTTCCACCTACCCAAATTCCACCTCTAGGGATGGCCACTATTAACATTTCAGAAGTTATTCTTCCCTTTTATATAAGTCATAGACATATATCTATACACATTTTTAAATTTAAAAAAAAGCAGACTTGCCTACATCTCATAGGCTGCTGTATACTTTTTTTTTAATGTTTATTTTTGACAGAGCGAGAGAGAGCGAGCGAGCGAGCAAGCAACAGAGCATGAGTGGGGAAGGGGCAGACAGAGAAGGAGGCACAGAATCTGAAGCAGGCTCCAGGCTCTGAGCTGTTAACACAGAGCCCGATGCGGGGCTTGAACCCACAAACTGCTAGATCATGACCTGAGCCAAAGTTGTACACTTAACTGACTAAGCCACCCAGGCGCCCCACTGCCATAAACTTTTTCAATCAACTGTATATCATGGTCATATTTCCATGTCAGTGCCCAGAGGTATCTCATTCTTTTTGATATTACATGTGTTTTTTTAAAGGAGGGTACTTTAAATATTATTAAGTATTAACCAAATTAAGGGTAGAGTGTTAAGTTTTACTTGGCATCGTTTTTTCCAGAGCCTAGCTACAATAGTCAGGCAAACAGATGGTATTTAGTAAGTATTTGCTAAAAGAAAGATACAGTTACTAAAAGCAATGGGCATGGAACAAGTTTCCAAGTTTAAAACCATTACCTGTTTAACACTGTCGCCTGGGCTCAACTAAGGGGGCAATACTAAAATAGAAAAATACTTTCCTGTCTCATTTTCTATATGAACTGTTTGCATCAAAGCACATTGGGACAGAGTTAGATTGAGTTCAAGTGATTACAGAGAAAGACTGCACAACATAACATATAAATACTGAGCTCAAGCCAAATAAATTAACTCTCCCACTTCTGAGTGATGCGTCTTTAATAAAGTCACAAAGAGCCCCAGTTTCTTCATCTGGAAAGTGTGGATAATTATACTTATTACAAGATTATGGTGAAGAATCAATTAGAAAATATTTGTGAAATTCCTTTTCTCATGGCCCATATAGGGCCTTTGGAATTAGACTGACAATTGAAATTAAGTCCCAGGCCTACCATTAAGCAGCTGTGTTACCTTTTAAAACTGGAGTAATGCTACCTACCTATGTCCTTCATTGAGTTACTCTGTACTACAGTTAGCGAGCACTGACTATGCACAAGCGTCAACACCATTCTCATCACTATCTACAAAGCAGTGGTGAGACTCCTAAACACTCTATCCGGTGCTGCTTTACGTATAATGGGGAGAAGCAAATAACAAATAAGTAAACAAACTAATAACACAGTTTAGAATTGTGAAAAAGACAAAGAGGGAAATATACAGACTTTTATATAAAACTGGGAGGAGTGGGAGTGCTCCCCCCAGCTTAGGGGAAGCATTTCTCTGAAGAAGTGGTACTTCGGTTGTGCCCTGAAGAATGAGAAGCAATGCTCTGAAAGTCAAGAAGAGTGGTCCAAGGAGCAGGAACAGCACACAGAAAGTCCTGGCTGGAAACTTGCTTCGTGGAGTTCATGTGTTCCTGAAAAAATCCTTGCAGGCCCAATTTTAGGTAAAAACACAATCACTGGTAATTATTAGTTTCAAGGGGCAGAACAGTTTTATATATAACAATACCCCAAAATTGATGTCCCTTATGCCAAATAAAAAACAGCAAATTCCAGGGAAAAAAAAGACACAAAAGTGAACATTAGTAATTGGACATGGCATCTTCTTTTGTTACTCAAAGATGTAATTTTTTAAATTTTCATGATATTTTCTCATAATTGTGACAAACGTTAAGCTTAAGGCTAAGCTCAAAAAAAACACATTCATGATAATCAATGTTCACAGAATTAATCCTTTAGTGTCTAAATCCTCTTCAAAAACAGAGAGAGAAAACTCCATGGAAAAAAAGGGGGGCATGATGCATAAAATCACTGCTGCTATAAACAAACAGACAGAAGAACACTGAGACCACAGTGTGCACCCCCACTACAAATGCTGCCCATTTTTCAGTCCTGTTCAAAAGGCAGGCAGAGTCCAAGCCTGTCCTTACAGGTGCAACAGAAAACCAAAGGTTTATAGTCTGGGAAGTACATTAGGATTCCTCATATAGTTAAATGACCAAATGAGCTTAGCTCAGGGTACAACTATAGTAACAACTCCATCTTGCAAATATGGAAGGGGGAGAAGCTTGACCAAGGGCACACATCAAACTGGGGTAGAAACGGGATTAACCAAGCACTCAGGTTCCATACTCCACTATTAACTTCCCTGCTATACATGCTCAACAACAATACCAATATGCTAGTAGCATTAAGTCTTTAATAACCAGGAGTCATTTTCAGTATTTCCTCACAGAACACAGGTTAGGATTACCATAAAATATTTTTGCCATGGTAAAAAAAAAAAAAAAAAAGCATTACCTATACAGGTCAATTCATTAAAATACATATATTTAACTTAGCTGATTTTCCTTCTTTATAAACAAATTGCAGCAATATAGCTTCATCACAAATTTTGTATGTAAAATATACCACTGGATTAATTTAATTTTCTTCTACCTCTAAACACATTAAACACAAGTTTGTATCGTCCTCTTTAGAGGGCTTTTCTAGACACAATTTGGCCTTTTCTTCATCAGTAACTAATAGATACTCTAAAACAGAGTTTTGCTTCCTGGTAAATGAGAAAAGTCTTGTTCTGACTTTTTTTTTAAGTTTGCTTATTTGTTTTGAGAGAGAGAGAAAGAGAGTGAGTACAGGGAAGGGGCAGAGAGAGAGGGAGAGAGACAGAATCCCAAGCAGCTATTAGTGCGGAGCCAGACACTGGGCTCAAACTCATGAACCTATGAACGCATGACCTGAGCCGAAATCAAGAGTTAGATCCTTAACTGACTGAGCCACGCAGGTGCCCCTTGAGTGTTTTAATGTATTTTGGTCACTCATGCCTGCATGCCCTCAGAGTGCCTGGATGTGTCCCAGCAGGGTTCCTTCTGGCTTCTCTTCGGATCTCAGCTTAGATTTCACTTTTTGTGGGAGGTCCTTCTCCTTCGGCTCCACAGACAACAACCAACTCTAATATCAAATAAGCATGTCCAGTCATACTTATGTGTTTCTTACAAAACTCAAACTGGATTATTTCATCTTCCTAGCATATCCTGGACAAATAAGAACACAAGAACTTTTTAATCCAACATGGCACTGCAGCCTTACTATCATCCCCATACTACTCACTGTCATTGGTGCCTTTCATTCAGTTGTTCATTAGTGGACTTGGGTGAGTCAGGTAAATGTCCCCCTTGTTGATAAACTGGGAGTTTATCTAAGAGATGCTAAATTTATGAGTTAAAACCACTTAGAAATAACAAGGTATATTATTTCTGCTTTAACTCAAATATCAATGTGTACTGCGAAAACTACACTGGAAACATCAACTAAAATGTCACTTATTATCAAACTTGTAAAAACTCAAAGGATGATGTGTCAGAATAACTGAAACTATCATACAGGAAACATCTGTCAAGTGTAAGAAACTAAACTTAACTTGTGTGATCTTTTCTTCCAAGCTGATTACTATTTTCCGGGATCGTGAGTATGATAATTTTAGACTCCGCATTATCTTTGTAACACATTTCTTGCAAATTTCACAGAAAATTATAGCAAAACAAAAATGAGGACTCTTAAAATTTGAAGCCAAAATATGCTAGTGACTTTTAAAGGTACTTAATTTTCAGGGGCAAAAAAATGAAAATGAGGATTTTTATAGAGAAAAAGCAAAGGAATATCCACTTATGGGCTAGAATACTATTTTTCAAAAGCCACAGTACCCCACTACAAAAGGTTACCTACTGATAAAGAAAAATGATTCCAGTAGAACAGCTGAAACTACTGAGAGTAATCCTCCAACAAGTGAAACAAAACCAACATAAATCATTAAAAATATTTGTTACAAAAAGATGGTCTCAACTGATTAGTACATGAACTCACATCATAACTGAAGCATAACACTTTCTAATATTGCTAGGCCTATATTTCAGCCATTTTATATGTAAGTTTTTTACCCAAAAATTCTCAACTAATTTTCTCAATGATACAAATCATGGCTTTTATGGAAATATCTTTAAATGTTGTGTATATTCTGTATTACGCACAAAACTTAGCTCTGAAAATTAGTCCATCAGCTCAAAATTTGCATACTGTTTCCTCAATAAAAAAAATTCTTTCCTCTACAAATTTATTCTGTATAAATTCTGATATAGATTACAATATATTAAGACCAGGGACTATGTTTTATGCCTTGTAAGTACATATAAATACAGGTACTTATTAAATGATTATGTTTTCCAAGTACTGTAAAAATAAAATATAAACTTTTAAAAGTTTATAGGCAGGAAGAGAAATCACCCATCATCCCAAGCATTTAGTTTAACCTTTTCATCCTATATTAAATGTTCTTTCTTATCATTCTCTTCAAAATAATTATTTTCAGGCCCACATAACATTTATCTGCTGGATATCCAGCAGCTTATCTTCCAACCCTATCACTTCACTGTTTTTGTCAAGGTCTTCAATCAGTGGTGTGCTGGAGCCAACATGAATGTTGTAGAAGAACTAACATTAAATTTTCAGAAAATCTGAAAACTGATTGTTAAACTACTCATAGTCTGAGATCAGCCATAGTGTAAATATTTACACCACAGAAATGAGGGAAAGCTAAGAAACGGGCATTCCCTAACCGGCACCTCCTCTCCCACAGCCTGCTGTGAAACATTCACCTGCACACTAGTGATGCTCTGTAAACTCGAAGGACCCTTTCCATCTTAACTCTCACTCACTCTCATACTCCTCCTACTTTGGCAAAGCTGCTTTCTCAGTTTCCTTTGCTGGCTCCACCACCTCTACTTGATCTCTAAAGTCAACTGCTTCCTTGATGTCCCTCCTTGATTTTTAAAAATTGGCATATCTTAAGATTAAACTCTTGATTGCTCTTTCCCCCAAAAGACCAACATATGCTTAGAAATGGAGCATGGTAGAAAGAGTTCTGAGGTGGGAATCAGACAGGCAGGGGTCCAAATTACAGATCTTTACTTCCTATGGGTAATACGTTTTATCTCTAAGCGTATACCTTATCTATCAAATGGAAATAACAATGTATCTTTTGTATTTGCAGATGGTTAAATGATTAATGAATAGTATGCAAAGCACCTAGAACAGTTCCTAGCATATAGCAGATGCTCAATAATGGCACATATTTTATTTTATGGTCAATAAATGCTTAAATGTATCGACCATTAATTGAGGAGGAGGAAAACAGAAGAATGGCAAAAATGAAAAAGAGGCTCATGTATCCTTGTATTCTGAGCAAAGCTGTATCTGTTCTATAGATCTAAGCACCAAAGAAAATTAATTATATATCATAACTGACAGCATGGTTAACAAACATTAAAAGTATGTATGCCAAATAATTTGATTCCTATACATTTCTCTGAAAAAATAATCATCGATATGTAAATTTAACTGAATTTAACTAAAAGGCTATTTTGGAAGGTTACTGTTATAGCAAAATTTGGAAACTTTAAAATTACTAAAAATATTAATGGAATTATAATCGATTACTATGCAGCCATTAAAAATTATGCTGACAGAAATAAATAATTACATAGAAATAGGGTTATATTTTATTGTTAGGGCAAAAAGCAGGTTATGTAAATATGATCTCAAACAAACAAAAACAGAATATGGTGATGAGATCATGGGCCACTTTTCTTTTGTTAACTGTATTTTTAATTTTTTTCTAAATTTATCAGGTAACACAGAGACAACAGGAAACACTCTGTGGTACATGATCAAGAAATCTGTTAACCTCAATTCTTAGTTTCTATTCATAAAATGCCCTTCTAAGACATGCTTTAAAAAGGGCATTTCGAATTTATAAGCTAATTTTAACCAACTTTCTATATATTTCCTTTAAAATTTTTCACCAAAATTATCCCTATATCCATGTACAACTTTTTCTATATAATTATTAAATTCAAATAACTACTAAATTTACAATCATAATCAGGACACTACATGTGTAGCACTGTGGAATATTTTCACAGTATTTTCATTTCAGAATTTCAGAGATAACATGAGACATTCAACACTTTGTTACAGAATAGGTTTTGTATTAGATGATTTTGCCCAAGTGTAGGCTAATTTAAGTGTTCTGAACATGCTTAACCTAGGCTAGGCTACGCTATGATGTTTGGTGTATACACCTTAGGCTAGGTTGTATTAAATGCATTTTGACTTGCGGTATTTTCAACTCACAGTAGGTTTACTAGGATATAACCCTATCTTAAGTCAAGGAAGATCTGTACTTGGGCAATCCTTTGTTGAGAAAACCATTCACAAGGCCATGTAGCCTAACACATACATATTCTCTTTTCCTGACTTAGTTTCCTGCTTTTCCAATTACACTATTACCATTGTATCACATATCCTTCCTATAGTTCCTGTTCTTCAGTCTTCAAATTTTGAGCTATACATCTATAAGCCAAACCATTTAAGCTGACTTGAAACCTGATTAAAAGAAAATAAAACAAAACCAAAAAAGACACCTAACAAATATCAAAAGCGTGCGACTTCATGTCAATTACCCATCAACCACCAATACTATATCTGCCAATATCTTAATATATTACTTACATCTGAATATTATGCAGAATTTGAAGTTATGCAGTAATGTTAACCAAGTGAATGCTACTTCTCACAAAACCCACAGGAAATAGAGGAATAGACCACCACAAAAATAGTATATGTAGTGGAATCTGAGTATTATTCTGACAATGAAAAGAGATCATAGAATAATTTAACCAAGGAGATAGTGGGATTAAATTTGTGTTTTGAAAGATCGCTATGGAGAATGGGATGATAAAGTCCCGCAAAGAGTCAGTGGCGGGTTGATGAGGGCCTGGAGTAGGGGAGTGGGGATGGAGATGAGGAGGTGATGAGGGAAGGGGGCTGTTGCTACTACTGCTAATCATGAAGATGGTGGTAGTGGTGGTCGTGGACGAACTACCATCATAAGGAGGCTTAAGTGCCAAGCACTGTGCTTAGCACTCTATGCGCCTTATCTAATTTGATTTTCTCCACAACCCTAAACTTAGGTGCTGTTACTATTTCCCCATTTCCCACTAAAGATGTTAAGGTTTAAGAGGTTATGTAACCTTCCCAAAGACATACAACTAATTAATACAAAAGTTGTGATTTAACTTAGTGGTAGAATCAGTTGTACTTATCTATCCCAGCATCTTGTCCAATTCTCTCCTTCTTTTGGTAACAGAATCCTGCTTTCAGGGGGAAGGTAGCAGTGGGAACTACTCCTTCCTCCTTATATATAATACTGATGAAATCAATTACATCAATTAAGATGTCCTGTGCTTTCCTGACTAAGGGGACAAAAAGTTTTTTTCTAAATGACCTCCTAGGTATGAGGGCCATTTCCCTGTTTCTGACAAATATTTTATTTTTTATCTCCTGACACCAATGGTTATAAGTGCTCACTTCTGCAAGTCTCTTTGGGTTTCTGTCCTAGCCACTCCACATACAACAATGCCAATATCATTGGTGGAACTCAGTTGGGCTTGGGTAACCAATAATTATATGATGAAAGGTAATTACCTTTTCCCCTAAAGTATTTACTTGCAAAATTGAGTCTTTTTACCTGCCTATCTTTATATGTCATTTTGGCTCCTTATATGTTGGCCTTACACTACACCTGGAGCTACCTGGGTCAATCATTGCTACCACATGGAGACAGTCTGCCAACATACAAAAAAACAGCAGAATTCAGAGACAGAATGATTTTCCAGTTACTGAGCCAAAAAATTCCTTTTTTACTTATTTGTATTTCTATGGCTTACATCTTAAAGCAAACTAATTTAGAAGTTGGTGCCAGAAAATAGGGTGATACAAGTGATGGACGCTCAAACATAAAACTTGTTTGGCAAAAAAAAAAAAAAAAAAAAAAAAAAGTGCAGGGTAGTTAGTGAGAGTCTCTGCATCCCCAGCAGGAAGTTGGAACTCCTCACTGTGCAGTAAAACTGTAGCCTATGGTCTTGAAACTGAGACCACCTAACTAAGGAAGCTGATGCTTTTAGCGAAAGTGGTAAAAAAAAAAAAAAAAGGCGTTGGTTACTTCTTACTGCCTTCAGTATGCCCTACAAGACAGACAAAGTTGGCAAGTTTGAAAGTAGAAGAGACACAGATAAAATGAGGTAAGAGGTGCTTTTCTCAATAATTACCAATAAGCCAAAAAGGCAGAATCAGATAATTGTGCTTCTTGAGGAATTACAGAACTCTACGAACATTTATAAATGTTGGATGAGTTCTTAGTTCCTATATTTGTTTAATTTAAATCTTATCCTTTTCATAAAAATATCTCTACTTGAATGTTCTTCATATTTTTCCAAGTGTTTACTCAGCATACAACTAGGTTATATTCTTCTGCTTTCTAAAATTCTGATGCAAAATATGAAAAAACAAATAAAATTGATTACATAATTTACAGAATAGGCTATACAAAAGAGGGAATAGTAGATAAATAGAAATGTAAGAGAGTTATTCTGTCGACTAGTCTCACAATGTCTTTTGTTCCCCATTCAGAACAAATTAAGGTTATCCTGGTCTTATTTAGATGTAGAAAAAGTTAAAACAGTAAAGCTATTGTCTCAAGGTATTCCTACTCCCATCTCTGGCCAACCTAATCTTCCATAATAATCCAAAGAATCAAAACTATTCTTTCTGTCTCAACTTGAAATTTAAAATACATATTCCCGATGGACATTGACTTAAGTAGCAGTTATGTATCACAAGGTGGTACACTGATAAAGTATACGATGGCACAAAAATTGATTTTTGAAAGTTCGCTTGATAATCTAGCCACCAATTATAATTTCTAGTCTGTAAAACCAAATAAAAAAAATCTATATACAAAGAGCCTTTTGGAACACAATCCTATCACAAACTGATCAATTAAACCTTCCCAAGGTGACATCAAGTGATTACATATCACAGAGAAACACTTTAATTAGTCATTACTCTCAGAAAACAATGTAATCCAATCTCATTTTTTCAGAATACTGATAAAAATGTCAACTAGAGTTATGTTTGATTCCAATTTAAAGATACAACAAAAAGTTAATGTTAAGAGAAAATCTCAAAGAAAAGTACATGTGATCAATGACCTCTGATGGAAGTTTTAAAATTTTAGAATAAAAAAATGATAGCCGCCTTTTAGGCAAAAATATATGATATAATGTGGAAGTAAAGGTGTTACTAACCTGCCTTAAATTTGTCGGATGTTCATTCTTAAAGGATGCATTTTTTTTCCCCAAGAAGCCTGACACATTACACAGAATCTGATATGATATTAAAAAGTCCATCCAGGCTGAGATTTATTTACTCAGCTAAAAGATGATTTCTAGGATACTAACATTAAACAAAATTCTCAGATAGCTCATATGATACAAAACATAGAAGCAAGAAAGATTTGATTATTCAACTAAACTAGAAACGAAAATTTAAAAACCCCAGATATATGTATCACTGAATCATGATTATTTCTTTATAATCAATCTGGGACTGCAACAGACCCAGATAATGACACCAATGTTTTGGACTTTAAAATGGTAAGATCCTAACGTTTTTCATTGCTGTCCATAAGGCATTGAACCATTAAACATTATGGAGACTGCATCCTGAAAACCCTTCTAGATTTTCCTTAGGAAAATGGCCAATGTTTCCCCCCATCAATAAAGAGGTAATTTTAGAACTTAAGATTTATGGAACAATGACCAAATTCTGAGAGAAGACCAATGCGGAGATTCAATTTTATGAAAGTAAAAAGTTATTTTAGGTTTTATTTCCAATTTTTTAAAAATCCATAAAACCATGAAATGAGCAAAAAAACAATTCAGTTGTTTGCCTCACCCATTTATTTTACTATGAACCCCAGCTCACCTAAGAAACTGCAGTAGTATCGCGTGGGTTTAATGAGAGAAAGAGTAACGGTGAGGGCCAACCGCACACAGAGCATTCACATCTATTCCACCATCTCCATCACAGTGAGGGCCAACCGCACACAGAGCATTCACATCTATTCCACCACCTCCATCACGGTGAGAGCCAACCGCACATAGAGCATTCACATCTATCCCACCACCTCCATCACGGTGAGGGCCACCCGCACACAGAGCATTCACATCTATTCCACCACCTCCACCACGGTGAGGGCCAACAGCACACAGAGCATTCACATCTATTCCACCACCTCCATCACAGTGAGGGCCAACCGCACACAGAGCATTCACATCTATTCCACCACCTCCATCA
>CM053574.1:90083495-90120859 GCA_028646485.1 Cryptoprocta ferox | reverse complement strand
CCACCACCTCATCAGGGTGAGGGCAACCGCACACAGAGCATTCACATCTATTCCACCACCTTCATCATAATAAGACTACATGAAGGCAGGGCCAGGACAATATAAGAAACATCTACAAGTGCAATAATCTTCAGTATGTGTACACATCATTTTATTGTCCAGCTGTTTGTGGTCATGTGTCATAATCAATCTCTTACGAATGATGTCAACATCATCAAAGAAAAAGTTTAGGGTCAGAAGAGCTGCTACTGACAGAATCAGCCTCTGGTCAGACATTTAAAACAATGGCATATTAAACCAAACAGTATTTCCAAGTCTGCCTGATTAAAGTATTTCCTCGCCATTCAAAATAACTAGTTGGTCTTATTTTGGCACTAAAATTTTGAAATAAAGGATTAAGTATGACAGATACTTACAGGTACAGGCATACCTCATTTAATTGTGCTTCACAGACACTACATTTTTTACAGATTGAAGGTCTGGGGCAACTCAGTGTCCAACAAGTCTATTGGTGTCATTTTTTCCAACAGCACCGCTCACTTCATGGTTGTGTCACGTTTTGGTAATTTGTACAATATTTCAAACTGATTATTATATTTGTTTTGGTGATCTATCATCAGTGATTATGAGTTTCTGAAAGCTCAGATGATGGTTAACACTTTTTAGCACTGAAGTGTTTTTTAATCCAGGTATGTACATTGTTCTTTCTTTAGGCATACTGCAATTGCATATTTAATAACCTACAGTATAGTGTAAACATAACTTCTATATGGGCTGAAAAAATTTAAAAAATTATTTGACCCACTTTATTGTAATATTCACTTTATTACAATATATACTTTATTCTGGTGGTCTGGAACTGAGCCTGCAATGTCTCTCCAAGGAGTGCCGGTACAAATATAAATCATGTCCAATTACTGTATTCAGAACTGCCTCTGCTAAGCCTTTAAATTCTCTTCAGCATTGTTTACACCAAGTAAATGATAATATTTCTATGTCCCTTTAGTTTGTGGTTTCTTCTGTCTCACAAACTAGATAGTAAGCTTCTTTGGGGCAAGAGCTACAAGATCCCTGTATTTCCCCAAATGTTCTAAAAGAGCTATTTTATTATATGCTGTATCCCCACCACTTACCATAGACCTGGTACAAATAAATACTACATTAAATACATCTATAAAATGAAGAATTTCTTGGAGCCCTTATAATGCAGTCTCACTTCAGTCTCAATCCCATTTTCCCCCTTGCAGACACAGAAAAAAAAAAAAATGTTGCCTGAAAGCACCAAACGAACTTCATTATTCTCACAATGAAGTTTCACAGCTGTCACAGCTTTGCACTACCATCTAGGTAAAATAAAAACTCCTTGGGATAAAATGCTCTTGATCGGATCCCAGCTCACCACTTCCATCTCTGGCCCTCTGGCCCCACCTCTCCCACACTGTCCCAAAGGCAGGGAACTGGTGTTCTGATGCCTCCAAGCCTGGACGCCCAGAGCTCCCTCTACTTGGCCTGTCCTTGATCCAATATTCCTCTGCGGATGTGTCTGAAGGTCAGATTATATTCCTTGTAAAAGTCAAAGATTGGGAATATTATTATAAAGTCCATATTTTTCTCACATGCTAGCAGATTCTGTGTCATATTAATAGCAGTGACATAATAAAACACATCTACTCAAAGAAAACCCTGTATTACCAGATGTCTTCATAAATGTCTGTCTCCTCAGAAGACACTGACATTTGTTTCTGAGTGTAGTATCCATGTCATGTATCTTAATTGTGATACCTTTTTCCAAATGGAATGCTAATATTATTTCATTTTATTGGTATAGAATATGTTCTGTGAGAACTGAAGCATTATAGGCACATGGGTCACAGTTAATTACTATTCTCAGTCTCAACCTCATTATGATTTAGGAGACATGCAGAAGTCAAAAGCAAATGTAGGGAGACAAGAGGATAAAAGAAAATCACCACAGTTCTGATTGGGAGAGTATAAAGGAAGTTGGGACAAAAATATCAGGAAGTCAGAGATTTGAAGAAGCAGTAGAGATTCTCTTGCTGGCTTTACAGAAGCAAACAAACATGATGGGAGCTGCCTATGGAGGGTAGGGCGGCAAGAACCCAAGAGCTTCCAGGAGCTAAAAGCACTCCCCAGGCAACACCAGGCAAAAAAATGGGGACTTTGGTCTTAATCTACAAGGAACTGAATTCTGCTAACAACCAGTGAGCTTATGAGAGAACCTCAAGCCTCAGCCAAGGTCAAGCCCCAACTGAAATCATGATTTCAGGATGTGAGATCTTGAGGAAAGGTCCCAACTAAGTTTGTCTGGATTCCTGACCCATAGAAACTATGAGATAATAAATTTGCATTGTTTTAAGACACCAAATTTGTGGTAATCTATTAAGCATCAATGGAAAACCAATACATTATGTTTTACAACCAAGAAAACATTGCTGTTAAATGTGTGCTTACAAATCTCACCTACATCAAACATTTTTTCAAAACACATTGACTTTTTTATATAATCTAGCAATGAGCTTCCATCTTCATGAAATCTGGACATTTCAAATTTGTTATCACAGCATTTTATCTCCAACCTTTTTTTAAATTAAAAATATATCTGAAAGAGAAAACTGAATTTAAAAGTGTATCTCCCTGGGGCACCTGGGTGACTCACTTGGTTAAACAACCGACTCTGATTTCGGGTCAGGTTACGATCTCACAATCGTGAGATCCAGCCCTGCATTGGGCTCCCAGTAGAGTACTGAGCCTGCTTGGGATTGTCTCTCTCCCTCTCTCTGCCCATCCCCTGCTCATACTCTCTTAAATAAATAATAAATAAATTTAAAAGAAAAAGGGTATTTTTCTAATGTTTTGAGATCATACTTTTAAAAACATACTATTTTAGAAAATACTATATCTGTGCTTAGAAAAAAGATACACATTTAACATACTTTATCTTTTCAGTGTTTATGTTCATCAATAAAATGTATCACATTAAGGAATATATCACATTATGTGAGCATATTCACTCATTGAATATTTGCACATAATGTGTAATATGTGGAGAAAGAAGAGATGGACGAATTTGACAAAGTGTTAGATAAGATTATATAATAATAAATTCTCCAACATAACAAATCAGTTTTCATAGCTAAATCTGTTATTTAGTGAAGTTAGGGGAAAGAGTTTGGCAATATTACCTATCACAGAGTTAGAGGGCAAAATAAGCTGCCTTTTGTATGTTCAGACTGTAGCAATTAAAAATTTTGTTCTGTACTTCTGTTAAACACTAAATTTGTAATTTAAAAATTTTAATTTTTAACACCCAGAATAGAAGTTTGCATTGTCAGTTGTTTTATTAAATTTTTTGGGTACAATTCCAAATAATGTTTGGTCTTTTTTGTTTTAAAAATCTACTTTAGGGGTGCCTGGGTGGCTCCATTTGTTAAGCATCCAATTCTGGATTTTGGCTTGGGTCATGATCTCACAGTTTGCGAGTTTGGGTCTCATGTTGGGCTCTGTGCTGATGGTGCAGACCCTGCTTGGGATTCTCTCTCTCCCTCTCTCTCTGCCCCCTCCCTTGTACTCTTTCTCTCTCTTATTTCTCTCTCTCTCTCTCTCAAAATTAAATGAACATTAAAAAAAAAAGAAATCTACTTTAAGGTAGCCTACCTTCCACATTCAAAGTCCCCATTTTAGACTCCAGGAAATCAAATAATGTGCTTGGTGCTGATGGCCTTGCATTTCCCAGCTCCTCCTCTTCTTCAGATCTTACTCTCCCCCTACCTTTTCCTTTACCTGAAGAAGTAAAACAAGACATATTATTGTACATGCAAAAACGAAAAGAGAAAATATACTAAAATATAATCACCAGTCACCTGAAGTATGATTTTAGATTTCTTTCTTTTCATATTTTTCATATATTCTGCATCTTTTAAATAAATAAGTTTTTAAATGATTATATTAACTAGTACCTTTAGTCTTCTAAATGATCTATCTGGAAATTTGAATTTGTTCATGTAAATTACTTTTTTAAGAGAAAAAAATCACTTTTATAAAATTTTTCTTTAGCCACTGATTCTTTAAAAGAATATAGGATTAAGACTTGAATGACCAAAGAATAACACTAAATAAAAGTCATGTTCTTGTTAATTTTAAAAAGTTTACAGACTAGTCACTTATACAAGGGGCACAGTTCTAAAAACAATTAATAGAACTGCTCACTTTATACCATATTTTCTCTATTACTTATAACAACCCTGTTAAATACGGTATTATCAGACCTCCTTTACATAAAGATGAAGACAAAGAGACTTGAAGGAACTTGCACAAGTCTCTGTGATTCCCAAACTAGTGCTCCTTCCACTTACCACAGTCCCTCCCCCGCCCCCAAACCCAGTCCAGCAACAAAACCTCAGCCAGAAAAACAACCAATACTATCTGGCACATTGCTTAATGAATTCTACCTCTCAAAGGTGGACCTGTAACAGGTTTGTGTTTATTGCTGTTAAGAAGTACATTCAGCGCTGCTTCTAAGTTGTTGCCATTATCCATAAGAGCCTGCCTCGATGCTTCTTTACTGAACCCCATTTCTGTTATGTGTTTCAGAGCCTTCTCATCAACCTGTAAGAAATTAAGAGCAAAGCTACACTAATGGCCAATAAATAAGCAAAGTATAAGTTTTTAAGTATACATATACTGATTTTTTTAATCTTTTTTTTTTTAAGTTTGTTTATTTTGAGAGACAGAGAGAGTGGAGGAGGGGCAGAGAGATAGGGAGAGAGAGAATCCCAGGCAGGCTCTGTGCTGTCAGCATGGAGCTCAATGCGGGGCTCGAACTCATAAACTGTGAGATCATGATCTGAGCTAAAACCAAGAGTCAGACGCTTAACAGACTGAGCCACCCAGGCACCCCTCTGTATACTGTTTCTTAACTAAAAATTATATTCATGCTTATGGAAAAAATGTCATACTAGTACAACATCCACTTGCTGTTTGTTCATGCTAATAGTCAAGGAAAATTTTGTATGATATGTGGGGTTGTGCCTCAAGTACTGTCTGACTTCACAACTACCATTACAAATGAGTGAATGAATGAATGAAAGAAAGACAAAGAAAGATAATTGTATACATCAGAATAAAGCTTCTGAAAAGAATACAGTGAAAACTATCTTCTGAAAAATTTTCTTGCTTGATACTTCTATATCCTAAAGAGTCAATGTAATTTATATAGCACTTCTCCAAAACTGCAAAGTATAAAATGAAGCTAACAAAATGGTGCTATCTTAGTAGTTTTATTGTTTTACTCTCTCTGTTCCAGTATTCTTTCTATATTCATTAGCAATACTATCTATGATGATTTGATAGCCTGCACCTCAAATAGGAAAATCTACTCTAAAATTCCAGAAACAAAAATCTCCTTGAAAAACCCAGAGCTGAGTAGAATCCAAGAACTTTTTAAGTAACATAAACATACCCCATAAAGAAATTTCTTCATGGTACCCATAGGTCCCTTACCCTCTTTTTTCTTCACTCTTTTCTCTTTCTGCATCGTAGACTGGGTAATTTCAATTGCCTTATATCAAAGTCCACTGATTCTTTTCCTCTGCCTGTTCCAGTCTGATGTTGAATCTGCTAATTTTTTATTTCAGTTACCATAATTTTCTGCTCCAGAAATTCTATTTGGTTTCTCTTTTTAAAATCTCTATCTCTTTACTGATATTCCCTACTTGTTCATATATTGTTCTCTTGATTTCTTTTCGTTGTCAACGTTTCCCTTCAGACCTTTGAGCGTATTTAAGACAGTGCATTTAAAGTCTTCGTTTAGTTAGTCTAATGCCTGGGCTTCTTCAGGGAAGGTTCCTGTCAATTTCTTTTTTTTTTCCTATGAATGGGTCATACTTTGCTGTTTTTTGGTATGCTTTGTAATTTTTTTTTTGTTGAGAACAGGACATTTTGAATACTATAATGGCAGTAATTTTGGAAATCAGATTCTCCTTCCTCCTCAGGGATTGCTATCATTACTTGATGAAAGCTGCTGTTATAGGTTTGTGTAGTGGCTTTTCCGAATTTTCTTTGCAAGGATTATGTTCTTTGTGGTATGTGATCACTGAAGTCTGTTCCATTATCCTCTTTCTTCATCACTCAGTGTTCTGGATACTCAAGTATTTGACTACCAGCCTTCAGAGTTCTAAAACCATTGCTTCAGAGACTACTTGTCAGCTCAACAGTTGTTTGGGTGGAGAGGCCAATTCTGGGAGCTCTCGACTCCACCATCTTTGTGATGACACTCCCTTCATATGTTTAATCCTTGCCACAACCCCAAACTGCTGGTTTCTGATGTTCTACGCCAAGACATCCCCATCAATTTACTGAAGTTTGAAAGCTTCTTGAGTTAGGGACCATATATTTTCGGCTCGCTGTATCTACAACGTGAAAACTGACTATTTTAAAAGAATGAAATGATCCTTTGTTCAAAGAAGAGACAGCCTGCCCCATAGTTCTTCCTGGCCAATGACTGATTTAGAAGTAGACATGTAGCCTAGCTCTAGTCAATAAGACATATATGGAATTTTCTGGAGATTTCAGAAAATATTTTCTTGTCTGATAAAATAGACCTACACCCTTTCCTTCCTGCCTTTGAACTTTTTGTGTGAAGATTTAATACATAGAGAATCCTGTAACCCTGAGAAGAAAGCCAAAAAACCACACAGATGCTCACCAGAGCTCCAACATTGTTATACTGCTGAATTTATCAACCTTTGTAACTGTCTACTTCTGAATTTCTAGTTATGTGAAATAATAAATCCCTATTATTTAAATCAGTCTTAGTATCCTCTACTCTACAGATAAAATCATCTAGTCATTCACTTCTAAAGACAGAGGACAAATAATTCTTGTCAGCCCTCTTATATCTGAGAACACTGCAGCATACCAGAAATAACACTGACTCCTATCATTTATCTTAAAAATCCAAATATATTTTGCAAATGAGACCATAGTATACATTTACTTGTTCTAATATATTTTTCCCAAAGAGTGAAACAAAACAAAACAAAATCATTTCAGACAAAATTTGAGAAAGATGTGGAGAAGGGAAGGGAAAGAATGTTCCTGATGCATCATCTTATAGAAAATAATCTCCATTAAATGTCCTCGATTAAATTTGATGGCTTTTTATCAATCTATTCCAAAAGACATTATTCAGACACTAGAAATTTAAGTAAGATGGAGGTTTTAAGTAAATTATCTTTCAAACAATCTAGATGTTCCATAAGTTAATTATAATCCTTAACAAAACCCTTCTTACAGTTGTAAAGTCTATTCATCATACACTGAATAAAGCCAGGGGTGGTTATGAGAAAGAACACAAAAATCATCCAGGTAAGGAAGAACACATTAATTTTGTGGTTAATTCTTTAGCCTTACCAGTTCTCTATAGACACCTTCATGTTTCCCCTCAGATTTGGTTGACTTTTCTTTTTGTAAAATTTCTCTACTTCGGTTACCAGAAGCACTCATGTTGAGATTACTTCTAGCACCACCACCACCTCCTCCAAATGTCTTGGTCTTTAAATAAGGGAAAGACAAAGAGTTGTAAGTAGATAACATTTAAAAATAGTTCTAAAGACTAATCTACAACCAAAAACATCTAGTAAAACAAGCAACTAAAAGTTTCTCAATTATGTTAACTAATTCTTCTTAAAAAAAATCTACTGGCCATAATCTCTTCGTTCCACAAGTCCAGATGAAGCAATAAAAAATTTACATAATTATAATCTTTAAGTCTTCAAGGCAATTCATCAGAATAAACAAATAGACAACACATAGAAGAAAATAAAATACTATCAGCATTATGGAGAGTAGGTGTTAAAATACTTCTATGGTGCAATACTTGACTGATATCACGAGAGCTGGGTTATAAACCAACTACATAGGAAGTCTATCTGTAGCAAGGCACTAAACATGTCTAGGAATCAGTTACATTTTTATGCCTATGATCCAATAATGTGACTATTAATATAAGCTTAAAAGTAAACAAATAATATGAATTCTAACACTGGATTAAAATTCTCATTACTATTTACATTAATTACATAATATGCCATCTTACCAATCATGTAAGAAAAACTTTAAAGTCTGTATTTCTTATTTTGCCTGAATTATTTGAATAATTATGTTGAATCACATTTGAAAATCTGATTTGATCTTTTTTATCAAAACTATAAAAAGACAAGAATGTAAAGAACATTAGTTGTAAAGATACAAATTCATGATTGAAAAGCAACCCACTGCTGTTACTTGTACAATATCAAATTAAATATATGGCCATACAATATCTTTATAGCTCTAACAGATCCAATAAAAGAGATGTCAAGGCTTGATTTTTATTAGTGATAATAATAAATATTTTCACATGTGTTTTAAAATTATTACAGTAAGGTGCGCCTGGGTGGCTCAGTCAGTTGAGTGTCCAACTTCGGCTCAGGTCATGATCTCACAATCCGTGGGTTCGAACCCCATGTCGAGCTCTGGGCTGACAGCTCAGAGTCTGGAGCCTGTTTCTGATTCTGTGTCTCCCTCTTTCTCTGCCCCTCCCCTGCTTGTGCTCTGTCTCTCTCTGCCTCTCAAAAATAAATAAACATTAAAAAATTTTTTTTAATAAAAAATCAAAATAAAATTATTATAGTAATAAAACATTCTAGATATAAATTTACATAACACTGGGAAATTATTTTGAATCAGATGAAAATATAAAGAAATAGAACATGAGAAACAGAAAAATTATATTAGATAAGCATTAACTGGACAACATATAAAATATCTATTAGGTAGTTGATACACCACTACAATATTTAAATTTTATTTAAACCAAAATTAAAACCACATCTTCAAAGACCAAAGGTACATTACTAGAGTCACTGGATTTTTGGTTCATGCAATAGATTTGGAAGTCTTGACAGCCGTCACTTATATAACAATAAAGAAAAATGTGAGCTTATATTAGTGTAATACAAAGTTTATTAGACTGGGAGAAAGTGTGATACACTTAAGAACATAGGTGCTGCAACTAGACAAGACTGGGACTAAATTTTAGCTCGGCCACTTCCTAGCTCCTGCCTTTAGTCAAGTCACTTCCACTTCCTATGAGCCACAGGTTTCTCATTCTTAAACCAGGGATGAGAAAACCTACCTAACTGGGAAATTGTAAGAATTAAATTACCTCAATAACACAAAGTGATCAATTTAGTAACTGGCAATTGGTAAACACTCATAACCCATGGCAACATTAGTATTTTGCTTAATGTATTAAAACACAGTTACCTGAGAACTCTGGACCCTGACCTGTAGCAAATTAAATATATTTCCATAACTCCAAAAGTGCTTTTTCATTTAGTTCTATCTTCTGGATGCTTTTATTATTTTCTTTCCATTTTTATGGATTAAGCAATAGGATAAATACATTTTCAGAATTGTTTTTCACTGCTTTAAAACAGTTGCTACTCACTAAACATATAAATATCTAGAAACAACACAACTTAAATACTACCCATAAGGTAACTAGTGTTGTCCTTTATGAGTGACACCATCTTGTTTATACCATACAATTTACGCATCCATGAAATCATCATGACCATGAAACTCAAGTTTCATTGCTCCCTAGCAATCTTACCATATTTCCCTAGCCCATGCCCCCTCCCAGTATTCTAGACCACTGCTTTACACATTCCCCTTGCTTCTCAAACCTCCGACATCTTCTCCCCCATTGTCACTGTTAACCTTGCTTACTTCCTCACTAAAAAAACTGAAATAATCATTATAGAACTAGCATAGATTTTCACATCAACCCACCCACTGATATCTGCACACTCATGTTCTCTTAGCACCATATATTTTATCTTGTTACCATCCACATGAATGTCTAGAAGAATCTAAAGGAAATGAATTCCCCAACTGTACATTATTTCTCAGACCACATCTTACAGGATCTTTCAACAGCTTTCGATGAGTTCAACACTCCTTCCTCCATGATGCAGTTTCTGCATTCATTCTCTTGTTTTGACCCTGTCTTTCTGGGTGCACCTTGGCTGGTTCAACTTCTTTCACTCAACCTCTAATGCTACCAGGTTCATTTGTTACTCTTTTTCTCTTCCCTTCAGCACTCATTTGGTGATCCTGTTTGGTTTCATGATTTTAAATAGGCATCCATGTACACTTACAACTTTCAAATGCTTATCTCTTCCAAAGCCCACTTTTCCAATTATACTCTTCTGTCTCACTGCCTATGAAGCCCCATGATGTCTGACAGGCATACTTCAACATTAGTATGTTCAAAACAGAATACCAAACCTTTATCATCAAATCTGTTCCACTATAGTCTTCTCCAATTCAAAGTAAGAAACTCTAACCTCCCAATTTCTTTGGCAAAACCCTTAGAATCATTCATGATACCTCCTCTCATGTACCACATTCAACATCTCAGAAACTGATAGTTCTACTTTCAAAATTCCAGAATCTGAACACTTGATACCACCTATCTAGCTGCCATCTGCATCCAAGCTAACATCATTTTTCCCCTCCCCGGATTACTTCAATAATTTCCTAACTTGTCTGATTCAGTCTTCTTATCTACAATCTACACTGGACATAGCAATGAGAAATAGCTCTTGATTTATTTTTTAATGTTTATTTATGTATTTTGAGAGAGTGAGAGCATGCACAAGAGGGGGAGGGGCAAAGACAGAAAGAGACAGAATCCCAAGCAGGCTCTGCACTGCCAGTGCAAAGGCTGACACAGGGCTCAGTCTCACGAACCGTGAGATTGTGACCTGAGCCAAAATCAAGAATCAGATGCTTAACCCACTGAGCTTTCCAGGCGCCCCAAGAATTAGCTTTCTAAAATGTGGGTCAGTTGATGTTACTGCTGTGCTGAAAACCTCTAAAGGCTCTCATTTCTCTCTGAATAAAGACTAGTTTTTTTTAACATGGCTTACAGACCCATACATAAGCTGACCTACATTGTCACCATTGACTTTATGTTCTACTCCTTGTTCCTTTGTTCTCCCTGTTTCCACTGGCTACCTTCCTATTCTTTGAACATATACTCCTGCTTTAGAACCTTTGCAAAGACTTTTCTTTCTCAGGTAACCAGATAGCTAATTCTCTTACCTCCTTCAAGTCTTGGCTCAAATCTCATCTTGAGACCTAATCAAATCACTCTATTTAAAACTGAAATCTGAAACTTACTTATTTAGCATGTTTATATTATTTAGTGTCCTTATTAGAATGTAAACTACACTAAAAGAATCCTTAATTTCTGATCATCCTCTGCACCCCATCCCCAATCAGCACTCCCAACTCCCCAACCTACTCTATTTTTTTTCTCCCTAAAGCACTTACTGACATCTAATTTACCACATAACTTACATATACATAGTCTGTCTCCTTTACTAAAATATAAGCTTGATAAGGGCAGAGATCTTTTGTCTATTTTGTTCATTGACTTAACATAAGCATTTATATTTTTAATTTAAAGGACACAATTTTTTTGTCTGTGTTTATTTATTTTTTTTGAGAGAGAGAGAAACACACAGAGTGCAAGTAGGGGAGGGGCAGAGAGAGAAAGTGAGACACAGAATCTGAAGCAGGCTCCAGGCTCCAAGCTATCAGCACAGAGCCTGACGTGGGGCTCGTACTCATGAACCACAAGATCATGACCTGAACTGAAATCGGCTCTTAACCAAATGAGCCACTCAGGCGCCCCTATTATTTAAAATTTTTTTAAGTTTATTTATTTTGAGAAACAGAGAGATCCAGAAAGAGCATGAACTGGGGAGGGGCAGAGAGAGAGAATCCCAAGCAGAATCCACACTATCAGCCTGATGTGGGGCTTGATTTTATGAACCAAGAGATCGTGACTTGAGCTGAGATTAAGAGTCAGATGCTTAACCACCTGAGCCACCCAGGCACCGCTAATCTAAGCATTTAGAACACTTCCTAGCATATAGATTTTCAAAAGATTGCTGAATAAAGGAATAAAGGAAAAAATAAATGAAAATCATGGCTTGTTCACGTGTACTCGATTCCACCAAATCCACATAAGTGTTTAAATGGATGATCATAAAACATCTTTTCAAAACAATTGCGCTGTTATGGTTTTGCTGTTCAGACCTTTTTTTTTAAGTTTATTTATTTATTTTGAAAGAGAGAGAGAAAGAGCAGACAAGAACGAGTGGGGGAGGGGAAGTAGATTGAAGAGAATCCCAACCAGGCTCTGCACTATCAGCACAGAGGCTGATGTGGGGCTCAAACTCACCAACTGTGAGATTATGCCCTGAGCCAAAGTCAAGAGTCAGATGCTTAACTGACTGAGCCACCCAGGTGCCCCACTGTTCAGGCATTTAGATTAAATATAAATCTGTGTGTGTGTGTACTTACCTATATAGAGAGATATACAGATATAAGGATAATCTATAAAACACATAGGTTTAGTCCTAAATTTGCCACTGGGTAACACTGGGTAAGTTTGGGTAGTTTTAAACCACCATCAGTTCTCTCATACATAAACTGAGAAGTTGTAAGTTTCCTTGGGAAAGCTAGGATTCTTTACATATCAAATATTTATGGAAAATACAATGTGATCAATTATGACTTTTAAAAATGAAGGATATTACAGTATAACTATATTCCAGAAAATAGGTAGCTATTCCTACATCAAAGTTTTGGGAGGAAAGTTTGTGTGAGAAAAATGTACATCAAAAAAACAACTTTCCTGTAAGAATTAAGAAATTGAAATATACCCTATATACTCTTTTTAAATTCCATAATGTTAATAGCTTTTTGGGAAAGAAGAAATATATTTTACGTAAACTATGCAAAATGCATTAATTTCAGAAGCATTAAAAATGATTTTTTTAAGAAATGTACCTTTAGAACATAGAAAATACTAAAGAATGGCAACAGTCACATTTACTAAAAGCTTTTAGTGATGGAAAATTTGAACGATGCCACATGCATTAAAAATCTTTAAATGTTTTAAAGATTATCAATTTAATTCTCACAGCAACCATATGAAGTGGGTGCCATTATTATTCCCTGTTCATAGATGAAGACAGATAAGGTACAAAAAGCTAAGTAACCTATCGAAGGCTATCAGCAGGACACGTTTCCAGGCTGCCCGACTCCAAAGCTCGTGCTCTTGGATCGGACTGCTGATGGAAAGACAGTGCAGGAAGAACATTCAAAATTCAATACGTCTCTTACTTATACTTCAAATTTAAATAGGAAAGCAGTTGTTAGCTAAGCCTTATTACTGGTTTTAAATAAAGGAAAGTATTCTAATCTCACTGGTTAAGAAAAGGAGAGTCTAAGCAACTAATTCATGAACTTAAATTTCTTCTCAAAGTCTAAAATGAATAAATAACTAGAGAAAACACCTATTTCAAATAAGCAAGAAATTTTAAATAATTAAAAGAAAATCATTTGGCTGTTAATAGAACATGATGGAGTGTGTGTGGGGGGGC
This sequence comes from Cryptoprocta ferox, assembly GCA_028646485.1. Taxonomy (NCBI): domain Eukaryota; kingdom Metazoa; phylum Chordata; class Mammalia; order Carnivora; family Eupleridae; genus Cryptoprocta; species Cryptoprocta ferox. Next base: position 90,107,333 of record CM053574.1, on the reverse strand, counting down.
ATAAATATATAGAATCCAAAGAAAAAAATTATTTTTTACTAAGTAGATTGAAGAATGAAAACTAACAAAAATGTTCATTGTGAGCCACTGATTTATCCTCTGATCCTTTTTTTAAAAAATGTTTATTTATTTTTGAAAGAGAGAGAGAAAAAGAGCGTGCATGTATGCGTACACATGAGAGGGGGAGGGCCAGAGAGAGAGAGAAAGGGAGACACAGAATCTGAAGCAGGCTCCAGGCTCTGAGCTGTAAGCACAGAGCCTGACCCGGGGCTTGAATCTGTGAACTGTGAGATCATGACCAGAGTCAAAGTCGGACGCTTAACCCACTGAGCCACCCAGGCACCCCTCTTCTGATCGATCTTAACTTGCATTCCTCACGGATGGTATCTAGCCCAGCTAGCAACAGAAAATCCACTGCCATTATGAAAAGTGTTGTGTTCAGTTGTGACTCTATTATGAAGAAAAGGAAAAGGGAGGGAAGAAGAGTGGGTTACTAGCAAGAAAGAACTCATGAGCAAAATGTGTGAGCTTAAGTCTCCATAAGGGCCCAGGGCATTTCGACTGTTGAAATATGCAAGAAGAATGTCAAAAGTTTGTTGAATTAGTTACCTTATATGGAAAGATAACAATGATTCTGAGTGACTTAAATAGAACATAATGACAAAGAATAAGAGGAGTTTATAAAGATCTAGTTTCTTACTTCTTTGCTCTTTGCAACTTCCGCAATAGCAGCAGTCCTTTGCTTTTCAAATTCATCATTATCATTTGCAGGTTTGACAGGCATTGTAACTTGCAATGTCTTTCTTCGGTCAAGTTCTCTACTATCCACTTGGACATGAGATGTGCACTTCTGGTAATAAGAAAGAAAAATAAAACACTTCAGTAGTTCCAAAAGAGATCCAAGTTTTTCATAACACAGTAACACCTAAAAAAAAAATGTTTGTGTCACTTTAACAGTTGAGAGCTCATAAAAATTGAATTATTTCCCATAGATTTAAAAATAAAGGTAGAAAATTGATTAAAGTCACTTCTAAATAAATGTAGCTGGTAAATAAAATGTAAAGCTACATAATGACCATTTAAACAGGGCACATATTTAAAACACACATTGAACCAAGATGTTGGATTTTAGGACAATAACTTGAAATAATTTTAAATTTCAAACAGTCTATACTACTGTACAAGAAGAGATAAGTTCAGGTTTTTATTAAGAGTTTGATTTTTATATTATGACATAATATGTCTATGATAGTAAAGTAGTATAGAACAGTTATTTTAAACATAAAGAGCTGTCTCTGAACTTATAAACCCAAAACTGAAAACATAACTGCTCTCTCAATCAGGTTACAAAGATTTTGATTTTTAATTTCATAAGTTAAATTTAAAAGGCCATCACTGCTTAAAAATAAGCCCTGAATTCTCTCCCTTCCAATCCTAGCAGTAAAATGAGCCTTTTCTCAACTCATTAATAAAAAAAGAAAAAGACGCTCTCACACAAATGTATGGTACAAATACAGATTTTCAGCAATATTAATACATCCTGTTGATACTGGCACACATCCAGCATTATCTATCTTTAACACATGTACAAGGCTAAGATAAATTTAATATGAATTTTTTAGAACAGACTTGATAAGAAATATTAGTGAAACTATACCTTTTAATATATTCCTAATTTAAAAAACTATAAGGGGTGCCTGGGTGGCTCAGGCAGTTAAGTGTCTGACTCTTGATTTCAGCTCAGGTCATGATCTCACAGTTTGTGGGACTGAGCTCCACTTCAGGCTCTGCAGTGATAGTGTGGAGCCGGTTTGTGATTCTCTCCCTCGCTCTCTGCCCCTTCCCTGTGTTGGCTCTCAAAATTATAAGTTTCTCTGAGTAATTCATAAAAGAAATATTATCACCAAAATGTTGAAGAGGAAAGCAAATTCTTGCTAACATTTATTTATATTATTAAAATATAAACTATTAGACTGTTTACACTGTTTTCATTGTGAAGGTTTTTATAACATTAGTGGAAGAGAGAATATCATCAACATGAATCAGACCACAAGGCATCATGCCTCCTCTCATCTTGACTGTGCCTTGCTCCAAAGCACAGTAGAGTCTACATATTGTTAAATTATTTTCAAAATAGCCATGATGAAAGAATGACTTTAATTCTTGAGTTGACCCTAAAAGAAGATTTTTGAAAAGGACTCCAGTCAACTGACTCTAACCATTTATCTGCTGATCAACTAGATATTTGTTTTTCACACCAGATTAAAAAAAAAAATTCTATGCTATAGCTCTCTGTTTCCCCCGTCATGCCCCCAACAGATCTTCACCTTGAGCGAGCACTCTCGAAGAAAAATGAAGAGCACACCAAGGCAGATCACCAAGAGCTAAATGTTGGTGCCATCATGAAGCAAAGAGCAAGCTGCCACAGGGATTAACCTCAGGCTCATCAGGGATAAAACACAGAAAGGCTGCAGGAGACTGGTGTGAATAACAGTTTGATGCTAAGTAAAATCAAGAAGGCCCAAGATACCAGCCAGCTGAGGAGTTACCTCAGTGTAACATTTTGCAGAGGGTGGGTTGAAAAATAGTAAGTAGAAAACTTTTAGCTTTTGTGAGAGAAGGACCAGGGCTGTGGTTAAAAAGAAATATACCAAATGGAAATAAAATTAGGTTCTTGACTGAGACGGGTATTTGGATCAAGGCAGAAGAACAAAATCCAGGAAAGAACAGCTGGGACAGAAGTCCCCCTGAAGTGCAATGATGGCCTTCCCTGCCTCTGGGTTTACATCTTTATGTCTCATCCTTCTGTTGACACTTTCATTTTCTCACCCTCTTTTGTGTCTACTGAACAAAGTGGGAAATTACAGCATACATTTGTCTTACTTTTGAGTTTCTCTCTCTCAAAAAACAAAACAAAACAAAGCCTCCCCGACCATGCTATCTTAATTAGTTATAAGTTGCTCTTCAGGTGTGCCCATTAACTGCTCCAATCTTTGGGTTAACAGCTCTTGAGAAAAGAAGCTACATCAACAATTTAATAAAGAAAAACACAATTATTAAATTTCTGCATTTAATATATTTCCACATAACTCCATGACCTCTAAATGAATAGTTCAACACAAAACTAAACACAGCTTGAATACAAATGAAAAACACTTCTTTGCTGATTAAATTCATCTGCCAACATGGAAGTCATTACCTGACCAAAAGGCACAAAAGGAGGTGGTCCACCTTCAGTTCCAATATTACTTCTATTGTGTTTTGACAAGCTCTGTGAGAAAAGTGAGTCATAAAACAAATTATACCATTTACAATGTACCAGGAATCCACATATGTTAGTAGATTGTTATACATAACCGGGGGGGGGGGTGTGTCTATAAATTATTTTAAACTACATAAAAAATATTTTATGTAATTAGGCAGTAATTAGGCTAAGTTTCTCCCCTCATCTCCCCATACTAAAACACACATCCACATACAATCTTCAGAAGTACTTACCAATCTGCTCCCATAAAAAGAAAACACAGTAAAAAAAAATACCCTCTTCAATAAGGAGTTAATTCAAGACAACAAACACTGGTAACAAAAATTTAAAAAGCATATTAAAACTATAATCTGGCAAATAGCACCTGGAAATTATCTTCAAAATAAATTTTTAGACATAAAATCTATTAGCAAATAACATACTGGAGATACTGTAATATAATAAAATATATATTTGGGCTTCTTCCCCAGTTCCTGAAATAGAACTCCTAAAACATTTGGAATTTTCTGAGTGACTAGGGTAAGAGGAGCATCTTCTGTTATTCATAATAAGCTTCTCGGAGGATACCGGTGTTTATGCTAATGAGGTGAATATTGATGGGCCCCCAAAGAGCTCCGGGATGGGGGCTGATTGCCAGAGGCAACAATAATATGAGTAGAAGGTTGGACAAAGAGTTACTTATCAATGTTCAGTGGTTCAGTTAATCATGCCTATATAGCACGCCTCCATAAAACCCCCTCAACAACAGGGTCTGAGAGCTTCTAGTTTGGTGAACACATCCATGTGCCAGAAGGGTAGAACACACCAAATTCCAGAGGGACAGAAGCTCCTGTGCTCAGGACCCTTCTAGATCTTGTAACTTCATATGGCTGTTCATTTGTATCTTTTACCATATCCTTTATAATAAAGCTGTAATAGTAAGTAAAGTGTTTCCCTGAATTCTGTGAGCCATTATAGCAAATTATCAAACCTGAGCCAGAGGTCATGGGAGTCGCCCATTTGTAGCCATATTGGACTGACATATGGGTAACCTGGGGACCCACTCGTTGCAACTGGCATGTGAAGTGGGGGAGCAGTCTTGTGAGATTGAGTCCTTGAGAGGCAGGGTCTGAACAATACTATTTGGTTGATTAAGCAAAGAATAATACAAACCATATAGGACTGTCATATTTCTCTACAAGCTGTACATAAGATGTTAACCTATTTTTTAAAAACCAGCAAATGTATTCAATTATCTAGGGGTCCTTTCCTCAGCATTAATTTAGATATAAGAAAAGGACTATTCAAGCATCAATTATTTCAATTTATACTATAACTTCCTTTAAAAACTCACACAAACTGCTAATAATACCATCTGTCAATACAGACTGTATAATTTAAAACATATTACAGAATTTCTATTTCTCATCCTCCTAAATGTACAAAAGTCAGATGTCACCTCCCTCTACAAACAAGTAGGAATCTGGACAGCTTGTAAGAAAAAACTGTTTTAAGACATAGGACAATAAGTAGTGCAGGACTATAGTCCCTAAAAGAAAGAGAAATAACCAAAATCGAACCAGATGAGCTCTGTATTTCTGCTCAGAAGCATGAATCAGACAGCGCAGAGAGCCAAGCTGAGAAAATCAACTTTAGACAGGCTGAAGCAACTGGAAGTTGCGGGGCAGAATTTTGTAAAAGAGGGACATATAGAGAAAAGAGGCTCCAAAACCAGCATATGAATTCCCTCAAGTCACTGCTGAGAGCCAGACTGAGCAAAAAACCACTGTAGGTTATAAGCTTCCATTTATAATAGCATCAAAAAGAATTAAATACTTGGGGATAAACTTAAGAGATTGTACACTGAAAACTATGAAAGATTGCTAAAAGAAATTAAAGATGGTATCAATAAATGCAAAGATATCCCATGGTCATGGATTGAAGAATTAATATTATCAAGATGTCAATACTATTCAAAATGGTCTAGAGATTCGATACAATTCCTATCAAAATCCCAAGAAGTTTTCTTTTTTTCTGTTTTTGCAGATACAGAAAAATTCATCCTACAATTCATATGGAATCTTAAGGGACCTTGAATAGCCATAACTATCCTGAAAACACCTCATGCTTCTCAATTATATAACTTACTATAAATTATATAATCTAAACAGTGCAGTACTGGCATGAAGACAGACATATGGAATGAAAGAATAAAGAACCCAGAAATAAACCCTTGCTTGCATATATGGTCAAGATTTTTGATGAGTGTGGATAAGACCATTCATTGGGGAAAGAGAGAAATCGTGCTGGGCAAACTGGATATTTACATGTAAAACAATGAAGCTGGACCCTTAACTTGTATCATACACAAACATTAATTTAAAATGGATCAAATACCTAAATTTAAACCCATAAAACTCTTAGAAGAAAACACAGAAGCAAAGTTTCGGGACATTAGATTTGGTAATGATTTCTTGGATATGACACCAAAAGCACAGGCAACAAAAGAAAAAAACATGAAATCAAACTTCATCAAAATTAAAAACTTTTGTGCATCAAAGGATACTATCAATAGAGTGAAAGGGCAACCTACAGAATGTGAAAAAATATTTGTATATCATATATCCAGAAAACAACAAGAACTAATATGACAAAAAGCTAAACAAACCAATTAAAAAATGGACAAAGGACACAAACATTTCTCCAAAGAAGACATAGAAATAGCCTATGGAAGGTACTAAATATCACTAAGCATAGGGAAATGCAAATCAAAACCACAATGAGATTCCACTTCACACCTATTAGAAGGGTTATTATAAAAAATAAAATAACAAGGATTGGCGAGGATATGAGAAATTAGACCCCTTGTGCATCTTCTGGTGGGAATATAATATGGCGCAATTACTGTAGAAAACAATATGGCAGTTACTCAAAAAATTAAACATAGAATTACCTGCCAAATGCCACAGCAATCCTTCTCTGGTTATATGCTCAAAAGAGCTGAGAGCAGAAACCTGAACAGATGTTTGTACAACCTTGTTCATAACAGAATTGTTCACAATTAGCCAAAAAGTAGAAACAACCCCAATTCCATCAATGAATGAATGAGGAAAAAGCTGTGTGTATGTGTCTGCATGTGTGTGTACACACACACACACACACACACACACACACACACAATGGAAGAGTATTCAGCCTTAAAAAGTTGAGCAGTTCTGACACATGCTACAACATGAATGAACCCTAAGGCATTAGGCTAAGTAAAATACACCAGACACTAAAGGACAAATATCATATGATTCCATTTATATGAAGTACCTAGAGTAGTAGAATTCATAGGGACAGAAAGTAGAGCAGTGACTGTCAGAGACTGGAGGTGGGTATAGGGGATGGGAAGTTGTTTTATGGGTACAGAGTTTAAGTTTGAGAAGATAAAAATTCTAGAGATGGATGGTTGTAATGGCTGTTTAACAATATAAATGTACTTAATGCCACTGAATTTAAAACTTAAAATGGTTAAAATGATAAATTTTATGTTATGTATACATTACTAAAACATACACACACACACAAAGAAAAAACAAACCCAGATCTGTCATGGCAACAGGCTGAGTGGCACTAAAATGTTAAGGAAACTACATTACTTTGCAAATTACGTCTGGCACAGAACTCTCTAGAACTTCTTTGCCAAATGTACAAAACGTTTTGAGGTTTGAGTTTTTCTTCTTCTCTTCACCTATTACCAATTTGTTACAGCTACAAAACATGCACATAGTTTAAATACTTCCCATGTCCCCTTCCTCTATTTATCAATTTCACAAAATGGCTAGGGCCCTCTTTGAAACTTAACTTTATGATCTATGGTTTCTATGTGTACATCTGATTTCTATGTGTACCACCTGCCAGATGCTTCAGTAATTAAACTCTCCATGGTTTCTACATGGCTATGGTTACCAAATTAAAACAGCAGCAACAACTATAAAACCAAGAGAACTATAATCATTGTAAGATGTTTTTAAACACTTTTTAATATAAATTTTTATTGCCCCTTAACAAGAAATATTAACAGTTTTCAGGAAACAAAGTGTAAACATAATATAATAAAATATTACAAGGATAACTATCAAAATACTAATAATCTGTGTGTGTGTGTGTGTGTGTGTGTGTGTGTGTGTCTGTGTGTGTTTTAGGAGTGAGGAAGTTTCTAGGAATGTTTAATTGATTTTACAGTTAGTGAAGTCATTTTGGCTGGCATTAGGAAAATAATGTAAGATATTAGTCTGACATAAGGGCATCTTACCATTCTAGAAAATGTCTAATAAAAATATAATTTACCAACTTGTGAAAGGAAAGAGTTACATGAAATGGGTGGAATATCTCTGTGAAATTCAAAGTTCACAATCCTGGATATTTATGTAAAACTATCAAGCCACTTCTGAATTACTTGCTTTTGTAACATTTTAACCACACAATGCAGGTATGGAGCATTACCTTATACTGCAGGGTACAACAGACCTAAATGTAGCACATTAGTATCACAAAAAATGTGCCTAAATTTCTTTATCTATTTACCTCCCAAACAGAGGCACTTTCAAACTAAGAAAATAGAAAAGAATAATGTATCACAAAATAGCAAAATCTTCCAATATTACTAGGCTCCTTGGCTCATTCTAGGTAACAGGCAAGATTTGGGGCAGCACAAGAACATCAATTTTAGATCAAAGAGTAATTAGCTTTATGTGCTTTATAATTCATTCATTCCACAATCATTTGTTACAATGTTTTTGCATGTACAAATCCACAGCTACCTGTGTTAGAGATAGAAGAGGCTCAGATCTGTCACCTGTTAGCTCTGTAATCATAAAATAAATTATTTAACAGTTCTTTGAGTCCATTTCCTGATCTATATGGACAAAATACTCCCTTATAAGACTGTTAGGAGGATTACACAGTTTCCTGATGCAAGAGCCCAGCACAGTATCTACAGACTGTTCAACAAATATTCATGGAATTAGCAAACCAAGGCATAAACAATTCTGACCTCAAGAAGCTTATAATCTATTAAAGGAGATAAGTAAACATAATTTTAGTGGTAGGTAAAAAGTAATAGGCTTCTCTAATACAAATAAAATGTTCCAAGAATTCAATAAAAAACCAAGTACTTCACTTGGTGAAGAAGCAAGCATTTGATCTGGGTCTAAAAGCATGGGGACAATTGGGCCATGCAGGGATCAGGAGAAAGAGAACAAGATGAATGATGTAAATGTGGGAAAAGCTTTCCCCGCAAAGGTGTAACTAAGGAAAGCACAGAGAATCAAAGAAAGAGTAAGCAGTTCCATCTGGCTAGAACAAAATCCATGTGAAATAATACAAAAAGTCAGAAAGGTAAACTGGAACTAGGGTTAGATTATAAACAGCCTTGAATGCCAAATTAAGTCATTTGAAATAAAAGCTGGGTATGACATGTTCTGAGTGATACTCAAGGAAAATAGTCTTGCAGAAGTAAATAAAATAAATTAGAAGATGGAGAAAGGATATGTGGAGATACCATTGAAAAGGCTACTGCAGTAGTCCAGGTGAGAGATGCAAAAGACTTAAACTAAAATAATCAAGCTGTGAATATTTTTAAAAATTAAAAAATAAACTGAAAATAAAAAGACAAACTATTGCAACAGCAATGGAACTGGAGAGCAAGGGAAGAATAGGAGATCTGACAGCAGTGGATCAACAGAATCGGTTGCTGGAAGCAAACTAGAGACACAATCCTTAGATAATCTAGCTGACTAGGAGGATGAAGATATTGTTAACATAAATGGGAAAAATACCAACTAATGTGCCTAGGAAAACAAATGCAGTAAGAAACTCTCCATTACTGTGACACCCTATACAAACAACTTGCTTTCAGTTCTATGTATGTGTTTGTAGATGAGACAAATAAACATAAGTTATATTCATATATATTCACAACCATTTGTTTTTTGTAGAATTACATATAGATCCATTACACATAGTTTATAACTGGTATCTTGGGAGTTTTGAAAACTTGTCAGTAAAAAATTACTTTTAAAAATATGTAATAGGGGCGCCTGGGTGGCTCAGTCCATTAAGCGTCTGACTTTGGCTCAGGTCATGATCTCGCTACTCATGGGTTCAAGCCCTGTGTCGGACTCTGTGCTGACAGCTCAGAGCCCGGAGCCTGCTTCAGATTCTGTATCTCCCTGTCTCTCTGCCCCTCCCCCATTCGCATTCTCTCTCTCAAAAATGAATAAATGTTAAAAAAAATTTTAGAAAGATAAAAATATGTAAAAAAATGTAGCAGATACTGAAAAAAATGACATCTGCTCAAGACAAACAATATGCTAATCAAAGGTAGATAGTTTTCTGTCAAGATTACTGTGTTCTATTCTATTCAACTCTGACACAAAAGACTGTCAAGGTATCTTGACACCTTGTTCAAGGTTGGAAGATCTCCTTAAAACACAGAATACATTAAAAAGAGTGTAGTTTTTTAAAAGTTCAAGCCATTTTCCTTAGTTTAAACTTACTCTCTGTAACTCCCATTTCTCAATAAGGTGTTCTACTTCACCGCCAAGAACTGTGGTGTTTGAGTCATTCAAGAGCAGGAATCCATTTTTTATATCCACAATACCTGAGAGCTTCACTTTAGTTCCAGGTGGTGTGTTCAGGCTAAATCAAAGAGAAAAAAAAGAAGAGTTAAAATACATTGATGCTCTTTCCTCAAACTGGAATTCAGTCCTGAACCTGGTCAAGTCCTTCAAAACAGTCATACAGAAACTTTTTTTCAGGAGACTGGCTACATAGTGTGAATAGAGACCAGGTACAAGGCTGTCACTTTTTATCTGACAGACAAATGAACGTGTGATTTCCTCATTAAAAAAAAAAAATGTGGACAATAAAAATCACACTTCACAAATCTGTAGTAAAGATAGAGTAAGAGACATGAAAGTACTTTCTTAACTAGCCATGCTGTACAAATGGAAGATTTGCCATTTTTCCCTCTGAGCTTTGACTATACATTATAAAGATACACTATGTGTAAAATTAAATTTCAATACATAAAAAGGTATCTGACCAGTAATAATCCTAGAAATTTTATATCTATATGAACTACCATAATCCATACAAAACACTGCTCTTTTTTGTTAACCATCTAAAGAAGAAATGAGAGTTATTTACTTTAAAGCTTACTAATTTAAAAAAATGTTTCTGTAATAGGCTAAATATTATATCAGATTTAGGGCAAACATTATACCATCACACCTTTTACAAAAACCAGAGACAAAATGTTTATCCCCCTACAACCATTTGGAAAAAAAAAAAAGAGTGGAAGGAATCTACTTCATTACAAAAGTTTATTCTAAAGTAAAAGCATAGATACAGAGTCCTGTCCCATCTTTTGGTCCATGCAGCAACGGATAAAGTACTCTAAAGAGGAGTAAAGACTATTCTCAAGCACTTAGGGTGAATTAGAAAGACTGAAATGGCTTAACATTGTTCACGTTTTTAAAGCTCAGGATATTCACCATGTGCTGATATATGCAACAGCAAAATCAGTGAAAGTGTTGATAGCATTGGTCTGTTTTGAAGAAAGATGGTTCTTAAAACAGTTATTAACAAGAAGGAATACAATATGTCTGTTTTCAAAGCCTCAAAAGATCCTATTCAGAGTAAGATATTATCTGATAAAAATTATTCTCAGAATCCCAATCTGAGCATTTACTCAGTATTTACTCTGTCATCCCACGTAACTTATAGAACAAAAAGTCATGAACAGCCTTGCCTAACCTAACCCTTAAGTAGAGAGCTCTGTAGTAGTAAGGATAGTAAACTAAGGACAATATTTATCAGCAACAATTGAATACAGTTACACTAAGTGAAGACATTTTTCCCAATTTCAGGTAATCAGTAGATCCAGATTTTCATAACTCTCTATCATCATTTAGGGATTAAAAACAAAGTTCCAAGTATAGGCTGCTGTACTCCTAAAAGAAACTACTATAATTACTGAGTTGTATCATTTACATAAAACTTATTTTTCAGGGCTCCTGGGTGGCTCAGTCGGTTAAGAATCCAACTTCGGCTCAGGTCATGATCTCACGGTTCGCCGGGCTCTGTGCTGACAGCTCAGGGCCTGGAGCCTGCTTTGGATTGTGTATCCCCCTCTCTTTGCACCTTCCCTGCTCGTGCTCTGTCTCTCTGTCTCTGTCTCTGTCTCTCTCTCAAAAATATATAAGCATTAAAGAATTATTTTTCAAGAGCATTTTTAGCCAATAATTTATTACAAATTGGTAAAATCAGAAAATGTAATAAAAATGTAGAAACATAAATTAGCAGAAAAAAACTACATAAGAACTTTAAAAAATTGGATGTAAATTACAGGGACATTTAGGTTGTGATATAATAATTTAAAACTAAAAGCTAATCTGAAAACAAATGATAAACTAGTTTTTGTATAAAATGACTGTACCTGTCTCAAACTCTCCCTCATACGTTAAGAGGGAAAGCTATCAAATTATTTGAAGATGGACTTACAATTTCATTAGGATAAATGATAAAAGGTCCCACACACCACATTAAATGATAATTCCAGTCCAAAAAAGGATAAATAGGTGTTAAATTTTTAATATAATTTTTACTACATCACCTTCAAGGCCCTAAGTAACTCTGATCAGAGAGTATATTTCGGTTTTTTATTGGCACCCCGAAGTGCTTTTACTCTCTTTTCAATGCAATTTTTAAAAAGCAAAACAAGACAAAAAAACAAAAAATAGTGAGAAGCAGGTGTTGGAGGAACTCAGTCCGTACCAAATCCCAGTGTATCCTCTCTAGTGAGTTATTCTACTTTCCTTCAAGATAACCACTAACCAAACTTACTTTGAAAAATGTCTCGAAATGTTCACATGTAAGAACAGTTCTGCAGACTGTTGCTTTTATAGCCACAAAAGTAGATGTGCTACTTCAATGATGTGGTCAGTGAGCAAGTGGTAATTTTTTTTTTCAATTGTCAAACTGCAATAAATTCAACAACAGAAGACAGAGGGCAGCATATCGGACCCTTCTCTCTAGATAATCTCGTGTTTTCATTTACCTCAGAGAAATACACAGCAGTAAAATCAGAAAAGGAACCATTACGTGGCAAGTCTTCCTGAGTCATCTGTGATCTCCCTTTCAGGGAGTCTGACTGAACTTGTCAAGAGAAAAGAGGCTGACTTTCTCCAGAAAAACAGGAACCCTCCTCCTCTTCAAAACGACAACATAATCATAAAACCAATGAAACCCAATTTGTATATGAAAATCAATATTTCAGACAAACATATATTTTCTAAGGAAGAAACTTCCTTCACCAGAGACAGATACAGATTGAAGGGGGGGGGGGGAAGAGAAATTAATGGGCATGCATATAAGGCCTCCACCTACCACATTTCTTCCTAAATACTACCATCCCAAATCACCTAAGCTCTTCCTAATCAAACTTTTCACTCATTTGTTTTCAGCACACCACATCTCTGCGCGCTATTCCCCCTCTCACCTCTCTCAAAACACCTTTTCTTATTTTTAAGTCTCATTTCTTGCTCCCCAAAGTAGAGTTAAGTTTCTAGACTCCTAATCCTTTCAGTTGATATATTTATTATAACTTGTGTGTCTATGTGTCTACCACTTTAGCAGAGGAGCTACTGGGAGGCAAAATCTAAACTGTTTTTTTTTTTTTTTTTTTTTACCTTTGTACCTCCACTCATTTAGGAGTGGAGTATGGTCTAGGAGTTTACCTTAAGTAAAAAAGCTCAAAAGACCCAGAAAAGCAAACAGGAAACATGAGCATATAAAATGACATAGCAAGTGCCCAATGCAAACTGCCACCTCATAAAATTGCTCAAATTGAACTAATGGGGACACTGAGGATAAAGTCCTTCTCAGTGCTTTTATCCATTACAAGTATGACTCTAAAAGTCTTTCATAGAAAAACAAGCAGAACAGTTAAACTGGATCCCCATCTCAGAACCCTCACAAAAATTAACTTGAAATGGACCAAAGATTTAAACATGAGGCCTGCTACCATAAAGCTCCTAGAAGAAAACATAGGGAAGAAGCTTATTATAACGGTGTTGGCAATGATTTTTTGGACACGACACCCAACGCACAAAAACAAAAGCAAAAATCAACAAATGGGTTTGATGACCCAAAAGCTTCTGCACAGCAAAAGAATCAACAAAATGAAAGGACAACATACAGAATTGGAGATAATTTTTGCAAACTATATATTGGATGAGGGACTAATCTCCAAAATATATAAAGGACTCTGTCAACATAATAAAAAACAATCTCATTAAAAAATGAGAAGAACTAAACAGACATTCTTCCACAGAGGACATCAAAATAACTAACAGTCATGTAAAACATGCACAACATTCCTACTCATCAGGGAAATGCCAATCCAAATCACAATGAGATATCACCTCACACCTCTTAGAATGGTTATCATCAAGAACACAAAAGACAATAGATGCTGGTGAGGATGTGGTAGAAAGGGAACTCTTATACGTTGTTGGTAGAAATGTAAATTGGTCCAACCACTATGGAAAACAATATGGAGATTCCACAAAAATTAAAATTAGATCTACCACACAATCCAGGCATTCCACTTTCAGGTATATACCCAAAGGAAATGAAAACAGGATTTTGACAACAAATATGCACTCCCATATCTATTGCAACATTATTCACAATCTGGAAACTAAAATGAATGGATAATAAAGATGTGGTACATATGCACAATGGAATATTATTCAGCATGAGAAAGAAGAATATCCTATTTGCAACAACGTGAAAGGAGCTTGAACATATTATTCTAAGCAAGATAACTCAAAGACTCTATGATATCATTTACATGTAGAATCCAAATAAGTGATACCCGTAAAAGGAGAATAAAATGGTGGTTACCAGGGAATGGCAGAAAGGGATAAGATTAATGGTATTTAAGGGCACAAACTTGTAATGAGTAGTATAAAAGCCATAGAAATCTAATACACAGTATAATAAACACAGACGGTAGTATTATCCTATAATTACGCACTGTGATAAATTCTGTTAGGTTAGCAATAATATATAAGTGTATCAAAGTAACGTGCTGTACAGTTAAACTTAAACAGTGTGACACATCAACTTTATTCAAATAAAAATAAAAACTTCTCATAAAAATAGCCAAAAGAAGAATGTGGAAAATTGTTCCCTATGAAATAAGTTCCTTCTCCGCTCAGAAAGCGGAGTGGCTCATCTCTATAGCTTCAGTCACTTCCTAAGAAAATGAATTCATCTATAAAACTCTGCTGGTGGGACAGGCACAGCTGTCAAGGCAGCAGCAGTAAGCATCCAAAGTCATTCTGCTTTTCGTGGAAACTTCTGAATGACCTAACATTTGCTGAAAAAACTTTCCATACAAAAACAAAGTTACATTTGTTTTTATAATGAACATTTAAGGAAGGACTAAGTATTCCATTCCTAGCTATTTTCCTATGTAGATAAAGCAGAAATACAAACACTCTTTAATAGCTTCTGAAAAACTGTAACATTCACTTAAGAGTTCTTTGCTTCTTTCCAAAATTTGTAAAACAAAATCCATTTTGAACAGCACCTTCAAACTCTTGAGAAATATACAAAGTAAAGTTTCACCTTATTTTTGACATAAAACTAAATTCAACAGCTGTGCAACTTATGTGCCCATCAGTCATCTGCAAACGCAGCATTCTTGGTGCGGCCTGAGAGTCTTCGTTGTCCTTTGGGGCAGCAACATTGCGAATTTTTTGAATTTGCAAAACACATGGACCTTCAAGCTGTCAAAACACAAAGGAATAAATATCACTTTCTAGCCATGGCTTTGTTTTTCATTTATTGTGTTTCTCTTTTCCTTTATGATTTATAAGAATTTCAATTAAATAAGGTCAAAAGTGAAATTATGTTACATACATCAGGGTTTGGGGGAGACCCTTCCAAAGGGTCTTCTGAATTCACTAATTCTGAATTCATCTTCAGAAAGTAATGAGAAAACTTTAGGGAAACAAAGTTGTGTTTCTGGATTAAAGGTGTTTAATGTTAATAGATGTTTTTAATGTTATGTGCTCTAGATTATTCACATACACCCTACCCCCCCCCATCTTCTCCCATGTACATTAAGGGACAATCTGGAATTAAAGAACTTGGTAATTTTTTAAGGGACATAGACTTTATAGCATCAGTTG
Source organism: Cryptoprocta ferox (assembly GCA_028646485.1). Classification (NCBI taxonomy): domain Eukaryota; kingdom Metazoa; phylum Chordata; class Mammalia; order Carnivora; family Eupleridae; genus Cryptoprocta; species Cryptoprocta ferox. The sequence goes on along the minus strand of CM053574.1, from coordinate 90,091,835 downwards.
GAAGGAATGTTTACTATTTATAAACATCCAGTTTAAAGTACACCCACCCTCTTCTGGCATTAATGAAGAATACAATATTCCAAAATTTAAACCATATAGAGTTTAAGAAGTGTGAGCTGTACCTAACTTATTTTCACATTATCTTCTTAAACAAATTTAAATCTAATTCCAGGCCACATTTCAAAGACAAAAATAAAATTGATGAACTAACCGGCTATTAAAATTTTTATATAATAAAATACTTATGATATAATTGGGAAATGATGGTAAAATCTGCTTACGTGCCTGAAAAATAACTTTACCACAAAGTGCTATTTTCCAAATTATAAAATATTACACCTTTAAGGATGTATCATACCTACAAAGGAAAAAAAAGGCTACTTCTTTGTTATATAGTCTTTTAAGAAAAATCTTTCTGTGCACATTAATTTAATTTATATTTTCAGCAAAGCAAATGTGAAATGATTGACAAACATTTACACTTAATTTCTCAAGTAAGCATGTTCCAAGTTAACAAATTTCTACTTCATGTTTACCAGTATTTTGTCTAGAGAAATAATTTTGTTATAAATTTAGTCCTAAAGAATATAATTAGAGACAAGAGACTAAAATTTCATTTGGTTTTCAGTAATAAAAATAATTCCAAGTTAAAGTAAGTCCAAAACCCTTAACAAATACAGATAAGCTGCTAATTCAGGATGAACTTTTTCTTTTGCTTTGTTAATGCCATTAAAATAAGGACCTTTAAATTAAACCACAGGCAGATTATGATTATTATAATGTTCATCATTCTCTTTATTTTACTACTCTCAATATTTTTTGCTTAGACATTGACATATATGTAGCATGTGCTGTCCAATATGATCCACCAACCATATGCAACTACTTGAATTTATATTTAAATTAATGAAAACTAAAAAAATTGTAAAATTAATTCTTGAGTCACATTAGCCATATTTCAAATGTTCTGTACATGGACATCACAGGTATAAAGTATCTATATCACTACAAAAAGTTCTGTTAGATGATCAGAAATGGTCTAGATCTAGCTGTTCCAAAGAGAGACTCATGCATCCAAGGGAAAGCATATCCACTGAACTGTGAGAGTAAAACATTTGCTTCTATATAATTCTTAGTAAGAAAGAAATGGAATTTTCCTAGTATTACTTATCCAGCCTGACAAGGGCACCTTGACTCGGACCATATGACATATAGATCACAACGCATCTTTACAGAACTGGGGAGTTCTACATCCCATGAGGGTTGAGAGAACACCTTTGCTGATTTTGTTTGCTTTCAATGTGTTGTAATAAACTGCCTTTTATTCATGTGCAGTTAAATGGATATATAGATTACTTACTTTTAACCTCTCATACTCATAAAATAAATGTGTAGCTTTAAGATTCTACCAAAGAAACAAAAATTGAAGATAATGTCAATGACACAAACACAGGGTGGGAAAATGACCATTTTGTTGATCTCCTACATCCTAGTTGACCATGGGAACAAAAAGCTGGGGAATAATCAGAAGTAACACCTGCCCCCAACTCCTGATATTTCCTAGCAAGCAATAAGTTTACTTACTTCTTAAATTTTTTAAATGTCTGTTTATTTTTGAGAGAGAGAGAGAGAGAGAGAGAGAGAGAATGTGAGTGGGGGAGGGGCAGAGAGAGCAGGAGACAGAATTGGAAGTGGGCCTCAGGCTCTAAACTATCAGCACAGAGCCCAACACTGGGGTCAAACCCAGGAGCCATGAGATCATGACCTGAGCCAAAGTTAAGCCAGCCAGGTGCCCCAAGTTTACTTATTTACTTATTTCAATTCCTGGCCCTGCTGGCCTTTTAAGTGGATTGAATAGTGTCCCCTCCAAAAGATATATCTACTGGAACCTGTAAATGTAACCTTATTTGGGAAAAGGGACTTTGCAAGCAAAGCTGAGGTCAGGATCTAAAGATGAGGCCATTCAAAATTAGAATGGGCTGGAAATCCAGTGATGAATGTCCTTACAAGATAAGGAGAAATAAACACACAGTATAAATACACACAAAAAGATGTGCGGTGTTTACACCATGTAGAGATGGAAGCAAAAACTGGAGGTTCACATCTATAAGGCAAGGAATGCTAAAGATTACCCACAGCTACCAGTAATTACGAGAAAGGCATGAAACAGATTTTCCCTCAAAGCCTCCAAAGGAACCAAAGTGGCTGACACTTTGATTTTAGACTTCTGGCCAATAAAACCATGAGAGGATACATTGCTGTGTTTCAGGTCACCAGGTTTGTGGTAATTTGTTACAGGAACCTTCGGAAACTAATACACCCGTTATAGAATGGCTGACTCATCTGACCGGGAAGAATATACTGTATCTACTGGGCTCATCTCCACCTTTCTTTTTCTTGGGATCTAGCTAGAAATCCTAAGGTGGGAGGTATTACTCAGCCTCTTCACTGGATTGGCACTACTATGAGGGAGTGAATAAGCCTTTCTGGTTCAGTTAATAGGTCCGTTCAGGTCTTCCACTAAACCATAACTTTCAAAGCAATTTTTTATCAATAATAAAGTCAATATTTTGATCCACATCTCCCACTCTTTACTTCTGGATTGATTCAAAAGCTAAGTGGAAAAGGAGGTACTACTTATTAGACTCTTCTTGAAACTCCTAAATTATACAGTCTTGTGATAATCACTTGTCAATGTGAATCACCAAGCCTTAATATTAGTGATTCCACAATTCAGAAAGATTCTATAAGGGAGCCAGCAGATAATGATTTTTTTATTATGTTTACAAAATTCAGTTTACTATACTCTGTAGCAAACAAAATACAGAAGTATGGGACCTGAATAAAACACAAATAAGAGAATAAAATGCTATAGTTCTAAGATTATAAATCCTAACTTCAAACCCTGAATCTGAAATCATCTAAAGGCATCCACAAAACTGAATGAGATTTAGCCTCAAAATCTCTGTTGAACTACTGTAAAGGGTGACCCTAAAGTGAAAAAAAGAAAGGAAGGAAGGAAGGAAGGAAGGAAGAAAGGAAGGAAGGAAGAAAGAAAGAAAGAAAGAAAGAAAGAAAGAAAGAAAGAAAGAAAGAAGATATAAATTTTAAATGAAAGTAATAAAAAACAAAGATTAATCTTTGCCCAAGATTTCTTTAATGTCCAATTTTCTCTTTTGCCTAAGTAATAAGGAACAAGTAAAAGAAATGACTGTGAAAAGTTTAAATAGGTAAGAAGAATTCATCATGGTCTCTCCAGGTAAAGATTTCTAATCATAATAAATGATATCAAGTATCTGCCAGAAATATTATCTGAGGCCCAAAAAAATTCACTCAGGCTTCATTCCTTTCTCTTTTTAAAAAGATGGATATGTCTGTAATCTGAACTCCTAACCAGTCATATAAACTGATATGGAATACCAGATTTAAATGCATCTATTAGTTTATTACTTTCCTGATCATGGTAAATAGCATTCCTGTTTATCCTGTTTATCAAACAGACTCTCTAAAGACTGGATGACATGGAACGAGTTATCAACAGTCTGATCACACCTGGAAAAACTGTTGAAACTGTAATTTTTTTTTTTGGACTCTAGAAACCATTTAAGTTTAGACAGTTATTTTACTTATTGTGAAATATCTGGTGGCCATTTCTTTTTATAATCTTATCAATTTCCTTGAGAAATAAATTTGCTCCATCAAAACCTAACAACATAAGCATCATATCTCCATCAACCCTAGACACAGGGCCCTCTGGGTATATTAATTATGACAGAATCTATGAATAAGTTCTGATCTGTTTTCCAACAATATTGCAAAGAGAGTTAAAATTAACAGAATAAAAACAGTTCCATCCTCCATAGTTCTTTTAAGTACTTAAAATAATAATTCATTTCATTTTTTATCACTACTTTCAAAGCTTCAATAACATTTCCTAGGGTTCATTTTGTTTTCATTCATGTGTATCTAGGGCAGTTTTTGGCTAGACTATTCACTTCTCTACCTTAGGGTCCAAGCAACTAGGCAAATGATTCCAGAAAGCTACCTTGAAAGAAGAAATAGTGGTTCTGCTTTACCTACTTTAAAAGCCTGAAGGACAAGCTTTAAGTAGCATTTATGATGCTCTTTTTCTTAACCTACTTCTTTGCCTTAATATCATTAATATCTTAATATTTCAACACAATTTTATTTTAATAAACACAAAGGTAGGGGAGGAAAAGATCACAGGTAAAAAGTATGATTTGTCACACTCTATACCATTATAATGATAATATCAGATTCAAGAAAACTAGTGGGAAAGACAACTCTATATAATGTTAGAAATTTTAGAGCATTCCTCATATCATCCATTTAGGCATCTATGGTAAGTCTCAATTTAGAGGGCATTTTCCTCCAGAGAAGACATATGTTTGCTTCTGGTAGTAACAACATTGCAAGTGAGAAAGCCTCAACTCTGGGCTAGTGGAAAAGTAGCAAAATTAATCTTAGCCAAAACCTCAACTCACTGTAAGTTAGTAGCACCCTCATTAGCTCCACATATCCCTTCTAGAAGAAAGCACTGCTGATTCAGGTACCCAGGATTTCCATACAGAAAGATCAAGAAACATGAAATCACAAGAAAATATCTAGAGACTCACAAGCCACAAAGTATGAGAATCATAAAAAAAATAAAGACAATAAATAAATAAATTTACGTTTCTAAGGCCTGAAGAATTTGCAATTATCAAAAACAGACTATAAAATAATAAGCCTAGTCTAGAAAATTTATATAGTTATGAACCTAATAACTAGGGAACCAATATTCTTCTCAAGCAAACATACATTTACAAATATATATCAAGCTATAATATAAGCCTCTAGAAAATTTCAAATACAGCTCTCACTCAGTTCAAATTCTCTGATCACAATATAGCTAAATGAGAAATCTGTAACAAAAAGAAAGACAAGGGCTCCTGGATGGCTCAGTCAATTAAGCATCTGACTCTTGATTTTGGGTCGGGTCATGATTTCACGGTACGTGAGACTGAGACCTGCCTCGGGCTACAGGCTGACAATGGAGTCTGCTTAGGACTCTCTTCCCTCTCTGCCCCTCTTCCCACTCCCTTTCAAAATAAATAAATTTAAAAAAAAGAAAGACAAATGATAATATTTTGTAATTAAAACAGGGAAAGAATAAATCTTAATAAAAACTGAAAAATGTTTAGAACTGAATGATTATGAAAATAACATGTATAAAACCTCTGGGATGTAGTTAAAGCAGTGGGAGGAGAAAAATTAATAGCTTACATTAGAAAAGAGGGAAGAAAGTGAACTAAGCTAACAAGCTTAGCTTGAAAAAGAACAACAGAATGAGCTCTACCAAGGTGGAAGAAAGAAGATAATAAAGAGAAATTAATGAAACAGCAAACAAAAATACAAGGTTAGCAAAGACTAATGAAACTACTACTGAACAAGAAGGATTAAGAAGCAGAGTAATGATGCAAATCAGTGATTTAGGAAATGAGAATGATATAAACATCAAGATACCTTCATTAGCAGTGAAAAAATAAAGGTGAACTATGCACAGCAGTCTAAATGTCCATTGATTTGTGAATGAAAAGAAAAAAGTGGTATATCCAAACAATGGAATACTATTCAGCAATCAACAGGAACAAACTACTGACACATTAACCTCAAAATATTATATTAAGTGAAGAAAGCCAGATGCAAGAGAGGACATTTGGCTCACATTCCACTCACATGAGATGTCAACAAAAGGCAAATTTATAAAGAAAGCATAAAAGAATAAATATACAGACATAGTATTAAGAATATTAAGTACAAGGTAGCAGAATTTAAGATCAATATACAATTATCACACAGGAAAAAAGTAATTTTTTAAAAACACTTTATAGCAACAAAAATAAAATATTCCAGGAATAAAGCTTACAAAAGATACAAGACCTATATGCTTCTAATAAATTATAAAACTATGGAAAAGCTAAGTAAGTAAAGAGATACATCTAGAGTGTGCTACAGGCAGCCCCTACCAGTGTACAAGAGCCTATGATGCACATTTCTTCCTAATTCCGGCATCAATGATTTCATGGTGTAGCTTATAATCAGCCATGGTAGCAATATTTTTGTAGCAAATGCTACATATCAGGACTTTTTTCTTTTCTTGACAGAGGCAGCTTATAAACCCTTCACTGGTAATATGATATCATAAAGATGTCAACTGTCTTTAAAAGCTCATCTGCAAATGCAATTCAATTTCAATCAAAATCCCAACGTATTTTAAGAAGCTTGATCATTTGTTTCTCAAATTTATATGAGGGTGGGCACAGGCAGGGAAAGAATAGCCTAAGGAAGAATAACATATTTTAAAATCACAAGATTAGAAAAATTTGATAATTTCAAGTGTCACAAATGATATAGATTAATGGTATCTTGCATACACTATTGAAGTTAATATAAATCTGGTACAACCACTTTGAAAAATAATTTGGCATAATATTATAAAGTCAAACACTTGCTTAGCTCTAGTACATAATAATTCAATCCCTGGTTATGCTCCCCAGAGAAACTCACAAACATGCATCAGGAAAAACACACATATTTGTTCCTAGAAGTAATGGATCTATTATCAAAACAAAAGAAAAAGAAAAGCACCTAAATATCCATCAACAGAAAAATGAAAAAGTAAACTGAGGTATATTTACACAGTTTAATGTTACACAGAAAGAGAAAACAAATGAATAATAGCTATATGCAACATGGACACCTATCAGAAATACGACATTGAATGATGAAAGCAGACAATAAGTTATCATTTTATAAAGCTTAAAAACAAAACTACATATTGTTTGGGAATAATTATATATGTAACTAAAACATTTTTAAAAGTCAAGTAAAGCTGAACTCCCAGCAATCATTCCGTGGTATGGGAGGGAGGAAGTGCTAGGACACGTAAGTAGGTAGAGTCGTTCTGTAACGTTCGTGCTCCTGTATCAGGCTGAGGCTACACAGGTACTCACTTCATTATTAAGCTTTAAAACATATGTGTTTGTATATATAAATATTACATTAAAAGAGTTCAATAATTTACATGATATTTTGAAATTAAGACATTGGGTAGTCCACAGAAATGTCAGGAGAATGAAGGAACTAGGTCTGCCACCTACACAGGGAAAAAACCACTCGCAATCAAACCACAGAACTGGTTTGGGGGCAGCGGTGTGTTGGTAAAACACTTCTGGTATGGGGAGGGGAGATAAGAAGCCTCATATTTGTAGCATTTGCCAACTTCCGTGGCTGATTTCAACTACCAGCTGGATGTTACTGGACTCTAAACCGGGAAGAAATGCTGACAATCAGCATTCATGAGCACACTGCAAGCATCTAGCTGTATCCCATGTGCCCTCAGTCTCACCGGCCCTGGACACTCACCCCAGCCCTGCTGCAGCTGCTACCCCGGAGGCTCAATCTTGCTGTAGCTCCTACTACTGGCAGAAAGCATTCGCCACAGCTCCTGCTTATTTGTGTGAGTAGCCCAAGTGCAGAGCAGCTCACCTGACTAGTAGAACTGAGGTACATATGCAAGGCATAGCTGCGAAGTAGGCTGGGGGAAAAGTATCTCCCATTTTCGTCTTTTCCACCACCAAGACTCAAAAGATGGGAAATTCCCCCAAACACAGGAAAAGAATTCAGGTTCTAGGAATCATAAATGTCCACTATACTTCTCTTCCACGTACTGTTATCAGTCAAGGTTTTGTCAAGCTCTATTTTTTACAGTTCGTACAATAAAATAGGTTTTTAATCTTTCAAAATTTTCCAAATAGAAATAATAATACTGACTATGGTGTGTGTATACATATATAAACATATGTGTGTGCGTGTGTGTGTGTATACCTTCTACCCTAAGATTTTAAATATGTCCCTAATTGAAGATCTGCTCACTATTACCTCATTGAAAATCATATCTAAAACCTAATAGTCTAGTGAGAAAAGCAACCTCTCCACCTCACCAAGCTGAGACAGCTGCCCCTTCATCACAGGTACTTCTGACCTAGCATGTGTTTCACATTGAAGTTTCTTGATCTCTCTTTAGGCTATGTGTTCCAACAAGGCATGGGCTGTCCTGTTAATCTCTGCATCCCTTGAACTTATTAGCACAAATATACATTCAAAACTCCTTGATAAATAAAGTATTTCCTTGTGTCTTTAGAATAATTTACCTCCAGGTCTATAAAGTATGTTAGGATCACTGTGTATCTTAAATGAGAAAACTGAGCGCAGAGGGTAACGTACTCTGCCAGAGGTCACTCAGCTAGTAAGAGGCAGAATTAGAATTCAAATTTG
>CM053574.1:90009355-90082995 GCA_028646485.1 Cryptoprocta ferox | reverse complement strand
GCATTTGAGTGAGATTTGCAGAATAAATAGCAGTTTAGCTGGCAGCTGAGGGAAAGACATTCCACAATTATGAAAGTGCTGCAGGGACAAAAGACAGATTTTAAGAAAGTTACAGTTACTTCATCTCTGCAATAAAAAAGAGTGCAGTAATCTTTTCTATTTTCAGTGTTCTTCTGAAGACTACATAGATAATGCATGTAAATTACTTAACCCAGGATCTGGCACAGAGTAGATTTTCAGTGCAAAGGAGAAGGGGGAGAAAAAGAAGAGTTTGCTGAAAATCAGGGTTCTCCTAGATAAGACAGGAGCTTGCACCAAAAAAGAGCAAGAGGAAAACAAGTCAAAAGCACTGGGGATGCTGAAAGGTTTGTGAAGGTAGTCCCTCATCTCTTTCTCAAATTTTTCATTTGATATTCACATACAGTGTGAGTATAAATATAAAAAATTAATAAATAGTAAAAAAAACCTTTCTGAATCATAAATATGATGACATTTACTAGAAGAAGATCTTAAAGTTTCTACCTCTTAGAAATTTTAAAAACAGGATATTATAAAAGTCTATTAAGTGAGAAATAGATATAATCTTGAATAGGTTTTCCCAAACTTGAGATCCCCCACCACAAAAAGCATCAATTTATACATCAAAGTACAGCATAGAACACGATTTCTTTTATGTTCAGAGCAACTGGAGCAAATGAAATATGAGGAAAACATTGCAGGACTCCCAGTCCAAAGTAATCCTTCCACTAGCATATCATTTGCCTATTTCCACACCTCTATCCTTCACCTTGTTAGCTTTTTGTTCTCTGGGAGAATTAAAAAAAAAAAAAAAGTAAAGTGAACAGAGTACACGGCTAGTATATATTGTTTTGTGCAGTCATTTTTAAACTCCGCAGTTCTATTAATAATTGCCAATGAGCACTTGTATGTATTTATTTTATTTATTTACTATGCTTTATTGCATAGTAAAATCAATGTTTCAGAGCAATCCACTGTTCTGAAACATGTATGCATAACTTTAATAACTCACTAGAAGGAAAATTGACAAACTGTACTATTAGCACAAAATAAATTAACATACATAACACATGATACAATTTTATTTAAATTAAAACTTAAAAACTTTTTGCAATTATTTTTTCTTTTTAAAAACATCTAATTTTCTAGGCTGCTGGTGAGAAGGCATTCACCTTGAATTTTAAGGCAGTGAAGCCATCTTGTGGTTGATGTTGGTATTGCTGAAGCTTTGAGAAAGTGTATCCATTTGTAAAATTAGTTCTTTACTCAAAGTTTTCATGTTTAAAAAGGCATGTACAACCTGTAACTTCTAAAACTTAGAAGAAAAAAAATAAACACAGACCTGAAAGGCTTTCCTTTTTAGGGCTCCACAGTAATGCATAATGTCATCACATAGCTGGACTGGTAACAATATTTTTACATTAACTTGTATTTTATAATTCTATTTCAAAGGCTTAAGCTATGAAAATGACTACTATAAAATATTAAGCTTAAAAAAGAATATTAAAGGGGCACCTGGGTGGCTCGGTCAGTTAAGCGTCCGACTTCAGTTCAGGTCATGATCTCATGGTTCCTGAGTTCAAGCCCTGTGTCAGGCTCTGTGCTGACAGCTCAGAGCCTGGAGCCTGCTTCAGATTCTGTGTCTCCCTCTCTCTCTCTGCCCCTCCCCCACTCTCTCTCTCTCTCTCTCTCTTTCTGTCTCAAAAATACAAAATAAAAAACATTAAAAAATTTAAAAAATATTAAAAATACTAAACAGTTTCACAGAAAGAATAGTTTTACTTCTTTTTATTTTTTATGACTTTGTTCCATGATTTTTAGATTATAAGCCACCAGGTTCCAAGACTTTATATCTGAGAAACGCAAAGCCTACCCTGGACCACTCAGTAAAGAAGTTGCAAAAGATGGTTTCCCCACCACACTTCCCTCCACTCTCACAATCTTTATGGGCTAAAACTCATATATAAACTGCTTATGGGAAGTTAAGCATATGCTTATAACTATACAAATAGTTGATCTATTTGGAAGATCACAGGACAACCCAATTCTTTCATTCATTCATTCCTTTTTAATATAAAAGACAACTAAAAAATTGTATTATAACTAAATCTGACATGTTCAAGAAACAGATTGCTTATTCAAATACTCTGTTTACTAAATATTGCCTACATCTTATGCACAGATTAAGACAATTTACAAATACTTTGTGTAATAACTATTGCCTATATCTTATGCACAGATTAAAATTATTTTGAATCTACTTAAAATGTATTTTAAACATGAACTATAATAATAATTTAGTGACTGGAGCCATATGTTTATAAGGATTCAGTCATCATTAACATGGTAAAATGCTGGTTAATAAAGCATTTCAATAAAGGCACAAATAAAGTAGCTTTTACTGAATTAGTAATATCAAAAAAGTACAATAATTCATGTCAAAAACATATTCCGTAAACATTTATTTAGCCTAAAAATGGTTACATATTTATATAATATGTGGAGTTTTGAACTAAAAGCAAATAAAATGAGCAATTCCTGTGGGTCAGCTTCTAAAATTTCTATTAAAATTATTTTTCAAAACACCTTCACATATTAATACAGGTACTATAAAAAGAATTATATTTAGTGCTAACAATAGGAAATTAAAGGAAAACTATAATGAAAGAAGAACAGAAAGGGATAGCCAACACCATTGAAAAGGGCTTATTTTATATCTTCTCATTTTATGCATAACCTAAAGTCACATTAGCACTAAGAATATTTTAAAAGATAAAATTTGACACAGAAAATTCTACATTTAAAGATTTTAAGGTGTTTTTCATTGTTGTTGGCTGCATTCAAAAGAAATCCTAAAGAGATTACTGTGCAAAACTCTGAAGCAAGGATGCAAAACTCTTTGAAGCAAGGATGCTCTGCACAGGTGGAAAAGCAGACACAAGCCTCCTCAGCAGCATCCCCACCAGCTTACAGCAGAGATGGGTTCTCAAATCCCTGAAGACACACCAAGAACATGGAAAAATAATTAACCCAGAAAGCTTTAAATAAAGCTTTTCTTAAATAAACTAATGTAAGATATTATTTAAAGAAAACTTTAAATAAAAGCTTTTCTTAAATAAACTAATGTAAGATATGCACAGACTGCTTTCATGTTAGTTACTTTTCTGGTAAAGAACTGTTACACTCATCAGACCTACCTAAGATTGCTGGCTAATCTGTGGTTCTATAATCCAGAAGCTTGCTAAGTATGCTTCCCAGACCAGCAGAATCAATATCCCATGGAAACCTGTCTGAAATACAAATTCTCAAGCTCTACCCCAGTTCAATGGAATCAGAAATTGCGGGGGCGGGGGGTGGGGGGAGGAAGGTAGGGGAGAGTTTGGCAATCTGTATTTTATCCAGGCTTCAAGGTGATTCTGGTGTACACTGAAGTGTGAGAACTACTACCACAACCAAAAAAAGAGATGTATAGAAACCAGAGAGAGCTCTGAGAACAATGAAGTTCAATGAAAAGTTTGCAACAGAATGAACAAAGGAATTAAGATAAACTAGCTTTAGCAAAAATAAACCTGTGGCAACGACATTTACAAGTCCTCAAGTATATGAAGAATTATTCCCATGGGAAGGTAAGCAGATGTTCTCCACTTCCAAGGCAAAATAAAGAAGACATCAACTCTAAGTTGTAGCATAAGAACTTTAGATTAAAAGATAATTAAATTCTGCTGACACAGAGCGTTATTAACATTAAAATGAATTGCTGAGGAGTTTATATAACTTCTTCTCTGAGTATTTGTGTCCAAAAAAAACCCTAGATAATGGAACAGAATAGAGAACCCAAAAATGGACCCACAAACGTACGGCCAACTCATCTTCGACAAAGCAGGAAAGAATATTCAATGGAATAAAGACAGTCTCTTCAGGAAGTGGTGCTGGGAAAACTGGACAACGAAGTGCAGAAAAATAAACCTGGATCACTTTCTTACACCATACACAAAAATAAACTAAAAATGGATGAAAGGCCTAAATGTAAGACAGGAAGCCATCAAAATCCTCGAGGAGAAAGGAGGCAAGAATCTCTTTGACCTTGGCCACAGCAATTTTTTACTCAACACGTCTCCAGAGGCAAGGGAAACAAAAGAAAAGTAAACTATTGGGACCTCATCAAAATAAAAAGCTTCTGCACACAAGGAAACAATCAGCAAAACTAAAAGGTAACCTATGGAATGGGAGAAGATATTTGCAAACAACATATCAGATAAAGGGTTGGTATCTAAAATCTAAAAAGAACTTATCAAACTCAACACCCAAAAAACAAATAATCCAGTGAAGAAATGGGTTAAAGACATGAACAGACACTTCTCCAAAGAAGACATCCAGATGGCCAACAGACACACGAAATGATGCTCAAAGTCACTCATCATGAGGGAAATACAAATCAAAACCACAATGAGATACCACCTTACACCCATCAGAATGGCTAACATTAACAACTCAGGCAACAACAGATGCTGGCGAGGATGCAGAGAAAGAGTATCTCTTTTGCACTGCTGGTGGGAATGCAAACTGGTGCAGCCACTCTAGAAAACAGTATGGAGGTTCCTCAAAAAATTTAAAATAGAACTACCCTACAACCCAGCAATTGCACTACTAGGTACTTATCCAAGGGATACAGATATGCTGTTTGGAAGGGGCACATGCACCCCAATGTTTACAGCAGTGCTATCAACAATAGCCAAAGTATGGAAAGAGCCAAAATGTCTATCGATGGATGAACGGATAAAGAAGATGTGGTATATATAAACAACAGAGTATTACTTAGCAATAAAAAAGAATGAAATCTTGCCGTTTGCAACTACGTGGATGGAACTAGAGGGTATTATGCTAAGCGAAATTAGTCAGAGAAAGACAAATGTCATATGACTTCACTCCTATGAGGACTTTAAGATACAAAACAGATGAACATAAGGGAAGGGAAGCAAAAATAATACAAAAACAGGGAGGAAGACGAAAACATAAGAGACTGTTAAATACGGAGAACAAACAGAGGGTTACTGGAGGGGTTTCGGGAGGGGGGATGGGCTAAATGGGTAATGGGCATTAAGGAATCTACTCCTGAAATTATTGTTGCACTATATGCTAACTAACTTGGATGTAAATTTTTAAAAAATAATATAAAAAAAGAGGTATGACAAGAAAAAAAAAAGCTAGGTAAGATTATGGGACACCTGAGTGATTCAGTCGGTTGAGCATCCAACTTTGGCTCCAGTTATGATCTCATGGTTCATGAGTTCAAGCCCCACATCAGGCTCTGTGCTGACAGCTCAGAGCCTGAAGCCTGCTTTGGATTCAGGGTCTTCCTCTCTCTCTGTCCCTCCCCTGCTCTCTCTCTCTCTCTCTCTGTCTCTCTCAAAAATAAACATTAAAAAAAAATAAAGAAAAACTAGGTAAGATTAGAAACTCTTATGGTTCTTTCCAGCTAAATGATTACCATCATTTACATAAATGGATTAATATTTAGAAAATGTGAGAAATGTGAGAAAAGTTGTTAGATCATAGATCTTTTACAATTATCTAAAATTTAAAACATCTGATAACTATATTAAATATCTAAGTCTAAGTCTAAATTATAAGACTATTTATTCGAACTCAAAACATACACAATGAAAGTATTTATTTAAATTATAGGTAATGATGTTCTTTAAAAGTTCAAAAAGTGATGGAGGCACCTGGGTGGCTCGGTCAGTTAAGTGTCCGACTTTGGCTCACGTCATGGTCTCCTGGTCTGTGGGTTTGAGCCCCACATCAGGATCTGTGCTGACAGCTCAGAGCCTGCTTTGGCTTCTGTGCCTCCCTCTCTCTCTTCTCCCCCTCCCTCAACTTGTGCTCTGTATCTCAAAAATAAATAAATGTTAAAAAATTTTTTAAAAAGGACCAACTTCACATAAAATTCTTGGCTGACATAATTTACATGTATTTTCAAATAAAAAGAAATTGAAAATAAATAAATAAGTAAAAGACTGAGTAGTTGGTATCTAAATACTGTACCCCCACGAGTCCTGATGCAAGGGTCACATGTACACCAGTGTTTATAGCAGCGCTTTCAACAGTAGCCAAATTACTGAGAGAGCCTAAATGTCCACCAACTGATGAATGGATAAAGAAGACGTGGTTTATATATACAATGGAATACTACTTGGCAATGAGAAAGAATGAAATCCTGCAATTTGCAGCAACATGGATGGAACTGGAGGGTATTATGCTAAGTGAAATAAGTCAGTCAGAGAAAGACAGACATCATATGTTTTCACTCATATGTGGATCTTGAGAAACTTAACAGAAGACCAGAGGGGAGGGGAAGGGGAAAAACACAGTTACAGAGAGGGAGGAAGGCAAACCAGAAGAGACTCTCAAATACAGAGAACAAACTGAGGGCTGATGGGGGGTGGGGGAGAGGGGAAAATGGGTGATGGGCATTGAGGAGGGCACCTGCTGGGATGAGCACTGGGTGTTGTATGTAGGCCAATTTGACAATAAATTATATTTAAAAAAATAAAAATAAATAAATAAATATATATAAATAAAAATTGTATCCCCAGATTTTAGAAAGATCACTGAAAAAATTCATAACATGAATATATATATTCTAAGATTTTTAATATATATGACATATATAATGTATATTATGCATTTATGTATATAACAGCAATAACCAAACGAATAGATTTGACAAACTTCTAATATCCTCTCGCAATCTTATAATTTTATATAAATAAATCCATTAAATAAACATGGAAATAGATAACTAAAATTAAAAGGTACTAAAAGGTCATTTTCCTGAATTCCAGCAATACCTGGTAAGTCTCACATATAAGTGTGCCTTAATTATAATTCCTGAAACAGAAGTTTTTTTTTAATGTTGAAAAAGTCACCAAAAGTTTAAAAGTTCAAGTCAGTTATTTTCCATTTGTATAGAGAGTCGCTGTAAGGATGACTCTGTGATGTACTCACTTCTTAAATATTTTGCAATTGCAGTCTTTGCTGACAAAAAATAATTCTGATAATTTAGTAAATGTTCATATTTATTGCAGTTAGCATAATTTAGGAATTAACATTTTTCTTTACCTTTTCTACCTTTCCACCATTGATGTCACTGGGGAGGAATTTCTTGCCAATTGTTCTTAAGTCTGTCTAAAATAAAAATATTATTATTAAAATATAATTATAGAGAGAAGTAAATCTAAATCTAATCTTACTCATAAACAAAAGATGAAGTTACTTAAGGCTTGCAGAATGAAATTTAAGTATCATTTAGCTGATTATGAGATTTAGACATATAATCGATCTTTTCAAATAACATAGTCCCATACACATGTTGTTTGAAGTACACGGGTAAGTTGAATAGCAATGTTTAAGGACTTAAATCTGGTCATATTCCTTTTGATAACTTTTTAACTTACTAAATCTTCTCTATTAAACCTAACACTTACTTTTATATAAACTGTAGTCTTACTAAAAAAAAAAAAATTAATGCCCAATCACAAACCAAATGACTACTTTTAAATACCTAAACAGAATATATTTTTGATAATGGAATCCTATGTAACCTTGCTATGCAGAGCCATGAAAACACATTATTCTACAGGCTGCAATACCTAAAACAAAGCTACATAACATACAAATATCCTAGGGAACAACACAACTACAACAGAAGAACAGTAAGACATTACTATAGTAAAAGTGTATTTCATTTGCTTAAATAAATTCTAGAAATCCAAGTTAGTGAAGAAACGACTAACTCTATGAACGTGCAGAAGTACGTTTCTCAGCAAACCAAAGCAAAACACCAAAAGGAAAACATAAGGACTAACATAAACAAAGTTATCACATTTCTGATATAAAAACAAAACTTCAACTATACAATTTACATAAAAAGCAGAACTTGAAAAGATATTGTTCTCTTTAGGCAGTGAAAACTTAAAAGAATGGTAAGAAATTTGCTCAGTGGAAAACTGTCAATACTCATGAAGGAGGCCTAATTATTTAAGCTGAGAAATTATCTTGGTGACTGGGAGTGTGAGGTTAGATTGATAACTAAATTTACATATTGTTTTATATTCCTTAAAATACAATAACTGTAGCTCTTCATCTCCTTAAGAGCAAAATAAAAGAAAACAGAGTGCATTTAATCACATATATTGTAAGGCAGAAATTCACGTTAGACTCAAGGGCAAAACACCAGATGATTAAAATTACTGTAACATAAAATGAATATATAGAGAGAAGTAGGATAGTCTTCTTTGACCACCTACAATAACAAAACATCCTCTTATTTGAAATATTGGTATGTGGTCAACTTAAGAAACAAGCATAAAATTATATAATCGCCCCAGATCTTTCCACTCTTTTACCACCCTAATTCATATTTTATGTCTCAATGTAATGCAAGGGTTACTCCTAAGCTAAAAACTCACCAAATGGAACTGCCAGGCAAACTAAGCCCCAAATCCAAATACCTGTGTAACAATGCAGCAGCTTTATCATGTTTGCAGCCTCTATCCAACAACAGAGTGAAAGAATTATACCTCGGTTGAAAGGTAGGAAAGCATACCTCAAGTTGCATGCCTTTTCACCTTGAAAATACTGAGTAACAGATGGGCAAAAAATATTTCCTTATATTAGCCTTCCCTATATTAGGATTGTTTTGAAGATTAAATGTCAATATACGTGAAGCACTTAGTCAATAAACTGCAAAGAGAAAGGACTTAAAGAATATTAGCTATCATGTTAATTTTAGTGAATATAAGACATGTACATTTTATTATCATCTGAATATGAATAATCATCAAGTCAGTACTACAACTAACAGGTCATAAAAAATAGGCATTATTTTGAAGTCAAAGGCTGAAATACTAAATATGTATAAGAAAAAGAATATATACAAATTTTATAATACATCATGGTCCCTCATTTCTGGTCTTTAGCAGGAATTATGAAATTTAATATACACTAAAATGAGAAGTAGAAATAAACACGACACTAAAATCCTATTTTAGTATATGTGCTGCCGAAGCGAGCACAGGACACTAAAATCCTAAACTCTGATTCATTACAAATTGTAATTAACTAATGGAACCATGGACACTGTCACAAATTCCCTAAATCCAAGTAATTTATTCTTCTATGAAATGGAAAAAAAGTCACTAATCCTATCTCATAAAGTTGTTATCAGGCAAAAAGCAGACAATATATTCAAAGTTTACCTAACTTTTAAAGTGCTGTACACACATAAGGAATATCATTTCATTATTCTTGTAGTAAGATGAAAATGACCTACCAAATCTTTAAACATCCTAAAATCAAAGTTAATTTATAACTACTGCAAAGGCAATTTTATGATTCAGACGTCATTATATCAGAATCACTAGGACAACTGGGTCCAAAAATACATTTATATTGGACATAAAAAATTATGCAAGAGAAATATTTAGTCTACAAATAGACATGTACGTGTGTACACATACAAAAGATTCTTGACTATTTATTCGAGTAAGTTCAATGGAATATTTACTTGGCAAATCATTTTATATTATACAGAATCTTAAAAGAAATTTTCAAAAATCTATTTTTAAAGTTTTACCAATACATAGTATTCAGTAATTTAAGACTGAGCTATTACTGAATTTACTTCTGAATAATTCAGGTATTTTGATCCCCAAGCTGCATGTTGGATTTCAATGTCACTTCTTAATATTCTTTCTCCCCATTCTACAAGGTAAAAACTTACGAACCTTCCTTTTCAACATAAAAATCTATACACAAATGAGTTACGTAGCTACTCTTTTTAGAAGGGCCTGCTTTTACAAGGTTGGCCATAGGCTGGAATCTGGGAATTTTGTACTTGAACCATCTCCTAACTGAAAATGTGGTTCACTACCTAGACTATTTGTGCGAACAATGTGATTTATGGTGAACACCTGCTTTTTGGGGGGAGGAGTCTAGAACTATTTCATTTAGGCAGAGAGTACTTTCATAAGCAGTCCAATAAATGCCTTGGGTGCTGGACTTCCTTGGGCAGAAACACTGTCCAGTTACCCTTGCTTTTCAAAAGTTAACATTATGCCGCTTTGCTTTTACAAAAGGCCTATGTGAGTCTTCACTAGGTGAAAGAAATTTGAAGATTTTCTTTTTTTTATAGAAAAAGGAGAAAAACAAATACAGGGTTCAGCATTTGTCTTACAGTAAGCCTTTATAGAAACAGAACGCACCGCAAACAGTGAGAGGGGCACTGCCAAGCTTCTTCCCCAGGAACTATACTCAGCATCTCAGCATCAAGCTGCAATAGCTTTGAATGGTGTTGTGAGCACCTGTGCTTTATCTTGATTTATTCTGTGCCTCCTTTAGCAAGATATGCCCTATGGTATCAGAAAAGCCTAAGAGAGGTTACTTTTTGGGTCTAGGAATGCTCTAAAATTTTTCCATATAAATCAGTGGTAATTGCTTCTTCACTTTACACCATTTTGGCTTATAAAATTTTCATAGGAACGCTCTACTTTTGGATAGCAGGGAAAACCTGTACGTATATTACTGCATTTCACTGCTGGACAAAGGAACAAGTTCAATGTGTCCCACACAGAAGGAGGGGGAGGGACATAAGAAAGCTAATGCATGGATTATTCTCCCAATATGTGGTAAGGTATATGTAATAAGAAATAATAACACAAGTCTTTTTCAACTACTGATTAATACTCCTTAGTCATTCAAAAGATGAAAAAATTCAACAGAAATACTAAAAATGCCTAATTTTATTTAAAGGTAATAAATAAGCTTCAAAAGTAGATTATCTGTCTGGTATAGACTTCATCCTAATTAAAAGTATTTTTTTTTCCCTATTATGTGGCATGATAGCTTGGGCTGGAATCTTCAACTATATATTTCAGAGAAAATTATAAAGAAATTAATTCACAAAATAAGGGTTATCATGTACCTTTTATGTGCATAGGATAAATACTTCATCTTGATTTATTTTATTTAAAGTTTTACAACTAGAGGCGTCAGGTGGCTCAGTCGGTTAAATGTCCAACTCTTGATCTCTTGAGGTCATGACCTCAAAGCTCCTGAGACTGAGCCCCATGTGGGAGCCTACTTGGGATTCTCTCTCTCCCACTCTCTCTGCCTCTCTCCCGCTCACATATATCTGCGGGCCGCTCACTCTCAAAATAAATAAATAAACTTTAAAAAAAAATAATAAAGTTTCCCACCCAATTACAGATAGCTCATTGCTATTTACCTAAACATATAAATAAGAAAAATAAGAAGAGCAGAAGATTGTCATGAAATCTCTTCCTCATCATCTTTAGAATTTTTTTTAACGAGTAGAAGTCTTTCCATATTTTTTTAAAGTAGAATTCACCTACTAGGGTACAGGTCAAAAAAAGTTAGAGTGTATAGGGAATATTTCTTTTTTTTCTAATTTTTTAATGTTTACTTATTTTTGAGAGAGAGAGAGAGAGAGAGAGGAGAGAAAGAGAGAGGAGGGACAGAGAGAGAGGGAGACACAGCATTCAACGCAGGCTCCAGACTCTGAGCTGTCAGCACAGCGCCCGACGCAGGGCTCGAACCCATGGACCATGAGATTATGGCCTGAGCCAAAGTCGGAGGCTTAACTGACTGAGCCACCCAGGTGCCCCGAGAATATTTCCATTTGTAGTCATAGATAACATGCATAATTTCTAAAGCTTACTTTAAAAAATTTTATAGTCTATTATTAAAAACCTATATTCTTAGCTCAGAACAAAAAATGACCTTGTTAGTTTTACTGAATAAAATTTAAAGACGCTGAAAAAAAACGACAGAAAACATAAATTTTATCTGTTTAAGTCCATTTAATTATATATAAATTTAAGTAATTTGAAAAGAAAAAGTTACACACAGTTTATATATTTATTCTCTCTTAAAAGCTCTTATCAGTTGCTGCCATTTGCTTCATTTTATACCTCTTTTGCAGTGATATGACAGATTCGCCAGACAGTAATTCTCTTATAAATTTTGTTGACTATGTATCATAATGTATAAATTTAATTGAATAGATTAAATTATAAATTTAATAGGTTGTTATTATAAAAGTAATATAAAAAACTCACTGTGGTAACTGCAAGATTAAAAAAATATTCATTTAACTTACATCTAAATTTCAAATAATTTTTATAACTCTTCAAAAAAAATCCAAAAGGCGATCCCAATTATGAAAAACATACAACTATTACAGATAGGTAGAGGGAGAGAGATTGGAAAGAAATATATATACAATATTAACAGCCCTATTTAACATTAAATAGTCCTAATTTTCTTATTTGATTTTTGTATTCTAAAGTGTTCTACAATATATTACTTTTATTCACAAGAAAAGTTATTTTGAAACAATAAATACAGCTGTCAAAAAGCTGTAACCTACCTACAGTTACTATATTAATTAAATGGTAATTTGTTTTAACAAATAGGATTAGTTTTTTCTGCTAATATGTATCTACTCTAAATGTTATGAAATTTTATAACTGATCAATGGGAGGAAATGAGAGTTTTAATTGCATTTTTTTCTTTTCATTGGATTCTGTATAATAGATGTTGCAAGAAACATGTATTTCTAAAAACTGGGCTGATAGGAGATTACCAAATTCAACAAATATCACTGCAACCTAAAATGTACAATAAAAATAAAAGACGTCTTCCATATTACTTATCTTAATATCCAGTTTATTCTATAAGAGGTTTCTCATGAACATAGCTTCCAGATTTAAAATGTTTATATAAGTTAATAAACAAAACCTACATTGAGAGCAATCAGGATGATGTCATTTATATTGACTTTGTCAGGAGAACTTGTGCAAGCTTCAATGCCTTCATCTGAAAGATACCTGTTAAAATAAAATAAATGGCTTAATATTTTCTAAAATAAAAATTAACCAAAATTATTTTCTTAAGTCAACATGCAGTTTTGTTCTGTACCATAAAATGCTTCTACTACAAATACTAGGGAAACAGCCCTGGATATTCCCTATTTATGATCTCTGATAGAACAAGAATGGGCAATGCATATTTTCTATCTTTTGTATCCTTACAGGGATTGTATTAATAACATTATCCAAATGCTTTCTGAGAAATTTAAATATCAAAATACTTCTTGGGGTGCCTGGGTGGCTTAGTCAGTTAAGCAGCTGACTTCAGCTCCAGTCATGATCTCACAGTTTTGTGAGTTCAAGCCCCACATCGGGCTCTGCACTGACAATGCGGAGACTGCTTTGGATCCTCTGTCTTCCTCTCTCTCTGCCCCCTCCCGCTCGCTCGCTCGCTCGCTCGCGCTCTCTCTCTCTCTCTCTCTCTCAAAAACATAAATAAACATTAAAAAAAATACTTCTTAATGAATGTATGAGCTATTCTCACTATTATGCAAATATAATATCTGACTTAGATATTTGTTAATACAGAAGTTTTTAGAGATTTGAGATGTGCTATAAAAATAGAACTAAAAATAACATAGACTTAAACTTAATCCCGGACAATTTCCTCTCTCTGCTACTTTCTCATTTTATCTTCTCAAGTACCCTTTCTTGGACATAATGTTTCCAAGAATGACTTAATATATATTATTGACTTAAAGTGGCATAAAGATAGGCAACTTTTTACCTTATGCCTATTACTTTCCTGTTGTCTTTTCAGTTTTTTAACTCATTGTCTTATTGCCTTTTGATCTTTTATCCAGTCCAAAGCAACAACACATCTGTTGCAAACAATAATTAATTCAAGAGTAAAAAGATCACTGAAGCCAAGGGGGTGGGGGATCATCTCTACCCATTCATCCATGCCCAACTCAAGCATTTTAATGAATGCTTTGATAAATTCTAGAATTCAAGTATCATCCCCCAAAAGTCCACCTGTACAAATGCCCATTAACATCTCACAACTTTTATAAACAGTATCAATTCCTTTATCCAAAGGGCCAGTGCCAGCATTGCCCCTGCAGATATTCTCCCACTAAAAAGATACAGGAGTGTTAGTCTGACAGAACTAACTCAAATGCATTCCTGATGGCCAGCAATTCCACCATCAATTCCCAATATCAGACTGATGCTAAGACACTTGTCAATGTAAACTACCTGGAGACAGCAATCAAAGAGCTTGTGCCTTTAAGAAACATAGAATGAACAACTTCTCAAAAGTGTAAGAGCAAGTGAAAAGAAATGTAAATTGAA
This sequence comes from Cryptoprocta ferox, assembly GCA_028646485.1. Classification (NCBI taxonomy): domain Eukaryota; kingdom Metazoa; phylum Chordata; class Mammalia; order Carnivora; family Eupleridae; genus Cryptoprocta; species Cryptoprocta ferox. The sequence goes on along the minus strand of CM053574.1, from coordinate 90,068,731 downwards.
GAATGCAAAAGAACAACAAGAGATTAAAGTTGATAAGCCTAAGAACAAGACCAAGGGGATAAGTCAGGAAAATATACATATCTAAGAAAGAATGTATTAAAGAAATTACATAGTACTCATTTTAAGACCTTGGCAGTGCTCAACTACAATGATGAATGGAGGCAAGTAGTTAACTGGGTTACAGGGAAAAAAGAGAAGTGTTAAGTATGTAGATGAGTCAGGAAGAATGAATGGAGGGAAAACAATAATAGTACCTAAGTGACCAGGGAATATAAATGTTTGTAGTCAGCACAGACGGTTAAAACTCTGCTTCAATTCAAAATGGCTATTAATTTTCTTACTATGCTGTTAAGTTTTCATTGTTCCTAGCCACTGACTACATGTCATTAATCATTTTACAAATTCAGTTCTAGAAATATTTAGTCCCTATTTGTGTGAAAAGTATTATGTGCGTCACTTAATACTTTTCACACAAATACTTTTACTAATAAGATTAGTAAAATGATGAAATTAAATACCTGCCTTCCAAGGAGTTCACTGTCTCATATACAACACCACACAATAAATATACAGTTAACATGCAAAGCCAAAATAATTATAAACGAAATGTTATAGTGCCTCAAAGTGGCTTGGGGATGGGAAAGAGTGCAAAAAAGGGAATAGTATGAGCAACAACATAAAAGTAAAAATGTGTAAAGCACATTCTAAAGGCAAAAACCTGGAATATTCTGGCTAGAAAATGGGGAAGAAGTGAGAGATAAATATGGGTTGAGACCAATTATAGAAAGCAATGGTACATAGAGAGATATAGGTGGGATCTTAAATCCTGAATGAGTAATTACAAAAACAGAATTTTCAAAATTCTTATACAATGTGGAAATAGAATACAATGACTAATAAAATACTTTGTTTTCTAGAAAGGCAAGTCTTTAAAATTTAAAAGATCAGAGGATGTCAGATGAGCTGGAATAAATATTTAAATATAATCAAAATCCACCTCTTCAATTCTACAAATGAGAAAAGAAGGCCCAAAGATGTTAACAGAACTTCCCCAAAACACAAACTTCAATGACGCAAAGTTAATAAAAAGAATGCCCCCTGAGTCTCAGTTCATCAGTCTTCTCATTACAACACACCATTTTTATTTATCAACTACAATTGCTAACATTAGCAATACAGTATTCTCACTAACATAAGCCAATATGTATACAAATCAATTTCCTGAACAACTAGGCAATTTTACCAATACACACACAAAAAGCACTACCAGGCAAATTCAATCAGTGAACTCCAAAATATATTAGAGAAGAATATGCCTAGTTTCATAGAAAAGATTGGAGAACTAATACTAATAATTAAAGATTCAAAAAGTGTTATAACAATAAAAATACCTTATCCTACATATATAAAAAAGGGAAAGTCTAACAAAAATTGTAAAGGCACAAGCCATAAGAAGGTGAAAATTTGACTTTATATATGTGGAAGTCAAATATCATGTGATCTCTTTCAAATAATGCCTTTAAAGGGCCTCCTGAATATAACAAATACTAAAATGTAGCTCAGTCTCAGTTTCCATGTCTTACAAGTCTCCTTTACTCATCCTTCATATTTTGAAAAACCAAAGGATTTGAGCCTTACCACTATACTCCTATCAAGAAACAAGAGACCCATTCACAGGTCTTCCCAGTAACACTGTGGTAATCCTTTTATGATATATATATATATATATATATATATATATATATATATATATCCTTCTATATAAAAAGACTGTATGTACCATTTTCACTGAAGGACTGAATCTGAATTAACCAGAACTTGGGATTTACAAAGTAATCTTTTTGTTTTTGTAAACATTTAAAACTCCAACACTATCAATGAATAAAACAAACAAAAAGTAATAAAACAAATAATAAAAGTCAAATGCCCAAATTGGCTTCAAGATGCACCACAGTAACACAGCTAACCAAAAGAACAAAACACAAAATTCACCAGCCTTAATGTGGTCACTGGGAAAGAAAGGAAGTGAAAATTGGAGCAGGTGTGCCAGATCTGATCCCTGTGCACATCTGCAAGATGGACCTGGGGGGAAGAGAATTATAATCAGTTCCCATGTACCATCTTTGAGCACATAAACCCAAAGGCATAGACCTTAAAGAAACAAACCCCAGAGAGCTCTTGTTTACAAAACAGCAAACACATAACATTTTTTCCATTCTAGTAGAGATTTTTGGAACAGTAACATTATAAAATCACTCATTACTATTCTGTACTAAAAATATATTGAAAAACATTTTATTGACAAGCGGGGCATTAGAGAGCTAAATTTCTTCATGATACTCACAGAATAGACTAACATTTCTAATTTTAACTTCAAATAATGCCATTTTAAATCACAGTTTAATAAGTGCTCAAATTAAAAAAACAAGATTTTAGAAACTGCTTCCTTTATTCACAAATAGAAGACATTAATATCCCATCTTACTCAGAGTCACTTAATTTGTAATCCTGAGCAACTCTTTTCACTTTAGAAGTAAAAGCTCCAAAATTAATTATTGTCCACCAATTTGGGGAAGAGGGGATTTCCTATTCCAAATACTGAATGTATATTCAATAAGAAGGGGCACACAGCCTAAGTGCTACTGCCAGAACCATCTTCATTTCATGTTCAGAACTCACTTGGGCATACAAAGCGAACATGCCCAAACTATAGTTCAAGAATCTCAACTGATAGAAAACTTTGATAAAACAAATATCATTTTAATCTCATTTATTTGATTGAGATAGTGGATCACCATTAATACCTCTTACTACCAGTGAGGAAAAAGACAGTCAATTACCCTTTGATTCATTCCTCTGAAAGTAGGTAAAATCCTGAGTCTAACTTATTCACTGGCTATACTGAATATTTAATGAGGACAAACTGAAGACTACACGCCCCATCTAAAGGGGGCAGCCTTAACCCACCTCCAGTTGACTGTCTGTAGGAGGACACGTAAACCAATTACTGTCAGATCTTCTCATTTTTAGCTTTTAGTTTTTTGTAAAGCAATACATAAGCCAAACAAAGCACAGTTCAGCCTGCATGTGGAACACATACTTTGTACTTACTAATCATATTAGTATATTAAAATTATCTGCTTATTTGTTCCTGCATAATTCCAAGTTGTCTTTCACTATTTTTAAAAGATTTTAGTTTTAGTTTTTATGATTTCTTTACATACACAAATGTCCACCATTTTCATTAAGCTAATCTATGACATTAAATTGTTTCCACAGGTACATACTTACATGCACTCACTACACCTCGAAAATCTATTTAATTGCTCCCACACTAACTTTTCAAACTTTGATATTATCAAAATAGAAACATGACAGTAAAGAGAGCATCATAAAAACCTTAACATTTTAAATGCAACTGTTTCAGAAAACTAACTTGCACAAACAGGATGAATATGCAAAAATTTAAAAAATACTACGATAGAAGCATTTTTCTCCTCAGTAAGCAACTTCTAGATATATGAAGCATTCCTTGATATACATCATGATTAATACCCATACTATTCAAACATTTCAGTGCCAGACAAAAATTTTTTGACCCAGCATTAAGCACTGAAAGATGAAAATCAGAAAAAGTTATAAGGAAAATCCTTGTAAAGTTATTATACCTAATTTGAAACATTTGAAAGTGTTTAAATTCTGAAACCTATATTTTTGTTCAGCATTTCCTTTAAAATACTGAAGATTTAATAGTGAATTCCAAAGGATGTACTACTTGAAAACACCACTAGATGACAACCTTGTTTCACAAAGTAAAACATTATCATCCTATTGCTGAAAGGTAAGACTCCAAAGATGTACTAACTAGCTTTAAAATAAAGGTTTTTGGCATTTGCCAGCTTTTAAGGGGTAGGACAGATATCAAAGAAAATAAACAGGCTACTATAATTTTAGAATTTGTGTTTTCTATAAAGATCACTTAGGATTTAAAAACAAACTCATTTAGTAAACATTCAAGAGAGATCTCATAAGAAAAAAAAATAAAGAATATCAAGAGATAATTTTCCTTCATATTATCTCCTATGTTCATCCTTTGGGAATAGACTTATAAAAAATACACATAAATTAGTAGAGAATAATGCTTTTTTGCTGTGTAGTTACAAAGAATAAGTATATTATTTTGATAGCTGCTTTTCTCTGACATCAAAATAAATAAGCAAGGCAATCTTAAGATAATAACCATAAGAAGACAGTTGACAATAAATTACAACTTGTATTTTTTATAACCCACTTTCAGATATTAAAATATTTTCCCTATACATAAACCAACCTATGATGATGATTAACCCTGAAATGCTTATTTCCTATACAAAAGTTATAACAGCTGAGCAAGTAAAATTTTATAAATCATTCCTGTGAAATCCCATAATTGATACATTACAAAGAATAGTAGCAACAGGCACCTCACCATGTTATTGTTCATTTTTGCTAACCAGACCTTCACATAAATTTAAAAGTATAAAATGAAGCCTGGATATTTTAACTTTCATTGGAGGTTATAATTTATACCCTTCCTCTAATTCAACACTTTCATATTTTACTTCAGAAGCAGAGCTGAGGTTATGTTTTAGTAACTCACATTTTAAAATGTAAGAGCATTTGATATTTCTGTCACCTTTTCCTCAGCACAAAGGTGACAGGTATGAAACCACACACCAGGGGGAGGCCTCATGTTAGGCCCGATGCCCTGTGCAGGGGCTGCTACAACAGAGCATCAGTGCCGGCAGAGCTCACGCCGAGGACCTCCCAGGATCAACCCCAGGAGACTGTGCACTCAGTTAAGGGTGTATAAGAAATGTTGTTCAAAAATGTGAGATACCACAGCAAAAACTAGCAGGCCGTTTTATGAAAAGCCTGGAGAGACGGCCATCCAACCTGTACTGTTTAGCAAGGCAGAACTTTATGTACACCTCACCCTCACCCTGTAATACATGTGGAATCCTAGGCAATTGAAATCTTTCTGCACCTCAGTTTCTATCCCTAAGGAAAAAAAGAAAATGTAGATAATACTGAAAATATTGATTTAACAGAGTTGTTCTCAAGAATAAAAAGAGAAAAACCTAGCAAATGCTTGGTATAAAGTAGATGCTAAATAAATAATACTTTTTTTTTTTCCTTCTTAAACACTATACCCTTGGTGTTTGTTCTGGAAAATATTTTCAAAACATGCTATTCAAAGATGCCCTCTGGGTTCTTAGAAGAAAAAGAATGAGAATTGCCAAACAATAAAGGGAATTTCCTCAAAGGCTACAACTAAATAGTCAAAGGTGTGTATGTTTCTTTATAGGAAGCCTGAACTACATATTTATAACATATTACTGACAAAGAATTCATTGGGAATAGAAGAAACTGTTAGGAAGATGGAAAAAACTTTATTATTTAATTTGTTGATATCTTCAAATTTTGCATATATGGATAAACATAGTTTGTAACAAGAAAATAACTTACTCCATGAGACTCTGCAACTATTTCTGCCCCAGACAGAATTTCCAATGCAAAATAAATACATTGCCATCATTTTGCCCAATATGCCATTTATGTCAAAATCTAAAACAATGAGGTCAAGAAATAGCTGGTTAGTAATAAAAATTCTATAGCACAGAGAGTTATAATAACATGTTAAAATTAGATACTTTATCATTTACTTATAATTTATTTAAACTAATGCCATTTATTTAAAACTTTAAACATAAAAATCTACTTCAATTATCACGGACAATTATGGCAAATACCTATTTGTCTGTAATATATGCAATCATATTTTTACCATCTTTCAGCATAACATTTCTCCATAAATTAAAATGAAATGAAAATGAAAGAGGCCTAAAATAAAAGAGTGGTCTCTTAAATATGCTATCAAATTAATTCAGTAAATATTAAACAAATAAGTGACTTAATTGCCCAAACAGTGAAACAGCCCCCATAACACACACACACATGCGCGCGCGTACACATATCTCAGTCAATAAACATGGATTCTAATTTTCATTTTTTTTAAATACATCTTATATACAAAATGCCTTGTGTTGATCAAATTCTTGAAACTGAAATGCTGTAAATAAAAAGTTTTAACTTTTAGCTTGGAAGACATAATTTAAATATATCCTCATGTCTCTTTGCAGTGGGTTAAATGGTGATGTCCAAATGTCCTCATCTCTGGGACCAGTAAATACGTGACTTTATTTGGAAAAACGGTCTTAACAGATACACTTAAGGATCTTGAGATGATTATCTAAGCGGGCCCTAAATCCAATGACAAGGAAACTTAGAGGACAAAGGCAGAGGGAGTTCAGAGGCAGACACGCAGAGGAAAGAGACACAAAGAAGAGGAGAAGGCCTTGGGAAGAGGGAGGCAGACACTGGGGTGATGAGGTCTCAGAGCGAGGGCTGCCAGCAACCCCCGAAGCAGGGAGAGTCCAGCAACAGACTTGGCCTCCAGAACTGCTCTAGAGCCTAATTCTGTTGTCTTAAGACACCCAGTTTGTGGTAATTTGTTACAGCAGCCACAGCAAACTAATACACTTATTATGAATTTAAGTAATTATATGGGAAGTATTGGTTAAATTCAGTAAGAATACTTTTTTGAAAAACAATCCTTTAGATTAGACTCTACAAAGAAGCACGTTTTCTATTCAAATTAAATGCCTTGATTCATTAGCTATTCCTGATTAATTCCTTCTGTGAACTTGACTGGTTTTTTAAGTCTATAAAAATAATAAAATACAAACTGTACAGAGGTATAATAAAAAGCTGAAAGTGGTCCTCCCCCAATTCTTCTAAAAAATAAACACCATTAACAATCTTAGGTATATATATCCCTGTAATATGCACACCCATAAATTAGAGTGGAAATTAGAAGAAAATATTTGTTTGCTTATAAAAACAGATCATTTTATACAAAAGTTCTGCAGTAAATCTTTTCATTTAAGAATATATCATAGCCAACTTTCATTTCAAGCATATGGATTTCCCCATTTCATCTTTTTCACTAAGTCCCTTCCACATAGGGGCTATACCATAATTTATTTTAACTATTCAGTCTGCTACTAATTTTATATTAACTATTCAGTCTGCTACTAATTTTATATTAACAGTACTTCCTTGGGGCGCCTGGGTGGCTCAGTTGGTTAAGCGTCCGACTTCAGCTCAGGTCATGATCTCACCGTTCGTGAGTTCAAGCCTCACATCAGGCTCTGTGCTAACAGCTCAGAGCCTGGAGCCTGTTTCAGATTCTGTGTCTCCCTCTCTCTTTGACCCTCCTCCACTCATGTGCGTACTCTTTCTCACTCTCTCTCAAAAATAAACATTAAAAAAATTTTTTTAAAAAAACAATACTTCCTTGAGTATATTTGTAGACATGCAACAGAGAACAAATACTAATATTTCATTCGAGATATTTCTAAAAGTGGTGCTTCTGTGTCATATGTGTCAGAACAGAGAAAAAAACCTTTAAACTCTAAAATTATGATTGTGCTTTTGGAAATACTTAAATGCTTTAATAAAAATGATTGTTTATAAATAATTTCTAATTTTAAGAAATCTTACTTGATGAACAAATATCCCCAGAGAGCTTTAAATTAACAAGGTACTTTCAATGACTGAATAAGAATTTAGATAAATGACATGATCCCTCCCTACACTCTCTCAGACTCTTGCATTACAGTTTACATACTTGACTCCAGGGATTTCAATACCTACTGGGGGGAGGAGGTGTGTGTGTGTGTGTGTGTGTGTGTGTACATGCACTCTGTTAGAGCCATTTAAAAAGACAGGAATCAGGGGCACCTGGCTGGCTCAGTCGGTTAAGCATCCAACTCTTGATTTCGGCTCATGTCATGAATTGGGCTCCGCACTGACAGTGTGGAGCCTGCTTAGGAGTCTGTCTGTGTTTGTCTCTCTCTCTCTCTCTCTCTCTCTCTCTCTCTCTCTCTCTTTCTCTGCCCCTCCCCTGCTCGTGTGCACTCTCTCTCACAAAATAAATAAACTTAAAAAAAAAAAAAGACAGGGATCAATATATGATCTCTAAAGTACCTGTTCTGGGTATGATGGAGTAAGAACCTACTGGACATATGATGAGACCCTCAGCCCCCTGCAGAAAAAGCTGAAGAAAAATACAAAAATCAACTAAAGTTACTACAAAGTGAGAGCACAATACTGGGGAATGCATGCTCACTTGGATGTGGAAGACAGGGAGCTACAAGTACCTTAGGGTCTCGGGTGCTGTAAGCCTAGGTCAGAATGCAGTCTAACGGCAGTCCAGAAGCAAGTGTGCCCAAGGACATACCAACAATCCTTCTGCTCTGGGGAACAGAAAAAGCAAGTAAGGAAACTAGGAGCACTGAAGAGTGTGGGGGGATCAGGTAAGGGAAGACCCAGAGAGGGGATCTGTAGGCTCTGTCTACCCATCTCTCTGACAACCTCTGAACAACCCATGTACAGAACATACTCATGGCAACCCAGCTCAAGACAAAAGGTTTGAACAAAGAATGGAATTGCTGCATAAATTAAGAGCCTGCAGTTCATGCCCAGCCAAAACCAAACCAAACCAAAACAAAACATGCCATCTACAACTTAAGAAACAGTATCATCAGTTAAAAAGCAATGGAACTAAAATCTCCACCACTTCACAACTCATAATACCCAGAAGACAATGCAAAATTACCCAACATACAAAGAACCAAAGAATAAAGCACATTCTCTAGAAAAAAGAAAATCAATCAAATTTGATCCCAAGATGAACCAAATGTTGGAACTAAAAGAACATAAAAATAAATGTTATAACTATTCTCAATTAAGAAAAAATGCTTTCAATGCAGAGAGATGATATTTCAGCAGAGACAGAAACAATTAAAAAATCAAGCTAAAGTTCTAGAATGGAAAACTATTTCTGAAATAAAATGGTATTAACAGCACGGTAAGCACAGTGGGAAAAGTTAAGTGAATTATAAGAGAGATGCTGCAACATGTCTATATTTTACACCAAGTAGTACGTTATTAACAATCAATGCACTATGAAAAGTTAAGGATATCATATACTATGCTTAGGAAAACTACTATAAAAATAATGCAAAAGAGAAATGACAGCCTATGTCTACACAAAAATGTGTACATGAATGTTCAAAGCATCATTATTCATAATAGCAAAAATTATAGGATCCCAAAGTCCATCAACTGGTGAATGGACTTCCTTAAAATTGTAATATACTTATACCACTATAAAAATAAACGAAATAAAAATACACGTAATGGCATGAGTGAATCTCAAAAATACGATCTCAAGTGAAAGAAGGCAACATAAAAAGACTACACACAGTGTGATTCCATTTAGACGAAATTTTAGAAAAAGCAAAACTATCTGACAGAAAGCAGATTAAAGTGTGCCCAGAGGTGGGGTGAGGGAGGATATCAAATACAAAGGAGCTGAAAGGTGAAAAATCCATTTACACGACTGAATATATTACCAAATCCATCAAAATGCACTCTTAAAACTGGCAAATTTAATTGTATGTAAACAATACCTTAGGCAACACAAAAAAGGAGAGAAATAGAAGAGAGGAATCAGAATTTCAGGTAAGTTTGCTAATTTACTAATGATACACAGAAAGTAGCAACACTAGACAAAACAAGCCTTTGAATCCTTAGTCTAGTCTTTACAATAACCAGAGCTGCCTTACACCTTTTTTGTTACTGAAAGTGATGATAAATACATTCAAAATACAAAACTTAATCAATAAGATATGAACCTAAAATTAAATACAAACAGAAATAAAGTATTTATCTGTTAATAATGTAACCACACCAAAATAATCAAGTAAATAAGAAATTAAACATTTAAATTAAACATTAGACACTCTAAACAAATCTTGAACTCTAGTAGTTTCTTTTTTCACAGTAATGTAGCAACTCTAAAACCACTCAGCAAATGAGAAAATGTACCGATAATGTTAGAAGTCAGGGTTCTCACTGCTGGAGAAGGGAGATACAAATATAGACGGTAGAAGCCTGGAAATAAACCTCTGCTGTTGTACTAGAAATAGAAGTTTCAGGATAAACTCATGATTTTATATTTATATATCAATTTATTCATTCTCATGTGTGTGGATTATCCAGAAACAGCACATGTCTCATGTAATAGTTATATCTTCATTAATTTCATCATAAAAGAAGCCTTGATATGACTCTTAATTTTAAAAAGGCAATAAAGCATTTTTTATAATATCTGACATATAAAAATCAGGAACTGTTACAGATTACTAAAATCTGAACATTTATGAGCACAACGCCATCACCTTTTCCAGTAAAAACATTTTCCCCACTTTAAAGATGTACATATGAACAAAGAGGATATTTAATTATATAATAGTAGCAAATAACTAAATATGTACATTTCTATTAAACACATGTTAATAATAATCCTCAAATGAATAAAAGTCAGGCTGGCAAAAGGTCAGAGTATTTGGGGAAGTATTATTTTAACACCATGTCTATACAAAAAAACTGTACATTGACAAAACTGTATTTTGTGAATCTATTTTTTTAACTTCCAGAATTTAGTAAATATGAAGTCCATATTTTGGCAGTATATTCATCCTGCAGATAATGTTAAATAAAAACTCAAATCTTATTATTTTATCTGTCAAAAAACCTGAAACTTCATCGTCAATGGATATAGACACAAATATAGTTTCTAGTGTGTGTAATGGCAGTCATATGTCAATGAGGTTAAGGAATTAGGTTACAAGAATTTAGACTTTCATAGGACCAAAAACATTAACAAAACTTTTTTTTTTACGTTTCTTTAGAGCTAATTCAGTCTTCTGACAGGAATTATTTTTTCCTTCCCTCAGCAAAATTTTTCTTTGGGATGCATTTGGCACTACAAATAATATAAAATTAAAAGTTCAGACCCATCTTGAATAAGTCTATGGTCTAGGGGCACGTAGTGGCTTGGTCGGTTAAGCATCTGCCTCTTGATTTCAGCTCAGGTCATGATTTCACATTTCATGAATTCCAGCCCCACACTGGGCTCTGCACTGACAGCACAGAGCCTGCTTGAGACTCTCTCTCTCTCTTTCTCTCTCTCTCTCTCTCTCTTTCTCTCTGCCCCTCCCCCATTCATTCTTTCCCTCTCCCTCTCTGTCCCTCTCAAAATAAGTAAATTAAAAATTAAAAAAAAAAAGAAAAGTCAACAGTCCAGTGAACTGGTAGACATGAAAACAAAAAGCTATAATAAAAGGAAACAAAAATGTTCCAGTGTACCCAGTACGGATAAGATGAACTGGGCAGTTAAGTCTGCATGGAAAGATCAGGGTAGGCTCTGAGGAGAAAGTGGTATCATCAGCTAAGATTAGAAAGAACACAACCAACTATCAGTCATTTCTGTGAATGATAAACCTTGCAAGAGTGCAAAAAGGTCAGAGTTGTGAAATAGATAGGCAAATTACAGTAGTCAAAAGTATATTCTATATGCAAACTGTAACATCAGTAATACATTCCTCAACTGTGATGTTAAACTGGTATATAGCATCATAAAGTGTGTGATAAGTAAGTAAGGTATTATTTGTTAATTTTATACCTTTCTCAACTGGCAGTTTTCTTGTTTGACAAAGATGAAATTTCTTACATCATCTACCTTAATAAAAGAAGACCTGACTTATAATTGAGGCATGTTACAATTCTAAGAGAGTTGATTATTACTCTACAAAATCCAGTAGATCACCATTTGCCAAAACACTCAATTTTAGATCAAATAAGTCTGGCTACTCACCATACTGCCCTTTAAGAAAGTCACAAGAGAAGCTAACCTATTAAATGCTCTGAAGAGTCCTGAAATCAACAACCTGTTTGCTTTTCTTTCTTCTTCTTTTTGATACAGAGTTGATTAGATGAGGGAACCTAACTTTGCCATTTAACATCCTCAGTACATTCATATATATATATGTATATATATATATATATATATATATATATATATCACACACATACACACACACACACAGACACACACACACACATTTTTTTTGTTCATTTGGGCTTCATGCCCAGTGAAGAGCCCAATGAAGGGCTTGAACTTACGACCCTGAAATCAAGACCTGTGGGGAGATCAAGAGTCGGACATTTAACCAAGAGAGCCACCAAGGTGCCCCAGAACATACTTTATATTAACATATTAGCATAAGGATTTAACACTATTTGTAAGTAACCCTAAAAGTCTCAACATAGTAATGTGCAGTTTTGCTCAATCACAAATTTGAAGCACATCTGCTGAATGGCTGCTTTACAGGAATGAGTCACAGAAGAATTCTGTCAACCACTAGATATCCACATCTCTGGGCAACTTTTCAGTACTCTACAGTGGTATTCACAAGGAATCAGGTCATATCCTTCACCAATACTAGGGGTACACTATAATCCTTGTAACACATGGAGAACATATTGTAAGCACCACAGCTATTGTCTTGTATTATAAAATGAAAATATTAGGTAACACTGTGTATAAATTAGGCCAGTTAAACTCAGGATGCTTTACATTAACATACAACAGCAGCTAACACTACTTACTATGTGCTAGACACGGTTCTAAGTGCTTTGTGGATATGAACTTACTGAATCCTCACAACAACTCTATGAGGTATACACTAGTATTATTCATTTTACAGATAAGGAAACTCAAATACAAAGAGCTTAGTTAAACTTGCCAATGGACACATAGCTTACAAATGACAGAGCTGGCATACTAATCCCAGGAGTCTGGCCATAGTTCATACTCTGAGTAACTACACTAAACCCAGAGTAAAAAAATGCTCAAAGTTCAAAACCTGTATGCCCTGAGATAAGGAACTCACACTGCTGTGCCTCAGGTTAGTATATAAAATAAGAGAATTGGAAGAGATAATCTTTAATGTCCCATCTAGGTCTGTGTCTAAAGCCATGATATACCTTCTTTAGCTTCCAACAACTATGGGTCTCTTTCCAGGCTTGCTGACGGTTTCCCTCTGGTTCTTCCACCATCTCCCTGAAAGCACCTCATTGTGCCACAGCAAAACTTGAATTTTCACACTCAGAATAATATTGTGAGAAGACTTGCTTTTACAAAAAAAAAAAAAAAAGTACTTTCCTCAGACCTCTTCCTTTTCTTTAACTCTCATGTGTATCAACTAGGAATGTTTTTGGCTGCATACAATAGAAGACCAGACTGGGGGAAACAATGTTAAAGGCTGAGACACTGACTAGAAGGTACTACATCAATCCAAATCAGTGATGCAGATGGCCTAGAATAGGGCAGTGACAAAAAGGGTATAGATAAGCAGCAAGAGGCAAGAGGCATTTAGAGATGAAATTCTATAGTAGTACCTATGAGTGAGGGGAAATGAGGAGAGTAAGGATGGATGGTGAGAGTTAAGAGTGAGAAGCAGTTGTGGGGGAAAGATGATGAGTTCAGTTTGGGGTAGGTCGGCTTTGATGTATCTGCAAGATAGCCAAGTGGACATGCCTTGCAGGCAGCAGCTGCTCTAAAGAGTTGTCTGAGCTGGAGATAAACAGGAATAAGAGGAAGGGGTAAACGGTAGAGGAGAAAAATGGCTGACATTTTCTTACTCTCTCCGTCACACTCAATGGTATACACTCAAACTCTGGCTGCCAGGTATTTGCCACATAAAACAAAGAAACAAACAAGTAAAAAGACAAGACAGGACAAGACAAGAGAAAGGAAAGGAAAGGAAAGGAAAGGAAAGGAAAGGAAACAGATAAAAGAAGGTTTTTCTTTAAAGAAGCCAAATAGTCTCCTTGGGAAGAACCAAGATAGCAAGTGTGGACACTGAGTACCAGAGAATAAACAAGCTCATCCCATTCTAGCATTTATAGATCCTAAAGTGAGTTATTAAGTAATCCACTTGGTCACTCCAAAGCAAAGCCTTTCAGAAAAGAGTCTCTCCCAGCTACACAGAGTTTTTCTCCTGGCTCATTTTTTTTTAATTTTTTATATTTATTTATTTTTGAGAGAGAGAGAGAGAGAAAGACAAAGTATGAGCAGGGGAGGGACAGAGAGAGAGACACAGAATTTGAAGCAGGCTCCAGGCTCTGAACTATCAGCACAGAGCCCAATGCGGGGCTCAAACTCACAGAAGGCAAGATCCTGACCTGAGCCAAAGTTGGATCCTTAACCAACGGAGCCACCTAGATGCCCCTCTCCTAGTTCATTTTAAACTATGAACTAATAACCAAATACCAAAGATAATTGGAGAAAGTCAATAACATGAAACAGAGACGAAGAACAATAAACAGAAAAAAATGGCAAACTAGAGGGAACAATTCAGAAAAGGAAAGGATCTCTGATTACTTCCCTCAGAGTCAAAAGACCAAAGACAAAACGAAACACCATGAAACATATTAAAGCATCCATAAAAGACTCCATAAAAGAAGAGCAGGGTGTTATGAAAAAATTTAAAGAAAGGGGAGTTCCTAGAAATTAAAAATATTTACCAAAATTAAAAACCCAAAAGCAAGTTTGGAAAAAGTCAAGTAAGTCTCTCAAAAAGTAAAACAAAAATATACAAGATAAGAGAAAAAAGTAGGGGCGCCTGGATGGCTCAGTCGGTTAAGCGTCCGACTTCAGATCAGGTCATGATTTCAGGGTTCGTGAGACTGAGCCCCGCGTCGGGCTCTGTGCTAACAGCTCAGAGCCTGGAGCCTGCTTCGGACTCTGTGTCTCCCTCTCTTTCTGTCCCTTCCTCGCTCACACTCTGGTCTCTCAACAATAAATAAACACTAAAAAAAAAAAAAAAAAGAAAAAAGAAAGAAAGAAAGAAAAAAGTAAAAGAATTACTGAATTGTTCACTTTCAAATGGTTAATTTTAAGTTATGTAAAGTTTATCTCAATAAAAATTATTTTTTAAAAGGAGGAATAATTGGCAGACATAACTTAAAATCAAAGGTTAACTCTTTCAAGAGTCAGGCTTGAAAGATCTGGATCCTGGGGCTGTAGATTAGCATTTTGAAAAGCTGATAGTCTCAAAGAAAGAAAAGATAAAACTAAAACTCCAGGATGCAGAGCACTCAAAAGAAAAAAAAAAAAAATATATATATATATATATATATAGAACTTGTTTCAAAACCATGATTTTATAAGTTAAAAATTTCAAATTTATTTCCTAAAACCCAACAATTCCAGCTGTAGGTAAATAATCTTAATAAAAATCTGAAACACAAGTACAAAGAGATGCACGTAAGGATGCTTCATAACACTGTTGATAAGAAGAAGCATGGAAATGAGAAATGACCTCAATTGTCAATCTGTTTGGGAACAAATAACAAAAAGTGATATGCGGTACATTCACAGTTTACTACTACATAGCAATTAAAAATAAACTATATTGATTCACTTATGAAATGTATATTGAGGGCCAGCTATATGCCAGATACCGTTCTAGGTGCTGCGGCTTCTACAACGAGCAAGACAAAGTCTTTGCCTTCAAGGAGCTTACAAATAGATGTTCATATACCAGCATGGACAGAGGAAACAAAGAGTAAGATGTGAAACAGTAACTACATAAATTCTTAAATTATTCACTAAGAAATACTACATATTATTTATGTACATATATAGGTCAATGCATTCTTTAATGACCTTAAAGAATATGTGCAGGGGCACTTGGGTGGCTCAATCAGTTAAGCATCCAACTTCGGCTCAGGTCGTGATCTCACGGTTCATGGTTCAAGCCTCATACTGGGTTCTGTGCTGACAGCTCAGAGCCTGGAGCCTGCTTCAGATTCTGTGTCTCCCTCTCTCTCTGTCCCTCACCCACTCACACCTGCACACTCTTGCTTGCTCTCTCTCGAAAGTAAAAAATAAACATTAAAAAATTAAAAGAATATGTGCAAAAATCATAGTATGGTTGCTTCTGAAAAAGGAAAGATGGAGATAGGACTAAGATATGAGTCAAAGGGAACTTCTACCTGAAACATCTTTATTAGGGGAAAAAAAGGCCAACGTATCAGCTAACAATTGTCAACTTTGGATATCCGAAACACTAATATCGATTTTATTAACCTCTGTGCTTTATTTACTGCCAAAAAGAAGTAAGAGAATGTAAAGAAAAAAATCCAGAGGGTCCTACACCCCTCTAATAAAGGTTCTAAAAAGAGAAGAGTATTGAGGAAATTAGCAAGGATAAAGCATAAGAGAATTTCCCAAAGCTAAAGATGTAAGTAATGAAATAACCTAGTAAAAAAGTTCCCAATACAATAAATGGGAGGTGGGGGAGAACCCAGATACTTAATTATAAATTTTCAAGATACAAGGGATATAAAAAGATGATTCTAAAAAACTTACAGTCAGCAAATAAGAAGGAAGAAGGAAAAAGGAAGAAGAAATATGAATGAGGCTGGCACCAGACTTTTTATGATTAGTGCCCTCAAAATTATGAAAGAAAATGACTTCTACTTATAATTCTACACCTATCCAAAATATCATTCAGGCGTGAGGGCAAAATAAATATAGTTTCAGACATGGAATACCTAAGAAAATCTACTTTTATCCATCCATTCATAGCCAATTAAATTACATAACGATGTAGCCTAATAAAGAAATGGAAAAAACTAAGAAAGAAAATCGAACAAAAACAAACAAACAAAAGAAACAAACAAAACCAATCACTTTAGATTAGAAAAAGAAGGGGACACGTCAGAAGGGAGCTGCCCAAGGGGCAAAAAACAACGGGAAGAAGACATTCCTCACATGTGACTATTTTTGTTTCTCAATCCTACATATTAACATTTAGGGTTGGGTAATTCTTTGTTGTAGAGGGATGCCTGCGCAGTGTAGGATGTTTAACAGCATTCCAGGCTCTAGATGCCAGTGGCACTCCTTAAGTTGTAACAACCAGAAATGTCTCCAACGTTACCAAATGTCATATGGGTGGGGTGTTGGGAAAACTGTCTTTGAGAACCACTATCTTTTTTTTTTAATTTTAATGTTTATTTATTATTGAGACAGAGAGAAACAGAGCATGAGTGGGGGAGGGGCAGAGAGAGAGGGAGACAGAGAATCTGAAGCAGGCTTCTCAGCAGGCTGTCAGCACAGAGCCCGACTCGGGGCTCAAACCCACGAACTGTGAGATCATGACCTGAGCCAAAGTCAAATGCTTAACTGACTGAGCCACCCAGGTGCCCCAAGAACCACTATCTTAAAGAACTGAAAAATAGATAAAAGCAAGCAATGTAAAAAAAAAAAAAAAAGTAAATAAATAATAATGCCAGCTATATGAGAAAGAAAATAAAATCACAGCTATTTACATGATTTTCTGTAAAGAAATTTTACAGTCACAATAGTAGAAACACTATGAATTTAATTGTGGCTACAGTACAGACAATATAAGAGCTACAGAAGACTTAATTATGGTTACATGACAAAATGTATATATCACCTACCCTGACATAGAGAAAATACAGTAAGAAGTGGGGCAAGCAATAGGCTCTAAAATACTAATATATTTATTAGGGAGGGCAGACAAGTAGTAGGAAGACTAAATATTCATGTATCCCATGAATCAACAGATAAATATAATATAAATATAAGAAAAATATATATACAATTTAAAACTTATAAAAGTCAAGACCACTTGATAAAGGCTTATTAGTCTCAAAGAGAAAAATAATCATCAGAAATATTTAGGAGTTAAAGTAGGACAGCGGAAGGGGAGAGAGATAGAGGAGCAGGAACTACTGTTTATCTTTGTAATTCCTTCAGTATCCTTTGGTGTATTTTTAGCTATAAGCATATATTACTTTGATAGAAATTTTAGGCAACTTTTAAAAATCAATGAGTATCTGGGGCATCTGGGTGGCTCAGTCAGTTGGGCATCCAACTTCAGCTCAGGTAATGATCTCACCACTCATGAGTTCAAGCCCCATGTCGGGCTCTGTGCCGACAGCTCAGAGCCTGAAGCCTACTTCGGATTCTGTGTCTCCCTCTCTCTTTGCCCCTCTCCCACTCATGTTCTGTCTCTTTCTCTCAAAAATAAATAAATGTTAAAAAAAATTTTAAATCAATGAGTATGTTTTATAAGAAATATTATTTACATAAATAAGAACAGAACAGTATCATCAACCATTCATATACTGAATTTTCACCGTAATCTAATTTTATAAATGCTATAATAGAGCCATTGATTCAATTTATTCAACAAGTATTTAATTTAAAAAAACACTACAAATTTTGAATAAGTTATGTGAGTAATAATAAATTAAATAAAAGATAGGTTTGACCATATGAGCAATGAAGAGATATTCTTGAATTATGCAGTGTCCTGAAAAAGTTTTGCGTTAGGTAGACTAGTCTAAAAAGTATAAGGAAACTCTATCACACAAGTTTAAGTGCAAAGTAATATGAAAGTGTGTGTAGAATATGATGGTAATTGTCAGAACAGGCAGAAAGAAATAAAGACGGGGAGGAAATAAAAATGATGATGATGCTAATAACAATTATTATGACAATGATGACAAGCAAATACTGCGCCTTTACATGCCAGATATCATGCTAATTATTTGATACATAATATCATTTGTCAATAATAACCCCCTATATTATTTGATCTCCATTTTACAAACAAGAAAACTTCATTTTCTACCTGAAGTTATACACTTAACAGTAGAATGGTATTTGAGAGAAATGGCAAACCCATTAAAAAGTGGCTGGAGGAAGTACTAACCACTATTCTACGAACCTGCCCTAGGAACAATATATCCCTTGATTTATGACTCAGTAACTATACTCCACTTTATCCCATAATAGACTTGAGACAGAAGGAAATAAAGCGGAGAATTAAATGAAAGCAAAAGGGAACTGGAAGGAAATTTAAAATTCCATAACCATATTTATGGCAGATACAAGGAAAAAAAATGACACAGTTCTTCAACGATTTTTGTAAAAAGGTACAAGAGACTCTAGTTATCTAAAGCCACCTAAAACTGGGTCAACATTTCCTGGGGGGAAAAAATGAAGAAAAAAGACTTACTGGGCCTGTGTTTTGTTAAAATAAAATAAATAAGTTTTATATTACATTTAATAAAATTTAGCTTATAATTACAAATATGTGCTCATTGAAAGACCCTCCTCTACTTTAATCCCATGCATTTAGTATTTTACCAATTAGAAAAGCTTAGTACCTTCTGGGAACCTAAAAATTTTTCTGCTCTCTTCCACTCTCCAGTCATTCATAAAAATATCAAACAAAACTTGTGCTGGCACCTATTCCTGGAAGACCACACTTTATATTTTTTTATCTTTCTCTGATTCAACAAGTAGTCATTCATTGCTATTTGTTACATATCTGAAATGGTTAGCTTTTCATGTTTATAATTACAATAAACTGAAATTATTTGTATTGGAATCCCGTATCTCAAAAATTAATATCAAAGTCCAATTTTTAGGAAGAAGTATATTCTGTTGCATAAAGTAATTCAAAGAAAGGCATTATTCATGACTACTAATCTATATTTTAATTAAATAACCCACTACATACATATCAACAGTTTTAGTTAATGTTACTATAACACACTTTAAATCCATTTATATGTACAATCCCATTTATGTTACAGGAGAAACAAATACAAATAATCAGAACCCCAGAGAAATAATCTGTCTTTGTAAACATTTTAAAATTCAAATTAATGTCTGGGGTAAAAAAAAAAAATAAGGATAGCCAGAGCAGACTGAAAATTACAAAATGTTAATCTAAAGAATAAAAACATTGCACTAAAGACAAATGAAAGTGTACTAACTACAGACTATCAGGAATTACACTCAACCTCATTATGGCCAGCTAGAACACAGCGATATTTTCCCAGGGGTGAAATTTCCAATTCAGAAGTTCCATGTCACGATTATCAAGGTTCATTCAAAGGAACCTTTCTTTGCTCACTAACATTCTAGGGCAATGAGCTAGCTTCTGTTATTTTAAATTTAAAAGAGTAGATAGTCAATAGTCTACCTCAAGTGTACAAAACTTGTTATATTGAATGGAATTATAAAGATAATATCAAAATCAAGAGAAGAATGATTTATTGGTAATTAATTCCACATTTTTTTCACTATGAAGAGAGGATGTTTTATGAAATTAGAAATATCAAGAAGAGAAGCAGTTCCACAAAGCGGCAAGAGACCATTACTCTCAACTGTTCAACCAAACAAACTGGAAAAACAATGAATTCATACGTTTTTAGACCCATTAGAGAACTGAAGCCACAAAGAAACTTCTGTGAATTAAACTCTAGAAAGTGACTAGTTCAGGAGAGAAGAGATCCACAGTGATTCCATCCCTGATGAAGTAAAAGTGATTTAACACTTTGAGCAAGGAGAAATCAGCTAAACTTGCAACAAACTTTATAGCCACACATAGTCTGGCCTCACAGATTAGAAACCCAAGGATTTCTAGCCACAACCAAGTCTGCAACTAACACCATCTGTGCCATCTCATACCAGTCTCCATCAAGTGCTCAGGTATTGTAGTCCAAAAGCTGGGATCAGAGAAAAGAGAAAGAGAGAAAGAGAAGGAGAGAGAAGAGTCTTTCAGAGGCACACTGGACTTCTAGCTACAGAAGAGTAATTCTAGAGCAGGAAATCTGAGAGGTATTGTACCCTCTGAACACATCAGGCTTTCAGCTATAAATGACTATGGCAGGGCAGGAGAGAAGAAAGAACTTCTCATCTCCCCCCCCTGCCCCCACCTCTCCCCACTCCTGAATCTCCAGGTACTCCAAGTTTTCAACTATAGGGAGTAAGGTAGAAGCTGAAAGAAACCATTCCAAGGTACTCCAGGCTTCAATACAAGAAACATGCAACAGGGCTGAAAGAGGCATAAAAAGCAGAACATGATCCATGAGTCTGATAGGCAACAAAACAGAGAGAAACAGATCTCCCCCAGTTTTAAAGATGGCAGCTTAGCTGTGAAGCAAGAGCAGATCCCTGGAGTCTGCCAGTGTTTGGATCCCAGGTCCTATTAAAGAGAAGGTTGTGACCCTATCCTCAAAGCACCTGAACCAGTGGTGACCTGCCACAAACTAAAACTGAAAAAGAAAAAAAAAAGCCACAATAACCACAAAGCTGATTAACTCATCCCATCTCACCCCAGATCTAGAAAAAGGGCATGGGAATGAGTATTATTGATTTCATTCTCTACAACTGTTTTATACAAAAACAGTGGAATAAAAAAATTAGATGACATACCATAAAAGCAAAAATAGACTGTAAAATCATAAAATAAAATAGTTGGGGCATCTGGGTGGCTCACTCAGTTGGTTAAGCGTCCGACTTCAGCTCAGGTCATGATCTCCCAGTTTGTGGGTTCGAGCCCGGCATTGGGCTCTGTGCTGACAGCTCGGAGCCTGGAGACTGATTCGGATTCTGTGTCTACCTCTCTTTTTGCCCCCACCCCCCACTCTCTCTTTCTCTCTCTCTCTCTCTCAGAAATAAACATTAAAAATTTTTTTAAAAGGTGAAAATAGTCAATAGAAACAGAATAGAGGTGAGTAAAATGTCAAAAGTGGTAGGCACTTGAAACTAGCTACACTATAAATAAAAAGGTACAGAAAAATTGAATAAGCTGGAAGAGATGAGGAATTTCAAAGGATATGTAAACAATAAAAAATAGAAATGGTAAAAATGAAAAATACAGGATCAGAAATAAAGAATTCAAGAAATAGGCTTTATAGCAGGCATAAAAGAGTAAAGGATTAGTGAACTTGAACACAGATAAAAAGGAAGTAGCTAAATTTTTAAAAAAGTGAAGAATTAACAGAATGGAAAATCCAAGATAACAGAGGCTAATAATATGGAGTGTCAGTAGTGCTTTAAAAAGAAGTAAGAGAGAAAATGAGGCAGAACATATTTAAAAAATAGTGTCTACATAATTTCTAAAATGGATCAAAGATACCCGACCAAAGATGAAAAAGCTCAACAAACCCCACAATGACTAAATACAAAGAAAACCACAGCAAGGCACATCACATTCAAACTGATAGTGAAAAAACTTTTACTGTTTTAAAAAAACAAATTTTAATAGCAGTGAGAGAATAAAGACATGTTACATACTGAAGGAAAATGTAAGAAATTCCACTAACTTCTCTTCAGAAACAATTCATTCCAGAAGAAAATAAAGCCACATCTTAAAAGTACTGAAAGAGGAAAAGAGTCAACCTATAAATCTATATTCAGAAAAAATATCTTTCAAAAATGAAAATGAAATAGAGATTCCTAGATAATAGCTGAGAGAATTTACCAGTAGCAGAGCCACAATACAAGAAATGCTAACATAAGTTATGAGTCATAAGCAAAATAATACAAGATGAAACCACAGGAAAGAATTAAAAGTATCTGAAATGGTAAATGTAAATACAGAAAATCTTTTAAAGTACCTTTGCATATATATGCAAATTTCTTTAAGACTACAGATTGTTTAAAGTGAAATAATAAAAATACTGTGAAGGATACATACATGAAAAAATCAGAAAAACAACAGGCAGTCTGGGATAAATAAAATTACACTGCTATAAAATTTTTACATTGTTCATGAAGTATTATTATTTGAAAATAAACTATGATAACATGAAGATTCATACTGAAATCTCGTGAAGAGCGGCCATTTTTAAAATGACACTAAGAGGTATAATGAAGGTCAATATAGGAGACAAAACACTATACTAAAAAATAAATGCTATAACCACAAAAGAAGGCAGAAAAAAGAGATAGAACAGGGATAAAAAGAAAACAATGAAATGGGAGTCTAAAATAAGCCATATTAATATTTATATTAAGTAATGAATTAAACACTCCAGACTTTCAACTACTAAAAGCAGATAGTGGGGCAAAAGAATGGAGAGAGTCCCCTGAGATGCTCACATTGGTCAGCTACGAGAGGCTTACGGCTCTCAGGAGAAGTAGGGGAAAGCATTCCAAGGCATTCCAGGTCTTCAAGACAGACTGAAGAGAGGAAGCAGGGCAAGATTTCACTCTACAATAGTTATACCACTTTGCATTCACAACAGGAACCTAAGAGTCTGTTTCATCACAACCTTGTCAACAGAATATATCATATATTTTTTTAAAAAAATTTGCCACCCTATAGGTATTCTAGGATATCCCAGGGTCACTTTAATTTGCAGGTGTCTATAAGTATGAACAATATTTTATATGTTTGAAGACCATTTTTGTCTCTTTTTGAGTGTGAATTGACCTTCCCACATTTTCTTCTACTACACGTATGGTTTTAAGTAGACTGTAATCAATGTGGAGTTTATTCTGTGTATGGTATAAAGACATGGATGTAATATTACCTTTCTCGGAATGGCTACCAAGTGGTCCGAGTACCATGCTTTCAAAGTGAGCCTTCATTGTACTGCCTTGAGATGTTGCCTGTGCCAGAAATCTGCTTTTCAGCCCCAAACTCACGTTCTGTTGCCTGAACTGTGAAAATGAATCTGAACCCTTTACATATTTTTTCTTTGCCAGCTGGCATGATGTTTTAAGCTCTGTAGTAGAGAGCACTGGGGACTGCAAGATAAAAGGGTTTTGCTGTATGATTCCAGTGTGCTTGTACAATAGGCTCCTACAGGGCAGCGCGGCCAGTAGTATCACCCAGCACCAGCCCTCAGGTGGCTGCATAGTGGAGTGACTCCAGGAAGACTTGTCCCTTGTGGAAAGTTTTTCCTTACATCTTAAAGGTAAATTTCAACAAGCTCCTGAAGTGATTTCCATCAAGTTCCGCCAGTGCAGGACCACGGCAGCTCCATTCCCATTTACCGTCCTCTTCAATGTGGGCTATACCCTCTACTCATATATAGGTTTTTTTTTCTTTCTTAAGTGTTTTCCTGGCTATTCTTACATGTTTTTAATATAAATTTTAGTATCAACTTGCCTAATTCTATAAAGTAACTTGTTGATAGTTCTACTGCGATTTTAGTGAATGTATAAATTAACTTAGGGAGAGCTGACATCCTTATAATGTTGAGTTGTTCTGTCCAAGAACAAAGATGTCTTTTCCAATTTTACTTTTGTGTCTTTAAAGCGTGTTTTAAATTTTTCTTCATACAGGCTTTTCCACATTTGTTAAATGTATTCCTAAATATTTAATCTTCTTTGTTTCTATGGTAAACACCTATCAATTTTGTCCCGTTTATTATTCATGTGTATGAAGAAACTGATTTTTGTGTGTTAATTTTATATCCTGCTACTTTTCTAAATTATTTTATTGTTGGATTTAGCTTTTTCATTGATTCTCTGGGGTTTCAGGTATATCATCTGCAGATTGAGAGAGTTTTATAACTTCTTTATCCTGATTTATGTTGATTAATACTCTGGCTAATATCTGTAGTACAATGTTGAATAGTTATGAGTAGTGGGCATTCTTGCCTTGTTAATGATTTTCTGTGTTTCTCCATTATACAAGATACCGGCTTTAAGACTATGTGATATAACATTGTATCAAGTTTAAAAAGTATCCCTTTATTCCTATTTTCTTGAGTGTTTTTATCACGAATGGATGGTAAATTTTCTCAAAGGCTTTCAAAATCAGCATCAACAGAGATAATATGATTTTTTCCATAGATTTATTAATATGGTCCATGATACTAACAGACTTCTTAATATTTAACCAAACTCATACATTTCTTTCTTAATGTAGTACTGATTTATGTTTGCTATTATTTGTTTACAAATATTGTGTCAACATTAATGAGTTGTATTTGTCTGTAGTTTTCCTTCACAGTACTATCTGTATGGTTTAGGTTTTAGTGTTACACTTCCTTCGTAAAAGAAATTAGGAAGTTTTCCTTCCTTTTTCTCTGAAATAATTTACAAAACATTTAGGATTATACATTATGTGAAGATTTGGTAGAATTCCCCTGCAAAACTATCTGAGCTTGAGTGCTTTTGGGGGTTATTCCTTGATAACTTTCTCTATTGCTTCTATAGCCATTGGTCTGCTTAAGCTTTCTAACTCTAATAGGGCCAACATCAGTCATTTTATTTCCCTAGAAAATTACTTATTTCACATAGGTTTTCAAAAGTATTTGCAATGTAGTCTCATGATATTTTTTATAATTTGGTTTCAATCGCTAATTCCTTTTGTTATTTCTTATTTTATATATTTGTATTTTACTTTTTCCCTTGAGTAAGTTGGGTAATGATTTGTCTATTTTGTTAACTTTTTCAAAAACACCAGGATTTTTCATCAAATGATGAATGCATATATAGAAAATGTGGTTATTCCCATAAATGGAATACTGTTCAGTCATAAAAAGGAGTGAAGGGCCGATACATGCTACAACATGAGAAAACCATAAAAACATTATGCTAAGTGAAAGAAACCAAGTACATAATGCCACATTTTGTATGATTCCATTTACATGAAATATCCATAGGCAAATCCATGGAGACAGAAAGCAGATTAGAGGTTGCCAGGGGCTTGAAGATAAAGGGGTGGGGGAGGGAATGATTAATGGGTATAAGCCTTTTTGGGTAATAAAAATGTTACAGAATTATTTTTTTTAATGTTTATTTATTTTTGAGACAGAGAGAGACAGAGCTTGAGCTGGGGTAGGGAGAGCAGAGAGAGAGGGAGACACAGAATCTGAAGCAGGCTCCAGGCTCTGAGCTGTCAGCACAGAACCCAACGCGGAGCTCAAACCCACGAACCCTGAGATCATGACCTTGGTTCAACTGAGCCACCCAGGTGCCCCAAAATATTATAGAATTAGATAGTGGTGACAACTGCACAACACTGTGAATATGCTAAAAGTTACTGAACTGTACACTTTAAAAGGGTGAATTTTATGATATCAATAAAGCTGCCAGTTGTTAAAAAGCTACCATATAGCCAGAGAGAAAAACACAGCAGGAATTTGGTTTATTTATTAGAATTACTGTTCTTCTATTTTCTTTCTCATCACTTTTTGCTTTTATCTTTATTATTTTCCTTACTTGTGCTTTCTTTTGGCTTGCTTTGTTGCTCTTCCTCTAGATTTTTCTGAAATGGAAAATTTAATTTACTTTAATTTTTTCATTTTTATTGATAACAATGGTTAATGCAATGAATTTTTCTCTGATCATTGCTTTAAATGCATCACATAAATTATAATATGCAATGTCTTCACTGTTGTTATGTTTAACTCTATGGTTTTAATTGTATTTCCCCTTTTACCAAGGAACTGTTTGATCATTTTTTAAAATTTCCAGATGGAAGAGACTATTTTACTTATGTTAGTAAACTCTAGTTTTATCACAGTGTAATCAAAATGTTGTTTGTAATACTTCTACTTGGAAGTATTGTAATACTTGTAATACTTCTAATGGAAGTTACTAATGCTTTCTTTGTGACCTAATACATCATGAATTTGGTCAATATGCCATCGACACTCAATAGGAATGTATATTCTCTATTATCAATGTGTAGCATTTAATATTCAAGTAAGATCAACTTCATTGCTCATATTATTTAGATCTACCTTCTTATTGGTCCTCTGATTTACTTAGTAGTGAAAGCAGTGTACTGAAGTATGCTTCTATCTTTGTGTCCCTACATCTCCCATTGGTTTTCTTTCAGAAAGGTTGCTGGAAGCTATTTCTGGTAGTTGCTATGTCCTTTGATGCATGAAAGGTCGTAAGTGTAATACTTTAATTGTCAAGGATGGGTTTTAGCCTTAACCTTCTTTGTCACATTTAATGCTTTTGGACTCTAAATCTACCATATGTGATATCAAGATCACTATCCCTGTTCTCATATTGTTCCATGTCTGGTCCTTTTGTCCATTGTCCATCCTTTTACTGTTAACCATTGTGAATCACTTTATTTTATTTTTTTAATGTTTATTTATTTTTGAGAGAGAAAGAGAGAGAGAGAGCATGAGTGGGGAAGGCACAGAGCTCAATCAGTTTATTTTAAAGTATCTCTCTTATAAATAAAATATAGTTGGGTCTTGTTATATGAAGCAATTAAAAAATTAAGTGAGTAAAGCACATTTACATTAATCATTTTGACTGATGTGTTTGGTCTCACTTTTATTGCAATATTTTATAAACTGTGTATTTTGATATTTTTAGCATGGTTCTTTGTCTACAAGATGTGTATTCTTTGCTAACTTTGTTAATTTTTTTTGTTTTTACAAAGTCCTTTATTCTTGTTTTAGTAGTGCCTTTGTACATTATCTTTTTTTAATTCCCTTGAGTCCAGTTTCCTCATTTTTTAAAATGTTTTATTTATTTATTTATTTATTTATTTATTTATTTTGAGAGAGAAAGAGACAGTGTGAGCAGGGGAGGGTCAGAGAGAGAGGGAGACACAGAATCTGACGACAGGCTCCAGGCTCTTGGCTACCTGTTAGCACAGAGTCCAACGCAGGGCTCGAACCCATGAACCGTGAGATGATGACCTGAGCCGAAGTCAGATGCTTAACCGACTGAGCCACCTAGGCGCCCCTCCTCATTTAACTTTTTAATACCTGGCTTATCAGGTGCTTTTGGTACCTACTGCCTATTTTCTTCTTTCCCTCTCCCCTTCCTCCTGCTTTTTAGTTTCATTATTTCTAATGCTGTCACAATATATAACATTTTTACACTAGTATTCTATCCTCACCCCCATCTTTCTTTCAACCTTATACATATATTTATACATGTTTTAAAATGCTCACTATCAAACCATTTGACAAAGTTTCCCAAACATCATTTGGTGGAATGAAACTCGTCTTCAAGACTTCTCAGAAAGGCATAAGAACTATAGAATTCCCTAAGTTATGATACACTGAAAACTATTTTTATATGACTTTAATATTTAAAAGATACCTTCAAGCATATGTAGAACATTCTCCAGAGCAGGTCACATGTTAGACCACAAAACAAGTCTCAATAAATTAAAAAAGACTGAAATAATATTATGTATTTTTTTTTCAGACCACACTGGTATGAAACTAAAAATCAACCACCCGAAAAAAATCTGGAAATAACACAAATACATGGAGGCCAAATATCATGCTGCACAGGTCAACCAAGTAATAAAAGAAGAAATCAAAAAGTACATGAAAACTAATGAAAATGAAAACAAAATGGTCCAAAACTTTGGAGCAAAAGCTATTCTAAGAGGGAAGTTTACAGCAATACAGGCCTACCTCAAGAAGCCGGAAAAATCTCAAGTAAACAACCTAACCTTACACCTAAGGGAACTAGAAAAAGAATAGCAAAGCTCAAAGCCAGTAGAAGGAAGGAAAAAATAAAGGTTAGAGCAGAAATAAAGGAAATAGAGACTTTAAAAAAACAATAAAACAATAAAACACATCAATGAAACCAAAAGCTGGTTCTGTGAAAAGATAAACAAAATTGATAAATATTTAGCCATACTCATAAAAAAGGGGAGGGGGAGGGTATTCAAGTAAACAGAATCAGAAATGAAAAAGAAGAAACAACAGCTGACACCAACAAAATACAAAGGGTTATAAAAAAATAATGTAAAAAACTGTATGCCAGCAGACTGGAAAACCTAGAAGAATTGGATAAATTCCTAGAAATATATAACCTTCCAAGACTGAATCAGGAAGAAATAGAAAATTTGAACAGACCAATTACTAGCAGTGAAATTTAATCAGCAATCAAAAAATTCCAAAGAAAATACCAGATGGCTTCACAGGTGAATTCTACTAAACATTTAATGAAGAGTTAATATCTATTTTTGTCAAACTATTCTAAAAAATAGACAAGGAAGAAAGGCTTTATCTATTCTACTATTTATTTATTCTACAAGGCCAGCATTACCCTGATACCAAAACCAGAAAAAGACACTAAAAAAAGAGAGCGAACTACAGGCCACTGTTTCTGATGAATATAGATGCAAAAATCCTCAACATAAGATTAGCAAATGGCATACAACAATATATTAAAAAGGTTATTCACCACAATCAAGTGGTATTTATTCCTGGGATGCAAGGGTAGTTCAATATTTGCATTTCAGTCAATGTGACCCATCACATTAACTAAAACAAAGGATAAAAATCATACGATCATCTCAATAGATGCAGAAAGCATGTGACGGAATTCAATATCCATTCATGATAAAAATTCTCAACAAAATGGGATTAAAGGAAACATATCACTACATGATAAAGACCATCTATGAAAAAACCACAGCTAACATCATACTCAGTGGGGGAAAAACAGCATTTCCTTAGATCAGAAGATAAGGATGTCTACTCTCACTACTTCTATTCAACAGAATATTTGGAAGTCCTGGCCACAGCAATCAGACAACAAGAAGAATTAAAAGTCATCCAAATTGGTAAGGAAGAAGTAAAACTTTCACTATTTACAGATGACATGATACTATACATACAAAACCCTAAAGAATCCACCAAAAAACTAATAAATACAGTAAATTGCAGCATACAAAATTAATATACAGAAATCTGTTACATTTCTATACACTTTCTGAAGTAGCAGAAAGAAAAATTAAGAAGACTATCCCATTTACAATTGCACCAAAAAGGATAAAATACCTAGGAATAAACTTCACCAATGAGGTGAAAGACCTGTATCCTGAAAACTATAAAAAGATGAAAGAAATTGAAGATGTCACAAACAAATGCAAAGATAACTCCATGCTCATGGATTGGGAGACCTAATATTGTTAAAATGTCCATACTAACCCAAACCAATCTACAGATTTAATGCGATCTCTACTAAAATACCAATAGCATTTTTCACAGAACTAGAACAAGTAATCCTAAAATTTGTATGGCACCACAAAAGACCTCGAATGGCCAAAGCAATCTTGAGGAAGAAGAACAAAGGTGGAAGTGTCACAATCCCAGATTTTAAGATACAGCACAAAGCAGTAGTAATTAAAACAGACACCTAGATCAAAGAAATAGAATAGAGAGCCCAAAAGTAAGCACATACATATATGGCATCTAATACTCTTTAAGTTGTATGCCTGGCCCACTATACAGTATCTATCTCCTTAAATCTCCCACCTGGGGGCCTTAATTGGAACTTGTCCCTTTAAGATATGCATACTTTAAAATACTCTCCTGATATACCAAGTTACTTTAGTATTTTCAGACTTAGGGTAGATTTCACCTTTCTGGTACTCATTCTTATTCACTCTTAAGCCATTTCATTTGCATCTCTCTTCTGCTTTTCCAAAAGTTTTACAAAGCCTGCCTTGAATCACCAAACCCTACAATAGGACAAGGTTGGACTGGTAGTGTGTGGAACCATGGCGCTGGTTTTTGTTAATGCTTTCTTTTTACCCTCAGCTGTTTGATAGTTTCAGCATTCTCTGCCTTTACATAATGTTGAGAGTGGTTTATACACAGAATTTTCATACATGTTTGTGTAGTTTATATACATATTTGTGTAGCTTAAGGAGATTGGGGGCTTTTTGGTAGTTTGAAAAAATTGTACTATGAAAATATGAATTTTTATTTATTTATTTTTTAATATATATTATTGTCAAGTTAACTAACATACAGTGTATATACAGTGTGCTCTTGGTTTTGGGGGTAGATTCCCACAATTCATTGCTTACATAGTTTAAGGAGATTTAGAGAGATTATTTACTACACTATTACCATTTTCTAGCTATCAGAAGTCTGAATGCACTTTGTTCAACACATAGATAAGATGATTCTAAAATTTATATGTAAAGGGGCGTCTGGGTGGCTTAGTTGGTTAAGAATACTTAAGAAGACTTTGGCTGAGGTTATGATCTCATGGCTCAGGAGTTCGAGCCCTGCATTAGAATCTGTGCTGACAGCTCGGAGCCTAGAGCCCAGCTCAGATTCTGTGTCTCCCTCTCTCTCTCTGTCCCTCCCCCCGTCACGTTCCATCTCTGTGTCTCAAAAATAAATAAACTTTAAAAAATGTTTTTAATTCAAATGTAAATGCAAAAGATCAAGGATAGTCAAATTACACTGAAGATAATATGAGGACTTGCACTAATTGGTGTAAGTTCTTCTATTAAGCTGTATTAATTAAGTATGATATGGGCATGGGGAAAGTCAACTAGAACAATGAAATGCAATAGTGTCTAAATATAGGCCCACAGAATATGGTCAACAGATCTTCAACCAAAATGCCCAGTCAATCCAATAGGGAAAGAAAAATCTTTTCAACAAATGTTACCGAAACAACTGAATATTTGTACAAAAAATAAATAAATAAAACAGCCTCTTTCCCACTCCATAGATCAAAATTAATTAGATCATGTATTTCAATATAACCCTAAAGCTTCTGAAAGTGATCATAAAAGAATATTTTCACAAACTTGAAGTAGGGGAACAATTTTTAAAGAGAACATGAAATGCACTAATTGTAAAAGAAAAAAATGACAAAAATTGATCTTTACCAAAATGAAAGATTTCTAATATCAAAAGATAATAATAATAAAATAAACCAATAAAAGATGGAAAAAGACATTCACAGCATATATAACTGTCAAAAGACTTGTATCGCTAACATATAAACAACTCCTACCAATCAATATTTAAAAGTCAATCCAAATTTTTTAAATGGCCAAAAGACTCAAATAGATACTTCATAAAATAATATATTACAAATGGCCAATAAGCACATGTAAAAGGGCTCAATATTTTACTATCTTTAGTCCTCAAGAAAAAGCACATTAAAACTACAATGAGATGCCATTTCATATAAGTAAGAATGGCTAAAATTAAAAGGACTGAAAACACTTAATTTTGGTGATGAAGTAGAGAAACTGAATGTCTCACACACTGTTGGTTGGAGTGTAAAATGTCACCTCCACTGTGGAAATAAAGTGGCTATTTCTTATAAAGATAAACATAAAGCTGCCTTAGGATCCCCGAATTCTACTCTTACATATTTATCCAAGAGAAATGAAAACATAGGCCCACAAAAATACTTGTACAAGATATTTACAGTCTTATTCCTAATAACCAGAAATGAAAAACAACCCAAAATGGCTATCAACAGGAAAATAACTAAACAAATTATGGCATATGTAAACATGAAATTCTATACAATATTAGGAATGAACTAACTGATACAGGCAAAGACATGAATGAAACTCAAAAACATGTTAAGCTTCTAAGAAGTCAGACAAAAATAATTTTATGATGCCCAATTACAGGAAAATTAATTCATGGTGACAAATGTCAGAAAAAGATGACCAGGAGGGAAACAGACCAGGGAAGAGGCCAAACAGAAGAAAACTTTCTTGGATGACAGGGACTTTTTGTATTTTGTTTGGAATGGTGACTACATCAAGTGCACACAACTATCAAAACTTATCGCCACTAAACACTAAACACTAAACACTTACGACCTACACATTTTAATGTATGTTAATTACGCTACAATTAAAAAAGAAAAGTCCCATCACTTTCTTTATTCAGTAAACATTTGAGTCGTTAGTCCTGGGAATTCAAAGATAAAAAGAACATAGTCATTGACCTCAAATAAATTGTTTCAGTGAAGCTTAGCTGACTTGCAGAGATATATGAATAATTATAGCACAATTAGCTAGAGATAAAATATTATAGGAATTCAGAGAAAGGACACCTTCTTCCTGTTACAGACTTCCTATAAAAGATGATGGTTATGTTTTAAAATGACAGGCAAGGAGCGCCTGGGTAGCTCAGTCAGTTGAGCACCCAACTCTTGATCAGGTCATGATCTCATGGGTTCATGGGATTGAGCCCCACTTGGGGCTCTGCACTGATAGTGCAAAGCCTGCTTGGGATTCCCTCTCTCCCTCTCTCTCTCTCCCTCTCAAAATAAAGAAATAAACGTTTAAAAAATAAATCAAATGAAAGGCAAGAATCAACTTAAATGGAGCGTTACAGACAGAAACAGCAAGATGAGACAGGATACAGTAACCGGACCCAATATACCATGTACATGAGAGACCAATGAGCAAATTGATGTTGTTAGAGTGGAAACTATGGAGACGAAGGAGCAAGAAAGGAGCCCAGAGAGAAACAAGAGGCTGTACAAATCTTTGTATGGAAAACAGACTTCATCCTGCAGGTCATGAGAAATCTAAAGGTTAAACAACCATTTTAAATAACTTATTCTAACAGCCCTGGAAAAGATGGATTTGAGAGAGGAAGAAGACCAATTAGGAAGTTACTAATGTGCTCCCAAGAATGAAGGCCTAAAGTGGAAAAATATTCAGAAGGTAAAACAGACAGGACTGAGTCACCATTTAAATATAAGAGAATATGGTGAAAACAGACTCTTAGGTAACTGGTGAGATGAGTGTACCACCGACTAAGCCAGAATAGAAAGAGAAAAATTTGGTAGACTGGGAAAGAGAAGCAGTTAGAAACACTGAAGTCTGAGGTACCTTTGTGATACTTAGTTCAAATTGTGCAGCAAGATAATACAAATTGTGTATTTCAAAATTTGTCACAATTTTAAATACAGGCGTAGGCAGATTTAGGAATCATCAGCATGTAGAAATCAGTCTAAATAGGAAATCAAATGAGACTCATCAGTTAAAGAAGAAGAATGAGAACATAGAACAAAAACAGAACTTTGGTAGTACCAAACAGGGAAAGTTAAGAAAAGGCAGGGAAGAGTGTGATAAGAATACCATAAAAAGACAGCAAATGAATAATCGGAAAGGATAAAGAGAACAGGAATTCTGCAGTGTTAGGGGAGCCAATAGTGAATTTCAAGAAGTGGGCTGACCAATTCTCTCCAATGCAGCAAAAAGGTCCATAAGAAAAGGCCTGAAATGTACCTCACTGGGAGGTCACTGGTAACTTCAACAAAAGCATGTCAGTAGTGTGGAAGGAGCACGTGTCAGACTGCAACAGGAAGCAGAGGCAATGGTAGGAGTAGGTGAGAGAATTCTAGGTATGAACACAGGCATAAATGTGCTCAACATTACAGCGGCAACTTTCAAAACAAGGAAAAATACCAGAAAAGGAATTCAAAAAATATTTTCTTAAAAAGGAAACTCAGATCTTGAAGAAAAATGTCTTGCTTAATGAAATCTACTTATTAAATGAATGTTTTTAAATATAGCTTCACCTACTGGCTTGGAAATGGCACTAAGATAAGAAGGGAATCTGCAGTTGATTGTATCAAGCTCAGTCATGAGAAAAGTGAGAGCAAGTATTTCCATCTGTCTGTTATCACTGCTTTTTCATCAACATGTTCCTAAAATTTTGTTAGTTAAAAAAAATAACATGCCTGCTCCTCTTCAAAAATCTAGATCTAAGAACTACATAATGAGGTCTTCCTGATTGACCTTCCTTTAAAAACCTTTACACTTCAGTGGTGGCTCAGTCCGTTGTGCATCTGACTTCAGCTCAGGTCATGATCTCATGGTTCGTGAGTTTTAGCCCCGCATCAGGCTCTGTGCTGACAGCTCAGAGCCTGGCGCCTGCTTCAGATTCTGTATCTCCCTCTCTGTCTCTCTGCCTCTCTCCCACTCGTGCTCTGTCTCTCTCTCTCTCTCTCTCTCTCTCAAAAATAAACATTTAAAAAAATAAAAAGTATTTATACTTCAAAATACCTTATTTTTAAAGTATTTTTATATAACCATAAATATATACCTTACATAAGTATATTTTACTTACAAAAATACTTTTTTACATGGTATTTAAAACTAATAAATACCTTAGTTTTGAGGCATCCAACAAATTTAACAACTCTTAAGCAAAAAACATCCAAAAGCTACCAGCATTAACACTAACAGAATAAGCTGTATTAACTGGTTTTATTTCTAAACTGTTGGGGAGGAAAGAAACAAGTCAAGGGCACTGAGAGAGAACCAGAATTCTCCATTTCTTCTATTTCCCTTAAGAAAAAATTCATTTCTGAAGTTTATCTCTCAAGATTGTTTTTCCTTAAGTTGTCCCTGCCAGAATATTAATTTCTCAACCCATCTTTGAAATAAAGGCCAGAGTGATCTTTGTAAACTCAGCAAATCTGATCTTTTCATGGTCCTGATTTAAAACTCTCAGTGGATCTCTGCACCAGGGTGGTGCAGGGAATCCATTAAGTCATCCATACAAAATGTGGCCATTTGAGAAAAGAAAGCAATTCAATTTGCATATCTTACAATTCAATATGTAAAATTAATGTTTTTTACAGATAAACTAATGTACTCTTCAAAACTATTATCTTTTTCAAATGTGTGGATGAGCCATCAAGATTGCAGTGGTCTATTTAATTTAGCTTAACTTCAGGGCCTGGTTTTCTCAGTAATGGCATTTGCCTATTATTGGTTACACTTGTTAAATGGCATGCTTGCTTGTTATCACTGTTAGTTTTATACCCCAGTATACCAAAGTGGATAGATGAAGTGTAAAAGTTCTGATGAAACAGCAATGTGATTTCTATAATCAGAATAATGTCAAAAATGGAAACTGTGTACTAGATCCCAGTGAATATGAATCTCTACATGGTGGGACTGGCCACTCTACAAGTTTGAGGACACATTCCAAAAAGGAAAAATATGAGTAAGAATGGATTTTGAAAAACTGGACTTTATTAGACCCTTTGTGCCTAGTCCCCTGAACACTGTTAAAAACTTTATCTTCGATCTTTGACAAATCAAGGAATGAAATTTTTTTCATGAATTCTATTTCTAATCCAAAACAGCTTCTTACAAATAAATTAGGTTAATTTAAGTATGATTGGTTACCCAATGTGTTACTTAATGACCGACTTCTATATTTTACACAGGATTGATATGTTTTAACAAGTTTTTCAACTTCACATCCACTGTTTCCTCTCCTTAAGCAGTATACTGATTTGATAAAAAACTATCTGTAGTCTAGGTTTTCTATAAAATCCAAAAGTTGTCCAGGTGTGATAGAAATTCTCAATTGAAACCAATGAAGAATTTCTATCTGCCCTAGGACATAATGGAAAAGTTCTATTAAAATCAGTAGACCATTTCAAAAACACCTGACAATTCTGTATTTGATAGAAAGCCCCACTACAAGTACTGGCACATTCCTATCAAATAGTTAGGATTTACTAATCTGTGAGGCAGCTCCATTCATATCAGTCATTACAAACAAGGATATAAACAAGGACTGTGGTTGGTCTAGAAAGTTATTTTTGACAAATACTGGACAAGTAGCATGTACTATTTATTCCAACCTCTTCTAAGTAATAATGGACCAATAAATCTACTTCACTAATTACTTAGGGTAGAGCTAAATAAACTTTTTCTGTAAAGGGCTAGACAGTAAAAATTGTAGGTGTTTCTGCAGGCCATAGGATCTCTGTCACAACTACTCATCTCTGCCCACAGCACAAAAGCCTGGTTTAGCTGTGTATGAGTAAAACTTTATTTACAAAAGTAAGCAAAGGTCAAATGGGGCCACAGTCTGCCAACTCCATACTTAGGATAAAGCTACATAATCCTTTTTCTTTAAAAATCATATTCAGGGCGCCTAGGTGGCTCAGTAGGTTAAGCATCCTACTTTGGCCCAGGTCATGATCTCACAGTCCCTAAATCTGAGCTTGCTTCAGATTCTGTGTCTCCCTCTCTCTGCCCCTCTCCCGCTCACAGTCTGTCTGTCTCTCAAAAATAAACAAATGTTAAAAAAAATTTTTAAACCAGACTCTAAAGATGTCTCTCTTAAAAAACGTAATCTTTAAAAAAGTATATTGTTCCATAAATTTACATATTATATAACTGGCTCCAAACATTTATTTTTTAAGAAGGACATCCCCCATTACTCCTTTAATGAAATCCTTATATATAACACTAAAAGGCAAATACTTAATAACAATGTAACATTTCAACAAGAATGTTAAATTCTTGTTGCCTTCAACTGTTGCCTTCAACTTCTGAGACAACTAAATTCACTTCCAAAATTATAGATTGCATATTGAGAGTTTTCTCTCTCAAATGTCTTTCTATTCTTCCTGTTCAAGTAAAATAATATATGCAATATTCAACCTGTATTATTTATCATTAATTTGAGGCACCAACATTTATAAAACTACCACTAAAACACTCTTTATAATCAGACTCAAAACCCATAAGATACAAGGATTTTGTCTTTATCACGGTAACCCTTCAAGAGATGATATAAGGTATTCTAAAATAAAGAACATTATTTTTTTCAAAAGTGACACAATTTCAGAAATCCACACACGTGCAAATTACATGAATTTATTTACTGGCAACAGTAAATTATGAGAGTCCTGGCTTAACATGCAACAGAAAGAATGCAAGTCTTCACTGGGCGCTCAGGAAAGGCAAGCAGTGTTTTGAACACTTGGTGTGTATTAACTCATTAATCCTCATAAGTATACTATGGGTTAGGTGCTACAATTGGCACCATTTAACAGATGAATAAACGGAGGGAGCAAGCAGTTAACTAATGTACTCAAGGTTATTTAATCAGTGGCAGAACCAAGACTGACCCTGGCTCTAAAATGTTGGACTTGAGAGCCCATGCTTTTAACCACAAACCACATCAGGTATATTTCTGTGCCAACTATACTTCAATTAAAACTTAAAAACAAAAAAAGTAGGTATAAACTTAACTGAAAAACAAGAATACAGAGTGTTGTTTTCACAACCACTTTTTCTCAGTAATCACTCATGACAATCCAGTTTTGTGATATAATTCTAATTAACTAATAATTCTAATATGAATTAACTATTTAAAATCATGTGATTTACAGGGGTACCTAGGTGGCTCAGTGGGTTAAGCCGCCAAGTTTGCCTCATGTCATGATCCCACAGTTGGTGAGTTCAAGGCCTGCTTCTCGGAGCCTGGAGCCTGGAGCCTGGAGCCTCCTTCAGATTCTGTGTCTCCCTCTCTCTCTGCCCCTCCCCAGCTCGCATTCTGTCTCTGTCTCTCTCAAAAATAAGTAAAAGTTAAAAAAAAATTTAAATCATGTAATTTACTAATCTCAGTTTCAAACACAAATCAATTCAAGCTTGCAAGCCTACTCCTCTTTCACGATGCTGACATCCCGCTGACTTCTTAGTTCACTTATGTGGGGTATTTAGGCAAAAAAGAAAAAAAAATGGTGCTGCAGGGCAATACCAGGCAAGCCATAACAGCAACAAGCAAGTTGAATATAACAAAAACACTCAGCCAAACAGCCTATTTTTCCACTTTGAAAATACATGTCTTAGATACACAGAAATCTATAATCATACATTTTTTAAATACACTTTTGCTTAAGGCAGGATAGCATTACCAGTGACGATAAACAATTCAATTTACACATGAAAGTTATTGTAATAAAATAAAACATTTTAAAAGACCACCAACAGTCCAATTCAATTTCACTTTTCATGAAAACATGTTTAGGCAGGAATAAATCAAACCAAGTCAAGCAATGTTACCAATTATGACAACAGAACAGATAAGTCACATAACACCAATTGTAAACTAATATTAGTTCATATTAGTTCGTAACCAAAAGTATAAGAAAATTAACAAAAGGCAGTGGAAAGGTACTTTCTCATAACAAACAAGACCGTTCTTTAATGTGTCATACTAGGTATCAGCCACATGATTAAACCAAAAAGGCTTGTAATCGCCTTTTATAAGCAAATAAAATACATACATACTACTTATTATTATAGAATGACATATAATTAGAGAAAGAGGGCTTTGCAAACCGAAAAGTCCTTTCCACACATTAGAATATCACTAAAAATAAAAAAAAATTTAAAGTAGAATATTAACAAGTAAATTAAATCAAACCAAAAATACAAAAGAAAAAGTGCTTCATGCATGCATACCAAATTCATGCAACTTTACCATAATTTGAACAGTATCAGTAAGTAAAAAATTCAAAATGTGTCCAGATAGAAGGGAACTACTTCAAGTGTGGTCCATTGATCAGTACCAATCTTCAAACTCTTTGTTACTGCTTCATGATGGAATAAGTACAGAAACTGAGATAAGCCATTTAGAAACTCTAAAAGCAATTCGACATTGCTGCAAGATTTTATACTTCACAAAAGTACTGATGTGTGAAAAACTGGAAATTTTAAAAATTGGAAGACAGCTTGAGGATCATTGAGCTAGGCCACATGTCCCAGAATCCCTTTCAGGTAGGTGAGATTAAGTTCTTGGAAACCAAGGAAGTGATGTGTGCCACCTTTCCCATCAGGGAACTCCATGTCTCTCAGCTGTCCTTTCCCTTCTGCTAACTAACACTCTGATATCGCAGCTACCCTATGTGCATAAAAACAATGACAAAACCTACCCTAACTAGTGCTTCTCGAACTTAAATGTGCAAAAAAGTCACTGGGAGAATCCTGTTAAAATACAGATGCTGATTTAGTAGGTCTGCGGCAGAGACTGAGACTCAACATTGCTAACAAGGTACCAGGTAATGCTAGTGATTCTGGTCTTAGGACCACACTTGGAATAGCAGGAGTTAGGGGACAGTGAAAGTTAGATGAAAGGAACTTCAGTCCATAAATGACGGCACAAAGCAGATTCCCCATCACTGTGGATTTTTCTGTGATGAGGGCTATGTTCTTTAGACCCTCGTAACGTGAGGTCTCTGTATATCAGCCTAACTTTCCACCTAACTAATACAAAGCAGTTTTGTAAGTATAAGAAGGGTGTACCTCAGGCCAGTTTTATATTTTAATTAAAATAATATCACCGTATGCTTATTCTCATAAGTATAAACTGGAAAGAAGTTCAAGGTCCTATTGCCCTTTCAAGACAATCAGACTGCAGAAAGTATGCTATGATTTCTGTCATGTATCATATAAATATTATTACTCTGTACCCATTAACATTCACACCACTACACTGGACTATCTTTTTCATGATGTCAAATCAAAATCTCAATGTTAACCTCTCATTGTTAAGAAGCTACATCTACATCTAATGATATGAAGACATCTTTCAATTGGGAACTATCCCTACAAAAGAAATCTTTTCCTTATAACTGGTAGATAATTTATTGAGTAAAATGGCAGGTGTCTCTGCGTAGCAAAGAATAACTAGATGTGTCTACCAACAAAGTTAACTGTTATTTGGGATTGTTATTTTGCACGAGCAATGATATAAACACAGACACAATTGCATGGTATTGTTGCGGCAATCATATTTTTAATATATGTATATGAAATAGTTTCATTGTTTATGAAATGAATACCTAATTAACATATGCTTACAAAAACCTCTGATAAATGTGTAATTAACTAAATAAAGAAAAAAAAGTAAAAACAAAGCAAATAACCACAACCAGAAAAGGTGGTCAAAGAATTATCAGCGGCAACCAAAATAAGGAAAAATACAACCTGACCTTGTAAAACTTCAAAATTCCCAAAGCGGAGTCTAACAGAGCCTGGGTACGAACTCTGTACCAGGAAGCATAACTAAGGAAAGAAGTCAAATTAACACAATCCTGGGGAAATCTCACTGTTACTCACAATGTAGAGTAAAAGACACTGAGGGACTCAGCAAGCAGCCTGGACAAAAGATTATGGCAAACTCAGGGAGCAGGAGCCTCCGTTTACCAACCGAGGCTCACAGCTCAGGCAAAAATGGTCAATGGTATTCTGCCATTCTGAGTACGGTAAATTGAGGAAGGCCACTGAGAAGAAGGTCTTTTCCTAACTAGCAACATCTATATGGCCTTTTCTGTTGTTCTAATTGAAAGTTAACAGAAGAGCAACCTGTGCTTGGCAAGGTCCTCACGTAAAACCCAGTGGGCTGGAACCCTATGCCAGCTGAATAAACTGGAAAGTGTCCAAGTGCCTACTGTTTTGCCTCATCAAAGGCCACAGAATGAATTATAACCTCCTCTCCTAATGCCTTTCTAACCAGGAACCCCAACATAACAAGCAATTCTGAAATATCAAAAGGAAAAGGAAAAATTTGTAGTAGCTCATAAAATATCAAATGTGTAGAGAAATAATTAGGATGTAGGACAACTTATACTAAAAACAAACTTCTGAAAATAGTTGCTTTGAGAAAGAATATTTCAAACCCCTACCAAAACAGTTGGTTGTCCCATGTAGGAAATTTTATTAACATATTTTTAAGTGTATGTGTTTGTATTCAGTTAAAAGTAGTAAATGTCAATAAATAGAGAAAGCTTTGGGGCGCCTGGGTGGCTCGGTCAGTTACACGTCAGACTCTTGATTTCGGCTCAGGTCATGATTTGTTGGTTTGTGGGATTGAGCCCTGCTTGGGGGCTCTGAGCTGACAGCGCAAAGCCTGCTTGGGATTCTCTCTCCCTCTCTCTGCCCCTCCATGCTCCTTGCCCACACACATATGTGCTCTCTCTCTCTCAAAATAAAAAACATTTTTTTAAATAGAGAAAGCTTTGTATAACTGGTTACTGTAAAAATTACATTTTTTCATAAACTGTTTTTTAAAATTTCCAACATTCATTTCACAAGTAACAATTTTCTACTCTACACAAAGCCTGAAAAAGTTTCACGTTCCTAGAGAACACAAAAACAGTATGATGAAACATACTGACACTAAATTACAATGGTACTAACATTCATCCTACAAGCATGTACATGCCTACTATGGACCCTGCATCCCACTAAATGCCATGAACACCTCAGAGATATAAAGACTTGATCCTTTCCTACAGGAGCTTATAAAATAAGACATCAATCAAACTATTTTAACTAATTAGAAAAACCAAATACTTATTTCTTTGGATCTAATAATATTAGAATACATTAATGGCAAAAGGAAAAATTATTTCACTAACTTTATCATGATCATCTACCAACTTTCCAGACACTTAAACTTATATACATCTCTATTTCTCTTCCCAAACAATCTTAAACTGAATTAATTTGAAAATCCATTATAAAATATTGGCTTAATTTATTTAGCAAGTTTTTTCCATCAATATTTATGCTTAATGTTTCATATTCTGTATTTTAAAAAATCTATATTAATTTTCAAACTTCTCAAGGTCCTGCCTAGGAATTTAATAGAATAAAAATGCATTTTTTTCTTAATATCTTCGCTTACTATCCTTTACAGTAACAGACTGGCTTCTGAAAAGCTGCAGTTGAATTTTATTAGTATTTTATATTTAGAGGAGTTTTGAGGGGATTTGGGGGGAATTTTAAAAAGGGACCTTCATATATCTGAAGTTATAAAAAAAGTTTTTAAAAAGTACTCAGAGTCACAAAAATCCAATCCAGTAATCCAATACTGACCTAAGCAAATAATCTTTTCACAGTACTATTAAAGACATATCCATTTTCTTTTTTCAGAAATGTCACTGATTTCATATTCCAATGTTTTTCCCCCCTCTCTGGCAGCTCCTAAAAGGCTAATTCTCTTTTAAAATGCTGAAATTCCTCAGTCCTTGAACCTAGCCTCTTCTTATTTATAGTTTGATTTTTAGATCATAGATCAGTGCTATCTAATAGACATTAATGCAAGCCACATGGGTTACTTTAAATTTTCTGGTACTCACACTTTAAAAAGTAAAGAGAAACACGCGAAATTAATTTAATAATATATTTTAACACAATATATTGACGGCATTATTTCAATATGTAAACAATATAAAAATGAATGAGAGACATTTATATCCTTTTTTTGGACTAAGTCTTCCAAACCCAGTATGTATTTTACATTTACGTCACGTGCAAATTTGGATTAGACATATTTCAAGTATTCAGTAACCACATGTGGCTCATGTCTACCATCCTGGACCACGCAACCTTAGATGATCTCACCCATGCACTATTTTAATCATCAGCTGTACTCAAATGACTCCAAATTTATATATCTAATCCAGTCTTCTTCCTAATGCAAGGTTAGTATTTCCTAATATCTAATTGACATCTTCTATTATATGCCTCAAAGGCACCTCATACTCAAATACTGTCCAACTTCAATTCATGATCCACCCCTCAAAAATGTGGTCCTTTTCTAATACTCCCTATCTAACCATACTGTAATCAATTTAGGTCTACAAGCCAGAAACCTAGATCAATCCCTTGACACTTCCTTTTCTCTCTTTCCCACATATATAGTCCATCTAAAAGTTCTGACCATTTTATCTCCCGATCAATCTCTGCTCTCCGTCTCAATCATCACCACCACTCTACCCAACCACTCATGCCAAGCTCTGAGCCATTTTATTCAATGCAAGCATTTCTC
The DNA here is from genome assembly GCA_028646485.1 of Cryptoprocta ferox. Taxonomy (NCBI): domain Eukaryota; kingdom Metazoa; phylum Chordata; class Mammalia; order Carnivora; family Eupleridae; genus Cryptoprocta; species Cryptoprocta ferox. The sequence continues at coordinate 90,025,543 of CM053574.1, read as the reverse complement.
AAAATTTAACTATGGTGTCATCCGTACTTCAACCATGCCATCCCCTGATAAAACTTTCTAATTGGTTTCTACTGCCTCGAGAATAAAAGCAAGGCTCGAGCTACATGGTCTATCTAGACCCTAAGTATCTCCCAGTCCCATCTCACTAAACCATGCCTGTCTGGCCCTCCACTCATCCTGGTCCTTCAGACCTTTGTACTCACCATGCTCCCTACCACCCTATGAACTTTGCATATGCTGCTTTACCCTTACTCAGTCTATTTAATTCCTGCTCATCCTCCACATCTCAGAAGGCATTCTCTGACCACCACGAAGACACCAAATTTCCCTTCTGTATGCTCATCTAGAACTATGTCCCTTTTTATCTCTAGTATATTTTGCAGATGCAATGTTTCAATACGTAATTAATGGCTTTTCCCCATAAGACTACATCTGATGGAACTAAAGAGTCTGCCACAGCAAGATGTTTAATAATTATTTGTTGAATGAATGCATCAGTGAATCTGTCTTGTTTTTTCCCTAGACAAAGACTAGACAACATATGAGATGGTATATATAATATGCCCTGCTTATACATCGTTAGTTCTGGAGAGTCTTCCAGACTTCTCAAGCAAAATACCAGCACATAGCATGTTTAAATTCTGACCAACTCCTATATCAACACAAAACAAACAGTGCCTTGTGTATAAGATGCACAAACATTTACTGTGTGTATTGAAATACACACATTACTATATGGGGTTACATATTTCCCTACATTATTGCAGAGATTTACTTATTGTTGTAAAGATATCATATCTTCAGCAGCACTATCTTAAAATGAGGTTAGCTATCTGTCTCCAGTTTAAAGGCTGTGAGGGGCGCCTGGGTGGCTCAGTTGGTTAAGCTTCAGACTTCGGCTCCGGTCATGATCTCACGGTCAGGCCCCAAGTCAGGCTCTGTGCTCACAGCTCAGAGCCTGGAGACTGCTTTGGATTCGGTGTCTCCCTCTCTCTCTCTGTCCCTTCCCTGCTCTCTCTCTCTCTCTCTCTCTCTCTCAAAAATAAACGTTAAAAATTTTTTTTAAAAAAGGCTGTGAAACTCAGACTTACACCCATCAAGTCGGGGTGTGAAACCTGTAGGGGGTAATAGGACTGAGGTTCATGTAGGCTCTGTCCAGCCCTGGAGCATGATGTGGTTCTTTCCTCTTTATCTATATCACCAGCATGCTTCCTTTCTGCTCTCAGTACCTTTGATTTGACACCCTTGTTAACATTTTACATCATCACCACATATTTCTTGACCCCTCTTCTCTGCTCTTTTTTGTTTTCATTCTATGACCTCACGAAAATGTTTGTCAATTTTTACACAAAACTTTTTGCATTGCTCGGAGTGCAGTCTTCTTCTAAAAACCCAATGGAGGCAAAGTCCTCTTCAGCTACTTCCAGACCCTACATCTTACAAAAAGTCACAATTTCTAGATTGTTGGGGCTTAATGGCAACATGATAAGTCAAAATGCCAATATGTTCTTTTGTCAAAAGGAGAAAACATAAACCAAAAAAGTTGATATATTTTTATGGTTCTTGAACTGTTACTATGTAATTTTTACTTGATTTAGCAAATGCTGCTGTGTAAGAGGAGAAAATTATTTTCAACTTGCTGAGGTAGCGAGTTTCTTTTTATACCCCCTCTATGCTTGAGGCAGTCAAGTCTACAAGCAGTTGAAACTAGATTTACAGGTTATTCACCAAAAAAATCACTGTAAACAGCACCTTGAAACCTGAAAACTTGCACAGTTTAACAGAATATCCAGTCATTTTTTAACAGTTTATAGTATCAGTAGAAGCCACCAGGCCATATGTAACATATTTTGAGACAGAAGGTCAACAAGGCTTATTACTGTTGAACTATAATTTCACAAACAAGGTAAACCAAAGAGATAGTTACAAATGCTCATTAAAGAAATGGGAAATCCGGGGGCGGGGCGGGGAGGGGGGGAAGCAGGGGTGCAGCTGTGGTGTCTTGTTCTAAAATAAAGCAGCTGCCTGCTCTGCCCAAAAAAAAAAAAAAAAAAAAAAACGAAAAAAGAAAAAGAAAAAGAAATGGGAAATGTTTCAAACTAGGATGTCTCTGATCGGTCCCTTGACACCAAAATATAAAGCAATTGGTTTCTTGTAATGTTCTTGAACATGACCTATGATTGTTCCAGCTAAAAAGTGTGTTAATGGTTCTTATCCTTTCCAAAACAGTACACCAAGAGTATGTTTATATCAAAGTGCTAATGATAAAATATTTTATAATTCTAGATAATAAAATATCCTGCACTTAATATACAACCTTATAAATAACTACCAATATTCTTTACAAACGAACTTACATCTAAGAGTTATGTTGGAATATAAGGGAGCAAAACTTCAGATACCCTTTGTATAAACTCTTACTGTATGACTATTACTAACAGGGTAGTACATAAAGGTATTGTTATATTGATGGTACTGCAAAGGTTGCTTTTCTTTTCTTTTTTTTTCATTTTTTAATGTTTATTTATTTTTGAGAGAGAGACAGAGTGTGATCGGGGGAGGGGCAGAGAGCGAGGGAGACAGAATCTGAAGCAGCACAGAGCCTGACGAAGGGCTCAGGCCCACAAGCCATGAGATCATGACCTGAGCTGAGAACCATCTGAGCCACCCAGGGGGCCCCGGTTGCTTTTCACTTAAAGATGAGATCATTCACCAGCAATCTCCTGAGGAAGCGGTGTGCCTCTCAGACAACAGAAACTTTACAAGAAAAGTGCAGGGTGGACTACTGAACAGGATCTGACTTTCTTGGTCACGACCATTAATGTATTTGGGAGGAATTTTCTACATGATGGAATGTGAAAAGAAGCTCTCCACCTGTGGACAGGTTAAAAGTCAGGAATTTCAAATTCCAGCAAAATGTCCTGAAGTACCACTTAGAAATATCTATCTCAAGGCAACATGTGGAATCAGGCAGGCCCTTCAAGACAAGAGAGAATTCACTTTATACTCCGTACTGCCACTGTGCTTCCTATTTTCTTTATCTCAAAGTTGTTCTTCTCTGTACTAAATTTTGATAAAGACAGTTACAAGCTATAGTCTTTCTTATTGTCTAAAGGTGAAAGAAAGGGAAAGGAGTATACATTTGGGCCAGAGGATGGTCAGTGTTGTGGTAGCACCAGTTATCAAAGAGAGAAAAATCCAAAAGGGAAGGTGAAATTCAAGGCAAACAAAGTAAGAAGACCTTTGTGTTCATCCTTCTGTTTTCCCTCTAACCTTACCCTCCTCACCAAAAACACAAAAACAAAAATCCCAGAGCACAACCTGGTTAAGCCTTGTATGTTAGAAACCTGGAGTTTCTCAGAAATTATGTTCTTTCATAATAAAAATGGAAACACACTATTTCTAATGCTCCCTATGGTGTCTTCCACTTAAAACTGCTGGGTAAGGCAAAGACTTACAATATAGTGCCTTACCTTTTCAGACATTCTCAGACTTAGAAAAATACAGAAGTAACCAGATTTTCAGATAACCCTAATCAGCACTTAGGGGCACTGCAAGATAAAGGTTTCTTTGTTTCCAAAATCACCATTCCTCAGCATAAGCACTTTATCGTTCCCAAAGAAGAAAGTAAATTTACACACCACAAAATGCTTTAATCCAATTTTCTATTTTAAAACGTATCATTTTTATAAGCAATTTAAATTAGAAGTGGTCACCATGGCTTGATGGAAATGAGTTTTGAATCTTTATTCCACATGTTTGGGCTCTATTCTTGGTTCTGCTACTTGTAACTGAGGAAATGTTTGATTCCCTAGGTGCTTCAGTTTCTTATCTGCGTCTGAGGGCATTAAGCGACACCATCACTAATTCTATGGAAAATACCTTTTCTTTTTGTTTATTTATTTTTGAGAGAGAGAGAGAGACAGCGTGAGTGGGGGAAGGGCACTGAACTTGGGAGACACAAAAATCAGAAGCAGGCCCAGGCTCTGAGCTGTCATCACAAAGCCTGATGTGGGGCTTGAACCCACAGACCATGAGATGATGACTTGAAGCCGAAGTCGGACGCTTAACTGACTCAGCCACCCAGGTGCCCCACAAAATACCTTTTCAAAAACACAATCACAACTAATTGTGTTCTAACATGTTTCTATTTTTTTTAATTTTTAAAATTTTTTTTATTATTTATTTTTGAGACAGAGAGAGACAGCGTGAGCAGGGGAGGGTCAGAGAGAGAGGGAGACACAGAATCTGAAGACAGGCTCCAGGCTCCGAGTTAGCTGTCAGCACAGAGCCTCACACGAGCCTCCAATCCATGAACCGTGAGATCATGACCTGAGCTGAAGTCGGACGCTTAACCGACTGAGCCACCCAGGTGCCCCTATTTTTTTTTTTTAAGTTTCAAAAGGTTTGGGCACCTGAGTGGCTCATTCAGTAGGGCATCCGACTCTTGATTTCAGTTCAGGTCTTGATCTCTAGGGTTCGTGAGTTAGAGCCCCAAAATGGGCTCCTCCCTGACACTGTGGAGCCTACTTGGGATATTCTCTCTCTCCTTCCCTCTCTGACCTTCTCCCACTCTCTCTCAAAATAAATAAACTTTAAAATAAATAAAATTTTCAAAAGGGTGACATTTCTATAAAAAGTTATAAAGATTCAAAAGGTTAGTAGAAATATACAAATCCCCCTTAAGGGATTCTCCAAGAAGAAAAAAACAAAAAGGTATTAGGTAAATGTTATCTAGACAAATTAAGTAAAATCTCCTATCATACTGAAGTCTATTCCACACATATAACTACTACAAAAGATCAATACACTATTTGGTGCATTATTTAAACATAACCATCATACTGTGGAAGGCCCTGAAACTTTTAAACTTCAAATCAGCAAAACCTGATGTTTTCTATGCTACCCGTCACTAAGGAAAAAAAAAATATTGTAAAGTCTGCCAGGGTGGCTTATTGTTGGAGTTATATTTTAAAGTATTGATTTTGTGTGGGTTCTAATGAAGATTAAAAACTTATGGGGGGGGGGTAATACTCAGAAAATAACAAACTGGAATAATAGGCTAGAAACCTAAGCTTTTTTTAGCATAAAATATTACCTTAACCTATTGTTTTAGGTGAAGATAATAGAAAAGATTTAATAATAGTTTAGGTTAGCATTTACTTCTTTTTAGGTCCTACAAGTCATTAAGGGAAAAGACTAAGTACTAAGAAAAATGGTTTTGTCAGTGATAATAACAGAGAATCCCAAGAGTTAGAGAAAACTCAGAATGAGTTGGTCAAAGGTACTCTTTGGTCATAAATTCTCCTTCCAGTGCTCTTCTTCTCTGCCTAAACTTTTGAGATTCCGTATTTTAACATAGTAAGTCTGTACTTAAATGTAAGATCTGTACAGGCCACCTGAATGCCTAGGAGATCCTTTTGTTTTCTTTGGCACAAATCTAACCCTAATCTAATCTATTAGGAATTACATGTAACTCCCAACTCCCAGAAAAAGTCTTATTAGACCCATAGCTTACTATTGCCTTTATTAGTCACTGCCATACAAAAGCAACAAGTCTGGTGGAAAAAGAAACATGTTAAATAATTTGCAATATAAAGTAACAAATGCTATAACATTCCTGTAGCTTTATAACAAAATAACAACAAAGGGAAGCGTTCTTTCTAAACTTGGGTAGAAACCCCTGCTAGCAGTCTGATTGGCAGGGTCTGAATTCCGACTGGCAGGGGCATCCCAAGGTTAATTTTACCAGACTTTACTGAAAACCTACATTGTAGTGGCTCCCAGACACTACAAATACTCAGAAAAATCAGTTATAGTGCCCCGCCCTTAAGGGGCTGATAGTCCAAAACAAAAAAAGAACAATTTAGGATGTGTTTGGAACCGAAATATAAGACTAGCCTTTTGTTGTTGTTAACATTTATTTATTATTAAAAAACAGAGACAGAGCATGAGCATGGGAGGGGCTGAGAGAGGGGGAGACACAGAATCTGAAGCAGGCTCCAGGCTCTGAGCTGTCAGCACAGGGCCCGACGCAGGGCTTGAACCCACCAGCGGTGAGATCATGCCTGAGCGGAAGGAAGTCGGGCGCTCAACTGACTGAGCCACCCAGGCACCCCAAGACTCGCCTTTGTAAAGGAGGTGGGGTCATGTTGGAAAAACGTAAAAGACCAAGTTTGTAAATGAAGTTGTATAACTAGGCTGAAAAACTAAGGCCCAATCTAATGAAGCATGAAGAAAAACTGAAATAGAGTGATCCAAGGAGACACCTGCGTGGCTCGGTCAGTTAAGCATCCAACTTCACCCCAGGTCATGGTTCCTGAGACTGAGCCCCAAATCCCGCCCTGTGCTGACAGCACGGAGCCTGCTTGGGATTCTCGCTCCCTGTCTTTCTGCCCCTCCTCTGCTTGGGTGCGTGCTCTCTCTCAGAATAAAGAAACTTAAAATAATAATAATAATAATAATAATAAAAAGAGTGATCCAAAATTATTCAATACATCCTTCGAGGTAAAGAAACTGAAGGTAGAAATTCCAGAACAAAAATAAAACTGAGTAAGGTTAGTTTTTAACTCCACCGTCTGATACGCTAATGGTGTTCTAAGGAAAAACTGTAGGAACTAAGCGTCACGATGGGAACTACCAGCCCCGCTGTGTCACCTTTCAACGCCACAACTTTCTAGCTATGTCCTTTCCAGCAGTTCTGTGCCAGTCTTCTAACCTGAACAGCCAGGAGCCCCTTCTTCAAAACACAGGTGTTAAATCTGGCCCAAGCTTTCTGGTCTTACTCCTCATTGGACACCCTCCTACTTCCACGAACCACAAGGATCTAGTGTCAGTTCTGCAAACCAATAAGCGCTCCCCGACTTCTGTGTCCCATCTCCAGTGGCTCTGCCTAGAAAGCCCTTTCCTCACCCACTTCTCTAGGAAATGCACTCTCCTTCCCCTCCAGTTCCACATTTGCCTGCCCCTCCGTACAGTTTGCCGCTGCTTCCGTGTTTGTGTTTGTTCTTTTAATCCCTCCCTCAGTGAACTTCCAGAGGCCAGGGGCAAATCTTTTTCATCCTCCTGCTCACCCCTCTTCTCAGACTGTGCCTATGAAGGCCTGGAAACGCGTTACTGAATTAAACTGAATGTTAACAACTGTCACGACCTCAGTTCCAGAAAGCGCTTAATTTCGCATAATTTTTGGTTGCTCTCAGATTCTAAAATCTCGACGTGAAACGTGTTTAAAAATCAGAACACTGCCATCGCTTCAAGAAAAGTTCTACGGAGCACCCCCAGGAGTTGACAATGAGGTCATTCTTAGCTTCAGAAGTTGTGAGTGTGCCACGGAGGGCAGCTTCACGCCGGTCGGTACGCTACTGTGAAATGAGGAAAAAGAAGCGGCGGCCCGGGCAGCAGCACAGCCTTTGCGCGGGTCGACCCTCAACTTCCCGCGGGCCCGCGGGCCCCGGCCGCGCTCGCCCCTCTCCGCCGCACACGGTTCTCCAGCCCTCGCCTCCCCTCGTCCCGCCGCAGCAACACCGCCCGGAACGGCGCGCTCGGCGCGGCACGTCCTTGCGGGAGGATCCGCTCGGGCCTGGGCCGCCGGCCGCCCTGCCTACTCTGCCAGCGGCCCCCGGCCTCTCCCCGGCCCGCCGCCCGCAGCCCGGGGCCCAGGCCGCGGCGCCGCCACGGCCGCCCCGAGGGGAGCTGGGGGACTCGCTCGGCTCCGCGTGGCGCCGGGGGCGGAGCCGGCCCGGAGGGCCCGGAGAGAGGCCAGGGGCGGGCGGCGGCCTCCGCCTACCCCGACACGCACCCACCGCCCCCCAACCCCAACCCTCCTCGGGGCCCCGGCCCGCGCCCACGGCCGGGCGGCCGCGGGACTTGCCACTTACCAACCCGCCTGGGACAGCGCCGCGCCGGGGGCCTCAGACATGGTAGCTGCTTAGGTCGGGGGTGGTGGGGGGCTGGGGTGGGGGTGGGGGGGGTAGGCCTCCTACTTGAGACCAAAAAAAAAAAAAAAAAAAAAAAACCGAAAGAAAAGAAAAGAAAAAAAAACTCCTCTGATCGGCTCTGCAACTGGGCATGCTCAGTGCGGCCGGCGCTTCCGCGTGCGGGTTCCACTCGCCGCGTTTTCCGAGCGGCCGCAGGGGCAGGCCTGGCGTGGAGCTTGGTGGTTGCAGCCTGCCTGAGGCCGTGATTCCCCCCAGCGGATCGTCAGGGGTCGGGACGTCGCTGTCCAATTTGTGAGGAAGGACCACGAGACTTTGCCTCTCCACCGAAAGCTGGTTATTTTTTGTTTTGGGTCACTTTTCTGAGTTGTACAACTGGGAAACTAATGGGGACGTTTTTTCTAGAACTGAAAGTAACGCCCGCATTTCCAGCGCCAACAGGCGGCCACTTCAGAGACTCGGATTTGCTATAGTTGAGAGGTGGGTCGGTTGAGAGGAAGGGTTTCCAGTTTCGGGGTAGTAAAACTCGAAAGTGTCCCCAGTCATTCTGCACAGGAGAAAAGTTTACTTTATTTTTTTTAAAATAGACTTGCTCCATTCACCCTGCTTTTCGATCTGCCCTGACGCAAAGAAAATAATGAAGTCGCATTTTTTCGAGTCCCCACAGGCAAATAAGCAAATGAAAATGGTCAACCCAGGAAACCCTCCACTTAAGGGATATGGGTAAATCGGGAAGTTGTGTCAGTGTTTGTCTTCTCTGTCGCTCTGCCACTGGACCCGTCCAACGTCCTAGCGCAGCCGAGTGACGTTAGCATGTAGACAGCCAGGCCTGGCTCCCATGGCCCCTTCGCCAGTATCCTTCTCCGGCTTTCAGTGGGGATGAAGCGCAGGGGCGGGTCCCCGAGTAAGCATGCGCGGCGACGGCGCCGAACGGCGCGTTGGGCGCTCCAGCGCGATTGGACGGCTGAGACTTACGACCGCCAATCGGGGAGGAGCAGGTGGAAGAGGCCGCGGGCCGAGGACACGCTCGCTGAAAGGTTGCTCCGCCCTCTATGAGTTTCCACCTCTGTGACTACTGGAGGTAAAGAGGCTTCTGCGTGGTTCCAGCCCCAGCTGTCAGGTCACGGGGAGAAACCGAGAACTTTAAGCCCTATCACCGCGGCTGCCTCATATGAAACCATCATCACAAACACAGGCTTGGAGCAGAGACTGCGGAACTAGACAGAGAAGCTCCTGGGACTGGGGAGGAAATTGGCAGTTACAGAAGGAAGGAAATAATTGCCGTGGGCGGAGCTAAAACTTAACAATTTTTTCTCCTTTTAATTGGGATACTGTGGGCTTCCCAACTCATAGTTTTAAAATCGCGATGCCTTGCTTATTAACTCTAATGCTATTGAAATAGGTTTTCAAGCACATTGCTTAGAAACTAATTTTAATGAAACGTATTTCCAAGTATTAAGAATCAGAAATAATTTTATCCTATTCCCTGCAGTTTGCAGTAGCATACGGAGTTTAGGCCATACACTTGGCTACAAGTAAACTTCAATTTATTGGCCCCAGTAATCATATCCAGGAGTCAGGAAAAGATTTACCATTCTGAAGGTAAATAGATGATTCAAATTGCTAATATTTTTAATTGGTTGTTAAATAGAATGTACTCTTACAAATTATTTACATTTTGCAATTAGTTTAATTTGCTGATGTGAAAATGATACGCTGTCCTAGTATCAGAATTCCTCACTGGTTAAGTGTGAATCCTTTCACATTTGTTCTAATGGTATGGTGTAAAAATTTACAATTGCAAAGCACTTACAATAATTTTAATGATATGCTCTACGAAACCCCATATTCCCTTACTTTAAGACATATTTTAAAGAATGAGTTGAGGATAACCAATGGGAAAATTGGGGACAATATTAGCATCAAAAACAATGACAATTTATTGAATTAAAAAAATTTAGTAAAATGCATGCTTTCAGAGTGGCTCTAAAAATAGCAAACAGCACCTGCCTGGCTTGGCTTCATATGAATATTACAGCAACAGTCTACAAAGGTTTTGGGGGGGCAATTTCCATTTCTCTTTAAAAGCAGATCATCCTAGGGGTGCCTGGGTGGCACATTCGATTGTGTCTTGATTTTGACTCTGGTCATGATCAGAAGTTTAAACTTTGTAACAGGCTCTGCACTGATAGTGGGGAGCCTGCTTGGGATTCTCTCTCTCTCCTCTCTGCCCCTCACCGGTGCTCTCTCTCACACTTTATCTCTCTAAATAAATAAACGTTTTTTAAAAAGGGAGTGCCCGAGTGGCTCAGTTGGTTAAATGTCCCACTCTTGATTTCAGCGGGGGTCATGATCTCACCACTGGAGCTCAGAGTATGGCTCTGCGCTGGCAGTGGGGAGTCTGCTTGCGATTGTTTCTCTCCTTCTCTTTCTGCCTCTCCCCTGCTCTCTCTCTCTCTCTCTCTCTCAAAAATAAATTAAAACAAACAAAAAAGTGAGATACTTCACATCCACTAGAATAGCTATAGTTGAAAAGATGGACGATAACAAGTGTTGATGAGGATGTGGAGAAAATTGGAATCTTCACACATTGTTGGTAGGAATGTAAAATTGTGCAACCATTTTGGAAAACTGGCAGTTTTTCAAAAAGTTAAACATAGAGTTTCCATATGAGTCTGCAATTCTACTCCTAGATATATATATCCAAGAGAAATAAAAACTATGTCCACACAAAAACTTGTACTTGATGTTCATATTAGCATAATTCATTATAGCCAATGATATTTGGAAACAATCCAAAATGTCCATGGACTGATGAATAGACAAAAGGACTGGGGTTCCACAAACTAAAGACAAGGGAATTTGCTGTTAATCCATTAGTTATCATTCTAGAACATGCGATTTAGGAGATGAATTTTTAGGAGGAAGAGTAAAATAGCTAACCTCTAGAAATTAACTTCTAGAATTCTGTGATTCTAAATCATGCCAGATGAATCCCATTTTTTTAAGTTTCTTAACTAGTAAATACAAGCAATAGGGTGTGGCCATCAGGACAAATGAGGTCAACCACGAAATATTAGTGGCTTTTAATTAGAAGTGTTTATTTTTATAAAATAAAGAGAAATTTTTCTGTCCGAAGTGTGTGTTTGGAGGGTGGGGAGGAAGGCTTCTGATCATAATGGTCAACCACACTCCAGAATCCTTTTTAAAAAAATGTTTATTTTTAAGAGAGCATAACTGGGGGAGATAGCGAGGTAGGGGGTGGGGGAGGTGCGTGCAGAGGATCTGAAGCAGGCTCCATCCTGAGAGCAGAGAGCCCGATGCAGAGCTCAAACCCACAGAACCATGACATCATGACCTGAACTGAAGTCAGTACCTCAGCCGACTGAGCCACCCAGGTACCCCCTCACTCCAGAATCTTGACAGAGCATTAACCAGTAACATTGCTGATCGAAGCATTAGTGGGTAAAAGCGCTCTTGAGCATCTCACATTGGAAATTAATGCTCTGCCAGGACTGGACATATGACAACAGAAAGTCAATTACCAAGTACCAGAAGGTGAAGAGCCATAAATATTCAATGAGCATAGTTAATGGCTATGGTAGCCAATAAGGTACCAGTATTATTTGTAATAAATAAATAATAAATAAATATTTGTAATAAATAAAGGTAACTAAAATGTCCATCAATGAGGGAATATTTAAATGAGTTATAATGGGTACCATGTAGACATTACCAAAAAATGAAGTGGATCACAATGTACTAAGATATATTAATCAGATATGTACATAGAGTAAGAATATAAGCAAGTTTTAACGGTGAATTACTGCAAGTCATAAAGAAAAAGGTAAAAATAAAAAAGTAAAAAAAACAATTAAAAAAAGGCAAAATCTCATTAGAAAAATGGGCAAAGTATATGAATAGGCAATATGCAAAAATAAAATCTAAGTTATCGATAAATATGTGAAAAGTTTAACCATATCAATAACCACAAATATCTTTTTTATTTTATTGAAATGTATTTGACATACAATATTATATTAGTTTCAGGTATACAACATAGTGATTAAAGCAATGGGCTATCAATAAAATTCCACTTTCATCTGACCCAGTAGCAAAACTAGTAAAGCATATCAAATGTTGACAAAGATATAGGGAAATTGATTCTTTAATACACTCCTCATAAGAGTAATGTTTATACAACCACTTTGGAAAGTATATTGGCAATATCTAGCAAAACTGAAAAATGTGCATACCTGATGGTTGCACATTTTCACTTCTAGAGAAAAATATTTCACTTATTCCAGGGAAAGATCTTCGTTGACACATTGCTTTAAAATAGAAGAATGAAAACACCAATGTTCAATTGAGGATAAATGTTTTTTTTTAAAGTTATAGATTTATAAAATAAAATGCTCTATACCAGTTTAAAGAAATACCCTAGACCTCCATGTAAACTGGGTGGATGTCAACAACATAATCCCAGGTTAAAAAAAAAAAAAAAGCAGTTTAGCAGCTTTATAAACATAAAAAGAGTATTACATTATGTGAAATTTAAAAGCACATACTAAAATATATATACCAACAGAGGTCTCTGCAATGAAGGAAATGTTCTAGACCTCCACTGTCCAATATAGGAATAGGAACCATTCACCACATGTGGCTACTTGTGCACTTGGAATAAGGCTAGTATGGACGGGCAGCACCAGAGGCAGTAAAATGTCTGTTCCAGAATCTTACCAGGCAGCCCTCTGGGCCTTTCTCGGTGCCAGCCGGCAACGGTTACTTCCCTGTGCCTCCTGCACTGCTGTCAGGGCCAACCATGGGGCTGGTGAAGAGGCTGGATGGGAAGGGCATAAATTCTCCTACTACACCCAGCCACTGCCTGTCCCCAGTGCAACTGCTGTGCTGACTAAGTGTGGTAGCCGGGCTCCTTTTTCAACTGTCCAGTCCAGATGTGTTGTCCTTCCTGCAACAAAATGATTGGGACCCAGCTGTCCTATCATGCGAGCTTGACATCCTCACCTGGCTGTCTTGCAGGAGCCTGTGCCTCCTGGGGTGCATAGCTGGCTGCTGCTTCATCCCTTTATGTATGGACGCCCTTGCGGACCATGACTGTCCCAACTGCAAAGCTCTTCTAGGCACCTACTACAAGCATTTATGTAGGACTCGGCTGGACCTGGAGGGAGCCACATGCTGCAGGAAGTGGTCTCCAACTCTTACCAGTCCCACCCCAGGGGTGGGCGTTCCATCCTGGGGGCCTCATCTCTCCAGGGGCTTCACCTTTACGTTCTTCTTTTGAGGCAAAAATATCGCAAAAATAACACACCTCTAAAAACCCCAGAGACTGCTACTTGGAGTTGTGCCCAGGGCATGTAAAGACAGTCACCTTGAGTGTTGGTTCAAGGGTTTCCCACCTACCGTGACCCCAAGTCACCCCATATAACTGTGACCGTTGTCCCGTCTGAATATCTTCTGGTAATTTACCATTGGCTGGCTTCTTTCTTGCCTCTGTGGGCCTTTCTGGGGGCGATCTCAAACTGAGAAGCCACAGGTTGCCTTCTCTTTGAGACTGTTCCGGCCGAATCCGGCGGGCCCAACTTTTAGGGCCTGCCATCATGTTCATCTGTTCACACTTCTGTTGACAAAAATCTTACCTTATAAACTAAGGACTTGGCTGTCAGAGTCTGGAACTGCGTGCTTTTCATTAGCACACCAAGTCACTTTAATTTCTTCATTCCTTTTTAAGTACAGAGGAACTATTCATACCCACCAGACACACATGCATGAGGTCATAAATGCATGCTAAATGTAAGTGTAGGGCTGGATTTTATCATGGATCTGCCTTCTCTGAGCTCTTTTTACCAGATCCTCAGCCACTTTACATGAAGAGCTTTTTTTCTTATAGAGGAATTGTTTGTATTAACCGTTTTTATAATCTCCTTTTGGTCTTAAACACCTCTGAACATAATTCTGAAAGGAGACATTTATAGAACCGTTTTTCTTAACTGTCCTACTGCTATCATTTTCCCATTTGCCAGTGCACTCTCTTTTTGTTGTTGTTCTTAACAGAAAAAGTAATGGATAATCTTATCCACTGCCTCTATGTGGGTTTAGTGTGGTTCTTAAAAATCTCTATAATGGAACTCTTAAAGTGGGACCCCCTTTTGGGTTCCCAGTGGTATGTTTAGAAAGACAAAGGAAAGCACAGTTTGAGCACATCCTGGTACCATGGTGCTAGAAAGCTTGGGGACCTGACTGTTCCAAAGGAATCTAACTTCTGATTTTATTTTTCAAAAATACAATTTGTTGTAGAACATCAGAAGACATGATTTCTAGGACTCAATGAGCAAGCCAGAGTTCTCAGTTAGCTGCTATTTCATCTTCAAAATCAAGGTAAGCTGGATTTGACTTTCAAGAGTCCCCATTTGATACTAAATAGGCACAGGGAATGCACGTGAATAATATTATGAACAAAACCTTGAACAAAAATCAGTATATTGGCTGACAATTATAGTTGTGACTATTGATTTGGTTTATTCATTTGATGTTTTGAAAGTTCCACTAACTATTTTTGCAATGAATATGTATACTACATAGTACTTTGGTGTTATCTGCTTTTAAAAAATTAAGTCTTTTGGTTCACTTGGTGAACGATTTATCAAAAAAATATATATGGTTAGTGCAATGAAGGAACTGATTTTTTTACATTTTATTTTAATAAATTTAAATCAGTGGCTACATACTGGACAGCACAGATTTATTTATGTCTGGATGTGTAGATGCATTCACATGTATGTAGAAGAATGAAAATTGATTTGAGGGATGCAAAACAAACTCAGAATACTGGTGGGGTATGAGGGTAGTTGCCAAAAAGGATTTTTTTCCTTCATTGGTAAACTTTGTTTCTTTAAAACGAGAATAAGAGCAATTATGACAATCTATTAGTTACTATCACTTGAGTAGTAAAAATATGGATGGTTTTACATTGTTATTTATACTTTATGTTACATTTTAAATATCTCAAAAAAGCAAGTTGTAACACTTTTATTACATGATTCTTTATAATAATAATATTAATATACTTTCATTTTAGTATACTATTCTGTTATATCCTCAATATAATCAAAATATAAGAAGTATGAGAAAAAACAAGGAAGGCAAAAAAGGGAGAGGAGGGGAAAAAAAAAAAACAGCGACTGTAATAGTGACCTTCAGAAATTTGAAAGACACATGTACAAGAACATTTAGACTTGTTGTCAGTCTCAGAGGGTAGTTCTAAGGACTATAGAGAAGGTTTCATCTTAATATAATAAAAAAAAAAATCTTAATCTAGAAGCAGTCTAACAAGGAAACAGACAACCTCAGAACAGTGTGAGTTCCCCAGTGATGGAGGTACTTATGTCTCCATTAGGTGAATGTTACAAAAAGGAATCCAAGCGGTTAGACCATTTCAGTGGCTCCTCAAAGGGTTTTCTAAGGAGCCCTAGTGGCTCTCCATGGTGCCTCAAGAACTACAGTAGGGGACCAGGAGAAGGGTCAGGAAGCTGGAACCAAGGCCTCCAAGCCCACTCAAAGCTGAACAGCACTATTTAACTTGCTTTACACACTGCATTTTGATGACAGATTTAATTTGAATGAAGGATTCAACAAATGAAGTTTTGAGAACCATGAGGCTAGATGAATAAACCAGTTATTGATTCAACAGGGATGTATTAAACCCACACTAGGAGCCAATTGTTGCACCGGGCACTGCAGGTAACATTGGCAGTCATGAGCCCTGCCTTTGAAGTTTATAGTCTATCTGAGGATAAAAACATTAAATTATGTATACACAGTTAATTAGTTCCAATTGTAGTGAGTGCTTTGAAGATCCAATCAAACCTGCAATCTTACGTATAATACTATGAAATCTGTATTTTTATTATTAAAATGACTAATTATAAACTAAATTTGATTTTGTGCTATGTATACATGTGTCCTTGCATTAAACTATTTATTCAAATATTTTTTTTTTGTTTTTCTCAATGAGAATACATTCTTTAATAGGACTCGATTTGAATAAGAATTCCATACAAATAGAATATATACTTAACACAAGAAAGGAAGGATTTTACATTACACAAAACAGACATTCAGTTGGTTCAATCATGGTGAGCTACCCTTCCAACCGAATACTTATTTTTATATTTATTACAAATATTGCAGTCAGTTCAGTATATGCCAACAATCACAGAGTTTTAACATTTAGTAG
>CM053574.1:89692898-90008855 GCA_028646485.1 Cryptoprocta ferox | reverse complement strand
GAATTCCATACAAATAGAATATATACTTAACACAAGAAAGGAAGGATTTTACATTACACAAAACAGACATTCAGTTGGTTCAATCATGGTGAGCTACCCTTCCAACCGAATACTTATTTTTATATTTATTACAAATATTGCAGTCAGTTCAGTATATGCCAACAATCACAGAGTTTTAACATTTAGTAGCATGAAGCACCCTTAACTGTTTTCAAAGAGATATGTGATGTAGTCTTCATTTCAGAGGAACAGAAGTGACTGAATTACTGTCTGCTCTTTAATGTTTCAACTAACCATTCCATTGCCTCATCAAGGCCAGTGCCTTTGGTTGCTGAAGTTTTGAATATTTGCCATTTTTGGTCCTTCAACGCAGGTAACCCAAGTGAATTTGCCATCTCTGAGGGAGTCATGGCCTGTTCCATGTCCTGCTTATTTGCAAACACCACTAAAATGGCTTTTCTCAGCTCTTCTTCCTCCAACATAGCAACTAACTCTGATTTGGAAATGCAATTCAGTCTCGGTCACAACTGTCTACTACATAAATGACTGCATCTGTGTTTGAATAATAACATCTCCAGTATGGCCTGATACTTGTCTGTCCTCCCAAATCCCAGACTTGGAATTTAAGGTTTTTGTATGTTACTGTCTCAACATTAAATCCAATAGTAGGAATCGTAGTAACAACTTCTCCAACCTGTAATCTATATAAAATTGTAGTTTTTCCTGCTCCATCTAATCCCAAAATTAAAATTCTCATTTCCCGGGTTCCAATATTATTTTAACAAAATGTACTTACTTAGGGGCATGGCATGAGTAGGCAGCAGTAACACCAATGGGGTCCTTGTCCTCATAGAGATTTCATTCTAGCTAGTTAGGGAAGAAACCATGT
This sequence comes from Cryptoprocta ferox, assembly GCA_028646485.1. Classification (NCBI taxonomy): domain Eukaryota; kingdom Metazoa; phylum Chordata; class Mammalia; order Carnivora; family Eupleridae; genus Cryptoprocta; species Cryptoprocta ferox. Next base: position 90,007,966 of record CM053574.1, on the reverse strand, counting down.
ATTTTTATTTAATACATTAAATTTTAGAAATGATCACTGTGGGTTTCATCAATTACTATCAAATATAACAAAATATGAGCATAATTAAACATAAATACAGCAAGAAGAGTTACAAGTGAAGAAAAAGTTTGAGAGGGCATATATATAAATGTTACTAATGTAGATATCTGGGTGGTCATAGAAGAAGCATGGTTTTATGTCCTTTAAATGTATGTGTGTTTTCCAAAATTAGCATGTACTACTCTTATAAAAACATACAGGTCTGATGAGAAAATGGCAGACTGAATTATTGTGGCATCTTTTATTCTCTGAAGTCTTAGTGTTTCACATCTATGTGCAGTATGGTTGGTAGTTGTAACAATTTGAAGATTCTTTTACCCTTCTTAAGGATTTTATCTAATATACTGCAACATTTTTCATGATATGTACTTTAGGATTCTGTTTATATTATTTCTCTTTGTTATTTGTTTTAGATGACATGAATTATATTCATATATTTGAAATATTATTTCTTACTAATTTACTTGACCTAAGTATCCTACGTATCCTTTTCAACTAATCGTTTTTTATAAGTAACTGAGTACTTTAAATGTCTTTGAGATTTCACCTAAACATTTCCAAATCTACATTAAGTAGTTTTGACATTCCGCTGAAAGTATAGTAAATACAGGAGATGGCATTTCAGGCCTCTTCGATTTCAGGAACAGCTAACTTAAGTGAAAAAAATTTTTTTTCAAATAGAATGAATAAAGATATACAGGAGGTCCTATAGAACCCAGGAGCACAAAAGTGGTGGACCTTAGGAAGAATAGGAAGTAATAGCTGAAAGCCACCAGACTTCCAGGCAAAATTCCATCTCTACTCTTTTCTGCTCCCTACACATCTTCTTTCTTCTTTCTCTTTTCTTTCTAATTTGTATGACAGTGTATGTGTTTAGCTCCTGAGTTTACATATCATGGTTCCATCCCTCAGAGAGACCATCTCACACTCTTGCCCCCAAACGGAAATTTCAGGGAAGGCATCTGGCATGGCATGGCATAGGTAAGGAGCTCAGCGTGGGGTTCAATCAGTATGGACAGAGGATGGGATACACGTGCTGCTATGTGAGAAAAAGCTGGCAGTTGAGATACCTGAGCAGACACTCCAAAAGCTATCTAACATAGTTGTATTCCTCCTAAACGTTTGTAAAGTAAGATTCTAAGAACCTATAATTTAAAAGAATGCTAGTTGCACCCACTTATAAAATAAATCACCACAATTTATTGCATCTTTTGTATATATTCCAATTTTCCCATAATCATTTGCATTTACATAAAAATCATGGACAGCCACTTTCCAACAACTTACAACATAGACCATTTCATAAGTATGTACAAGAGGAATTCCTTTTGTTTTCTTCATGTCACAATGTTAGGCTGCATATATTTTAGTTATTTCATTCAATATACTGCAAGTACTACATTCTGTCATATTCCTTAAAGCCATTAAACTTACCTTTTATGCTGTTTTGGGCAGAGACCATATGTATTTGGTGTCCACACATGATCTAAAACAGTGCACAGGATGGTCTGGTTTTTTTTTTTTAATGTTTTTATTTATTTTTGAGAGAGAGAGAGACAGCGTGAGCAGGGGAGGGTCAGAGAGAGAAGGAGACACAGAATCCAAAAGACAGTCTCCAGGCTCTGAGCTAGCTGTCAGCACAGAGCCTGACCAGGACTCGAACCCACGAACCGTGAGATCATGACCTGAGCCGAAGTCGGACGCTTAACCGACTGAGCCACCCAGGTGCCCCAGGATGGTCTGTTTTTAAAGTTGCTTTTTGTTTTTATTTTCGTTTTGTTTTTTTGAGAGAAAGAGAGAGATAGAGAGAGCATGCACATGCATGTGGGAGAGAGGCAGGCAGAGAGGGAGAGAGAGAGAATCCCAAGCAGGCTCCATGCTGTCAGCACGGAGCTCAACTCAGGGCTCAATCCCAGGAACCATGAGATCATGACCTGAGCCAAAATCAAGAGTAGGTCACTTAACCGACTGAGGTACCCAGACACCCCAAGCATGATCTGTTTTTAAAGAGAAGTGGAAATTGCCCACAAAAGTCTAGACTTTTGTTGTAATAGTCATACTGAATGAAATTTGCTAAGATTCCTTCTCATATTTTCTCACCGTTCACAAAATTCATATAAATATTTAAAAATCATTTATTCTCTTCAAAGCTCGCCACTAACACTCGACCTAACATGCAGCTCTGTCTTCATATCCTCCCCAGAGTTCAATCATTGTCATTTGTCCCTGCTCTTTGGTACAATGCCACTTTTCAGCACAATGATAAGACTTATCTAAACTAATTTGAATTAATTTTAGAACTAACATTTCACAAGAAGACACATGAAAGAACACATGAATATGCTTTATTCCTCACCTTGTTTTCAACTGATGTTAACTCCTTGCTTTAGAGTTAGGTCAGTTAGGTAAGAAAATTCAGTGTAAAATGGTTGCTGGCTACATTTCTTTATGGGTATTTCTTCAACTATCCATTTTTTTTTAATTATTGGGAAGTTTTAACCAAAATATATACATATATATATCATATATATATATATACATATATATATCAAAAGAAAAAAGTATATATCCAAACATACATATGTATTTATTTAGTAAGTTCTTCCTGACAAGTAATTTTCAGTTAAATTTGTAAATGGAAGAGCTAAGATTCCAGAGTATTCTGACTCCACAACACACACACACTTAGCTCCAACACTCAGAATTAACTGGAAAATAGTGGGGTCCTTGATGAGGAGAAGAGGATGAAATGAATATGCCAATTTTGGGTGTGTTGAATCAGAAGTGACAAAATACGCCAAATAGCGAATCGAAATTTGGGATATAAACAGATGAAGGGCAGATTTGGAGGTGCTGATTTTTAGAGGCATCTTCTTACAAGAGATTGTAGAACTTATAAACAGGTTGTGAGGAGTAATGTAAACACTGAAGAGAGGCTCAATTAAGACTAAGGCACAACCATAGTAAACCGTAGGAGAAGGAAGGAGGAGCAAAGAAATACAGAAGCTGTAGTTAGGTTGCTAGAAGAACTGTTGGGGCTGAAGTGCAGATAACATGAATGGATTATTAAACCAAATAAACTGAATTCAGTTAAAATATATTTGCTTGACAAGCTGTAAGCTACCACCTTAATAAAACAACAGGGAACTATATATGGACCCCTTCCTTAGCTCATCCTGTACATTGATATTCACATATCTTCATCTTCATTATCATCACAACAAAATTTGTTGAATGTGCTAATTATTTTCTTAAAAGCAAATGAGGAAGCAGGATTATAGTGGTAAAATAACCTTTCCAAGATAGCGTGCCATTAAATGACAAATCTAGGATTTAAATCCATATCTATCCAACCCACCTTCTTACCCAATACACCATTCCCCAAATATGGGACAAGTAGAGAGAGAGAGAGATCATTTCTAGATTTCTATCATGAAATTTCTATTATTTCTATCATAAGCATTTCCATCCTGTTTTGTAGACATGATTTATTTTATTTTATTATTTTTTTAATGTTTATTTATTTCAGAGTGAGAGAGAGAGTGAGCAGGGGAGGGACAGAGAGAGAGACAGACAAGAGAGAGAGAATCCCAAGCAGGCTCTGTGTTGTCAGCACAGAGCCCAACGCTGGGCTTGATCTCATGACCAGGAGATTATGACCTGAGCTGAAATTAAGAGTTGGACACTTAACCAACTGAACCATCCAGGTGTCCTTGTGGACATTATTTAAATAACATCAACTAAATAAATATTTATTGAATCAAAAACATTGTGAGAAAGTTTCTCTCCTTTCCCAGTTCTCTTTCAGTTTGTCTAATGGCCTCAAAAAAGTGGTGTCCATTTGGAGCACATATTTCTAATATCCCTCTAGCATTTGCCAACCTCCATTTTTAACAAAAAAAAGATAGCAGGCCTGAAAGTCAGAATCTTCTGTAGACAACATCTAACCATGATTTAATAATGTTGCTTTGTTTTCATTGTAATTATTTTTTACAATTATTTTCTATCCATGGAAAATTATTCTGATTTTCCATTTACAGTGGTGAAAAAAGATTCTTGTCTGAATACACATAAAATTTTAGAAAGTGGCTCTAGTTTAGGAAGCACCTGGGTGGCTCAATCTGTTAAGCATCCAACTTCAGCTCACATCATGATCTCTCCGGGCTCTCTGCTCTCAGCACAGAAACCCCTTCAGATCCCATCTCCCTCTCTCTCTCTGCCCCTCCCCCATGCTCAAAAATAAATAAACGTTAAAAAGAGTCTTTAAAAACATATATTAAGCAAATAATAATACAGGAAGTATGTGGATATGACAAAATTGGGAGTGTAGCTTGTAGAAGGGCTAAAATTAGGAAAAACTGCATTATGTGAAAGATCTCTTCCCATTTTGTGAAATTCTTAAAACCTTGATGCCAGGGATCGCTTAGTTATTCCCCTCCCTCCATTCATTTCTGTCACTCTTCCTGCAGCACTGTTCCAAGCAGTGCTTTCCTTGGGATTGCCATTCTTATGGTAGATCTTGTCTTGTATTTTCCCTTTTCTTCCTTCCTTCCTTCCCTCCTTCCTTCCTTTCCTCTTTCTTTCTTTCTTTCTTTCTTTCTTTCTTTCTTTCTTTCTTTCTTTCTTTCTATTCCTGCTCACCAGCTGTAGGAGCACTAGCTGGCATTCTGCACTTGGATAGAATATTAGCAGGCCAGAAAGTTGAGCTGGGCTTTGAGACTGCTCTCGCAATCTAAATCCCTTCACTGACTTTCCAGGGATAAAAATAGTGAGAGCTCTAAATTACCAACCAGGAGTCATCTCTGATAATTTTTGCTGTAAAGGATTAGAAGGAGAATTTTCTAAATCCAGGGGGGAAAAAGTCAGTTCATGTTCACTTTTATGCCTAAAATGCCTCAGTAATAAATAAAAGGTTGTCTTGCCCCCTCGACTCACTCAAAATTATCCTATTATCTGTGTTCTACTTCTCAAGAAAGATCTTTAGGCACAGATCAGCTCTTGTAGAAGAGGATCATGTGAGTGGAGATTAAGGGAGTTGCTGGGCAGACTGGTTCTATCTAGTTAGTGCTTTAAAAAAACACTTGGGGCGCCTGGGTGGCTCAGTCAGTTAAGCGTCTGACTTCAGCTCAGGTCATGATCTCACAGTTCATGGGTTCGAGCCCCGCATCGGGCTCTGTGCTGACACCTCAGAGTCTGGAGCCTGCTTCGGATTCTTGGAGCCTGCTTCGGATTCTATGTCTCCCTCTCTCTCTGCTCCTACCCCACTTGTACTCTGTCTCTCTCTCTCTCAAAAATAAATAACCATTAAAATAAATAAATAAATAAATAAATAACTTGACTCATAACTCTCGTATGAGGTAGATAATGGGAGTTCTTACAATGTGCTATGTATCATTCTATGTATTAACTCACTTAATCTTAACAAAGCTATTAGAGATTGTGTGTGTGTGTGTGTGTGTGTGTGTGTGTGTGTGTGTAAAATCCCCATCTTGTAGGTGGCAAAACTGAGGCTCAAATTTGTAGTTAGTCAATGGCAGCACTGGCTTGAGCCTAAACTTCTGATAACAAGTTATCCATCGTCCACTGCCTACTCAGCCCCATTCCACTTACACAAGCATTTCAACTGCTTTTTTGTGATTTTTGTAAATTCTCAAAGCTACCCTGGATTTCAGATGGCAGAAGACTTAAAAGTGTGAAAAGAAAGGTTGGTTTTGGGAACAGCAAAGAATAAAACAATAAAGAGGACAGCCAGATAGAAGAGGCTGTGGATCTCTACATTTCAACAACAACAACAAAACTGTAATGATGTTTTCAAATAGTTAAATGTTTCAGTAAATGTTTTTGAAAAGGCTGATAAATGGAGTAATTGTATAATGCTTGACTCACAATGAAAGGAAGAGAAAGTAACAGTTCCATTTTTTTAGACATAAGTTATCCAAAATCATTCCTCCAGATACCCTTCAAAATTTTGAGAAGTCAAATAAAATCATTGCTAATTAAGTGTTAATTATAGATAGTTTATTAGTGCGATCCAAATTTTCACAGACCTGATCTGCTTGTGGGTTCAAGTGAGGCTGCATTACCATTTACACACTTGTTAAACCCCAGCTAGGAAACATCCTCCCCCAATATTAGTTTCAGTAATTCAGATTTCTCATATATAAGCATTGTATTTCTTTTACACAGATGGATAGTTTTAAATATATTAAGCTCTTTTTCTAATCAATGAACAAACCCAGACACATTTAATGGAACAGTTATACAATAAATTACTATAGAATTGAAATCTGGCAAACCTGGGCTCCACTATTGACACTAGAATAACCAGTTGAATGGCCTCACTCAGATCATTTACTTCTCAGGGACTCCAGGGAGTTTTTCCTCCAAAGCGTTGGATTCCTGAATAATTGAATTATGAAGTCCTTCAGACCCTCCACATTAGTATGGCTTCAAGTCTAATTTTATTATTTCAAATTATTGGTAGGTTGGTAAGTTTCAGAGATGGCTGCGCCACTGTGTATCCCGCCCCGTGTTCTCTCCTTACCATGTGACATTCACATGCCTCCACTGACAGGTGGAGTTGATCGTTTGTTCCTTTTAAGTCTCTACAACTTCCTTGACCATTTCAATATGGGTGAAGTAAGGCTTCTTTATTTCTGAGGCTAGATCAAAAAAGACAAAACAGCTTCAGTCTAGCCTCTCCCTTCTACTCCCTCCCCCTTACCCCATCCAGCTTATGCTGGCCCTTAGACTCCAACCACTGTATTGTGAGGAAGCTCAGGCCACACGGAGAGGCCATGCATGGAAGTTCCAGCCAACAGGCTTAGGCCCACAACAATACTCCGCAGCACTTGCCAGACGTGTGAGTAAACGAATCTTCAGAATGACTCAGACTTCAGCCCTTGGCTCTTCCCTCTGAAGCCTCAGACAGCGTGGGTCAGAGAAGAGTTGAACCTGCAGTGTCCCATCTGATTTCTAGTTCCTGACCCACAGGAACCATGAGAAAGAATATGTGGTTATTATTATTATTTTTAGACCATTAAATTTTGGGGTAATCTGTTAGGCAGCCACAGTAATCAGAACTTGGGATACGAGAAACTAACATGTAGGAATTGTGTGTTATGTTGCAGGCACTGTGCTAGGTGCCCGATTTGCATCATTTCCTTTAGTCTGCACTGTGATTCAATACTTGTTCTCGTGCTACATTATCAGACATATCTGTGATTTATTTTATGCCAGGTTATTGGTTAGTAATGCAACAACCAGATATAACGTTGCCCGTTGGGAAAAATAATTAATACTTTAAGATGTTCCATTTTCTAGCACTGTTCCAAGAAATACCCTGTGCTGCCTGATTTGTACCAAGCAAAAACTACCGTAAGGTATGAAAACCTATTCCAGGGTTGATGCCCAGAGAGAAATATTTTTATGTCGAGTTTTGAAAAGAAATATTTTTAAAATGATTAAAAGTGGACTCTAAAATGTCTCCCATCTCTTAGGTTTAATTCTGTAAGTGTATCAATATATTTATTTTTCAGATGTTTTTCAGAAAGAGGAATTTCTGTTATATATCTTCTGCCTCTTCTCTCATAATAATTAATATCCATTTTTCTTAAGCTTTACTGAAGGTAAGAAGTACAAGGAAAAAAGCGGTCAAATGAGATAGAGGTGTTTACTCTCATAATTAAAAAAAATACGTATTTTTTATGTCAGACCCTGATTGTTTACAGAAATGTAGCTGGGACTTACAGCTAGTGTTTCAGGAAGATACCTATTTCTCTCCAGTCTCTATTATGCAAAAATAAGAATAGAAATATAGTAATACAGTAAAATTATATGTATTCATAGATACTTATATATTAATTTTATGCATTCATTATGATTGGTGCTCTTTAGTATCAGACATAAATATTATTATTAATTCTAAATATTTTAAATATTTGTTACATTAATATTATTATTATTATTATTATTGATATACTTAGGGCATAAATTCAACCCATACTGAGTTCAAAGCAGCAATTCAAACTGCTTTGTTTTATCGGTCATCAACAAATGGAACAGATGCAGTTTTTTGTTGACAGATAATATTCAGTGGTATATTGGATCTTCAGCTAGAAACACTGGTGAATATTAAAGTCATAAATAATTCAATCCTTTGTAGCATCAGTGCATGACCTCAAAATAACCCTGTTCAATCTGAAGCCACTGGTAATGGCCCAAAGTTCGGCAAGGCCAAATCATACCCTGCCATATATAGTAACACGCTGTAATATAGAGTTTCAACAAAGAAAATACAGTTAGCATAATAATGAGGCATTAGCTGAAATGCACACGGAGTTGTTGACCTGAAACAAAAAATCTACAGAAAGGATGTGTTCTGAAGGATGCTGACAAAGTAATTAAAATAACTAGAAAAATAGACCTCGCTTAAAACTTAGCAAGTCATAAGTCCTGTCTTAGTCACTTAACCTCTAACTTCTGATCCCTGATCCCTACAGACTATTTTAATATTCAGTTATTCAATAGAGTAAATTCAGAGCATTGCTGTATTTAATTCTAACACTCCTATCACCAGCACCTCTACCAAACTACATGATTTCCATAATATGATAACGTCTTTTCCTCTTTGGTGGCTCTTTACTAACTGTGCTCTTAGACTTGAATACCCTTCTCTTCCTTTGTACCTCAGATTTCACTTCTGGGAACCCTCACCTGATTTACCCAGACACAGCTGCTGCTTCCTCTGCCTGTAGGCTCACATGTCATTTTGTATATCCATTTTCTCCAGTCCTCACTGCACCACATTCATATCAATGACATATTTATTCATCCATGTCCCCCTTTCCACTGTGAGGTGCTTAAAGGCAGGGACCATTACCTCACCCTTTTACTACCCAGCGTGGCTACAGAGCTTGGTGGTCAACGGTAGGGACTTGGTAGTTACACACCCAGGTTAGATCCCATGCTCCACCTTTTATTAGCAGTGTGATCCTGGGAGAATTTCTTAGCTTCTGACCTCATTATCTCTGAATGGACTGTCCTAACAAGATTGCTTGGAAGATTAAATGAGGTACAGTATACATCACAGAACCTGTAACACAGCAAATACTCAACAAAAGTTGGTCACCGAATATAATAAGTGTTTGCTGTCATCTGATTAACTTAAAATGTTCATTCTAGGTTAGATTAGACTAATAGGCTGAGATTAGTGTAGTGAGACCATTTGTCCTTTCTGGATTAAAAGAACTCCATGCACTTATGAATATTATTCAACAAATCTGCAATGCATCATGGGGATTACTATAAAAAGAATCCATGGAGATGTTATTTGACTCAATCCTGTCACCTGTTCCAGGACATCCTCAAAACCACAAAACAATCACCATTATCATAATAGTTATCAATTATACCAAATTCATTCCCCATAATCTTTCTCTACTAATATGGGAGTGGATTTACTTTGTTAAAATTAAATATGAAAATGAATTCACTACTACCACTATAGAAAATATTATTATTTTCAGAATATATAACTATTTAGTATCTTTAGAAATGGCGACTAATGGTAAAGAAAGTAAGAACAACAGAGGAATAGTTTTCTGTCGTGTTTTCTTACCTTATTAAATAATGTGGAAGTCAGTATCCCAAAATGGGCATCTACAGGCTCCCATGAAACATAATCACGCAGCAGACGCCACAATCAAGGATGCGACATGTTCAGTGTGCAGGAGGGCAAGTGAACTTGGTACAGAATCTGATCGTGCTTTTGCTATAGGGCCAGAAGGTTGAAACATTTGGCATTTTTCAGTATCACCCTCACTCTGAGGATGAATTTAATCTGGATAATTGCCTGGATATAAGTTAACCTTACTCATGGTCCTGTACAGTAATAATAATGAGCTGCCACCTGCTTGAAGCTACAGTCCTGGACACAGAGCAGTGGCTGAATAAAGCAGAAATGTCTGTGTAGAGCAGAGAAGTCCTTCTCAGGGGAACTAGAGAGGGTTTCCGAATAAAGAAAAAAAAATCAACCCTGTCTATCCCATCCATGTCCACCTCTTTGTCACATAAGGACTGAAGATAATTTCCTCCTCTCCACATGAAAATGCAAAATAACCCCAAGGACAGCTCCTACTACTTAAAAACTGCTTGCACAAGGTAGGAGGTAAGAATTGAGCTGAATAATAATACTGTTCAACATTTCCCTCCATTATCACTGCTCTTCATTTCTTCTTGTACTTAAGTTCTTTTCAGAAATGTCAAGCAAATGGCCAGTATGGTATTACCTCGAAATGCACACTGTATCTACAAATAGGGGGAGGTTTGATCCTCATTATATATAAACTGTAAGGCTTTTAAAATTCAAGCCTCTTAGAAAAGCCTAAGTAAATTCATTCATTCCCAAATTTAGACCTTCCAGCAGATGAGAGCTTAAAGATTGATTCTTCTGACTTTAGCAAAGTGAAATGAGATTTCCTGCTATTAATAAGTGAAATTAAATGCAATGGATAAAAATGTAAATATATTGGTAATGCTTTGAACTTATATAATTTTTTATTAAATCTGAAATTATTTATTAAGGATAGCTTTGTTCTTATTGCAGCATTGTATAGATATTCCTTTTATTTTTTTTGAAAGAGGGAGGAGAGGAGCAGAGGGAGAGAGGTGGAGATTCTCAAGAAGGTTCCATGCTGACACAGGGCTCAATCCTAAAACCGGGAGATCATGACCTGAGCTGAAATCAAGAGTCAGTCGCTTAACCAACTGAGCCAGCACCCTTGTATAGATATTCTTTTAATCTTCATGTTAGTAATGAAAAAACTTTATATGTACATATGCAAATTTATATGGGAAATTAGGTAACTGTCTCGGTAAATTTGGTAGTGAATGAGTTAAAAGGAGAACTCTGGAATCCTGAGCAATTCAAGTCAATAGATATACAAGCTATCACAATTCTCAACCAATAACCTGAGCTAATAACCTCATTATACTATTGACCAACTGAAAAAAAGTAGAAGGATTTTTTTTAACTCATTCTTGTAATATCTATGGGTGTCATCAGATGGTCATAAATTAGAGCCCACTAGTGTACTTACTAGAATGTGACAGATCCAGTAGAAAACACCTTTTTTGTTAAAGGAAATATATTCAGGGACATGCAATCAAAAACTTAACAGTGGTGGAAATAATTTTCAAAGCTCTTCTTGGCAGCAAAACCCCACCAAAGACTCATTTTCTCCAATTCCTCTCCTCCATTCTCACCTAAACCTACTCCATTTTGCCCCATTATGCCATCAAAACTGCTCTTGTCGAGATCATCACAGACCTCCACATTGTCAAATCCAATGCTCAGTCTTTCCTCCTCACTCTTTTTGGCCTATCCAGCATTGGCATTTAGTACATTAATCAGTCTTGACACTGAACACAATTGAGCACTTCTTTCTCCCTGATACACATTCTTTCATTTAGATTGCAGGATACTATCCTCTTGATTTTTCTCCCACAAGAAAGGCAAAAACTTCCTAGAAATTGGCCTATCTGGAAGATAGATAGATATAGATTAGATATAGATATAGATATAGATATATATATATATACTCAGGGAACCACTCTTTGCCAATGCCCTATAATCCAAGATGCCTGAGAGGTCAGTGATCTGAAGATTTACAATATTGGAAAAACAAAATTCTCTGCACTAAACCAGAGAAATGCAAACAAAGCAGGAGGTGAAAAGCCTAGCATGAGATGAGATTGGCACTTAAAAATATCTAATGCTCAGATTCCTACCTAGCATCTCTTGTTATGAATTCTCTTCTTGCAAAAGGGGATAATTATTCTAATTGCAAATATTCAGTGGGCTTGCAGCTCAGGGGCTAAAATCTGCTTAGTTGTTGCCTCTTCACTTGCAGACCATATGTTCACTGTGCTGTGAGACAAAGGCCAAGATAAAGGCCTTGACTCTGAGGTCTGGGCAAATGAAGAAACTGAAGGTGGTTGCTAAGACATACAAATTCCCTGCCCCGATTCTGAGTTGAAAGACTCTAATTTAACAGGATAAACAGATTTGGTGATTAACCCATGGAATTGCAAACTCAGAGCCAACTAAATACTTAAATTGTATTGCTAGAGAAATATCAGATTTAGTAAATAAAAGTTGGTGATTGCTCAACCCTTAAGTCCTAAGTAATCCTTGGACCTTCCCTTAGTGATGTTCTGATAAATGATAAAACTGGCTGGAGGGAAGGGGACAGTGATTTGTAGCATTTACTGATTTCTGTGGTATAAATACTCCCACCATGGCCATTTCAAGCTGTCAGTGTGTGCCACCGAATACACTATTGGCTCTTACTCCCCTGCCTTCTTTGCCCCAGTAAGAAGTGGATGTTAAAGACATATATTCACCAGAAGAGGACTCCTTACTAATTCTCATTATCTGAGGAGAATACTAGTCTAGGGAGATCCTTCCAGAGAAAGGACCAGAAGCAGCCAGACTGACCAAGAATTTTCCTTTACTTCCCAAGCAAAAAGTCCATATTGTTCCTTATCTGCAGGATATGGTAAGGAATCAGTGACCACTCTCAGTTGTTTCCCATTCTTTCCTCCCCTCTGTAAGAGTTCTAAATAGAAATTAGCCAATTTCAATCAGCAGTTACATTATGAGCACATTGAAAGTGATTACGTTTTGCATTTATCCATAGGTTCTCAGACCAGGAGTGTTATATCCAGACCTATTTGAAAACATGCATCATCCAATTATCTTAAATTTAGAGTAAGATGCAGTAACTGGACGAAATGCTGAGCTATCTCCCTTTGGGAAGGGGAGGAGTACACGTGGATGTGGATGTGATTATGTGTCAAGCTAGGGCATGTTTGGGAGTTTGTGTATGTGAAGAAAGATATGTATTGGCGTTGCATCACCAAAGGGTAGATTCCTCTTGATTTTCTCTAACAGTCATCATTCTCCCTCTTTTGCTAATAGTATTGTATTTGGATTGTTTTGGGGTCCCTGTTTCTCTCCCACTCTCATCCATATGCGTGGAGGTACAATTTGATCTTTCTTTCTGCAGAGAGCTGTGTGACTCAGGCCTGGCCAATCAGACCACTGATTTCTTCTAGAGAGTAATTTAATCAAGATGGACAGTAAGGTCCAGTAAGAACGAAATCTAGGATTTTTGCTGGAGTTATGAGCAAGAGATATTTTCTCCTTTCTTTTGCATTTGAATCTTGAAAGATACAAGATTAGAGATCCAGAAGCCACCATTCGGAGCCAAAAATTGATGCCCCTCAATGGACAGCATGGTTGAAAGAGGAAAACTGATTTTAATACCTGGATCAAGCCAAACATGAAGAAAGTAGATTGCATGAGACAATAGGTTTTTTCACCAGTTTAGATTAGATGTTTTACCTCTCAGAGTTATTCCAAGTGCTTCTCTTACTTTACTTAAAATTAAAGAGAAAAAATCTACACTAAGTTGATAGAAGTTTTACCTTTTAATACTTATGCTTCCTCAGATTTGCTTAGAATCCTTTAGCCACAATCTGCTTTTTTAATTAAATGACATACTACCATTTCCCCCCAAAATCAAATCACATTTAAGAAAGATAGAATTCTGATTACTTTATTCCGTTTGCTACCTTTTCACAAACTCCAGAAAATTAATGTATAAAACAAACATGTACGTATTTTATGTTTACTAAATTAAATTGAAAAATTGAGATTTCTGCCATAGCTGGTTTCTGTGACACTGCCCCAACCCTGTCATCTATGATCAAAAGTTCTGCTGCCATCAAGATCCTGTCTCCACTGTGTTTCATTCAATTTTATGGACCCTCGGACCTGTCTTTACAGAAATCAAGATGACAAAAAGCTCATATAATTAAATAATTTATTTTAACAAAATAGAATAAGGACACACTCCAGTAAAATATCCTTTTTGTCATCTTATATAGCAATATTTTGGAACAAGCCAACCTTTTGTTGTCCTTCAAATAAAAATTGTACTGGAAACTCCCACTTTGCCAAATTATTCCAACAATACCAGTGACTTCTTTTTAAGTCATAAGTTAAACAGCATAGGCTTTTGATTATGACAAAGCTTTATTTACATGAAACAATTAAGTATTGACTGACACCAGTAAATTGCAATCCAGACATAAATTAATATATCTGTTTATTACATTTAATGATTTATAACATAAAATAATATATTTGATCTTTCACTGGACAAAGATGTTACATTTTTTTTTCTCTTTTTTCAACAGCATGTCTCATCTTTCCATTCTCATATTCATAAAGAGTGCCTTGTCCCCCTACATGAGGGTCAGCTAAATTCCCTGGTTGTTTCCTGAACTATCAGAACTCAGTTAGTAGTCTCAGAAAGCCTATAGTTTGAAGAGAGAAAGGCAGAGAATTCGTGCAGGGTAAGAAGGACAGAAATTAGGCACCAAAAGTATATTTAAGAAAAAAAAAAAAAAAGCACTTAATGGGGTATAGAAATCCAGGGACGATTTGTTCTTAATCTGTGCTAGGGGTAGATCCATAGTCATGCAGGGATCAGAGGGTATTCTCAGGAAACAGAAAAATTAACTAAAATGCTCCATCTACTCCTCCGGATTTAAATTCCTTGTCCTTGAGATAGAAATGGATTTATTGTGCCTGTTTTGTACAATTTGTACAAAAAAGGGGGGTATTTTAATCACAATCAATTAAAACCACCATCTCTTTGTGCTCTGCAGGTATTTTAGGGATTTGGTTAATGGGAACTGAGTTGGGGGTACATTTAGCTTGGGTTTGGTGGCATATATTGATGTAGCTTGTAGGCACTTCCCTAGATAGTTGTTATTGCTAACTGTGCCAGAGCAGGAATGGCTTCCAGGAATCTTCCTACACCCCACTGTGCAGGCCCACCCAGCATGGTGACACAAGGACAGTAGTGATAAATTGGTTAATGAATACCATCAGACCAGTCACTGCCTACGAGATCTTGAAATGTCCTGAAATCCTATAACTAAAGTATGAAAGGAACTTTGAAAGAAGTTTCCCCAGATTTAGCAAGAATATTAAAATTGTACACGGGCTTCATCAGCAAAGTGTTGAGAAGCTGAGTATTTTCTAAATGTTCAATAAGAAAATAAGCAAGTATAAGTTAACTCTGCTAAAGAAAAGCCTGAATTATCTTTCTGTTTTCTGGATCAAAAATTATATTCTGAAATTATTGTCATAGAAAGAGGCAATGAGTATGCAGCTAAAAGGTATAGGGAAAAAAGTATTATAGCAATGTTTCGGGAAGTTCATCAATTACAAGAATTTTGTTAATTTTCTGCATTTTGTGATCTTAGCATTTCAAACTTTTGAGATTTGCAACTTGTTGTGATTAGTATCTTTCTAAATAAATACTTTCTTACCAGATTTTATATTTATAATATTTTTTTTTTCGTAAAGAAACCTCTCTCCCAAATTGTGTCAGCTTCAGGACACACAGAACTTGGATCCACACATACCTTCAAAATAAATATCAATAAAATTTTATCCATTTGAATGCAAAGTAAAAAATTCTTCTTATTATCCTGGATTTCCAAATATCTAGATGATTTGCTGAATATTTAAAAAATATCTCATCAAAAAAAAATATCTCATCAAAATGACTGCTTCACTAGAGAGCCATAATCAATGACTGACGTTATAGGAAAAAAACATATCAGATCTGATTTACAGCCTCTGCCAATTCCCCAGGCAATGAGACCTCATTTCTCTGAGGGTTGAATCCCACTGAAAATTAAAGAAAGTTTTAAATTACTTTGGTTATCATGGAAAATCATGTTCTGGCTCTTTGCCTCCTTATCATATGACTCTTCTCATCTAAACACAGCAAGTTCTTCCTTTACATTTTTATTCAATATCTTTTGGCTAAGCATAAAACAGTCACTATCACTTTCTCACCAGTTCCTGAACATTCCTAAATTGAAATTATTTTAGAGTAGTTATTCACGGGGCTTGCAAGTTGAAATGAAAAAGCAGTGAAAATCAATTTCATTATAAGCTTTGAAGTAAAGGGATGTTGCATCAAAAACTTGACTGGTTGGTAGGTGGTATTTGCTTATTTTATTCTGGAATGCTACAGCACAGCAGCTTTTAAACCACTGAAAAACCCAGCTGGTGATATTCTGAAATACATTCCCTGTACATAATCAGGGAAGTCTCAGCTTGACTGGGTGTTTTTGCACAGAATTCACTGAAAAGAATACATCTGTATTATTTCATGGCAGTGACTTCATTTATAACATTATGCACTTTCCTTCTCATAGTGGCTGCTTCGGTTAATGATCCTGTTCCAAAGCAGGTTGGATATTTTCTCTGGTGGGTATCAAAATAGTGAGACTAACAAATGGTTCTCAAAACCCTGAGGACAGTTCAAAATTCAAAGTTTGCAGTACTTAATGGGCCAAAAGCCTAAGGTTTTGAAACTATGCATACACAAGCAATGTGAAATGGAGAACACTTAAAAATTGACACTTAAAGATTTTAATAGTCCAGGGGCACCTGGGTGTCTCAGTTGGCTAAGGATCCGACTTCGACTCAGGTCATGACCTCGCAGTTCATGAGTTTGAGCCCCGCATGCTAACAGCATAAAGCCCGCGTCAGATCCTCTGTCTCCCTCTCTCTCTGCCCCCTGCCTCAAAAATGAATAAAGATTTTAAAAACATTTAATAGTCCAATGTGTTACTAACTTCTATGGGAAACCAGAGCTCTTCCCTAACCCCATTCACTCCAACTTGTGAAAAGAGTCAAGAACAAAATGGAGTCTCAAGTGTACAAGATTTAAGTCTTGATATCAATAGAGGACAGCTTAGTGGAAATTGCAAAGTCATCGTCAACAGAATTCAAATGAGACCGTCATCCTTCCTTCCTATGTCACTGGGCTGGCTTTCTCCACTCTCTTTCCCTCACTGTGACTAATGTGTCAAGGTAGAGCCTGAGGATATCTCCTGGGTGGGAACCTCACCCCACTCTGATTTAAACAGTGTAGTCCTTTGGAGTACTAGGGTATGTTATGTAATCTTGATGTCCCTGAGACTCTGTGGGGCAGTAAGTTGTTGTTTTATGGATCAACAGATTTGGGGTGCCTATCTCTTTCTATTAGATGGTGAAAATTACCTACTTAATAGATTCTAAAAACAAAATGGGGAGATTAGATTTCAAAGTAATGTAATTATTACATTTCATTGAAATGGAATTGAAGGTGATAATTTTGCTTTCATTTTCATCTTAAAAGCTTGGGTAGAAAGAGAAAAACCAACGAGATATAAGCCAAGCTTACAAACTACTGAGAACTCAGAAAGATTGGAGCGCTATAAAACACTTACACTGACACCACCTCATGTGAATGAGATTTTGAGGGTTAGTTTCTGTGAGGGATAAATTACTCAGTACTCAGATTTTTAGAACAGGTGATGTTAGTGCCCAGAAAAAATAAATTATATTATATTTGGAAGGAAGAATAGGAAGTTCTAGCTATATAAAATCTGAAAGTATACTGCTATTACATGAGCTATCACAATATGATTCAACTTAGGGGAAAACCCAAAAAACTATAGCACATTGACTTCATTTTACAAATGTAATAAAATAAATGCATTTATTAGGAAAAAATTCATGGATTAATTTAGAGGAAATAAGCCACAGGCTTTATGCAGATAATTTAAAAATAACTCACTGGAAGCTCAAGAAAATGTGTGGCATGAATTAAAAAGACCAGATTTCTGGAAGAAAAAAATTCTTCATGGTTGATTGCAATGTCTAAAATAATGTAATGTCAAAGATGCTATCACAGAAAGGGATAGAGCATTTCTTTTAAAACGTAAAGATTGCTCAAGGGGAAGATCAGGTAAAAATAAAATTATGTGAGGAAAAAAATATCCAGGGCTAACCTTGACTTAATATCTCAATGATGTATGGAAAGACACACACACACACACACACACACACACACAAGTACCAGTGAAACAGGAAATTTGTATAAGTCAATGGACTGGTCAATGTTAATATGTAAATATCCTTTTCATATTGTACTATTGTTTTGCAAGATGTTGCCATTGGAGAAACTGGGTAAAGGGTACATGGGATCTCTTATTTTCTACCACTGTATATAAATATACAACTATCTCAAAACGGAATTTTTAATTTTAAAACACTAATAAAAATGTAAAATATCAAGGATAAGTTTTTAAATATTGAAAAGTAGGATTCTTGCTAGATAGGAACTTAATAACCACCGTGTACAACATGTACAGAGGAGAGTAGAGGGAGAATAATGAGTTGTTTGCTTCAGTCAGAGAAAGACATTGAGGGAAGTTCTCATTTCCATATTGTCTTTTTATTTTTGAGTGAGAGAGTGTGTGTGCACATGCAAGAGAGGGAGGAGTAGAGGGAGAGAAAGAATCTTAAGCAGGCTCCACACCCAGTGCAGAGCCCCACATGGGGATCGACCTCACAACCCTGAGATCATGATCTGAGCTGAAATCAAGAATCAGATGCTTAACCGACTGAGGCATCCAGGTGCCCCTCCCTATTGACTTTTGAAAGAGACAGGTAGCTGGTAATATATCAAATTCTGGCAGCTACATGTACTAGCCTCAAGTTAGTAATAGTTAGAGAATGGTAGTTTAGAATCTGAGACTTGCTGCTGTTAGCTACTGTGAGACTGAGGGCAGTCACACTATGTCATTATCTTTGTACACCTATTGCCCATGAGAGTACCTGGCACATGATGGGCATTCAGTAAATGCTTATTCTTCTATAAAAAAGAAAGTAAATAAGAGGGAGTGAAGGTCTGAGGATTAGTGAAATGCCAGGGTAAACAATGTCGTCAGAAGATGTATAACTTAATAATTCGATGAATGGCCACAGGACTTTGACTGGGTTCAAATTCTGGCTCTGTCCCTAACTAGTTAGGGAAGTGATCCACACTTTCTAATCCTTAGAAAACCACCCTTGAAATGAGGATGCTGGCAAGAACACCAGTTACTAATGATCCTCAGTGAACATTAGTTGTTACTATCCGTAAGGAAGATCCAACTGCTAACTTCAAGAATGATAGGCCAGTCATCTTTCTTCCATATTGGGCAAATTAGTTAAAAGTAGAACTAGCAATTTAGACAAATAAAGCAAAAGCAAGAAGATAATCCTTGCACATTTACTGGAGTTCTTCATAAGTACAATTGTTTATTAAAAACTTAGTAAATGGCAGGTGCTTTGTGAAGTGTTTAACTTAACTTTAACAATAACCCCAAGAGGGGTGGCTGGGTTGTTCAGTTAAGCGTCTGACTTCAGCTCGGGTCATGATCTCATGGCTTGTAAGTTCGAGCCCCGCCTTAGGCTCTGTGCTGACAGCTCAGAGCCTGCTTTGGATTCTGTGTTTCCCTCTCTCGCTTCCCTTCCCTTGCTCGTGCTGTCTCTGTCTCTGTCTCTCTCTCTCAAAAATAAATAAACAGTAAAAAAGAATAACCCTAAGAAGTATGTACTGTTATTATACCCCATTCACACATGAGAAGAGCAAAACAAAAGAAGTTTACAATCATTCGACTAAGAAAATCAAACAACTTGAAATCCAGAAAGCCAAACTTTCTGCTGAGGGGCTGCCTTGAGAGCCCTTACTTTGATATCCGCATGACAGTTGCTCCTTTTGGGAAAGAACATTAAAGTGTGATCAAGGACCCAAATACCAAAGGATATACTGTAGATGATCAGACAGTACATACTTTATTAGATGGTAAGCACCAAAAATTGTGGAAAAGGGGAGTCTCAGGTATTAATAGAAATTACTTCTAATGACTATGTAACAGGTATAGAGATAGTTTTAGAAACAAGCAGTGTGCATGGTAACTTCCCAATGCCTCAGTGATTCAAGGAAGAAGCAATTAAAACGATCAAGTAATTCCTGGAAGAATAAACAGAAAACTAGTAAGTTGGTTACTTCTGAAAGAACTTGAGTGACAGAAGGAAAGATAAAGAGGAGACTTACTCTTCACTGTAGACCTTTTAGACTTTTCTGATTTTTTTTTTACCATGTATGTATTTTCAAAAAGAAGTGACTTAAAAAAATACAATGACTTGAAGAGGATGTTTGGATATCCAATTTGACACTATAGAAAGTTAAAGTATCAAACAAATTATCCCTTTGTAGTTAGTGGATTAGATAGAGCTTGTCTTCAGGCCAGTATGGCATTTATGGTTTTTCTTAAACCCGAGGTTTATTAATTATTAACTCTAGACTTCATGTAATCTCATTATTGAATAACTTAATAATTTTTATTTCTATGCAACTTCAGTCTTTTGGTATTAAAGTTTAATTAATGTTTTAGAATCTGGTCTCAATTTTATATGTTTCTTTGCTTGCCTACTATAACAGTAATGAATTTTGTGGTAGCCTGAATAAAGTCCTCCCCAAAGATGTCCATATCCTAATCCCTGGAATGTGTGAATATATGACCTTACAGAGCAAAAGGAGTTTTGCAGATTTGATTAAGCTAAGGAATTTGAAATGAAAGATTGTCCTGGATTATTTGAGTGGATTCAATGTCATTACAAGGGTCGTTGTATGAAGAAGCCAGGAGACAAAAGCAGAGGTAAGAGTGATGTAGCCATAAACCAATGAATCAAGGCAGTCTCTAGAAGCTGGAAATGGCAAAGAGTCAATTCTTTCCTGAAGCCTCCAAATGAATACAATCTGCTGACACATGGATGTTACCCCCATGAGACTCATTTCTGAGTTTTGACCAGCAGAACTGTAAGATATTAAATTTATGTTGTTTTAAGCCACTAAATTTGTGGTGACTTGTCACAGCAGAAATAGGAAACTAATGCAAATGCTGAGTATCCGGTTTCTTGAATATTGTAAATCAGAGAACAGATATAGATGATAGAAAAAGCTAAAGATAATACAACACAGGGGCTCCTGGGTGGCTCAGTCTGTTAAATGTCTGACTTCAGCTCAGGTCATGATCTCATGGTCCATGTGTTCAAACCCCACGTCGGGCTGGCACCTGCTTTGGATTCTGTGTCTTCCTCTCTCTGCAGCTCCCCTGTTCACACACTCTCTCTCTCTCAAAAATAAATAAACATTAAAAAAAAGATCGTTAACAAAAAGACAATACAACACAATAAATAAAGATTTACTCTAAGTAGGAGGTTTATACACAAAATTCAAGATCATTTTAACAGGAAGAAACAATCAACAAAATTAATTATATCAACAACAAATTTTTAAACACTAAATAATTATCTTAGAAATGAAAGCTCATTATTAAAACTACTTTTGACTGAGTAAATATTTACCGACCTAAGCTGGGTGTCTATCAAGGTCTGAGGCTCAGTTGAGTTGAACAGATAATATAGAACTGAGCAGAGAGCAAGTGAAGAAGGGAAATTAATGGGTCAGCCACAAGGCCATATGAAGGATGAAGGAGTGTTTGTGGAGGCAAAGCGTAGAGAGTGGCCATGATACAGTAGAGTGCATAGTGGAGGCAACCTGTGGGTAAGAAGGAAGCCTGCACCTGCACCTGTAGGTGAGGATGAAGTTGTTAGGATTTTCCCAAACAACTAGAATGGCCACAGTGATTTGCCCAATTCATGATTTCATCCTTTAGCTGCAACTCAATTATCTGTAGAAAGCCGGTAGACTTTTCCATTCAGACCTTCAGTATAAGAAAAGCCATATGTCAGTACAACAGTCAGTGCATGGGGAATCAGAAGTCTTGTTCCAACACATGGTTTTAGAAGAGAATAAAATAGGGGCACCTGGGTGACTCAGTAGGTGAGCATCTAACTTCGGCTCAGGTCATAACCTCCTGGATCGTGGGTTTGAGCCCTGCGTTGGGCTCTGTGCTGACAGCCCAGAGCCCAGAGCATGCTTCGGATTCTGTGTCTACCTCTATCTCTGCCCCTCCCCTACTCACGCTCTGTTCCTCTGTCTCTGTCTCTCTCAAAAATAAATAAACATTAAATAAAATAATAAAATAGTCTATTTCTATGGGACTTTTTAGTCCCTGTGTTCACTCCCTCCCCCACTGTCATTTGGTTTTTGAGCCCAATAGATGGATTGCAGAACATGTATAAGAACCTATTTTACACATCTTAGTTATAACTTTCTTTACCACGAGTATCTGTGAATATAAGGGACAAATTTTCCAATTTACTAGTTCAGAGCAATTTACTAGTAATTATTTAAATATATCTTCTTTTAGAAATTAAAAATGGAAAGGAGAGAGTATTGCTAAGTAGTATTATAATTCATTGGTTATAAACAGAATTAACCTTTGTAAGGTGCAGACATGGAGAGTTATATTTCATATAGACTGACTAATCATTTCTATTTTACTGTAGACTTCTCAAACAAATTTACCTAACTTGTGAAACAAAATTGAAAAAGTTGGTGGTCTTAAGTCATTTAAAAGCAGGTTAAATATGTTATGATTAAATGGGATAAGTGTAACTACTTTAAGAGATAATACACTCTAAAAAAAAAGAAATAATACACTCTTAGGACTGTTAAAACTTAACTTGTACTTATTGTGCTCAAATTAACTACCCTATTATCTTCATTTTACAATTCCCTACACTTAGTTAAACACGTGGTTCACAATATATTAAAGGATGGTACCCGAAAAGAAGAATTATATAAGCTTATGATATGATCAGTAAATCAAAATAAGTTGACTCTAGATTAAAGACAATGAGATAAAAAACTATTCTTCTATATTTTTTTGAAATTTGTTATTTATTTTTTGAGGGGGGAGTGGCAGAGGGAGAGAGAGAATTTTAAGCAGGCTTCATGCCCAGTGTGAAGCCTGACTCAGAGTTTAATCTCATAATCATGAGATCATGACCTGAGCTGAAATCAAGAGTCAGTCTTACCTAACCAACTGAGTTACCCAGGTGCCCCCCCTTTTTTATTATTGAGGTATAATTGATATATAGCATTATATAAGTTTCAAATGTACATTATAATTTGACATCTGTCTGCACTATAAGGTGATCTCCACTGTAAATCTAGTTATTATCCATCACCATACAGTTAACTCCCTTCATTCACTTTGATCATCTCTCATCCACCATCCCTTCTGGTAACTATGAATCTGTTCTCTGTGTCTGTGAATTTGTTTTTGTTTTATTTTGTATGTTCATTTGTTGTTGTTTGCATTCTACATATGAGTGAAATCATAACAGTATTTGTCTTTTCCCATCTTTCTTATTTCACTCAGCATACCTTCAAGGTCTAACCATGTTGTCCCAAATGGCAAGATTTCTTTCTTTAAAAAAAATTTTTTTTTTAATGTTTATTCATTTCTGAAAGTGGGGGGCAGAGAGAGAGACACACACACAGAATATGAAGCAGGCTCCAGGCTCTGAGCTGTCAGCACAGATCCCAAAGCAGGGTTCAAACCCACAAACTGTGAGATCATGACCTGAGCCAAAGTCAGACACTTAACTGACTGAGCCACTCAGGCACCCCAGATTTTCGTCTTTTTTTTTTAAGACTGAATCATATTACATTGTATGTACATTCACCGCATCTTTATCTATTCATCCATTGATGGACACTTAGGTTACTTCCAGTTCTTGGCTATGAGAAAACCTATTCTCAGAAAGAGATGATGAATCAAGAATGGTAAGGAATGTTATTGCTATTTTAATGGGTCTCTTCTCATTCTGTTGTCTAATTGATTAGTGCTTAGAATTCTATTATTATTTAAAGATTTTTCTCTGGACATATGCTCATATTTCTTTACCAATGATATATATTTCTCTTTTCTCTCCTTTTTCATTGGTCAGACTTGTATAATGTTTGCCTATCTCACCAGCCTTTTAAAGATTTTATCAATTCTATTTTTGTCTTATCTATTTTATTGGTCCCTCTTTTAATTGAATTTCTTTCTCATTGTAGATTCATTAATAAATTTTTCTTGCTTTCTTTTTGTTTATGTTTTTGGGTTTTCCCTCCTAATATTTTAGTTGTGTACATTATTTATTTAAAATATAGCTTTGGTTATAACCCACAGTTTTGTTTTTTTTTCCCCCTTAGGATGTTCTTATTGTTAATTTCTAAATTGTCAGGGATTTTCACTTCTGGTAACTCTAGGCTAGAAAATACAGCATTCCCTTAGAAAACAGTAACAACAATCTCTTTAAAATGCTAAAAAAATGTTACTGATTAAATTATTGGCATTTGTATATATTTATGTCTTCTACTTAATAGTTTCAGTTTTTACATTTAATTATGTTATCTTCCGGAACTTAGGTTTTTAGGTGTATATTTCTTATTTCTTTCTGTGTAACAAACTACTACAACTCAGTGACTATATACGACATATATTTATTATCTCACAGTTTCTATGGGTCAGGAGGCCAAGCACAACTTAACTGGATCCTCTCACAAGGCTGAAATTATGCAGAACCAGGCTATGATCCCCTTTCAGAGTTTGGGGTTCTCTTCCAAATTTACCTGGTTGTTGATAGAATTCACTTCTTTGTAATTGTAGGAGTGAGGACCCTCTTTCTTACTATGCTATGGGTCATTCTCAACTCTGAAAGATTACTGCAATTCCTTGCTAATTGGCCTCCCTAGAACACCGCTCACAACAGGGACATTTGCTTCTCAAGGCCAGCAGAAGATTCTCTGACATCTAAACCTTCTATTAAAGGACTCACCTGATTGGGTCAGGCCCACCCAGGACAATCTCCATTTTAATTAATTTAAAGCCAATGATTAGACACCTTAATCATATCTCCCAAATCTACTCATTTTTCCTCTCTAATCTAATTTAACCACAGCAATGATATCCATCATATTTGCAGGTTCTGTCCATAGTCAAATGGAGAGGATTTATACAGGAAGTGTACACTAAGGGGCAGGAATTTTTAATATCTGGTAGGACTAGTTCTGCTTCACTATAGCTTTTTAAAGAATTTTTATATTTTATTTTTGCTTTTAAATTTTTCTATGTGAAATTTAGTAATGATTTGTCTAGGTAAAAATAAATCTGTTGTATTTTTAGTGAAATAATATTAAATTAGCTAATTAACTTAGAGGAAACTGATTTTAATCCTAACCAAGCATATAATATGCATTTCTCTAAATCAGGTGTTCTATACATGGCCTTCCTTTGGTTTTAAATGCTTTTTCCATATAGGCATTGCAAACTGATGAAAAAAATAGACTTGGAATTTTAATTTTCTTAAAACAGTTCCAATAACATTGGGATTCTTTTTTTTAAATAATGTTTTACAAAATTCCTGTAAAATCACCTGGACCTGGTAATGTTTTTAGAATATCACACTTTGACAATTGCTTTTTTTTTTCTTGGAAATTGGTCTGTTTACATATTCTTTTTATGGTAATTTATTCATTTCATTTAGGTTTTTCAATTTATTTATATAGAGTTGAGCAGAGTAATCTCAGAATTCTATGTCCTCCTTTCTAGGGTTACTTTCCTACTGTCATTTCTTAATCTATGTAGTTATACTTTTCCTATTTTTCCTTGATTAAGTTAACTCATTTATATATTCTATTTTTTTCCTTACTCATGTTTTGGACTTATTGATCAGTTTAATTTTTCTATTTTTTTAAAATCATTGACACTACCTTCATATTTATTAATACTTCCTTCTATTTCCTTCAGTTTATTTTATTTTTTTTTGATAAAATAAGTTTAATTAATTTATTTTTATATCCTTTTTTAAAAGTAATATAAATATTTAGGGCTAGGACTTTATTTTACACTGTGATATAGCATTTCCATTGTAAATGCCATTATATATTTTTAAATTCTACAATTTCAGTTTATAGCTCTTCTTTGACCCATGACCGAAGTTGTTTACAATTTTTTAAATTATCAGATGAAAAAAGACTTATTATCTGATTTTTTTAAGTTTTATTTTCTTGTAATAGAATTTATTGATTAAAGGTTACTCTGTGTTCTAATTATAATCAATTTCATGACTGCTTCTTAGGCATTTGAAAACAAGGTGTATTTTATATTTTCAGGAACAGAGTTCAACATGCATGAAATAGATTTATTTTAATAATGTTGTGTCAGTCTTTTAGACCTTACTGTCCTCCATTCATGTTCTTTTGTCTATTCCTTCTTGTAGTTTCTATCATTTGTGCTTTTTTATAAATGTCATTGCTATTTTGAGTAGTGCATAGATTTTTATAACTTTTATATTTTCACTCTCAACTGTCCCTTTTGGTATTATAAAGGACATGTATTATATAATTCCTTTTATCCCAAATTCCACTTTATCTGATATTGACTTGTCAAAACTTACTTCAACGCTTCTGAAAGTTTTAGACGTGTCTTCTGCATACAGAAGAAAGTTATGCTTTGATCTCTAACCTGAAAATACATTTTCCTTTAATAGGTGAGTTAAGCACATTCACATTTATCAATATAATAGATATATTTGGCCTTATTTCTGTCATATTGTCTGATCACAGTTTTGTTTTGTTTTGCTTTGTTTTGTTTTATCACTTGTTTTTAAAAGCCTTTCCAGGGGCGCTTGGGTGGCTTAGTCAGTTGAGCGTCCAACTCGTGATTTCAACTCAGGTCATGGTGTCACACTTTGTGGGATAGAGTTCCATATCAGGCTCTGAGATGACAGCACGGAGCCTGCTTGGGATTGGGGTTCTCTCTCTCTTCCTCTCTCTCTGCTACTCCCCTGCTGGTGCATGTGCTCTCGCTCTCTCTCTCTCTCAAAATGAATAAATAGACTTAAAAAAAGTCTTTCCAATGTGATTTGTTTATTTTTGTGTGTATGTACTTTTTTTGATGTTTAAACAGGTCTAAATTTTTATTTCTCTATTTACCTTTATTTCTTTAAACACAGTTTTCTATGAGGTTCAATGATAATAAAATAATTTCTCCTTTTTCTTTTCGTCCCTTTGTGTTCCACTATGAGTCAATAAAATTATATTTCTTGGGGGGGTGTGGGTGGCTCAGTCCTTTAAGTGTCTGACTCTTGATTTTGGCTCAGATCACGATCACATGGTGGTCACAAGATAAGTCCTGTGTGGGGCTCCACACTGGGTCTGCTTAGGATTCTCTCTCCCCCTCCCTCTGTCCCTCCCCTACTCATGCTCTCTCTTGCTCTCTCCCTCTCAAAAAAATTGTATTTCTTCATGTTTGTTAAATTTTCTTTTACTTCTGGTGTTTGACTGTCAACTTGAAGTAACAATCTTTGACTTCCAGATACTATTGATGGGACAATCTCCTTTCTTGCCTGACTCTCCTAATTTGCTTAGCTACTTACTTTCTAAATTGTAAGGACATATGTGGCTTATTTCTGTAATTCTATGCTCATTTGTTTCAGTCTAGTTCTACAGTTAAATATATTTAATTCTCAGTAAAAAGTTCTTTTACTTTTGTTTGCCTAGTCTTTCTTGGTTGATGAAAGTTTATCCTCCATTAATTTCCTCAATAGGGGCTCACAGGCCTTCTTAGTTTTTGAGTTCTTATGTGCTTACAATGTTCCCAAGGCCTTGAAGAACAATCTGGGTGGTTATAAAATTGTTAGCCTAGTAAATTTACTAAAATATGCCTTGGTATTGACCATTTTAGGTCACTTTTCCATTAACCAGTGCACACCCTATCAATAGACTGATTCAAAATTTTTATAACCTTAAGAATTTCTTGCAGTATTTGCCATTGATCTGGTCACCTTTGTGCAGTCCAATAATGCATACTTTGGCTCTTCTTTGCCGGATTCCTCTATTGTGTTTTTTCTAGTTCTTTTAAACTCTTTAAATTTTTAAGAAATTTTCTCATTTCTATTTCATCTGTCCTTTATATTACCATGAATTTTCTACCGTGTGTATTATCCTTTCTTTTACAGTTCATCTTTATTTCTGTAATGGTTTTACCTTTTTTCAACTACTTTTTTTGAGATCTGCCATGTTATTTTATGTTTTATTTCTTTTGGTTATTTCACAAGACTTATATCTAGTGCTTGTGTGTGTGTGTGTGTGCGTGTGTGTGTGTTTACATAAGTAATTGTTTCTTTTACCATTAAAATATTCATTTTGAAGTGCTTAATACCAAACACCTCTTTTCCATGGCATTATTTTTTGGAGAGTGTTCAGTTCTTAACTGATATTGCTACTCATTTTAATCTTTTTTTTATATATGTTTTTATCAATGCTGTGCTAGTTTCTTTTCCTGAGCAGTGTTTTTTAATGAGTGATAGCTTCCTGTACTGGCTATTTGCAATTGTTTCCTATGGAAGGGTTCAGAGCATTACTATTAAAACCAGTGCAACTGCACTGTCAAGGATACCTTACTTTTATTTAACACCATGCAATTAACAAAGCATTTTGGACAATTGCTTTTATTTTTACTTTCATCCCATCAGTACCCTGTGAACTAGATAGGGTAATTATTATACCCATTTTTCAGATGAGATTTAGAATCAAACAGATTATAAAACTTTTCTGAGTAAGTGATTAAAACATGATATCCAAGTTGAGGCTCCACCACTAAATATATTGAAACTAATACTTCTCTTTGCATAGATATCTTTCCTTTAGGTGCTTCTAGCTTATCTTAAAATTGTCAATGACACGTAATTACGTTTTGTTTTTGTTATGAAAAGAATAAATTTATTTATTGTTCATTTTCTTCTTATTTGAATTTTAACTTATATAGAATTCAGGATGATCTTAAGGAACTATGGTATTGGGGCTCCTGGGTGGCTCAGTCGGTTAAGCGTCTGACATCGGCCCAGGTCATGATCTCACAGCTCCTGGGTTTGAGCCCTGTGTTGGTCTCTGGGCTGACAGCTCAGAGTCTGGAGCCTGCTTCAGATTCTGTGTCTCCCCCTCTCTCTGCCCCTCCCTAGCTTGCAGTCTGTCTTTCTCTTTCTTAAAAATAAATAAACATTAAAAAGAATTTTTTTAAAAAAAGGAACTACGGTATCTATTTCCTTCTCAATGGGTAATTAGATGGTTACTTAATTTCATGGGTCTCGGTTTCTTTACCTTAAAGTGCCTTGGCTAAAACTCAAATACCTAAAACTAATATTCAAAGAGTCTACCTCTTAATGCCTTTTGAACTGAGACAACACCATGACATCTTGAATCAAACATAAGATTGAATCACAAGATGAGATTCCTATAGCCCTTCTTGTCTTCAGGATATGTAAGCACAGAGATTCTTTATGGGAGGAGACGCCATGGGAAAGACAACAAAACATTCTACAGACTCCTAATGTGTTATCGTCAACCTTACTTCTCCTCCCTGCAAACAGTTCAATTTTACCCAGCGTCTCAATCTTAGACAAACTGAAACTAATGTCCTAGGTAATTCCATGGGACAGAGTTTTTCCTCTCTGTTTTCTAGTTTGTTCTCATCTCTGTCTCTCCCCTCTCTGCCTTTCTGCCTCTCTCTGATGTAATGTTGACTGATGTTGTACCTCTTTGACTCAACAAACACATAGTTTGTGCTTAACACATGCCAACACAGTGTTAAGTAGTGGGGTTAGTGCTTGAGAAATAACTCTTATTGAAAGTTACAAAATTTTGATCAATTCTGAGGAAAAAAGCAATGGAAATTCAATCAATAAAGTAGAGAGGCTGTCATACTATAGCTTATTGTTATCTCCAATCTGGAAATGTAACAACAAACATACTCTGTGGTTTGCACAGTTTGTATTTATTACATATCATTTTCTCCGTCAGCCAGATTTGTGGCTTATAAAAATAACCAAATATTTGCTTACAAATTGTTATAATGAAAATCTGTAGCCTGCTGCAGTAAGATTCATGGTCATGGTAACTTTGAATGCATTTGTTTGCATTTGGAGTGTGGGGAATAATTTAAATTTTAAATTTTTGCATAAATTATTTATATGTTGAGTCCACGATGCAGTGCAATTACAACAACATTTTTTAGGAGTGAGGCAGAAGTTTAAAATTTATAAATACCTCTTTACATGTTGGCGGCACTAGATATAGTTTTCTAGAAAGCTGTATTTTTTTGTTGTTTGAATAGCAGTTAGTTGTTTTCACTTCTCTAACAGATGGAACCAAAGCATTGTGAACATTTTTATTAAAACAGCAAATGAAGCTATGAAAGAAGTGTCACATTGCCAAGTATTCATCTTGCAAATTAAATTCTACAACTTAGCAGGTGGTTTAAGTTCCCTTTAGAAATTTAAAATCAGCTTATTTCATTTCTCTGTGATTTAACAGAGACACAGGTTCACTGCTGCATTCACTTACACAGAATCTGTTTGCATGTTTCTTAGAATTGACAGTTGGGAAAATATTGCCAACTCTCACTCAAAACGGCTCATGATTGCCACATTCAGATGGTGGAGTCTTCAATTTCCTTCACTGTTAAAGTCTACTATTTGTCTCTGGAATCTGTTTGCAAGGCCCTGATAGATCCAAAACTTTAAACCCCAAATTCAGTACGTTTTTTGACTATTATAACATATATTATCATTCAGCGTGCTGGCATCATACTACCCAAAATAGAAAATTCTCAATATTGGATGGTAATGGCTATGGATGAAGTTTGTGTTCCCTCAAAATTTATATGTTTAATCTTAATCTCCAATGTGACGGCAGGAGGTGGGGCATTTGGGTGGTGATTAGATCATGACAATGGAGCCCTCGTGAATCAGATTAGTACCTTATAAAAGACACTCCAGAGAGCAGTTTGTCCTCTTCCACAATGTGAAGACACATTAAGAAATTGTCTGTGAACCAAGAAGCAGGTCCTCACCAGACACTGAATCTTCCAACACCTTGATCTTGGACTTCCCAGCCTCTAGAATTGTGAGAAATAAATTTCTCTTGTTTGTAAGCTATCCAGCCTATTATATTCTGTGTTAGTAGCCTAGATTGCTTCTAGTTTAGAGAATGACAGTGAATTGGCATTTGCAAGTTTCTGCAGGACTGTACTAATTAGCTATAGGAAATCAGATACATTAAAAAAAAAAAAAGGAAATCAGACACATTAAAGAGCTAGCTTTAGAGGGCATTTCAGAGGTGATGAAGTAGAAGCAATTTTACTGCTAATGTCACTGCCATAAGATTAATTTCACAAAAGCATCAGTTTTCCCCTCAAAAAAATTTTCAATGTTTTTCCACTACCAACAAAATAAGACTTAAGACTCATCATTCATATGCTTCTGTTTCATCTGCAAACCATTTTTATGACTACTTCTCAATGATCTTCTTGTTCCCAGTAAACTATTTATTTACTATTTCCCAAGCAAGTTGGTACTGCTTTACCCATCCCTTTGTTCACCTTCATCCTGTACTTTCCTTCTCCTTTTAAAAAAATGTTTTATCTATTTATTTTTGAGAGAGAGAAGGAGACAGAGAATCTGAAACAGGCCCCATGCTGTCAGCACAGAGCCTGATGCAGGACTCGAACTCACGAACTGTGAGATCATGATCTAAACTGAAAGCATCAGATGAGTCAGATGCTTAACTGACTGAGCCACCCAGGCATTCCCCTTCTCTGTTTAATTGCCTAAATCCTTTTCCCTGCAGACATAACTTAAATTTTAATATGGTGAAATCCTTTAATATGGTGAAATCCTCCTTAACCATTCTAGATTGCCCTTATTCTTCTTTAAGCCTCTCTAGCACTACTTATTGCATGGTAGCTTGTATTGTTCTTTATTTTTTATGTGTGCATTCTACCTCCCCAAGTAGAATGTAAGATCCTGACAGTAGAGATGACATTTTTTTTACACACTGAATTTCTAGCACCCAGCACCCAGGATGTAGTAAGCAGCAATTTGTGTTGATATTGGTAAGGTAATCAAGATTTCTCCAGGCTACATCAAGAAATATACAACACAATTAGGGCTAGCTCATGGTCCTTGGGGTTTACAATTATGGCTAAAGTTTTGCTTGCCCATCATGTTTTCTCATTTTCCTTCTGTCTTTTCTGAAGACCCCACCCTTATTCTATGTAAAGTTGTCAATTTTAGTGATGAATTTGTCAGAACAGGCTAGTGAACAACCTCGGGTCATTGATAAGTTTAAACAGAGTTTGAATTCTCACACTATGTCTGGTGTCCTTCAGATCTGAGCTCTTCTCCATATTATCCTTACTCTGGAACCCAGGCTAAGATCCAAACTCATATCTGGAATAGTACCAATGAAAAAATAGTGGAATAAAGTATGGCCACTTGTGCACTGGCTCTTAAAACTTTCTCATAGAAGTAACACATATATATTGGCAGAAAGCTACATATATAGACCAGTGAAATAGAATTGAGGGTCCAAGATTAAATCTTTACGTTCATGATCAATTGATTTTTGACAGGGATGCTGAGAAAATTCAATAGTGAAAAAATAGTCTTTGCAACAAATGGTGTTGGGACAGTTAGATGTCTACATACAAGAGAATACCTACACCATATAGAAAAATTAATTGAAATCAATAATAGACCTAAAGGTGAAATCTAAGTATAAAATGTAAAGTTAAATGTAAAAGTTAAAATTATAAAAACCCCTGACATAGGACTAAATCTCAGGTTTCTTATATATGGCACAAACAACAGAAAAAAAGAGATAGATAAATTGGACTTCATTAAAATGAGAATCTTGAGTTTCAAAGGATACTATCAAGAAAATGAAAAGACAACCCAAGGATTGGTAAAATATATTTGAGAATCATATCTGACAAGGGATTTGTATCCAGAATATATAAAAAAACCTCTTACAACTCAACAGTAAAAACACAGCCCAATAAAAAATGGGCAAAGGATTTGAATAGACATTTCTCCAGAGAAGAAAGCACATGAAAAGATGTTCAACATCTTTAGTCATTAGGGAAAGGCAAACCAAAATCATAATTAGGCACTCACAAAGATAGTTAAATTCAAGACAGAAAATAAGAAGTGTTGGTGGAGAAATTGAAACCATTATACGTTGTGGGTGGGAATGTAAAATGATGCAGCTGCTTTGGAAAACAGTTTAACAGTTCTTCAAAAAGATAATCATAGAGTTACCACATGATTTAACCATCCCACTCCTGGATATATAATCAAAAGAAATGAAAACATATGACCACAAAAAAACCTGTCAAAAATGTTCTTAGGAACATTATTCATAATAGCCAAAAAGTAGAGACAACGAAAATGTCTGTCAGTGGATGAATGGATAAACAAAACATGGTAGATCTATATACAATGAAATATTATCCATAAAAAAGAATGAAGTACTGATTCATACTACAACTTGGATAAGCCTTGATAACATTATGCTAAGTGAAAGAGGCCAATCATGAAAGGCCATGTATTATAGCAAACATCCAGAATAGGCAAATCCATAGAGACAGAAAATAGACTAGCAATGGGCAAGAGATGGAGGAAAAGGACATGGGGAGTGACTGCTAATGGATATGGGGTTTCTTTGTGGAGTGATAAAAATGTTTTGGAATTAGATAATAGTGATAGTTATACAACTTGTGAATACACTAAAAACCACTGAATTGAACAACTGAAGAGGATGGATTTTATGGTATGCAAATTCTATCTCAATGAATTTTTTTTTAAGTCAGATCAATAACTTTGCTCACTTTCATTGGTCAAAGAAAGTCATATGTCCGTAAGTTACTCCAATAGGACAGGGAAGTCCAATCCTACCATGTGCCTGGAAGGAAAGTGGCAATATTTGGTGAACAGTATCAATGACTAAAAAAGGCACCTTCAGTCTTTAAGTATACAGGTAGGCATGAACCTCAGGGTAGGCCAATTGTGATGTTACACCCTCCTGGATACTATGATTGGTCCAGTAGTTGTCATGTAACATAAGCAGGGCTGACCAGTCCTTTTATGGAATGAAGGAACGTTACAGACAGAGGAAGCTTAGGGCTATGAAGTAGGAGAGAGGTCTGGGACTATCAGAGCTGTACTATAAGAACTCAGCCTTGTGGAAAGAGGCTGCGTCCAGCTGTGACTTTTCAACTCCTAGATGTCCAAGATGCAGAAGAATTCTGACTAATGAGTCATTAACAGCAAAGTGGAATCTAATCTTATAAGTCTTTGCCCAGCAGAAGTCTCACATACTTCTTGAGAAATCTTCAGAGTATTTCTTTTCTACCATTTTCTAGAATCTGCTCTCTTCCCCCCACCATTTCCAAAGCCTAAAAGGAACCATTGTCCTCCAACCCAGTTTCTCATGCTCCCCCCTTACTTACAACCTCAGGCTGCATCTTTGATGTGCTCTAGAGTGAAATATTTTTAATGGGGCTTATTATTTCTGTGTTTTGCTGCCTGTGTTAAACAGATTCTCCAGTGGCTTCCAATGATCCCCAACTATTTACACATATGTGTAATCCTGTTTTCTCCAGAGTGGGCTGGACATCATGACTTACTTTTAGCAAATAGAATAAAGTGAAGTGATGGAACATTACCTCCAAAATTAGGTTACAGAATGACTCTGATTTCTGATTTGCTTGCCCTCTCTCACTTTCTCACTTGCTCACTCTGATAGAGGCTAGATACCATACTTCAGGCTGCCCTATGGAGAGGCCCACATTGCAAGGAACTGAGGGTGGCCTCCAGTTTCTTAGTTTCCCCAAGAAACTAAGTCCTGTCAATATCACTTGAGTGAACGTGGAGATGGATTGAACTTGAGTTTTCTGCAGCCCAGTTGATACCTCGATTGCAGCCTGTGAGAGACCTTGAAACAGAGGACCCAACTAAGCCATGCCCACATTTCTGACAAACACAAACTTTGATATAATAAATATTGTTTAATTCACTAAATTTGGAGGGAATTTGTCATATAGCAACAGATAGCCAATACAGTGCCCCTTCCTCAAAAGCTTGACACAAGTTCTCTATAGGTCAAGGTTAGAATTCATTATGTATAACTTCATTCTAAACCACTCTCAGAAATTATCCTTATTCACTCCTTTTTCAAGGCCCTGGACCAATCAGGTTCATGCTGCTTCTCTTCCTTTTGGTGGCTGCTTCCTCATCCCTGTATGCTGCCTGGGGGTTGAAAATGGAGTTTATGCCTCTTCCTTTGCTTGGTGGTTTTAACCAGAATTTTAGCCCAAAGTGTCCCATAGTTTCTCCTCCCAAGGACACAATATTGCTTTCACACTACTAGAGCCTTATTCCTCCTGGACACTCTCCAAAATGTTCCAATTGGCAGTGAATATATAGTTAATCACCTGCTATAGGAACCTCATTATAATAAATTCTGGGACTGGATGAGTATCAGGATAGTAGTAAAGTACAGAATAGGCTTAGGTAGGCTTTTTATATAAGCAAGTGATGGTTCTACAGTAAGGCTCTGATCATGTCACTGCAAGTTTCAATCCTCTGATGGCCTATCAATCTCTACAAACGATGCCACCGATACTTAGTGTTCTCCCTGGCATGCTGTTCCCTGCCATCCTTCCTTATATCCTGGAGCCCAGCCATGCTGCATTCCTTGGCATTTCCTAGAGTTGCTAGGATCTCTCAAGCCTGGTGCCTTTGGTGTTTGGTTACTTCTACTAAGAAGACTCATTTCTAATTTCCTCATGTTTAAGACTTAGGTTGTATAGTACTCTCAGAATCTCTAAAGATGTCAGGCCTCTTCTCCTACCCTGTTCCTCCTCCCAGGGACAGGTATATGGTTAAGACTGGTCATTTTCAAGGCATTCCATTGATCACCAAGAGGGCAAAGGGGCTTTTCCCTCGGCTGAGCAAAGGGGACAACAGGTGAATCCGTGTAAGGCAGTCATTATAGTTTTATGATGTTCTACTAAAGAGGCACAGTGAGCCCAGAGGCTGCTATTGAAGCCTCATCCTGAGGGAGCCTGAGGTAGTTGGGAGCCAGGGGGAAGGACAGGGCAGAAGGAGGCAAAGGACCCTGGGGTTACTTCAGCTCAAGGTAACCTGGCTTGCATAATCCTTATGGTCTGTCCTAACTCACTCATTTCAACTATTTAGGGCCAAAGCTGATCATTAGTTTCTGTGTATACATTTCTCTGTGGTCCTTTGTAAGAAGGGGTTTAAAAGGGTTTGTAATGGATTTTGGTAATCCAGGACCCCCCCCCCCCCACCACAGCTATGTGTCTCTTTCCATATAATTGTATATCGACATCTCATTTGATGTGATTTTCTTCCTTTGGGAGGCAATCCATGGCTCCCTGCAAGGCCTCCTGCCGTCAGATGACTGATATCTACCCCCACTCAATTGTTTTTGTTTGAGCACCAACCCCCCAGGCACCTTGTTGATTATCGGGAGTGACTTGTCCCCTTATTCTGGCCCTAATATGCTGATTACACCTTGTGAAGGAACTTATTGTAGGAACTTCTTTTGTGATTCTTTTGTGATTGCATTTCCTGAGAATCCTGTTTTTCTTATACTTATGCCTTAAGCAAACAGGCTATTAACCCCTGCTCATAAAGAACTAACTTTTGCCTTTGCTATGCTAAAAACATTGTCTTGTATTTGAATGCTAAAGATACCTTCCTCCCCCATATGATAAGCATCAAAATCACCTACATCAATCACTATTGATAAAGGTTATGCACGAGTCTTCTACAAATCTATGTTCTGGGAAATTTTTACATATCAAAGAAATTTATCATCAGAAATCATTGTCTAAGGCAAATGCCACTTCTGCGCTGTTCCCCATACACTTAACCGTAAGTAAAGCTAAGTCTCAGTCAGTGCAGAGATGCCTGCCTGATGAGAAAGAAACTTGAGCCTCTCTCACTCTCTCTCTCGCCAACACCGTCCATCCTTCAGGGAACCCTGGACCTGCTGGAGCTGGACTCTGGCACTTTGGAATTACATCAGATATAGTACCTTGGGCTTTGATTATTCTTTAACGTATGTGTTTCTCCACCAGACAGGATCTTCTTGAGAGAAGTGACCATGTCCTTCATCTTTGTGTCCTCAGTACCTAGTATGGTTCTTGTCCTATGGTATTTTCTCAACACATGTTTAATATATGAATTAATGTTCTATAATATCTTAGTTCTTACCTAATTTTTGTCACATTATAGCAATCGCTCATGTATTATCTTGAATTGTTCTTAAGTTAGAATTTACAAGTCTCATCCCCTTATTCAGAAATCAAAATCTGTCCATACTGGTGTTGATCTCTGTCCCCTTTCTAGGTGGTCTTGATGGACCCCTGCATCTGTTGTCTACTCTACCCTGCCTCAAAATTAAATGAGAAGATCTCGAATCTGCACATCAACTTTCTCATCCGAGGAATCACTGGGGTGTGAAAATATTCAAGCCTAAGATGTAGTTGCTAGAATCCAGCGAGGAGAACCCCATAAAAAATTGGGGGCTAAGATGCCTCTCTGGCTTCTTCTGCTTTGGTCTTTAGGGTTCCTCTGTCTTAGCCAACATCTACACACAGATACCTGCTCACACACATGCACCTACACTGGTCAGTGCCTTGGTTTCCCATGGTGCCTCTGCCAGCAGTTTTGGTTAAAAAAGTTTTCTCTTCCTCATTATACTTGTTTTGCATGCAATTTCTAGTATGATTTGGCACTGTGTCTCAGAAGAGTTCCTTCTGTTTAAATCCCTCAATGTCCCACCTATTCAACCACACTCACCCCAGGAATAAAGCATTGCCTTTGTTTCTGACACTTGTTCTAGAACTGGGCAGCCTCTGCCATGCTGTGCATGTGCTGGCCTGTTCCCAGGGATTTGGTCTCTCTTTCCCCAGCTGATCCTGCACTGTTTACCACTAAACCCCTGCTTTGGGAAAACCTTAACAACTGACTGGGACAGCAAAGCTTTTTCCATTTCATAGTTGTGTGTGCTGAGCCTGAGGCGGTATTTCCTCCTGAATCTGCACGCAGGAGAGCAGATTAATCAAAAAGATCTTAAGCAGGCACTGTTTGTTTTGCATGAACAAACAGCAATTGCTCTTTGTTTAAATTTAATAGTTAAAAATGAACAGTTCTAGTGATAATTACCACATATTTATATTGGCATTTTACTTTTTAAGTTCCAGAAGAACAGCAGTTTAACTCAATTGAATCATATTTATCAAGCCAAAGGTTAAATACTACTGCCTTTTAAATAGAAAAGACAGTGAACTTACTAAGAAAATGCCCCAAATTAATAGTCTTGTGTAATATACATGTCTTTTGTTAGGGGTTGTGCTGAGTGAGGAGAGAACTAACTAACCTCATGTAAAAGGAACTAACAGGAAATTGAAGGAAGTAAATATAACATGTGTTTACTAATATGGGGGGGGAATGCATAGAAAATCATCATTGCTGCTAATATTCACACAGGCTGACTTTGGTCATTGGACCAATGAAACATGTTTGTCATAGAAGACACCGTTGTACAAACCAAATACTAAAAACTTTACACCACACAACTAATCCTGCTGATATAGCACTTACCACACTGTAAGTGAAAATGTTGACAGTGGCATTTTTAATAAGAATATCGAACATGATAATATGATTTACAAAATGCATTACTGGTTTATGAATCATGCTTAATTTTGTTCCTGTTTCTAACCACTACAAAGAGGAAATGTTCCTTTTACATTTGTGACCATCTATTTGCACCTCCCTTTAAAATGTGTCTTTCTAGTGCATGGTACACAGACATTTTAATTAAAACTCTCCTATATGGGAGCTTCCAACCTGCTTCCAGTAAATAATTCCAAGTAGGAATGTTGGAATAAAGGCCAAGTTATGCATTGAAAGCAATCACCGATTTGGAATTAGAAAAAGTGTACATTTCATATAACATATTTATTGAAAAAGTCCCTTTGGTTATTTTTACTTTTGAAATTGGACACACAATTTAAATCATGGAATTATAGAACAGGAAGAACTTTGCAGGAGAGATCAACCTCTCCTCACTTTCCTAGATAGGGTAACAAGAGGTTAATTATGTACCTGAGCCCTACAACCGGTGGAAGGGCTGGAACTAATATGAAAAGCTCCTGATTTCTAGATTCACTTCTTTCTACAAGCCCAGTCTTCCAGTAGTAAATAAAATTAATCTGAAGTATTAAGCTTCATTGTGTTTTAATAGATCAATGTTCTAAATGAAATTAAGATATCAATATTTCAGCCAGTCAAACCATTGACTTTGTTGGATATATTTTCATGTTTATAGTTTTTTGCATATTTAATATTCAGGATGGTCTTTCCATAGACCCAATTTTCAATCCCTACAATTACTCAAGGTTGAAGGAAGGATAAAACATAGACTTTCAATATTTGCATCTTTATGCCAAATGAGAGTTCAAAAAATTAGTTTCAGTGAGGTTTTAATATTAAAATATGACTTGAATTGTGGAAGAATACATTAATAGGGAATATATATTCATTCTCAGATAAGTAAAATGCTTAATCCATTATTTCTAAGCTGATTTTTTTTGTTGTCTTATAAGATTAGGTTACTGATTCCATTTTATTAGAAAAGTGCTTTACAATATTCATTGAACAATACTTCATACAAATAATCTTTCTTGAGAATTTGTAATAAATCGGTGACTTTCTGACAATTAAAAATAGAAATAGCCTTCATATATCACTGTATCAGATAAGCTGCTTCCAGCTACAAGTAACAGAAATCCTAAATTAACCTGACTAAACAACAGGGAAATGTATCAGCTCACAAAACAGCAAGTTTCCTTTGGTTGATCAGCAGCTCAATTGTGTCAGCAAGGACTTTGGTTCTTTTCCTCTCTTTGAATGGGTGTGCAAAATGCTGGCTTTATCCTCTGTAAGGTAAGTTTAAGCATCATCCCCATTTTACAAATGAGGAAATTTATGGCCTTAAAATGTTACCCCCCTCATGCTCCCTTCATGGTCATAAAATGCTTGCCAGTAGTAATCAGGGTTATATCATTTACATCCAATGGGAAAGGCAGACACTAGCTTCCTGTTGCTCACTCTGAGAAAAAGGAAGAATTTTCACAGAAGTCTCTAGTACATTTCTTGCATCTCATTGGTCAGAATTGAGCCTCACATTTGTTTTCGTACCAAATGTTGGCAAGGGGGTGGGACGACTTTTAACTCAGATGGACCCTTGAGTCAGGGACCAGTTCTCCAACAATGCATTGCTGCTACACTAGGAGGAGAGGAGAAATTCTGCACTGAACAGAGGAAGCCCCAACTCCCTCTGAAACATTCTACTCTCTTGACTTCCATGAAATCACACTCTTAGTTTGCCTCTGGCTCTCTAGTCTCTATGTCTCAGACTCTTTTTCAGGCTCCTCTTCCTCTTTCCTGCTTCTAAATCTTGGAGCTTTGCATGCCTCAATCCTTAGTCGTCTTCTTTTTTCTTCCTCTAAATCTCTCCCTAGGTTGCCTTACTCATTCCTGTGAGCTTTGGATATCACCCTAAGTTGATACTCTCCCACTCAAAACTTTCTCTGGAGCTCCAGATTCACATATCCAGCTTTACTCCATGTGCCACATTCAGGGACTCATCCTTGTCTCATTTTTGTCTCTCCTCTTTCTTCTACAACCAGTGTTACTCAAACTTGAGCACACACTGGCCCATCCTCAGAGTTTCTGATTCAGTAGGTCTGGGTTGGTATGAAAGACTCTGCGTTTCTAACAGGTTTCTGAGTGATGCAGATGCTCCTGATCCTGGGACAACAGTTTGAGAACAATTGTCCCAAAGGGTCGCCCTGGGAATGTTCAAAGCTGAGTCACTGATTCAAAGAAGGAAGGAAGGAAAAGAAAAACTAAGGAAGGCAGGTACATCCATTGCCTGAGGCATTGGCCCTAAAGCATTATGCATCATTCCCACTGACATTCTGTTGTCTCTACCAAAGCTAAGGGAAACTGGGAAATATAATGCAGTTGGCCAGTCATGTACCTGACTCCATTGTAGCGCAATAAGGGAATAGATGAGTGAGTTTTGATGGGCTGCTAGAAGTCTGCACCTCTCTTCAGTCCTATAATGCCAAGGAATCAGCAGCCATGCTTGCTTGCTTTTATTTTTTCCAGTGTTCACCAAGGGTTTTCATACTTGCTTCCGCACTGTTCTATGCCCAGTCTTAACTTAGGAAAGTAACTAAGTGACAACACAGAAAAGTTAATTCCATTGAAAGATTTTTATTACTTACATTTCCCAAGAGAAAAAGGCACGCATACAACACGGCACAGGGCCAAAGGGGAAGCACCGTGTTTTGGTCAGGTGGCAGAAGAGAGGAGTGAGACGAAAGGGTGGGCCAGGGTCTTTATTGAGGTTTCCATGGAAAGGCAAGGCAGGGCATACAGCTAAGGACTGGTTAATTTGAATCACCCAGCTGTAGAGGTGGTGTCTAGTTGGCTGGTAATCTGGCCTTGGGACGATTTAGAACAGGGGAAACACTGGCTTGGTGTGTGAGAACTAGATTAAGTATGGCATTTGGGAGTATGGATTCCAGTAGGTTGGTTTGCTTATGAAAGGAGCACTCTCCACAGGGCCCTTTGCTATCTCTAAGGATTGGCTGGCCCCAGGAGGGGTAGTCTTTTCCTGTCCTATAAGGCCCCCAAAATGTTGAAACATCACAAGATGCAGAAAATAAAAAACATGATTAATACCCACACACTCCTCTCTGCTCTGCATATAGCTGAGTCATCCTCATTCTTTGGTCTCAGTTTAAGTGTAACCTCCATTGACGAGTCTTTCCAGAAACACTTTGTGTTAGCAGATATCAGTGTATTTCACAGATCCTGTTTAGTTTCTATTTATCACTCACCACAATGTATTATTTTATTTTATTTACTTGTTTTATTTTATTTTTTAATCTAGTATCTGTGTCCTTTGCTAGGAATCAGCTTCATTGGGACAAGAACCATGTCCTTTTATTCATCTCTGTATTATTTATCTAGGGAGACCATTTTTGTTGGAGACTCAAAACCATGTCCCTTCCCTTCTTTCTTACTAGCAGAATCCTAATTTAGTTCATGTATTAGGAGATTCTTGTTCTCAGGGAAGATGGGACAAGTGGTCTAAGGACAGGCATGTAATCCAATTCTAACCATTGAGATACAATATGAGAAATCCCGAAAATCTTCTGGGAGCTGTGTGAGGATGTAATGTCTGGAGTTGCAGCAGCCATACTGCAACCATGAAGGAATGTCAAGAGAATTGCATAGATACCAATTCTGAGATCTGACATCATTAAGCTGCTATACCTGCCTAGGAACCACTTAACAATTATTAAGGGAGATAATAATAAACACAACATATTTAAGCCATCTTCCATTGTGGTGGTCGCATGGAACCAAGTGTGCTGTGACTTAGCACACTGCTTGACACATACAATTAATGCAGATACTTGTTGAATGAATAAAAGAGTCCATCGCGAAGGTAAAATAAGAAAGGTTGAGGTAGATATTCAGGACACAATTTTGATTTTGGGGGTTTAAATGTAAAGGGGAGAGATGCATGCAGGGCACATATTACACAGACTGGCTATCTTTATTAGCCGACTTAGACAAATACTCTTCCGTTC
Organism: Cryptoprocta ferox; assembly: GCA_028646485.1. Classification (NCBI taxonomy): domain Eukaryota; kingdom Metazoa; phylum Chordata; class Mammalia; order Carnivora; family Eupleridae; genus Cryptoprocta; species Cryptoprocta ferox. The sequence goes on along the minus strand of CM053574.1, from coordinate 89,965,426 downwards.
ATTTATATAAAAATTTAATGAGGACTTACTACTTTGAAAAGAACTACACTAAGGAGGCATATAGCATACTGTTTGAAAACACAGGCCACATAAATACTTAAATACAGCCACTTAAAACATAGTGACCTTAAGCCAAGTCACTAAATCTCACTTTAGAAAGGAAATATTTATACTTTTAAAAGGTTAGTGTGATGAGATAATAAAGTGCTCAATGTCCTACATGCCTAGAAAATAGTAAACACCCCCAAAATAGTTTTACAATTACTATTATTAAGCATACTTGAGAGAAACATAACATACCAGTAAAAAATATATAGCTCCTTTCCATAACTACTCTATCAGAGAACACTTAGGTGATATCAAATAGTGTGAGGAATGTGAAGGAAGGAAAGTTCTTTCTGCCCTGGATGGTCAGGCAATGTTTTAGTAGAAAAAACATTTGGGGGCACCTGGGTGGCTTAGTGGGTTAAGTGTGTGACTCTTGATTTTGGCTCAGGTCATGATCTCACAGTTTGTGAATTTGAGCCCCTCATTGGGCTCTGCACTGACAGTGCAGAGCGTGCTTGGGATTCTCTCTTCCTTTCTCTCTGCCCCTCCCTTGCTCTCTCTCTCTCTCTCTCTCTCTCTCAAAAATAAAATAAACATTAAAAAAGAAAGAGGGGCGCCTGGGTGGCTCAGTCTTTTAAGCATCAGTCTTTACCTCAGGTCACGATCTCACAGTTCATGGGTTCAAGACCTACATCAGGCTCTGTGCTGATAGCTCAGAGCCTGGAGCCTGCTTGGGATTCTGTGTCTCCCTCTCTCTCTGCCTCTCCCTCGCTCATGCTCTCTCTCTCTCTCTCAAAAATAAATAAACATTAAAAAAAATTTTTTAACTGAAAAAAGAAAGAAAGAAAAGACATCTGACTGGGACCTTTAAGGAAGGGCTGTACTCTAACCTGCAGAGATGAGCAGGGAAGCATGAGTGTCATTTGGCTGGAAGAGGGAGAAACGATAAACGTATCACAGGCAACAAAACATGGAGTAAGGAGGACACCAAGCACAAGGCAGTTTAGATAGTGGCTGACAGGATAGCGTGGGACCAGTACAGGCTTACAGAGGAGGCCCATGGCATGAGCACATGGGAGTGCTACATCACAGATGTAGGAGTCTCCAAACCTGAGAAGGCTAGGGCTTTTGGGGTAAGCAATGAGGTGGCATGAAAGGTTTGAAGCCAGGCAGGAAAAGGACATGAAGAAAGTGTGGCAGACACTTATTGCCTCCCCACAGCCATCCTTCCTTTGGTTTGCCTAGCTTTAACGGATGTTGCCCACCGGCTCTGACAAAGTAACACAAGTCTGAGCAATGAGCTATGAGGATGCCTCTGGAAAATGAATTTCTTTTAAGTTTATTTATTTATTTTGAGAGAGACAGAGACAGAGCAAGTAGGGGAGGGGCACAGAGAGAGAGAGAGAGAGAGAGAGAGAGAGAGAGAATCCCAAGCAGGCTCCATGCTGCCAGTGCAGAGCCCATTGTGGGGTTCGAACTCACAAAACTGCGAGATCATGACCTGAGCTGAAGCCAAGAATCGGATGCTTAACCAACTGAGCCACCCAGATGCCCCTGAATTTTTTTTTTTAAAGAGAAAGGTAAACAAGGAGAAACTCATTTTGCTATCACCTTCTGCATCTCGTTCCCCTTGCTGAACTCGTTGTGAATTCTGTTGCATAGGGATATGGTACCTAGAGCTTCCCCAGCAATCTTGGGTCCCTGAGAAAAGATCTCTCTCACATACTGAGGATGATTAAGAATATTAAAGAAACTTGGATCTTTGATGACATTGTTGATCTGTTGAATCAATTCTGGGCCCACCTACTACCAGAAGACCAGTTAACTAAGCTGTAGATATATTATGGTTTCAGCCACTAGTGGTCAGGTTTCTGGTTATGTATGGTCTCACCATTCTAAATAATGATTTGAATGATGTTTTGAGGAGGATTCTTAAAGGATCAATGGGAATGGATTGAGGCTGTGATGAAAATGAAAGCAGGCAGTAGAAAAAAATTATTGAGCACATCTTATGGGCAATTTTTAAGAGACAAGCATAGCACTTAAATGTACCAGAGATGGGGAAGCTCTATGGTCATTTAGTTCTCACAAAACCTCTAGGAGGTGAGCACATCACTATTACCATTTTCAAATGAGGAATCTGAGGTATAGACAGATGACAATTCCCTCAAGAACACACAGCTGGTTGCTAGCAAACATTTCTCCAAGCAGTCTAGCTCCAGAGGAGTCTGTGCTCTTGAATACTGGTATTTATCTTTCATTTACACACAAGGACCATCTTACTTCCATATAATAATTCTATGAGAAAAATGCCACCATTATTGCCATTTTACAAAGGAGGAAACTGAAACAGAGAGGTTAAGAAATTTAAGGTCACATGTGTAGCAAGGGATGAAGTAGAAGGTCAAGCCCAGGTCCACCTGACTCCAGAGTTCTAACCTTGATGCCAAATTCCCAGTGAGAAGTCTGTTCCAGACGTCTGCGCCAGAGAAGTGTTTTCAGAAATATAAAGGGAAAAACTTATGCAAGACAGATTGGGAAGACAGATTAGAAAGAATTAGGGATAGATTATATATAAGGGGAAAGGATGCAAAGTGATTCTGTTTTTTCAAAGCTAAGTGAAACCACAGGGTTTTTTTTTTTTAAAAAGGAAGTCTAGAAGATAAATGAATGTATATTCTGAGTGAACACTTCAAAATCATTGTCAGCACATCCAAAGAGTTAGGATCAACTCCAAAGCAGACATGAAGATGAACCGTTACTTGTTAAGTAGCAATTTCTCTATGCATCTACAAATGTGGTCCAGGAGAATGGGTAGGTGCTTTCTCTATTTAATCATTTGACCATTTAAGATCCTCAAATCAGTCCTCTAAACAAAGCTCCCTGACAACCCACCTCCCCCAGAGATAGGTCTGTCCCCCCAGCTCAGGCCTCTGCCACTGCCACACAGTCTCCCCTGGTGTGGCACACAAGGTACCATTTGTTTTCAGAACACAACATATGGCATGGCTAGGGAAGGAGTTCATAATATGAATTACACTTACAGAATCTCTGTGGGCTCTTAGGGCTTCCTTCTCTAGGACCCATGTGCATGTTAGCTCCAATCCTTAATCACTTTGCTCTTTCCTCTTAGAGAGCACTACGTCTATCCTTTAGCCAACACAGGTGATTTTCTTAGTTTCTGTAGTCCCTGATGTGCAGAGGAAACACCTGGGCATCTTGTTAAACTGCAGATGTGAATGCAGTAGATCTGGGGTAAAGCTGGAGATTCCGTATTTTTAAGAGGCTTCCAGTTGAGATCCATTTTGATAGCAATAAAAGGAAGACAGAAACATAAATAGTTAAGTTCAAGCAATAAAGATTTATAGACACAGTGATAAATGTGTGAGAAACTGAGAAAGGAAGGGAATTTCCCAAATTCCTCTGGTCAGTGCTGCTTCCTTAGGAACCTCCTGGTTCATTTCAGTATCTCTGGTTCTATTCCAAACTTCTGCCATCAACTCCTACTCTAAACACTTGCTAAACACCTATTCACAACATGTATTCTCTCACTGTCTACAAAAGCATCCTTCCATATCCCCAATACTCTTCCAGTGTTCCATTTAAACCTTTACTGAATTTCCTCATTTTTGGCTTCTAACTTCTCATCCTTGGCCATCAATCATTCCTCAGGAAAAGTCCATTTTCCAGGCATACAATGCCGAATTCTGTGATCTTATCCTATGAACATCAGTAGAGTATAAACATATGCATGCATTAATTTACATGCATCAATCATTCCTCAGGAAAAGTCTATTTTCCAGGCATACAATGCCGAATTCTGTGATCTTATCCTATGAACATCAGTAGAGTATAAACATATGCATGCATTAATTTACATCTATATGTCGATTATTTGTATGTTACAATATAATAGTAGCTAACACGGAGAGCTTAAGGCATGTCAAGCACTGTGATACTCATAAAAGTCTATGGGATAGAAACTACAATCTCTCGTTTTGCCTATTGAATACAATTGAGACAGAGAGGTTGAGGCCACATTGCCATTAACCAGTGGAGCCATAATTTCAATGTTGCATTAGCAGTTAGGTCTTCAGAGAAAGGTGCCATTTAAGATAAAACTAGTTACCCTACAATCTACTCACTGTTGTGATAAGGTTGGGAACCCTTGTTAACTATGCCTGTAAGCACGGGAAATCTCCATGATATAGAAGGAATTGGACATACTCTCCTCTGCATTTGAGTGGATGGGTACTGAGGAGATTTGGTATCTAATCAACATGCTTTCAAGCCTGGTTAAGTGGCAGTGCCGTGGTAATGTATGGCCTTAGGTGAATCACCTAAACTCTTAATTGACTTCTGTCTTCTTTAGATGAGAGATTCACTTTTATTTGATACTTTAGGTCTTGATCAAGACTTTCAGTCAAGTGTCTCAAAATGCAAATACAAATTTTGGTTTTATAAAATCATCTGGGCTTAGCAGGAAATCTGATCTCACTAGAGAATTGTATCATGTTGGGTTCTTTCTAGCCTGTCATTATCATTGAATTGCCTTTTGTCGAAAGGATTATTTTGAACTAATGGCAAACTCCTTAAAAAAAAATAAATGACAATGAAAGCCCAAAGGACATTCAATATGAAACCAAATTATTATAGCATTAAAAGATCTAAGTTAAATCCACAAAGGCGAGAAAATGCAAAGTAAGATTTTAGGAATAAAATTCCTTCAGTTTAATGCCTCACTGCATGTGCACGGCCACTTCCTAAACATGTAGGAGGGAGGAGAAGCAGTGAAATTATTTACCTGTCAACTCCCATGGACCTTTGGATCAGTGAAGGAGCTCACAATATTGGTAATAGGAACAGGATCATAGGGAATAATCCAATTTTTTCTTTCTTTCTTTCTTTCTTTCTTTTTTTTTTCAAAATGAACCCTTTCATTTTGACTGTTCTCTCATCTTTTCCTCATTCTTGGTATTTCCTTCAGCATACTTCCCAGAAGTTATCTTTTGGCCATCAAAATGATACCACAAAAATGAGATTCCATTTCAACTGCTATTATCATCCCTTCACCTATTCACCTAATCACCTAATCACCTCCCACCCCCAATCATTACTGCCTCCCAGAGTCTATCTCCTCGTGTTCATTTTCTTTCTCTCTTTTGTCTCATCCTAACAAGAACAATCTTTGTCCTTTTCATGTGGCCCCCTGTTAAACTTCAAATAAATTTAATCCATTTCCTATGTTGGTGCCTTCACCAGATCTCTGTACTGTCCTGGTGACCAGGTACAACTATTTCAATGGCCATGCATGTGGAATGTTCTGATATGAGCAGACAAAGAGCTCCTGAATCAGTTGGCAAAGAGCAGCTTTTGTCTCTTGTACCAGGTCATTCAAAGAGCCTTAAACTTAGCTATAATGCGCTTCATATGCCTCTTCCTACAACACATTAAAATAAATGTTCTGGAGTCATTTTGATTCATACAGGATAACTCTTTTCTATAAGTGACGATAACCTCTGTCAGCTCCCTGGATTCTTTTTCTGTGACAACCAGAGGGTATCCCTGTCTTGTACAGGCTCATGTGAATGCACAGCTCAGGTGTTTATCCAGCATTGGGAGCAATTCCTTCTCCTCTCAATTGTATGGAGCGACATCTTTGGTTCAATCACAGATATAGTTTTGCAATTCAGGGAATCACATATAATTTATTCCTCTCATTCTTTCTACCTTTGGAATCAAAATGTTCTACAATTTGGTAATTTCTCTTGCATGGTTTCAGTTCAGCATGTTAGCCTTTCCTTTCTGGCTATTATCCATGCCACAGAAAAATCTGAGTGGGTGGCAAACCCACCTAAATTCTATTTTTTTAACATTAAATCCCGTTAAGGTAATAGAAATATGCTGATTGATCTTTATTATGCACAACTCTTTAGCTTTATATCCCTTTCCCTACCTATGTCAATTTATTCAAATGAGTTAATACAATGTAGTTCTGCATCTTTTTCACAAGATGGCACTATAACTTTCTGTATTTATTATCAAGCGGGGAAATACAAAAGAATTCTGAAATTTATAGTTTAAATTATATAAATTGTAGTTGAATATTAAAAGGACTATAATAGCACAAAAACTATATGATGATCTAATTTTCTTTAAGATATTCTAACTCCCTTAAAAAAAGTAATCAGTGAAAATCAGAATGAACTCAAGGAAATTTGTGTTTTTATTTCTCCCTTGTTTTTAATATCTATTAAATGAGGAAAGTCTTTTTTTCCTCTTTAGAATAACGTGATATGGTATTTCCAATGGTACAAAGATTCTAGGTCTCTAATTAGCTTCTACTTTCTTGATTCAATTTTTCTAAGAAGGTAATAAATACTTACGTGGAAATCAACCATTTCGTTATTATTAATATTAAAAATATCAGAATTTCTTTTCATAAATTTAGTCTGGGGGAACATCATAAAATTATGAGTTCAAATTGGGATCTTATTGCTATCTATTAGTGTGACCCTATAAAGAGTAGCCATCTTTTCAAAATAAGATATAATCGAAGCAATAAGGGAAACAAAAGAAAAAGTAAAGTGAATATGTAATTATTTAAATTCTTCTATGTGGGGTCTCTGGGTGGCTCAGTCGGTTAAGTGTCCGACTTCGGCTCAGGTCATGATCTTGCGGTTAGTGAGTTCGAGCCCCGTGTCAGGCTCTGTGCTGACAGCTCAGAGCCTGGAGCCTTCTTCAGATTCTGTGTCTCCTTCTCTCTCTGCGCCTCCCCCACTCACACTCTGTCTCTCTCTCTCTCTCTCTCTCAAAAATAAATAAATGTTAAAATTAAAAAAAAAATTCTTCTATGTCAAGGCCCTGAAATATGCATTTCATGTAACTCTATGGAATCATAATTTACTGAGCTCTTACTCAATGGTATACATTATAGAAGAGTGTTTACATGCATGAACTTAATTCTCAAAGCCCTATGAGATGGTTACTATTATTATCCATATTCTACTTGGGAGGAACTGACATTTAGTAAGATCATTCATTCATTCATTCATTTCTTCCTTCAACAAGTGATTATTGAGTACCTACTATGTGACTTGAAAATTTGAATGTGACATCATTGGAATTTACACCCAGAATCTGCCAAGACCAAAATCCAAGATTCATTCACTTAATTACAGAGCTATAAAAAATCAATTTCTCAGATAAGCTTAATGGACAATTAAGTGATGAAAAAGAGAAAAAAATTCCACTATGAGTAAGCAATTTGACACACCACCACCAGCAGCATTAGTTTCTTGCTCTATGTGTTTTCCATAATGTTGATTTAAAGCTCTTTTATATACAAGATTCAACTTAGCTAGAATATGATATGTTCATATATATCAAGAATCATATCAACAATCATATAACAATGATTCTTCAATTATATAACAATTCAACAACCATTTCTTAAACACCTAATCTGTACAGAATAAAACACTTTTGAGGTAAAGATAGGTCTACTATGACTTCCAATTAAGATGGTAGACTCTGGGGAGCCTGGGTGGCTCAGTTGTTTAAGTGTCTGACTCCTGATTTCAGCTCAGGTCATGATCTCACAGTTTGTGAGTTTGAGCCCCCATTGGGCTGTGCACTGATGGCATGGAGCCTGCTTTTATTTCTCTCTCCCTCTCTGCCCCTCCCCTCCTCTCCTGTGAGTACATGCATGCACTCTTTCTCTCAAAATGAATAAACAAACATTAAAAAAAAAAAAAGATGCCAGGCTAAGCAGAAGGGGAAAATTCTTTTATGCCTCTAACAACAATAAAAATATATAGAAATCCTGATAAACCATTTTAGATTATTTTAATAGTGTATAGCCAAGCTCAACACTAGAAAAAACAAATCTCCAGGTTGCATAAATGAAGAAATTTATTGAAAGGCTCAGAGTAATAGGGAATTAAAGCTGACTGCTCACGAGGCACCTGATACCGTAATGAGGACTTTAATACTTTGTGGAGATAAGACATAATGTGCAGATGCTATAGACAGCAAGAACTCCATTTTCTGCCTAAAGAGAAAAGAGGAAAAAGAACTGTTTGGTGTGACCAATAGGCCTTAGACCTCACAGGCAGCCATCTGCCTAGGGATGAGGAGGAAATAATCCACATGGAAGAGTCAAATCTCTGCTCAGGTGAAAGGATGTAAGTTCACACTACCCACCTTAGTTAGTTCAGAGCCTCAGTAGAGGCAATGTTATACCAGTCCTCAGGCATCCTCCTGGGCCCATGAGAAACTGCTAAGAAACCCAAACACAGTAATTGCATGACAAAGCTTAGTGGCAAAGAAGAGAACCCCCAGTCTGTTATAACAAAAGGGAGATTTCACAGCTACAATAACAAAGCAATCCGAAGGGGACTTTAATATAAACATGTTTTAAGTGTTTAAAGAGATAGACTATATGCATTTTTAAATAAGCAGATCCCTAAAGCTGCAAGAAATTAGACTATTAAAACAATCATAGAAAGGAAACAATAGAGTCAACATAAAAAAATCTCAACAGACTTGTTTAATAATGGTTTAGTTATAGTATAAGAGAAAATTAGCAAAATGAAAGATAAATCTCTGGAGAACACAGAACAGAGAAATAAAGATGAAGACTATGAAAATAGAGTTAAGAGAAGTAGAAGTATAGAGCGAAAAGATCTGAGTATGAAAAGAAGATGGCAAAGAGATTCCCAGAAATGAATCAAGACACGAGACCTCAGACTGAAGAAACACATATTATTTTGAGCAGGAACAATAAAAACAAATTCATTCTTAGATATGTAATACAATTGCAAGAATGAGTGATCAAACGTAAGAATAATCAGAAAATCTTAGAAGTAACCAGAGAAAAGACAGATAAACTTCAAGAATGGACAATCAATATGGACATTGACTAACATCAGCAAGGGAAAATGTTTGTTTGTTTGTTTGTTTGTTTGTTTTTACAAATGCTCCCTTCCCAACATGGGGCTCAAACTCATGACCCTGAGATCAGGAGTCACATGCTCTATTAATTGAGCCAGGCAGGTACCCCAAGAGAAGATGTATTAATGAAAAAAGTACCAAGAGGCAAGAGGGGTGCTGAGTGTACTGAATTATTCTAAAGTGAGGGCAAATTAAAGGCACTTCCAGTTTAATTTATAACATCTGAAGGAAGTATAAGTTGGTCAACGTGTTCCTCTTGTACAAGCATGGCTTTCTCTTTAATGGAAAAGTTGCCCAAAGTAGAGGTGGAAACTGATGAGTACAGGAAAGCCACTTCTGGTTAAGGAAATGCAGAACAGGTCAAATACTGGGAACTATTTCCTCTTTTATTGTCTGTCCTCCTAAAAAAATCTTGTAAGTTGCCTTCCTAAGAAACCTCCTGTTACATGAGTAAACAAACAGATTAAAAAAGAAAACAAAACAAAATTTAGAAAGCCATAGATTTTCAGATTTCAAAATGTCAACAGTAAAGGTTTTCCTTCATGCATTTTGCGTATAGCTTTTGTGTGTGTGTATTGCTTTTTCTCCAGCTTCCATCTCTATCCTTGGGTCAGGGGTAGATCAGGGAAGTACAAGTTTAGGCATTTTAAATTCTGGGTAAGCTAATTCTTCCTTATGTGGGTCTGTTCTGCTCCTTGCCAGGCCATCCAGCTTTTCTGGCCTCCACTCACTAATTGCCAGTAGATCTCTCACCCATGCCAGTTATTTTGGCAACTAAAAATTCCCACGTATTTGGTGAGAACCAGTTCTGCTGCACTGCAAGGTCAATTGCTTTTCTATTCCAGTCACCGGCAGAGCTACTGTCAGCCCAACGTCACCTCCCTTTGTCTTACCACCTAGCCATTGAAACAAAGCCTGCTTCAGCCAGAGCACCAATTGTTCAACTAATGCTAATTCCTAATCTCAAACCAAGAAAATATAATGTTCTCTAATTAATCAGTCATATTAAAGTCAAGTCACGCAAACTCATGTTATAGAAGAGAGGCTTGCACCCTTGTCACTTTTGTGCTCTTTCTGGTCCCCTGTCCACTGATAAATCCTTCAGCTAGCTTGTTCTTAATTCTGAGCCCTGAGTACAAAATCTCTCAAACCCCTTGCCCATCTACACACTGACTGCACCTAGAAATTCAACTTCAGATTCCTATTGTGTGGTATATGTTAGGTCTGAAGACGGGGAAAGTCAGTATTTAAGCCCATTTGAAAGTCAGTGAGAAAATTTGGGAAGAGTAATATTACTTCTCTCCAGGAGACAGAGCAATTTCAGAACCATAAATAAATAACAGACAGAGAGGAGTAAAATGTTTCCTACTGACCCCCCAATCCCAGGCTTAAGTGAGCAGGGCAAGAAAGGACACCAATGAGAATCTTAGAGATGATCTTGCTTTCTTTGCTGAATGTGGTGAAGATCTTTAAATAGGAAACGAGTACTTTTTTAAACAAAGTATTTTCTCATGAGGATTCTATCCCATTAGAGAAGAGAGTGATGAAAAATGAGATGAGAAAAATAGTAACAACGTCAGTTGGTTGGTTTACATTAGTGGAAAGCGCCTTTTTGAGGCCCGTTGAGATTGTGTAGCCTTGGCATTGGAGGCAGAGAACACAGAGAGACCCTCTCTAGATGCAAAGAGAGGAAATGCAGCAAGGTGTCAGACTAAGCCTGAGTCTTAGGAAGAACACTACGAGGAAGTGACAATGAAGAATGCAGCCACCTGGAAAGCAGCCCCTTAGTCCTGTGCTACATAGGTAAGATAAGGATCCAGAGAAAAAATGTGCAGAACAGCAAAACTGCCAAAAAAAAAAAAAAGAGGAAAAAAAAATAATGCCTACATCCAGGGCATTTATACCTTGGCCATCAAGGATTGAATAATTACCAATGATATATTCATTCATTTATTCATTCATTCTTTCATACAAGTTTTCATGGCACTATTATTACATGCTTCATGTTGTGCAAGGTGCTGCACAAAGATGACAAAATAAAATCCTGTCCTTCAGGGCTTGGTGAAGAAGACTGACAAATAAGCCAGCAGAATCAAAACAATGTGATCGAGTGCTATAGCAGAATATAGTGCTATGGGAAGTGGAGAGGAGGAGAGAATGGCTTTTTCCTAGGGTGATAGAGAAAGCTGGAAAATACTTCACTGCCTGTGTCTTTAAGAGCTGAATAGAAAAGCTAAGACATAGAAGTATAGGACAGAATGCTGAGGTGTAGAAACTGCAGTTTGTCCATAATTGTCAAAACCCAGGTTGCCCGTGGGATAGGGTGGGGGTGGGGGTGGGGTTGAAGCTAAAGAGGTGGCCAGAAGCCTGTTTATGAAAGACCTGTGTCATGATAAGGAGGCTTGATTTTATGTTTTAAGAAAACCAGGCCACGTAAAGGATTCCAAACTAGGAAAATATTTTTTTATGAACTATCCAATAGCCATTTTCATTTAAAAAAATTTTTTAAGTTTATTTATTTTTGAGAGACAGAACATGAGCAGGAGAGGGGCAGAGAGAGAGGGAGACACAGAATCTGAAGCAGGCTCCAGGTTCCAAGCTATCAGCACAGAGCCTGACATGGGGCTCATGACCTGAGCTGAAGCCAGATGCTTAACCTATTGAGCCACCCAGGCACCCCTCCAATAGCCATTTTCAAATTCCTTCTTCCTTGCCCATTTCTCTCTCTAGAATATACATATATTTTTTTTAAAAAAATTTTCCCCTCATCTTTCTGGTCTCCTTTACATCTTACTAGGACACAGTTCTGGTCAATGTGACATAGGAGGAGGTCTTCTGAGTAGACTTCTAGAGAAGATATTTTCCTCCTGGATAAAAGCAGAAAGGCATGAAAGAGAAATTTCTTGCCTTTTAAATCTTGGGCCTGAGGACAGGAGGCCTGGTGCCTCTCAGAAGACCTAGAGAATCCCAGATACATCAACCAAATACCCTAATGTTTGGAGCTACTGATCTGATCCCCAAACTATAAGCATCCAATTGTTTATGGTTACATGAACCATATGGCTCATGGCTTATGGCTTAAGCCACTGTCAGCTGGAGTTTTCTGTAATATGCAGCCCAAAACATTCCTAACTGTTACAGAGAGTAAGCTATTAAGACTTACTAAAATGTTGTATTTATGAAGTAAATTAAACTTAATCTAGAATTTACCAAGGACTTTAAATCAGTATTCTACTGGTTGTTAAACAGCTTTGCAAAGGGTTTACTACTTACACATTGCAGATACTTGAAAGTGCTACTTCCTTTAGAATCAGCATATCAATCCAATATTATGTTGGATTGGTCATAGTTCTTATTCACCGTGACTCTTGCTCTTTGATACAAGACTTAGTTTTATCATTATCAATTTAATTTGTTTTACATTCTTTGGTTACACTTACAGTGTAGGCTTATTTTCAGTTGATCTTTAATTTTCCAAATACTTGACTTTAGTTCATGCATACTTTGTAGTTCAAATAGAACTTAACTGTGTTGCTATTGATAAACCAGTAACTCTCACCAAAAACTTGTTTGTACAAGGATACTTGTACAAAGTGATGAGCTACTGCTGGTCTCGTGATTTTTTTTTAACTTTCACATGCCATCAAGGTGTCATAATACTACATATGATTACATAAGCTTATATATGAAATTATATGGTATTATTTTCCTAACATACAAGCAATTCATACGTGTTGTGAAATACAAATGTTTTCTGGTTCCCTCTTTTCCCCATTCATAGAAATCTATACTCTATACAGGAGCCAGGTTTGACCTTACTTTTTCCTAGAATGCTTCTCTACGATTGCTCCCACTGGGACCACCCACTGGGACCACCCAACAGTACTGCCAATAACTACTTAGAACCCTGACCCACAGTCCACTTCCCTGAGGCCACCATGTCTCTTTGGTCTCTTCAAACAAGTATACCATGCTGTGCAGGTATGTGCAAAATTTCTCTATAGAGAAAAGAAAAGTATAATTTTCTAGCTAACATAAAATATTTTATTTTCATATCAAAAGGAAGGGCACCAGAGACATCTACCTTTGCAAGGAGGTCAGTCTTCCTTCATAACCTGCCTCTGCTGCTTACAGGATGTCATGTCCTCTTCTTCCGTTCTCTCTGTCTGCAACTCCACTCTCTTCTCCTGGGAATAGACCACATCTTTGCATAAAAAGAGACCCCATTTTCTGGTTCCTTCCCCCTTCCCATTTTACAATCCCCCAAATATATGCTAACATCAGGTGATTAGTGTTCAATTCCATCTCCATGCCTGAAAGTGAATATAGATTTTCTATTCTGAGGACCTGTTCTACTTTCTTGGTGGTGTCTTCACTTGAAACATGCAGATAACAATAGTAGTAACTCTCAGAGAGTGACTGGGAGGATTCAGTGATAGCTCACAGCTTATAACAGTGACTGACACATAAAAATCACTGCAGAGGAGTTCGTATTAAAAAATAATGTGGGCGTTCCTTTGACTAGTGTATCTAATTAAGATGTATATATCTCCTAATGACAAATACTAATTTCTTTCTGAAAGCATAATCAAGTCCTGTGCCAGGGCTATTAGTTTGTTTAAATAAATGAATAAGGAAATAAGTACTAAGATTCAAATAGTACTATTCCGGAAAACACAAATGCAGGGGGAAAACTTGAGATCAGGAAAGGCCATTGGATTATTTTAAAAACAACATAAAAAGAAAATAGTGAAATTAAAGGTGAAACAACAGAATAGGAAATATAGTAAGAAAACATTATGTAAGAACAAAGAGAAAAGAGGAAGAAAATCAAGTCATGTGTTCCATTAAGAAAGCCTCAGAGTTAATGAATCTAGTTTCCTGTGGATTATGGCCAGGAGAAAATGAACAGTTTAGGTAACAGCCAATCCTCACTGGATGCAGAGGTCCAGAAAATTGCCAAGGCAATAGCAGCTATTTATGACATTCTGGGAAGAACGGATATTGGGAATTTCTTTTTATTAAGCAGCTGAGACAATGGCAGGATACTATCAAGTGGTGGACGTGAGGAACAGAGCATGTCCAAAATTCAGCAGTTTAGTCAACAGCAACACAAATGTCAAGGATGCTCTAAATGTTTCTTGAATTCAGTTTTGTTGAACTATAAAAGAGATGTAAGAACAGTGCAAAGAAATATGGGAACTAAAAGAGAAACAGAAGGAGAAACTCTGTGCTTTACAGCCTCTATAAAGATGGGACATGGCTTTTAGTGCCAAAACAAAAGCTGGCTTCCAATCTGAACCATATGTCATTGGGCAAGTTACTTAAATACTGTGAACCTTGGTTTCCTCACCTGCAAAAAGAAAAAAAAAGAAAGAAAAGAGAAAAAAAAGAAAGAAAAGAAAAGAGAAAGAAAGAAAGGAAGAAAAAAAGGATATTAAAGAATGGTTATGGATGTGAGTGAAATAATGTTATGTTGTCCCTGCCTGTTTTAGAGTATGTCCTCTATAAATTATAGATCTTTCCCTTTTTCCATAACTAATTGAGAAACCTATTTTAGAGTGGAAAATTAGCATACTAAAAAATTTTAAAAAGCATGAAACAAAAACATTTTTAATGATATTGGTTTGTGTTTGATACAATGAAAAATGTAAAAATGCTGAAAGGGATCTGAGATTTAGATCAGTTCTTTAAGAAATCAAAAAATTAAAATACACCAAGCACATGCTGTATATATTTGTAATTTAGGCCAGAGAATAAAATTGGCTTTAAACTTATTATATCCAGCTCAAACTTAGATATCCTGTTTCCTAAATTATAGCTTTACTTGAATATCTCACAGACATCTTAAACGTTGCATGTTCAGAACCGATCTCGTGGGTGTCTCAATAGAGATCTCTATAGGGATTTCCCAGAACAATACATGGCACCACACTCACTTAATTCAAATGCCAAACCCAAGAGGTTTCCTTGATTGATCCTTTCCTTTAGCTCGTACACCCTTTTCATCCTGCCTCCCAAATCTGCCCATTATTCTTCATGTCCATTGCCACCCTCTGCTCCAAGCCAGTACCTCTCTCTACTCAGCTTCTGACATCCAGCCTGGCTTGCTTACAGTCAGTTCTATGCACAGCCATGAGAACGATCTTTTGAACACATAAATCAGATGATGCCATTTGGAGCCTAAAAGCCTTCAACAGATTCTCTTGAACTCAGAGTGAAATTTCACTCCTTTCCAGAGCCTACAAAGCCCAAAATGATCTGGCCCATGACTACTGCTCTACCTCATCTTACTGCACTTTCCACCAGGCTCACATACATTTAACAGTTTCTAGAACACTCCACACTTGTTCTGATGTCTGGGCTTTTGTATTTGCTTTTTCCTTTGTCTAGAAATCTTTCCCCCAGTTTCTGACATAGTTGACCCCACCCTTCCTTTAGTTCTCAGATAAGCCTTTTCTGAACATCCAATGTAAACAATTCTTCCTTTTCACTTTCAATCACTATCACAACTTGTAATTATTTATTGATTTATTGCTTTAGCTTTTACTTTTCTATCTCTCTCACTAGAACTTGGGCTTTGTCTGGGTAGAGACTGTGTTTGTTCTATTCTGTGGTATATCTCTTACATTCAGAACTTGTCAGGCACTTATTAGATGCTCAATAACTATTTGTTAAATGAATGAATGTTTCATATATCTCCTATATTTCTCTATCTGTAAATGTATATGTGCGTGTGTATACATTTACACTTATACTCACTGCATTAAAAAACAACAACAACAACAACAAAGTTAAGTCCCTGTGAGAGTGCAGTCAAAAGTTTTTCTTCTTTAATTTTTCCCATCATTTTTTAAATATTTGCATTTTGTTGTTTCTGTGGTTATTCAAGCCAAACATGAAGATTACTTTCTCCCACAGTAATTAGCTCCTTCTGGGAAAACTTTTTAGAAAGATTCTTTGTGGTCTTGCCCTTTCTGAGCACTGGTCTTATGTAAATTTTTTTTTTTTTGCCCTTTATATTTCATCTCAACTGGCAAAAATACTGATTGACAGCTTAAAATCCATGTCCCTCTCTTGGAATGGGAATTGATGTAGGGATTACGAAACCCCAGAACAGGGTAAGAAATCCAACTGGCTGCTACAAATTTGAAGTCCAAGAGAACACCCAGGCCAGATGGTTTAAACGTGCCTTGTTACTAATAACTTAGTATAAAGAAGATAATAAGTCCCTTGCTAGATAGCATGTTTCAAATCGTTTTAGAGATGGGAATTAAGGCAATAAAAACCAGGTGAATAAACCAATTTTTCTTGTTGAAAATGCAGGTGGTACTTTTAAGCACAGCTGCTATATTTCAAGGGAAGATGATAGTAATATATTTCCCGAATTTTATTATTTTGAAATTTGCTTTTTTTAGCAATAATTTGAGACATTACACAAATGCAAGATATTATGATAATTAATATCATTAACATTGACATTATCATTTGTATTAGTTGTCAATTGCTGTGTAACAAATTGTTCCTGAAACTTGGTTGGTTAAAGCAACGATATTTATTATCTCAATTTCCATAGGTCAGGAATCTGGGCATGGCTTAACTAGGATCTTTGCTCAGATTCTCTCACAGGCTGCAATCAAGGTGTCCGCTGCAGAAATCTCAAGGCTCCGGGAGGGAAGAATCCACTTCCTTGCTCACTCATGTGGTTGTTGGTTGGCAGGATTCAGTTCCACAATGGGCTGTTCCTCATTCCTTGTATTGTGGGCTTTTCATCGGGCAGCTCAAAATATGGCAGTTTGCTTCATCAGAACAAGATAGCAAGGGGGCAAGAAAGCTATTAAGACTGAAATCACAATTTTGTAAAATCTACTGTCTGAGTGGCATACTATCATTTTTGCTATATCCTATTTGTTAGAAACAAGTCACAAGGTCTATTCTACACACAAAGGAAGGAGATTCTATAAGGAAGTAAACACCAGGAGACAGGGATTGTTAGAACCTTTGAGAAGCTGACATTTATATCATGATTGCTTTCGGTATGCTGGAGCAATGTCAGCTTGTACTTAAGAAAACAAGTTTTGAAATTGGAAAAAAGAGGTTGAATCCCAGATCTGTTATTTATTAGCCAAATGGCTAGACAAGTTGTTTAACTTCTGTAAGTGTCCATTTCCTGATCTCTAAAAATCTTTCCATAGGATCAGAAGAAGAATTCAATGAGGTATCGAAGTAGAGCACTTAGCACAGCACTTGGCAACCAGTAAATGCTCAAAGAGTGTTATTGATTATTACCAGTATAAAAGGAGACTATACAAGTGGCAGGGCCATCAATATTTAGGATTCATATGTGAAAAACCCAAAACCTAAAACGATGTTGATTATCTCAATATTAGCTACACATTTGATCGTGAACAATATGGGATTTAGGGAGCTGGCCCCTCATGCAGTCAAAAATCCACATATAGCTTGTGACTCCCCTAAAACTTAACTACTAGCCTACTGTTGGCTGGAAGTCTTACTGATAACATAAAGACATAAGACTTTTAACATATATTTTGTATATGTATTATATGCTGCATTCTTACCATAAAGTAAGCTAGAGAAAAGAATGTTATTAAGAAAATCATTAGGAAGAGAAATTGCATTTATAATACTGTACTATATTTGTCAAAAAAATCTGCATATAAGTGGATCTGCACAGTTCAAACCCATGTTGTTCTAAGATCAACGTATTAGATAAAAAATCCATCATTAGGTTCTGTGTGTTCTACCTCCAAAATGTACTTTCAATTTATAGGCCTTTTTCTTTCTCCTTGGGCACATTCTCTTGCCATATCCTCCTACTTGATCTCCCCAGTTCCTCTCTTTAAGGTCCTCCATGGAAGCTCCCTGCCGCAACCAAGGTGATCTTTAAAATACTTTAAAAGACTAAATCATCTCCAGCTTTAACACGTTTCAATGGCTTCTCATTTCACATGAAATTCAAGTATTTTAATATGATCTACAAGGACCTCCCTATTTTTCCAATCTCATCTTCTCCCACTTTATTTACCTTTTATACTCAGCCATCTTGGATTTCCTTTGGGTACTTGAATGTGTCAAATTCATGCATGCCTCTGGGCCTTTGCTCATGCGGTTTCCTTTGCCTGAACCACTCTTCCTCAAAAACTTCATCTAGCTGACTCTGGTCATCCTTCAAGTCACAGCACATATTACTTTCTCACAATAGGCTCTGTCACTTCCCTCCTCCAATCCAAATAGGGCTTTCCCATTATTATTTCTAGTAGCTTGTTCTTTTCCTTCACAGTTTCTAATTTTATATTCTAGGGGATTATATGTTTAATGTCTGTTTTTTGTGAGACGGTTGAAACTGTCTGTTTTATTTACTATTTCATATTCAAGTCTAAGACAATACCTGACTCATAGTAGGTGTTTATTTTTTTTAACATTAGTTCTACATACTTTGAGGAACACTTAAATACACAAAAGAAGCATGCAATGTTAGAAAGATCATGTGTGAACAATATTCGTGGCTTATCTAACGGAGAATCCAGCATGCTTTCAGGAAACTGAAGCTACTTAAAAGTTGCTCCCCAGTTTCTATCAATAATCCTCTAAAAATAAACATCTCCATTCGACACAACATACAAATTTAAAATAAATGTGTCATTCAGAATAGCTTGCAATTTTCAAACTGCTTATGCACCAGGAAATATGCAGTCAACAAAAAAAATGCCAGAGAGGTGGAGACAAAGGCTGTCCAAATCTGCACGACTGAAATGAGTATCACTTCAATTGGTAGCAATTTGTGAAGAAAAAGGTATCCTTGGAAAGTAGTAGCATTGAAAGATGGTGGGTCACAAAGCTGGTGATGGGGGATAAGATGTATAATAAGGCCCAATTTCCCCAGCATTGTATTTAAGGACAAAAGAAGAAAATCTCAATACTTGAACTGCAGCATATTTCCTAATACTAAATCTCCTTACTTGTAACACCTCACCCTACCTTCAGTGAGTATCCTCAGTTAAAAGTGGCAGCTAGACGTTCTACAATTCAGGACACCGATATGCATCAGAAAACAGCTTTCTCCCTTTTCCATTCCACTGTAATGTATAGTATTTGTTTTAAAAATTAAGTATCTAAAGACTCAGAGTAGTCTCATTATTTTTTACTTTATTTTATTTTTAGCTGAAATAATGTTTTTGAGTTTTTAAATATAGTATCTTTTACAGATATACACAATACTTACAGATGAAATAATATTTGGGAATTGCTTCAAATGATTTGGGGCAATAGTGGGGACTGCAGGTTTAGATAAAACAAGATAGATAATTATTGAACCTGGATGATAATATATAGAGGTTCATTATACTATTCTACTTATTTTTATTTGTTTGAAATTGTTAATAATCAAAATTTAAAAAGAATGCTCACAAAATATCTTTACAACCTCCTAGATTTGATTCTCAATCCCATTTTAGGTTACAATGCTGACCATACTGTGCTTAAAACCCTTGTCACTGAGAAGAGAGGGAAACAAACCAGAAGAGACTCTTAACAATAGAGAACAAACTGAGGGTTGATGGAGGGAGGTGAGTGGGGGAATGGGCTGGATGGATGATGGGAACTAAGGAGGGCACTTGTGGTGAGCACTGGCTGTTGTTTGTAAGTGATGAATCACTGAATTTTACTTCTGGAATGAACATTGCACTGTATGTTAACTCTAATTCAAATTAAAAAAATAAAAACAGCAAAAACCCTCGTCAATGAGGTCTGGTCCAGACTGCTACTGTTGGGATCCTGACTCTGCCACTTACCAGCATGCATTGTTGGTACATGCTGAGAGAAGGAGCATAACCTTTCTGTGACTCAGTTTCCTTTTCTGTAAAATTGGGAGAAAAATGCCAATCTCAAACTATTGTGAAGATACAATGAAATCATAAATGTTAAATGCAGTCTGGCACATAATAAGTGTTTATTCAGCTAATAATGACAATCATTTATAAATTAATTCAATCGATTATTTATTGAGGACTTACTCTATGTGGGGCACTATTTTAAAAGTAGCTGTTATTATTCTCAGATTTAGCTACCATCTAAAAATACACGGAAACCTGCAGAAGAGGAGAAATTTGCAGAAACTGACGAGTTCGAATTAAAGAGGGAAAGCATTGAAGAATCAGAATGAAGGAATAGGAAATAAAGTCACGGGTGCTGGTTTAACTGTGTTTTCCTCCTTCTTCCCTGTCTCTTTAAGCAATGAGGAAGAGATGAGAGGACATCTTTGGTTTCTGAAGGACATAAGACTCCATGGGCAGAAGATGTCCTTTGAGGGTCCTCCTTATAATGGATAAGAACACAATTGCCTGGTTAATTAAAAGAAAAAAATCTATTCGCTGGGAACTGTTATCCATTCAGTAAGGATAAACCCAGGAGAATTTTTATCTCAAGCTCAAAACCATAGGGGAAAACGATTCATGAGGATTTGATATGCATTTGTTTTTTAGGCTTCATCTAAAGGAAAAAAACCCTTACCTGGTCATGCATCTGTGTTGCTTACTTACGCAGAGCCACTGCAGCTTGAGAAAGACTCAGAAGCAAGGGCAGGAAGGAAGTTTTGTCCAAGGATAGAGTTTCACTGACATGTTAAGTGCCACACTTCTTTTGAAGCTGCCTAGTGCTGTTCCTGCCTGCTAGTTCTCCCTGACCTCTGCCTCTGGTCAAGGACCACAAACCCCATGGTGTCCCAGCCCTGATGTGACTTCTCCCCATTCCCTTGTCTTCTGCTGCCTGCCCGTCCCCTGGCCCACCTGCTCTGGTCCACAGCCCTCCTGGCCTGGCGCTGTCCACCTCTCTGCTCTCCAGGTCAGCAGTTTCGTGCACCTGCTGCCACTTTATGTCTCTGTGCTGTCAAGAGAAAGCAAGAGCAGGAATCGTGACCTTGGGGACTAAGATTCTTAAGAGTAAAAGAATTATTGGGAGTTGTACACACTAGAATGGGAGACAAGTACAAAAGAAAAACTTTTTGCGGGGGTCAGCATATCGATTTTCTCAAATGTGGATATTTTGTTTAGGAATTCTTTTCTAGTGTGTTTGAAAGACTTCAAAAAATTAAAACTTGTACATAAGTCTCAGTTGCGTTATGTATAAATGCTGACGATCTGGGTTCAGATCAGGATCGGGTCTCCTCTTCCCTCATCATGTGGTTAGCTGACAAAATACGTTGTCCACCGTATTATTTTAAATCATTTCCTCTTCATGATGTGTGTCAACATCTGAATTAAATTCTCTTTATTTTTAAAAATTTCCTCTTTTCTTTACTTCATTTTTAAGCTTACAGCTAGGGAGAGAAGGAGAATCATGCCACAGTATGATTCTAATCTGATGGCATTTGTAGCAACTACAGGGGAGATTTAGAAACTCAGTTTGGCTGTTGTGATCTTTTAAAATTTGCTGTAAGTTTTCCAGAATAACTGATGCTCTCCAGTGACTTTTTTTCTAATTTGGGTGTAGGGGAGTAGTGGGGGATGGCAGAATGTCCACGTTGAGAATCCTGGGGGGGGGGGGCGGGGAATGGGTAGGAATTGGCAGAATCCAGTTATCTAAGCGCTTGGTGTTGCGCAGTAACTCTACCCATCCCTTGCAGATTTCCTACTGACATCACCAAAGCAGTCTTTGTGGATATTTGCCACTCTCTTGGACAGTCCTCAAGCCCTCACCACTTTTTGAGACCATCAGGGCTGTGGAAGGTGAGCTTCTCCAGCTTTCCTCGTTCCCACTGTGACACTCTGTATATATTGTCTCCGTGAAGATGCAGATATGTGTGTTGGGGGCTGGCAGGCAAGGATGTTGCAAAAATACTAGCAGTGGTATTCTCTAGTGGGGAAATTATAAGGGATTGCTATGTTCTTCTTAAAATGTCTATCCTCTGCAAATTGTCAGGAAAGAAGAGTTAATAATATTTGGATCAGAAGAAAACTGTTTTGTAAATGACTGCAAGAAAACTTTTATCTCTTCCCTTCAATTTTTCTCCCCTTGTACTTCTTTTGGCACCCCCTCATTCCTTCAAAGAGAGCCAATATCAATTTTAGAGAACCAGCGGGGAAAAACATTTATTTTGGAGACCTCAGAAGAAACAAGTTCTTTCCCCTCAGCCCAGTATTTACAGTTTCCTCCTAGTTTCTGTCTGTAGTCACATGAAGGTCTCCATTTTTATCCCTCATTCTATGGTCTTGTTTCTTGTCCGTTTTCCAAAAGACTCTGTGCCTTATAGAAGTACCTAGTCTTACCCAATCCCTCACCCTTTCCTGACCTCTGTTAGCCCTTCTCATGCCTGCTAGATCCATGAATTCTGGATCCAAGATCAGCAAAATCCTTTGGGTCTCTACCTTCTTGAATGTACCTGGCTCTTCCCTGAGGATACCACTCCCTGGAAACCTTCACACACTCCTCTCATCTCCCGGCTAGAAGTAAAGCATAAAATGCTCCTCATTTGCATTCCCAAGCCATTTTTCTAACTACCAAGCCTAGATCTTTTAATTCTCCTGCCTTCTTATTTGCCACATTTTCTTCTGTTTCTTGGCTGTCATCTATTGACTTCCTTCCTAAAATTCTCTCTTAGAAGATTTTTGTTCACTGTCTTCCCCACCCCTATAATTGTCATTATTCTCAGAGATGTTTGACGCCCACAAGGATTGCATATCCTGGTCTCTCTGGTCTTGGGCCCTCCAGTTCTAGTACATTTTTTCCACACCTCACCTCAGCCATCCTCAGCCATGGAGATGACCCTCTCCAATCACCAATAATGGCACCCCCTCTGAAACTGCACTTTCACTACCCTATTCTCAAATACCACCTATCTTTCCAGCTCACCTGTTCCTCTACCCACAGTAATAACAGATGTAAGTAACCACTTTCTACTATTCATTATTTCTTTTCTGTTTTCACATCCCCGTTTTCCCAAATTAGACTTCATGGTCCATTGCTCCCCCGCAACTGCCCTGGACAAACTTGCCCCTCTGATGAAGATATCACATTCACTTGTCAAAACTCCAGCTTGCTTGAACACATGTCTGCATCAAAGGTGCTAAACGATGCTAGGAAAATGACATTCAGGACTTCTGTGGTGTCTGATGGCATCCTGATCATTACTACAGACCCCAAACAAGTACCCAACAAGTACCCGGCAATCCTAGTACATTTCTCTAGTGAGTGTTTTCCTATTGTGTGAAACCATGCTCACATCTTCTGCATCTTCCCACACCCCTCTTTACTCTCTCAGCCTAGCTTTCCTTGCTCTTCATTGATGAAACAGAATTAAGACCTCTTTCTTCTTCCTATTACCAAAGAGAAAAACCTACCTACTACTCATGTTCTCTGTCTTCCTGTATTTCCTCTTCCTCTTCCTACCTTCCTCTTCTTGTGTCTTGGCTACCATCTCCTTTCTCCTGCTCAAAGACTTCACTTCTTTGATTATTTCCTCTCACCTTAACATTATCAGTCTCCCTCTTTCTACAGGATCATTCCCATCAGCACACCAGACAAGCTTGGCTGCATTCTATTTAAAGCAACAACCTCCCTTTACCCAACATTTCCTTTTTTTCTCATTACTTCTCCTTTGCTTTTCTCTGCAAAATATCACCAGATGGGTTCTACACTTTCTGTTTCTACTTCTTTATTCTCAATTTTTTTTTCAAGTAATTTCAGTCTGGCTTCTGCCTCCACCATATTACTTCAGTGTTTGCTGTATATCTGAAACTTGTCCAAAACATCCTGCATCCCTTGAAATCATCTGTTTTACCCAGTCTTCACAGTTCAGACAGTGGAACCACTGTCCTTCCAGAAGCTCAAGCCAAACATCTAAAGGACTTCTTTTGTTTCTTCTTCTTCCTCACTTAATGAGCTTATGCTTCCACCCCTGGCCAATTCTAGTCTATTTTGTGCAAAATAGCCAGGAAGTGTAATCTGTTTAAATGCAAATTGCATGTTTTAGCACACCCTTTAATGACATCCATTATGTGTACAATACATTCCTAATCACCTTACCTCCAACTCTTAAAGGCACAGCCCAGATGTCACTCTCTCCAGATTAGTGTTCTTTACTCCACCCCCAAATTGGAATCAATTATCCTTCCCATAGCCTCTGGGCAGCCAGATCTCTCTTCCCCACTCCCCACCTGCTCCTCCCCTACTACTCTATCCCACTCCTGTCTATCTCTCATAATGCTGCAAATTCTTTCAGAGCTGGGGATATGCTTATTGTGTTCATGATGATATCCCAAGCTTCTAGCACAGTGTCTAGCAGATAAGGTTTCCTTAATCATAAATAGATGAATGGCTCACCCTACATTATATGTCTCACCCTTATAACCATCATAGTTCATGTTTAACATTCTCTGGTAGACCCACATGTAATTGATAAAGAATCCTCTTACTGACTTAAGTGAATTTTTTAGTCAATACAGGTTTATTGACCATTATTTGATGAACACAAGTCAAATAAAATAGGCAATTTCTGCAGTCTGTAGGAGATTCAGAGACATGAAAAGGTTCTGTGAGGAAATTTTTTCCTTTAGGGTCAGCCATCATAATTACCTGTGGAATGGTGGCAGATACACAGGACCTTCAGCCTCCTGTTGCTGATCACACAAAGATCTATCCCAAAGGTCTACATTAAGGGAAGATAAATGGCAAAATAGATAGATAGATAGATAGATAGATAGATAGATAGATAGATAAACAAAATTATAGGAACAACTAGGAGTAAAAACTTTCAACACAACAGATTTTCTTCGTAGGTATAGCTTAAAATTAATCCAAAACTAGGGGTGCCTGTGTGGCTCAGTCAGTTAAGCGTCTGACTTCATCTCAGATCATGATCTCACAGTTCATGAGTTAGAACCCTGCGTCAAGTTCTGTGCTGACAGCTCAGAGCCTGGAGCCTGCTTGGGATTCTGTGTCTCCCTCTCTCTCTCTGCCCCTCCCCTGCTTGTCTCTCTCAAAAATAAACATGCATTTAAAAAATTCTAAACAATTAATCCAAAGCTCAGCGTAAAGTATATTTCATTTGAATTCTTTTGAAATTTATTGTTTTTAAATACCTGCAATATATAGTAAAGAAGATAAAGTTTATTTTGTTTTAATTAATTAATTTATTCATTCAATAAATGTTCATCGAGAACTTCTATGTGTAAAGCATTGGGCCAGATACCAGAAATACTCAAATAAAAAGACCCCCAGGGTATCTGCCTTCATTGAGTTCACATTTTAATAGAAAGATAGACATTAAACGGCTAATTATGTAATCCAATTTTTAGTTATAATTGTGACAAGAACTCTAAATAAGAAACAAGAAACTATGAAAGCACATAAAGTAAACAATCTCCATTGGCCCTTCCATATGCATCTCTGCTTTTCTGCTCTGCTCTGTGGCCTGGAAGGCAGACCTCTCTCTGGGCGGCACCTGTGAGTTTCCTTGCTGCCTGGCTTCCCTTTGGGTTCAGCGGAAGATAGGAGGGTAGAAAGAAGATCAAGGTCAGGGTAATTACCTCCTGGCTCCTTCCCAGCCCCACCATGGGGAGGCAGTAGTTGCATTGCTCTCTTCAGGTCCTGGAAACTACTCCTTTTCTTGTCACTCAGGCCTAGGGACAGTCACAGCTCTCACGTGTCAGTCCCGCATTCCTCACCATCCCTGGTGGGTTCCCCTTAACCCTGCACACAACTTTGCGAATCATCTCCTTGTTGAACCCAACAGTTTTTCAGTTTGTGTGTGCCACCTATTTCCTTTTGCCATCCTGACTAACAGAGCAGAGAGCTGGGGAATCTGACCTAATTTAGACAGAAGGGCTAAGGACCAAGAAGACTTCCTAAAACAAGTCATATTGACTGAACACTGAGAGGTGTTATTTTCTTGATAGGTCCTTCTTACATCTTCTCTTTTCTCTCTGCATCAACCTAGAAACATCCACATGTCCAGGGGAGAGTAATAGCATATGTCATCAATTGTTCTTTTCTTTATCCCTTTTCTTCCACTGCCCTCCCTCAACCCTAGCAGTAAACACTTTCTGGTTTCTCTAGAATGGCCTCTCCTTGATATCTTTATGTCCTCTGAGAGCTTTCCTTCTTCCTTACTTTTCTTCTCCAATCTTCCATGTCCTGCCAATATCCCTAAAATATGTGCACCCTCCCCAATGTGACCCACGATGTGACAAGAATATGTCTTCTCTCTCACTGCTCCTATGTATTCAGCCATGTGAGATACTCGCTGTTTCGTGTCTTTGTTCACAGTTTTTCTTCTTCTGGATCATCCTAACCTCATCTATCCCCCCTGTTGAAATCCTATTCAGTTTAAATGCCACCACTCCACAAAGCCTTCCTAAAGGTCTCAGCAGGAAGTATTCACTTCCATTATTTTTTTGTTCCCATAAATACTTTTTAACCTTTCTTGTGCTTCCCACATGATTTATAGTTTTGATATTTGTGGAAATGTCTTATTTCTCCCCATGATGATCAGCTCTGAGAAGGCAGGGACTACTGTGTCTATGGAACATGAACAACAATGCATCTAACACAATGTCCAGCACATAGTAGGAGCCCGATGGCATTTAGTATCCATTTATACATATTTTATCTCCTATGTTATAGACATCATTCTGAGATTATTCCCTTATACACCAAAATAAATGAAAGCATTAGTGTACTCTCTTTGTATGTGGTCCTTGGCATGGGTACTTTCATAATATGCTTTTTTATTGCGATGTAATTAAATTGTACAGTTAAACCAAACATAGCTAAGGGAAACAGAGCTAAGAATATTTCCTCCAGTTACAACTTGGAAGGCCTGATTTTCTCCATCTATTTCCAATCTTTTAATGTTCGAGAATCAGTCATGCCAAAATATTTATCATCTCAGGAAAAATAAAATGAAAATCTTTTAAGGGCCTCCAGATACCATATAGCTGCAATGGAGCTAGACAAGTAGGAATGGGGCATAGAAGATTAACTGAGGGGGAAATGACAATATATGTCCCATAGCTTCATGTTCCACACTTCAACTTGAGATTTCTAAATGTTCTCTCCACCAGGAGGTTTTTGTTATGTCTATTGTTTTGTTTGATAATGTTGGAAGATGAGGAATTGGGGAATTTTAACTCTAAAAAGACTTCAATTCTATGTATTCTGTGTAATTAGATTTGGTTTTAAATGGTAGTTCCTTTATTTTAAAGATATATTTAAAATAAAATACTAATCATACCATGTATTAATCTTTCAATAACTCTTTTAACCTTATAACTAGCTCCAATGAAGATATTGTCCCCATTTCATAGATGAGGAGATAGAGACTCAAGTTATTAATTGCCTGATTGTCCGGTTCCGGGGCACAGTTGTCAGATGACGGGTCTTCCTTGGGCCAGTGCTCATGTTCTTAGACACTATTTATCCCTCCTCCTGGCTTTATCACTGGAATGAATGCACATTTGCTTGACCATCCTCTGTGGATGCTGCAAATGTTTTATGATTCTCTAAAACCTATATTGCCTCAGAAATCCTCTTCCTTAGGGAAGAGCTGCACAGAGAGCTAGAGAAGAGATGGTCCAGCCAGAAACATGGCAGGAAAATGGATGCACCTAGAATGGACCAGCCCTATTTGGAGTCTGATACGGCTTCCTTTGCCTTCCAGGCCAACAATGGCTGGGAAATGAGTCTGATAATTTTCTGGGAAGGAACTTCTGTAGGAGGACAATGGAAGGACTTTATGCCCTGCACACATAAGTAAGCATGCTCTGAGAGCATATATCATTTTCTATTTTAAAAATCACTCCTGTGAAACTGGATTTTAAAGCTGTTGGGTGGCAGATTTTTTACGTTGCTTTCTGTGCATATTTAAATACACCCCCCCCCAGTTGTTATATAAGTTGTTTAAACCTCAAAAGCCTCAAAGACATAGAGACTGAACAAAAATATTTTTTATTGAATTGAAATGATATTTTTTTAATCGAGAAAGCAGCCATCTAAGTGGTTTTTCCTATTTTCTATCTCACGTATAACAAAACACCTCAACAGTAGCATGAGAGACAGTATTCAGAAAGCAATTCCAAACACATTAAAAGAACTGCTTTGGAAAAATGAGTCAAGTGAGTTTTTTCCCTTTAAAGGCCACAAAAAAGAAACACCCTTCTAACAGGGTGTTGGGTTGAAAAGGGGATAAGAGGGGGAACACAATATCTCATCTAAAATCTTGCAGGCAAGAACGTTTATTACTGCAGGAAGCAGACGGTGAGCCTAGCTTATAAATGAGATCCTGCAGACGAGGGAGATGTATCTTGCTGAAGTATTACTGTACGGAACGAACCTTTAAAGCTTGGACTCTGAAGGCATAAACCATTGTCAAATAAATCTAAACCGATGTATTCATTTTTAATAAAAGAAAATGTGACATAGCATGGCCACAATAATATGTAATTTCATCCTTGCATTTCAATTCTCAGGGGTTATTTAATTCTCCTTAAAACATTCCAGAGAGCTGCAAGGGGTTAGATGAAAATAAATATTCTCACCTAGAATGATATTCATTTTATCAGCATTTTCCCTGCCATGGAGAAACAATAGTAGAATACTCAGATATGAGGGTCCATCTATGGTTTATCTATATAATAATTTTAAATGCCCAGTTTGACACATAGATAGTTAGGAGAAGGGATGGCTACTTTAAAAAAAAAAAAAACTATTTAAAGGCCTTTTATTGGGATATTTGAATTCCCAGCCAAGAAGATAACTCCCACAGGAAAGATATAAATATTAATTGTGAAAAATAAAGAGATTTGAACAGACAGGGTATTATTTTATTAAAAGTGGCTCTCAGTATGAAAAATCCACGGGTTAATTGCAGCCTTGAAACAAATCACTATCAAAGCTGTTTTTAAAAAATGTTTTCCTTAATGTGACATTAGGTTTTTGACCTGAGCTTTTGGTCTCTCTCTTTTTTCTCTTCCCTGTTTTCCTTGTTCCCTTCCTTCCCTGCTGTTTTCAAAGCACAATTTAAGTTAGTTATATTAAAAACACATAAACAAGTTGGTAAGTGAAATAGAAATAAAAATTACTTGACAATGGGAACTTTACTACAATCCTCTATAAAACCGTAGACTCTTTCTGTCACTGACAATGCTGCTGGGTGAGTTTTATGGTGACCCAGGCAACGGTAAGGCTTTTTCAATGACCAGAGTCATTAGTTCCATCCCCTCTACCAATGCCCAACATATTGGAGAAAATTCCAGTTTCTATTATATAATTGTATTTAATGTGAGAATGCCTTTTTTAAAAGTTTTTATTTATTTGTTTTGGGGGAGAGAGAGAGAGAGAGAGAGCGCGCGAGCATGTGGGGGGGAGGGGCAGAGAGTGAGGGAGAGAGAGAATCCCAAGCAGGCTCTGCACTGTCAGCACAGAGCCCGACTGGGGACTCAATCTCACAAGCCGTGAGATCATGACCTGAGAGAGATCAAGAGTCAGACACTTAACTGACTGTGCCACCCTGATGCCCTGAGGATACCTTTCTTGAAGCTCATATCATTCAAAGAGACACATACAGTTAATCTGATAATTAATGGGTTTGATTCAAAAAAATCTGGATGCAATTTAAAAAATGCTGACTTTCAGGGATATAGTGTCTAAAACTTTAGTTTCCGTGTGGAAGAGACCCTTAAAAAGTCAAGGAGGAAAAAAGTTTGGCAGCTTCTCCAAAAGTCAAACATAGAATTACCATGTCACATAGGTATTCTGCTGCTAGGTGTCTACCCAAAAGATTTGAAAACAGGTACTCCAACAAATACATGTACATGCATGTTCATATCAGCATGAATTCTAATAGCCAAAAGGTAGAAATAGCCCAAATGTCTATCAGTAGATGAATGGATAAACAAATTGTGGTATATAAACATAGTGGAATATTATTCAGCTATAAAAAGGAATAAACTACTGATTCATGCTACAACATGGATGAAAAAACCTTGAAAACATTATGCTAAGTCACAAAAGCCAGAAACAAAAGGTCACATATTGTATGATTCCATCTATATGGAATATCCAGAGAATATGGAGTCAATCCATAAAAACAGATGTGGCTGGTGGTTGCCAGGGACTGGGAATGAGAAGCAAAGGCTTAACGTACACAGGATGATGAAAATGTTTTGGAATGAGATAGAGGTGGTGGTTTTCAATGTAGTGAATTTTCTAAATGCCACTGAAATGTTCACTTTAAAGAGGTTAATGTAATGTGTGAATTTCACCTCAGCAAAACCAAAGAAAAAAGAAAAGAAATAAAAAGAAAGAAAGCCTTCCTCCCAAAAAGTTAAGGAATGAAAATTCAAAGCCACTGAAATTATAGCTCAGAAAAATATGGACAGGAAGCATCAGATAGTCAGAATTTGATGTAAATGAACATGCAATAAGACCAGGAAACAGAAAAAAAAGGGAGCCCAATGGCAAGTTTATTATGAACAAAAAAACTTCTGTAGAAACATTCTTTAAAAAAGCAAGCACTCTCTAGAGCAAACTTAGGAGAAGCTCTTTTTAAATGAATGAAATATAAATAGTAGAATGTTTTTAAAATGTATATATATATTTAAGTTTATTTATTTATTTTGAGGGGGGAGGGGCAGAGAGAGAGGGAGAGAGAGAGAATCCCAAGCAAGCTCCACACTGTTAGCAGGGACCCAAATGTAGAGCTTGAACCCACAAACTATGAGATCATGACCTGCGCTGAAATTAAGAGTTGAATGCTTAGCAGTCTGAGTTACTCAGGCACCCCTAAAATGTATATTTTTAAACCAATTACCTAGTAAAGGTTCTAATTCAATTGTTTTGGTTAATAATAAATAACTCATTTATAGTTTATTAAATGATATAATTATCATCAAATGTACGCTATATTTCGAGGAGTTTAAATATGCTCCCTTAATCCTATATACAGTAGGATTTTGGTCTGTATAACCCATTTTCTGAAAGTAATGTAAAGGAAAATTTCAGTCTATCTTTGGTCTGTTGTTAAAAAAAATCTGGGTACGTTAGATTTAAATATTTTTGGCTTATGAAACAAAGAACTGTATCAGAATAAGGGAGGTGGAGCAATTCTTAAGTACAAAAAGAAGACTAAAGACGTCCACATGTTGGGTCTGAGTTTTAGAGATGGCATGATACAGTCATTTCAAATAATTTTAATGATTAGGGTAAGTTAATCTGAAAAAAGGAGAAAAACAATTTGAAAAAATGGAGACCATGTTGAGTACAATACAGCAGGATAAGAGAGCAATGGAAATGGAAAGTGTTCAGGAAGCAATTACTCGCTATCCCAGGGTTCTGTGAATGATCTAACAGTGGGTGCCCTGGGAGAGGAAAGGGGCCACGGTGAGTGAATAAGACCTGAGGGAAGTAATCAGAGATAAGAATAACGAGTATCAGAGGCACAAGATACAGAATAGAGAGAGAGGATGACAAAGTTTACAGCCTGAACTTCAAAGACCTGGCACAATAAGAAAGCAAGCTAAAGCTGAGGACTGAATAAAGGGTCTGCTCGCAAATATTATGAAAATGTAAGATGATGGAATACAAGCTCGCTGAAGGAGGCAGTGAGGGCGCGTGACAGAAGACCCAGGGATAATGTGTGGAAACCAGTCACATTATCAAAAGCATACATAAATTTTTAGCCTTCATGTTCAAATGCGTAGATAGGAAAGGTGAATAGGTGTCATGGTTCAGAATCTAATTCTCCAAAGAAATAATTTTGGAAAAGCACAGTCTCATTTTGACTGAAAAATAGATAATTAGTCACTGGCAATCAAGGATATGCTGGGGCCTGAGTTTCTCTTCTAGAAGTTTCAAGGAGATACAGTTAACAGAAACTAAAACAGAGAAACTTAGAGCCTTTCCCAAACACTGACCATGTATTTGGGGAAATATCAGACAAAAGCACAAAGAAAAATAACCATAGGGGAAGAAAATGGCTAATCAACATGTGAAAGAAATCATTTATTATCCTATATCACATATTGAAACAAATATGACAATCAAGGAACGTATTTAACTATTTGTTTGAATTAGACCAGAAACAGATCTACCACCTCACTGCCCATTTAAAAATATTTGTATTTATGCATAAATATTGGTATCAAGCCAGGTGTTTTGTCATAATGACTGTTAATTACTATTTCCAAATGTCAAATGGTATGGTTTTGCATTCAATTTTGTCTCTTTTCAGCTCTGTTCCTTAATATCTGTAAGCTCAGTCTTCTTATCTGTGGGAAGAAGCTTACGACACCTGCTGTAGAGGCAGGCCACTTGGCATCCAAAGCATGGCATGGGATAATGTTGTGATGGACTCTGCAGTTGGTGGAACACTATATTAATATTAATTTTGTTGTCACTAGCATTATTATTTATCATTAGTGGTCACATCGCCAGTCTGCCCCGGGAAACATGGAAAGGGAAAAAAAAGGCGATGGCTAAAAACAAAAACAAAGCTTATTTGGTATAGAGGTAACATGATGCTAGAGAATAACAAGCTCACTTTTTTCCCACAGAATTGTTTTAATTAAATGCTATATTTTATTAACAACCACATTTTTGTTAAAAATGCAGAAAGATGCACATTAAAAAATGCTTCACACAGAAATTAGTCCAGTGTAATTAGTGTGAATGATCAAAATACCAGCATATAAGAGCACATGTGCCCTATTGTAAAAACCAGGTGTTTAAATAAGATAAAACCGCCTCCTGAATCAATAGGGGATTTGAATTGAGTTATGCTTTTCAAACATAGAAAAGATTGTTTCTAATTGCTTTTTCCATAGGTACCAAATTTGTGTGTAATATAAAAATGTTTCAAAAGAAGTTATCAATGTGATGTGAGCATCTGTATGCATTTCAAGCCACTCTCAATGTATCTTTGGCCCTAAGAAAGGGAATTTAAATATCAATCTAGTATAGAATAATAGAAGGGAAAATGCTAACCAAAATGGAAGGGGAAACGTATTTCTTCCAGAATCCTGAGTTTAGCATAGAAATTTCTACATAGATTTTGAATCCTGGGAAGAGCATGGAAAGATGGAACAAGGTCCTGAAAGAGGCAGAAAGTGACCAACTCAAGAGACAGGTGGTGGGTTTGGCCTTAAAAATAAAGGGAACAGCTGAGCCTCTGAGCCCCGGGGAAAGGAACAGAGTGCAGGGGCGACTGTAAAGAGTTTATAAATAGGGGGTCAGGATTTAAGAAAGGTCATGCTCAATGGCCTCAATTTTCTTGATTAATTGGAAGGCAAGATTATCTTCTGGGAGTGGGGCAGGCAGGGGCAGATGGGGGGAGCTAAACTTAAAAGCAAACCCAAATGAAACATTAGTCATTGTCACAGATCCAGGGCTGGGATTAACCCCAAGACATGTGAAACTTTTTTTTTCTCTTTTACATCTTTTCCCAAGGATGTAAAAGATTGCAGTCTAGAATCCTAACTCCTTCACATGACTGTCATTACCCACTAGTGGTCAATGTGACTTCCCCACTTTCTCTCAGACATATTCTCCATTAAGCTGCTAAACACACACACAGTTTGTGTTTTGCTCTGGTTGAAAACTGATGCATTAATGTCCAATTGTCCCAGGTTATCCATGATTGCAAAAACTGCTTCTCCTCTGATTGATAAGAGTGGTCATTTCCAGGGCCCTATGCATGAGGCTGTCTCTTAGCAACAACATCATTATGAAACCTTGGTTTCTACTAAATGTCTTCATCGCTGAAGATAATCTTCTGAGAAAATGCCTGCCATCTCTACTCTAATTACTACAGGGTTCCAAAGGAAGCTGTCTGAGGGTGAAGTCAGTTTTCTCTACTCTTTACATCTGCCAGGAAACAACTTCAAGATCTTGTCCCTTCCTCTTTAACAAAAAAATTGTCGGATACAGAAAAGTTTGAGTATCGTCCAACAAAGCTCACCTGTCGATTAGCTGTAATAAGCATCTTTTCACATGTCAAACATTGACAAAGATTCTGTTTTTGGCCCAACTCTAATTGGGCTTATTCTCTGAGCTCTTTTCAACTAGGCCTCGACTTTCAGGCTTCTGCGTTCATCTCTGCATTGTCCAATTTCAGCAAGAATCCTGCTAAGTCGCTTTAACCAGATTCCCTTATCCTCCATACTTGTCACCCTTGATAGCTCATCTCATTTTCTACCATCTCCCAGGTGACCTCCAATATCCCTGGCCTGCAGGGATCCTGTTAGGTTGGTTTAGCCAGAATCCCCTTTACCCCTGATGTTTCCTCTTAGTAATTTTCCATCCACTGACACCCTGCTCCTTGACTCCCAATTCTCACTTTTTCTTGTTATAATTGGAGTTGAGCCAGTATCTTTACTCGTAGTCAAGACCCCCACACCTTTTATTCCCCTGGAATAATGTTTACCTTACCATTCTTTAAGTGTCATGAATTTTTTTTAATATATATTTTTTTCTTCCAAGTTTTTATTTAAATTCAACTTAGTTAACATATACTACAGTATTCGTTTCAAGAGTAGAATTTAGTAATTCATCACTTACATCTAACACCCAGTGCTCATCACAAGTGCCCTCCTTAGTACCCATTACCCATTTATTCCATCCCCCCCACCTAACACCCCTCCAGCAACCTTCAGTTTGTTCTCTATAGTTAAGAGTTTCTTATGGTTTGCTTCCCTCTCTGTTTTTATCTAATTTATTTTTCCTTCCCTTACCCTATGTTCATCTGTTTTGTTTCTTAAATTTCACATATGAGTGAAATCATATGGTATTTGTCTTTCCCTAACTGACTTATTTCACTTTTTCACTTAGCATAATATATTCTAACTCCATCTGTGTCATTGAAAATGGTAAGATTTCATTGTTTTTAATGGCTGAGTGATATTTAATTGCACGCATACACACACACACACCACCTCTTCTTTATCCATTCATATGTCAATGGATATTTGGGCTCTTTCCATAATCTAGCTATTGTTGATAATGCTGCTATATGCTATAAACATTGGGATGCATGTGGGTCTTTGAATCAATATTTTTCTCCTTGGGATAAATACCTAGTAGCGCAATTGTTGGGTTGTAGGATAGTTCTATTTTTAACTTTCTGAAGAACCTCCACACTGTTTTCCAGAGTGGCTGCACCAGTTTGCATTCCCACCAACAGTGTATGAAGGTTTCCTTTTCTGTGCATTCTCAATAACATCTGTTGTTTCCTAAGTTGTTAATTTTAGCTATTCTGACAGGTGTAAGGTGGTATCTCTTTGTGATTTTGATTTGTAATTCCCAGATGATGAGTGATATTGAGCATTTTTCATATGCTGTTAGCCATCTGGACGTCTTCTTTGGAGAAATATCTGTTCATGTCTTCGGCCTATTTCTTAACTGGATTATTTATTTTTTGGGGTGTGAGTTTGTTAAGTTCTTTATAGATTTTTGGATACTAGCCCTTTATCTGATATGTCATTTGCAAATATCTTCCCCGTTCCATCAGTTGCTTTTTAGTTTCCTTCATAGCATAGAAGCTTTTTCTCTTGATGAAGTCCCAATAGTTCATGTTTGCTTTTGTTTCCCTTGCCTCTGGCGATGTGTCTAGTAAAAAGTTGCTCCAGCCAAGGTCAGAGAGGTTGCTGCCTGTATTCTCCTATAGAATTTTGATGGTTTCCTGCCTCACATTTAGGTCTTTCATCCATTTTGAATTTATTTTTGTGTATGTTATAAGAAGGTGGCCCAGTGTCATTCTTCTGCATGCCACTGTCCAGCTTTCCCAATACCATTTGTTGAAGACACGGTCTTTTTTTCCAGGATATTCTTTCCAGCTTCATCGAAGATTAGTTAACCATATAGTTGTGGGTCCATTTCTGGGTTCTCTGTTCTGTTCCATTGATCTATGTGTTTGTTTTTGTGCCAGTACTGTACTGTCTTGATGACTACAGCTTTGTAATACAGCCCCAAGTCCAAAACTGTGATGCTACTGTGAGTGAGTGAGCAGGGAAGGTACAGAGAGAGAGAGAGAATTCCATGGGGCTTGATCTCAAGCACCACGAGATCATGACTTGAGCCAAAATGAAGAGTCGGATGCTTAACCAACTGAGCCACCAGGTGCCCTTTGCTTTGCTTTTCTTTTTCAACATTACCCTGGCTATTTGGAGTCTCTTTGTGTTTCCATACAAATTTTAGAATTGTTTGTTCTAGCTCTGTGAAAAATGCTAGTGGTATTTTGATAGGGATTGCAATGAATGTGTAGATTGCTTTGGGTAGACATTTTAATAATATTTGCTCTTTCAATCCATGAGCATGAAATGTTGTTCCATTTCTTTCTGCTTCAGTTTTTTTCATAAGTGTTCTATAGTTTTCAGCATACTGACCTTTTACCTCTTTGGTTAGGTTTATTCCTAGGTAACTTATAGTTTTTGGTATAATTGTAAATGGGATCAATTCCTTGATTTCTCTTTCTGCTGCTTCATTATTGGTGTATAGAAATGCAATTGATTTCTGTACGTTGATTTTATATCCTGTGACTTTGCTGAATTCATGTATCAGTTCTAGCAATTTTTTGTTGGAGTCCTTTGGGGTTTTCTCCATAGATTACCATGTTGTCTACAAAGTGTGAAAGTTTGACTTCTTCCTTGTCAATTTGTATGCCTTTTATTTCTTTTTGTTATCTGATTGCTGAGGCTAGGACCTCCAGTAGTGTGACGAACAACAGTGGTGAGAGTGGATGTCCCTGTTGTGTTCCTGACCTTAAGGGTAAAGCTCTCAGTTTTTCCCCACTGAGGTTATTAGCTGTGGGTCTTTCATATATGGCCTTTATGATGTTAAAGTAGTTCCATCTAATCATACTTTCTAGAGGATTTTTATCAAGAGAGAATGCTCTAGTTTGTCAAATGTTTTTTCTGAATCTATTGAAAGGATGATATGGCTCTTATCTTTTGTTTTATTAATGTGGTGTCTCATTTTTAATTGATGTGCAGATACTGAACCACCCTTGCATCCTAGGAATAAATCCTACTTGATTGTTCTGAATAATTCTCTTAATGTACTGTTGAATTCAATTTGCTACTATCTTGTTAAGAATTTTTGCATCTATGTTCATCAGAGATATTGGTCTGTAATTCTCCTTTTTAGTGGGGTCTTTGGTTTTGGAATCTAGGTAATGCTGGCCTTGTAGAATGAGTTTAGAAGTTTTCCTTCCATTTTTATTTTTTGGAACAGTTTGAGAACAATAGATATTAACTTTTTAAAAAATGTTTGGTAGTATTCCTTTGGGAAGCCATCTGGCCCTGGACCCTTGTTGGTTGGGAGATTTTTGATTACTGATTCAATTTCCTTGTTGGATATAAGTCTGTTCAAATTTTATATTTCTTCCTGTTTCAGTTTTGGTAGTTTACAATTTTCTAGGAATTTATCCATTTCTTCCAGATTGCCCATTTTTTGGCATATAATTGTTCGTAATGTTCTCTTATAATTGTTTATATTTTTGTGGTGCTGGTTGTGATTTTATTTATTTGGGTCCTTTCCCTTTTCTTTTTGATAAGTCTGGGGTTTATCAATTTGTTAATTCTTTCAAAGAACCAGCTCCTAGTTTCATTCATCTGTTCTACTGTGTTTTTTTTTTAATGTTTGATTTGTTTATTTTGAGAGAGAGTGAGATCACAAGCAGGGGAGGGGCAGAGGAGAGAGAGAGAGAGAGAGAGAGAGAGAGAGAGAGAGAATACCAAGCAGGGGCTTGATCCAACAAACTGTGAGATCATGACCTGAGCTGAGATCAAGAGTTGAACGTTTAACTGACTGAGCCACCCAGTCGTCCCTGTTCTACTGTTTTTTTTTTTATTTCATATCATTTATTTCTGCTCTAATCTTTTTATTTCCTGTCTTCTGCTGGTTCTAAGCTTTATTTACTGTTCTTTTTTTTTTAATGTACATTTATATTGAGAGAGAGAGAGGAGAGAGGGAGGAACAGAGAGAAAGTGAAAGAGAGGGAGAGAGAGAGAGAAAATCTCAAGCAGACTCTGCCCTATCAGCACACAGCCCAACTTGAGCTCAAACTCACGAACCATGAGATCATGACCTCTGCCAAAATCAAGAGTCAGATACATAACCAACTGAGCCACCCAGATGCTTCTTTATTTGCTCTTTTTCTAGCTGCTTTAGGTGTAAGGTTAGATTGTGTATTTGAGACGTTTCTTGCTTCTTGAGGAAAGCCTGTATTGGCTATAGACTTCCCTCTTATGACCTCCTTTGCCATATCCCAAAGGTTTTGGACTGTCATGTTTTCATTTTCATTTGTGTCTGTATATTTTTTAAAGTTTCTTTTTAAATTTCCTGGTTAACCCATTCATTCTTTAGTAGGATGTTCTTTAACCTCTATGTATTTGTAGTCTTTCCAAATTTTTTCTTGTGGTTGACTTCAAGTTGCATAGCATTGTGGTCTGAAAATATGTATGGTATGATCCCAATCTTTTTGTACTGGTTGAGGCCTGATTTGTGACCTACTTTGTGGTCTATTCTGGAGAATGTCCATGTGTACTTGAAAAGAATTGTATTCTGCTGCTTTAGGATGAAATGCTCTAAAATAACTTATACCCATCTAGTCCTGTTTATCATTCAAAGCCATTGTTTCTTTGTTGATTTTCTGCTTAAATAATCTGTCCATTGCTATAAATAGGGTTTTTAAGTCCCCTACTATTATTGTATAATTATCAATGAGTTTCTTTAAGATAGTTATTAATTGATTTATATATTTGGCTTTCTCACATTGGGGGCAAAAATATTTACAATTGCTAGATCTTTTTGTTGGATAGACCCCTTTATTATGATATAGTGCCCTTCACCTCTTATTATAGTCTTTGGTTTAAAATATAGTTTGTCTGATACAAGTATAGCTACTCCAGTTTTCTTTTGATGTCCATTAGCATGATAAATGGTTCTCCACTCTCTCACTTTCAGTCTTTGGGTCTAAAATGAGTCTCTTGTAAAAGCAGCATATTGATAAATCTTGGAGTTTTTAGCCCATTCTGATACCCTATGTCTTTTGATTAGAGCATTTAGTTCATTTACATTCAGAGTAATTATTGATAGACAGATAAGAATTTGGTGCCATTATATTACCTGCATAGTCACTGTTCCTGTGGATTGTCTCTGTTCCTTTCTAGTCTTTGTTGCTTTTGGTCTCTCCTGCTCAAACGGACCCCTTTAATATTTCTCGCCAACGTGATTTAGTGTTCACAAACCCCTTTAGTTTTTGTTTGTTTTAGAAACTCTTTATCTCTCCTATTCTAAATGACATCCTTGCTGGATAAAGTATTCTTGGCTGCACATTTTTCCCATTTAGCATGTTAAATATATCATGCCACTCCCTTCTGGCCTGCCAGGTTTCTGTGGACAGGTCTGCTGCTAATCTTATGCATATGCATCTACTCTTGTAGGTTGGGGACCTTTTGTTCCTTGCTGCTTTCAGAATTCTCTTTTTATCTTTGTATTTTGCAAGTTTCACTATGGATATGTCTTGGTGCTGACCTATTTTTGTTGATTTTGAGGGGAGTTCTCTGTGCCTTTCAGACTTGAATGCCTGCTTCCTTCCCCAGATTAGGGAAGTTCTTAGGTATAATTTGCTCAAATAAACCTTCTGCCCCTTTTCCTGCTCTTGTTTTTCTGGGACTCCTAATGATATGGATATTATTACATTTTATGGAATCACTGAATTTCCTAAGTCTATATTTGTGATCTAATAGTTTTTTTCCCTCTTCTTTTCAGCTTCATTATTTTCCATAGTTTTATTTTCTATATAACTTATCCAATCATCTGTTTTTTTCCATCCTTGTGGTCATTGCAACCAGTCAGTTTTGCATCTCAGTTATAGCATTTTTTATTTTAGCCTATTTTTTAGGTCTTTTATCTCTGCAGCAAGAGTTTCTCTGGTGTTCTATGCTTCTTTCCATCCCAGCTAGTATTCTTATGACTGTTGTTCTAAATTCTTATTCAGATATATTGCTTATATTTTTTTTAAAGTAAATCCCTAGCTGTGATTTCTTATCGATCTTTCTTTTGGGGGGAATTCCTCTGCCTTGTTATTTTGTCTAGGCTTCTGTCTTTTGCATATTATTAAAGCTTGTTATGTTTCCTGCTCCCAAGAGTAATGCTATATTAAGAATGGGTCCTACACTCTCCAGGGCCTGGCACTTCAGAGAGTGTTCTGGTGTGTGCTGTGTGCACTCTGCTGCTGTGATATGGCTGTTTTTCCCCAGGTCAGTCCTCTGCAGAGTTCCTCCTTGCTTTCAGTGGGAAGTGTTTGGACCTTTAAGTAGGGTGTGCTTTGATTTGTTTGTTAAAATAAGCCTGATTAAAGCATAAACAAGCAAACAAACAAAAAACCAAAAAAACCTGATCCAAAAAATGAGAAAAGGAAAATGAACCAAAAACAAAAGACCAAACAGACAGACAAATAAAAAACTATAAGCCTAATTTCAAAGAATAAGAAAGAAAGGGAAAAAAAGAAGCCCGATCCAAAAAAAGAGAAAAAGAAATAAAAAAACAAACAAAAACCATAAGCCTGATCCAAAAAAAACCCCAAAAAACAAAAGAAAGAAAGAAAGAAAGAAAGAAAGAAAGAAAGAAAGAAAGAAAGAAAGAAAGAAAAAGAAAGGAAGTCTGGTCCTATTTCCACCAGAACTAAAGCTGACACTTTGGAGCACTCTATGATCAGTAGACTTGGTGCATGCGGGGGGCCTGGTTTGGTCCTCTGGGAGAGAGGTCTGCTAAGAGTGCTAACAGACCTGCCCTAGTAAAATGTCCCTGTAGGATGCAGGAGCCGGGTTCAGTGTATGCAGCCCAGCCTCCACTAGAGGCACTGTGTTGCTCACTGAAGTCTGACCATGGTGGTGTGGGGAGAGGTGGGGAAGATGGCATCTCCTTGCTCTCTCCTCATTGGAGAGGGGAGCTCATGCCTGCCACAGTTCAGGAAGCCCTCACAGAAAAGCAAACAATCTCCCCTCTTGTGTCCCAGACTTCCATTAGATCCCTGCCCTCATCCTGCTTCTGCCTGGGCTGTCAACATGTCCAGAACCTGTGTTTTATGTCTGGCATGCAGCTGAGATTCAAAATTCCAAATCTTAAAGTACCCAGTATGGCATGGACTTGCTCTCCTCCTCCTCTGAAGAGCCTCACTATGTTGTGTCTGGTGCCATTTTGTCCAAGAAAAGCAGTTGCATGGCTGATCAGGTGCTTAGAGTTTATGGTGAAGCACAGCAAAAGGCAGCAACCAGCTTATCTGCCCTCTGCACAAGCTTCTGGCCCTTGCTAATGAACAGCCACTCAATGGCACCCACCAGGACCTTGGGAAAGCAATCTACCCTCTCCCAAATATACTCCAGGAAGTGGAAAGTTCTCTCCCAGTGCAACCCAGGAGCTCCCTACAGCAAGCTGTCCACTCCTAGACCTCTGCCCTCCTCCTCCACAGGAACACTGCCACTTTCCCAGCTCAACTCCGGCAAATGGTACAGACCTAAGACTCAGAATTTGAGCTCTACTGCTTGTAAAAACTTGCAATAGTCAGTTCCTCTCCACTCCCCAGACAATGGTTTTGAGGAAGTGTTTTTCTTGCATGAACCTGATGTACTGCTCTCTCTCCCCCACTCTCTTTCTCTCTCTCTCCTCTTTCTGCAAAAAGTGCTCCATCCCCTCTGTAGCACTGTGGCTTTTCTATCCTCCAATTCATGTCTCCACACCTTACACCTCCCACATTCTCTCCCTCTAATTGTGCAGATTGTTCTCTTAATTTTCAGATCAATTTCCTAGATGTTCAAAATGATTTGATGTTAATCTAACTGTGTTCAAGGAATGAGGCAAGCCCAGGGTTCCTCTACGACTCTACCATCTTAACTCTGTATCATGAATTTTTTAAAATATCAACAGTTAGATGTAGACTTAGAAATGTGATCAATGCTTCAGTCCACTTAACATAAATCTGCCAAACCACAGTGATGTAGA
This sequence comes from Cryptoprocta ferox, assembly GCA_028646485.1. Taxonomy (NCBI): domain Eukaryota; kingdom Metazoa; phylum Chordata; class Mammalia; order Carnivora; family Eupleridae; genus Cryptoprocta; species Cryptoprocta ferox. Next base: position 89,923,411 of record CM053574.1, on the reverse strand, counting down.
AGTAGGATCCATAATATCACAGCATCTGGTGAAATAATTGTCTTACTTTTGTACAAGTCCTCTAGGTGAACCCAAAATAGTTGCATTGGTTTATGGCTACTTTGTAGGCAAACATGTTGGTGAAACTTCCAGGATGGAAGTCTGCTGTCAATTCTATAAGAGAGCCCCCTATAATCATTGATTAATCCTCAATAAGTCCCAGAAGAGTTGTTCAAAACATCTGGTCAAGAAGGATTTTGGACCCTGGGGCTGGAATATATGAAACTATTAAATGTAAACACCATACATAGGTAAAGAAGACAGGAGAATATATGTCCTCTAAGCCTAACTGACACTGAAAGCACAATTTCATCATCTACTCTTATCTATAGCCAATCCACATGGAAAATCAAATTTGTGGGTTGTATATACCACAATAATAAAGCCCTAGATGTATGGCCAGGGAAAAGGAAATGATGAAGCTGTACGATGTCCTGGAAATAGCCAGGACTGTTTCAAACAAATAGAGGCTCTATTTCCCAGAGCACAGCTTGTCTTCTTACTAACAATCAGCCCATGAAAGGCTGTTGTTGAAGCTCCTCCATGTGTCAGAGCACTGAGAATCTGTGGTTTGATAGTGATCATTGAATTGAAAATTATGCACTCAGAGATGAGAAAAGACCCAGGAACCAATCAAACGTGAATACCCAAAGACAGGCAAAATGGGATGGCATGATTGGATTTAAGCACATTCACTAACTCACCTTCCAACCATCCAACTATTAGTAATTGTAGTTCGTCAACAGGAGAGGAAAATGCACAAAAGAGACTGCTGCTGTGAGTCACTTTGTTTTATCCTAGGTGAAAATAAACGTAATCTAAGAAATTCTTCCTTTGTTATTATAAAATAACATCCTTCTGACTTTTCATAGTAGTATATCAGTGTCAATTTCATGATTTTAACAGTATATTATAGTTAAGTAAGAGGCTATTGTTGGTGAAAGCTGGGTAGGGGATACATAGAAACTATTGCATCTTCTTATGAGTCTTGTATAAAAGATTTTTGAAAATCAACCAAAACAAAAAAATCCTGCTGCATACAAAGTTGTCTCAATTCTGTTTCCAATGACCTATCAGAAAAAGATTATCTACATTATTAGCAGAGGAAGTGCTTCCCTTTCTATCCTTGTTCTAGATTTCTTCCTTACCTACTGTTTAAAAGTGGTAATAGAGGAAGTGTGAGGACTAGGTCCATTCTATGCAGGTGCAGTATTGGGGCAGAAGGGTATTAAGACTTATGGATATTTGTCGTATGTGGGGAAGAAAAGTTCACAAAGCCCATGGTTTATGAGGCTATTGTGCAGCTGGACCCAATCTGAGAATACCTGAGTGCATAACTTATGACTAATACCTGAAGTGGGCCCTTGGTTTGGTCCAGGGACTGGCATCCCTCTCCAGGGTCAAAGAGAGAAGGAAGGCCAACCTGCCAGTCCTTTTATCTTCGCTATTTATATCCCTTTCCTCCTCATCCCTGCCAGCTAGACAAAATAAGCCCAGGTCTGGGCCTCATTGGCTCATGCACCTAGCCAAAGGCTGACTAGAAAGTGTCCTCTCAACTGGGTAATGTAGACTGATTATGCTCCCCTGCATTACCACTGCTCAGTAATGCAATCCCACCATGGCCAACCCTTTCTCTAATTTCCCACCAGGCCAAGACAAGGCCCTGTTGTTAGAGTCTAATTGTGTCTTTAACTTTTTAAATTTGGCCTATCCTGCTTGTGATCATTCTACTTGAAATCATTATACCACAGTTTCTTGGACCACCTATTACCCATGTGCAGTTCATCAAAGGTATGTAGAGGAAAGCATTATCACCATGGTTGTCAGCTGGCTATGCACCTTGGCCAGTTTGGACACTGATCCTGAGTCTCCAGAAATATGCAAGAGAGATTAATAAGAGAGGTAAGTGTTCTCATCTCCATATGCATCTGATTCCCATAATATCTCTATTGCTTAGTTACCATTTGTGGCTGATGTGGGAAAGATCTCAGATGAGCTATGGATAAACCAGTGAAGGAGAATGTCATGAAATCTACTGGCCAAGACAATTTTTCACTGTGACAGAGGCAGTAAGAAGTGTTAGGTGAGAGTTTCACAGTGTTTAGCCTAATAAAAAGAGGTTTGATATGATCTCACCTATAATATTCTTCAAGAAATAAATAAGCTATGTCATGTCATTGATTAATTTATTCATTCATTTAATATTTATTGAGCTTCTACTGTGTGCCAAGTATTTTTTCAGGCACAAGGAACAATACCACTTATACAGTAAGCAGGACATCCTCAAATCTCTGTCCTCACAGAGTTGACATTCTGGTAGAGAAAGACACTTAACAAATTGTGTGTGTGTGAGCACACTCATTCATACAAGTAGTGAATATATATTATGTTAGCATTATATATGTCCATATAATATTTCTATATACCATATACTGTGGTATTATATTATAATATTATATGGACATATATATTCTATGGTATATAGCAATATTATATGTTTGTATGTGTGTGTTATGCAGAAAAATACATGGGAAAGAAAGACAGGGAGGGACGGCAGGTATGCTATGCAATTGTAAAGAAGATGAGTAGGAAGACTTCCCTGATATTTGACCTTTGAGCAAACATCTTAAGGAGGTAATGGAATAGCCCATGAGAATATCTGGAAGAAGAACTTTCAGGAAGATGAAACAACAAAAACATCAAGACGACACAAATGGACTGAGCAAAGGGGAGCATAATAGGAGAAGTCAAACCAGTAATGGGAGCCATATCATACAGGGCATGGTAAAGCTTTGTCTTTTATTTGAAGTGGCAGTGGAGCCATTGGAGGATTTTGAGCAGAAGAGAACCAAGCTCAGACTTACATTTGTGGAGAATCAGTCTGGCTGCTCTATTGAGAAGAGACACTGTAGGAGCACGGGTGGAAGCAGCAGGACGAGTTAGGCAACTATTAATTCAGAGGAACTGAGGGGAGAGGGCATGTGATAATGATGGAGATGAGGAAGAGTGGTCAGATTTGAGGTATAACTTGAGGGTAGGATAAATAGGTTTGCTGAAAGATTGGACATGAGATGTGGGAGAATCAGGGTGGGGATAAGGAAGACTGAAGTGTTTGGTCTGAACAACGGACTGAACGAGTACAATGGGAAAAACTACAGCGGCAGCAGTTACTGGGAGATGGACTGTGAAGAGTTCAGTGTGGATTGTGTTACATGTGAGATGTCTGCTAGACATCTGGGGGTCATAATACGATCATGTTCAGTCCAGAGCCAAAGCCATAAATATTTTTATATAAGTATAATTTTTAAGCCCCCTCAAATGATTACGTGGCTATATAAATACCTAGTTATTTAATATTAACTTTATTTTATGTCATCCCATATGTTAACATATTCTTTTTCCAAATGAACAGGAATTATAGCAACTGACAGCAAAGACTGTTATATAAGAATCAACAAAAGTAGAATTTGATCCAATTTATTTAGCATATTAATCACATAATTTGGAAATCAATCTTTGCATTAAAAAGAAACAAACATGAACACATTTTTCTGTTCTGGCTAATGTGGATTTCACTTTCAAAGTCATCTGTGCGTTGTCAATATTGTAACAATTAAAATATATTGATTCTACTTTATCCACATGTACAGGAGAAATAAAATCTGGCTTATTTCTATTTTTTTAAAAATTCATGAGCTTATGTCTGGCATTCAGTCACGCACGATTGTAATTTGCTACTCTTATGTTCTCTTCATTTTTTTAAAGTTCAGCTTCTTTGACTCTCTGGTGTCAGAACAAATGTGTCCAGAGTCTTCCAAAATCATGCCCATCATCCTTTTTTCTTTTACAGAGTCCCAGAGAAGTCAGGATCTGAGTCCCGGGCACTGAGAACACAGGTTGTGCTGACCCCAGGCTAGCGGGCCGCGGTAATCACCATGACTGTGGATGGGAGACAAATGAATATGCGAAGCAGAAATACAGTTATGTGCATGTCATTATTTCTGTGATTGAATTGGTTTAACTTGGGCATTTTATCACATCTGTCATTTGTTTCAACAACCTCTCAATAAACAATAAAAAGACCCTGGATTTCAATTAACAGGAGAAATTCCTGGAATAAAAAGAGAAATGAGGGAAAGACACAGTGCAGGATAAGGATAGAATATTTTGAAGGAAGGAAGGAGGGAAGGAAGGAAGGGAGGAAGGAAGGCAGGCAGGCAGGAAAGCAATCAGTGACTCCCCAAATTCAGCTTTGTGTTTATTATATTTTCTCCAGCTTTTCTGGTCCTTCAATTTCCTAGCTAGTATTGTGGTAGATAGTTTTCAGATTCTGACCAGGCCGACTTTGTGATTTCCCTCCATTTTCTTCCTCTTCCCACTCCCCTTTTATATATTAACCCTCAGAGAGCTTTGACAGAGATTGGCATGCCTATCAACCTAAATATAACATTGATCTAAATAAAAACCCACTCTGAGTAGCTGAGTATTCAATTAACATCATGCTCCATTTTAACCTCAACATTACCAGGGATTCCTTCCCAACAGAAAGAGAGAAAGAACAGACTCCTAGTCAGAGAGAACTGCAATAAATCTGCAAAAATCTTATACCCGGCCTGCTGTACAAGAGACTAAAGTGTTTGAATAGGAAAGCCTGCAGACCAGTATTTTTATGTGAAATTATCCAGATAATTGCACAATTCTTGATATCATTATGCTAATATACACATAGACCAGGCTGAAGGCTTGTCTACAATGCTTGTTTTATGCAACCATTTAGGTGCTTAGGTGTAGCCACTGAGCTTTCTCTCCTATGTCCTTTTTCAGTTGCTAGATTGAAAAGAAAAGCAAGAAGGCCAAAAAAAAAAAAAAAAAAATCTAGAAAGAAAAAGGAAAGATGAGTGATTTGATCATCACAAACCCCAGAGCCCTGTTAAAAAGTATTTGTACTTTAAAAAATCTTTTTTGCTGAAAGCTTTTTCAGGAGAAATAAATTATACTGACTCTATATAAATAAAAGCAGAAAGAGCAAAGACGAACATGAACATATATTACCAATGCCATTCATCAAATATAGTTGACACTTCAATCTAATCCGGCAAATGAAAACACAGAAGTTTATAGAGTTATAGGAAGTAAGCAATTTAAACATACCGGGGCACAAGGTCATCTAACAACACAACTAGGAAGATGTTCCCTTTTCTTTTCTCTTTTTCTCTCTTTCTCCCCTTTGAATCTCTCAAAGACCGATGGATATCCATCCTTCTCACAGGGTGAGGTGATCTATAGAGCAGATAATTAAGAATAGCCGTCCAAATGTTCCTCGACAAGTCCACCTTTCTCTAATGTCATAAAATAAAAGGACATTTCATGCATTTCATACTGTCATTATGGTGCTGGGTTTCCCTTTCCATAATAAAGTAATACATTTCTTAACTAATTAGTTCATTAATTTTAAATGTGATTCCCAGTAAAAACTCTTTGAGATAGTTAATCTTTCTTAAAAGTGTATGAGGTTGTAAAAAACAGTTCTCGGAGCACTGTCAGCACCGATCATTAACAGTCTGAGTGGGTGAGGAAATACAGAGCTGCGAAAACATGTCCCATTTGTTTTTGAAAGCAAACCTCCAAGGCCGCTTTATAACCAGAAATCATATCCATGTCATGCAGATGCTGTGGTAAACTTTACGGTTCCAATTAGGAACGGACAGTTTTCAATGCGCTGCTCAAACACTTTGCTAGTCTATATGTAAATACTTCACTAAAACCACTGAACGGTGATGGGGTTCAATATTAATATCGCAAATTAAAGATGACATCGGAATGCCTACTATCCAGAAGAGCAATCAGCGCTCATGGCAAGGCAATAATCAGCGGCTTAAGCAACTTTCAAGCACCATGGGGGAAAAAACAAATGTGATGGAGCTTGGAAATTGCACTGGTGCATGAAGAACATATCATATTAAAGAGCGACTGCTGATTGACCCGGTGATGAAGTGGAGGATATGACCATATGCTTCCATAAAGGACATTTGGAAATGGCTTCCAGATTATCCCCCGAGAACTCATGACTATTACCTGGTGTATTCCCATTAATTGACAATGTAAACTTTATCCGTAACGGTGAAATAAGCTGTCAAAATAACTGCCTGTCCTCCTGGGAGGAAAAATTTACCTGAATAATTACCTTGCCCAGCATATTTTCCCAACTGAAATATCAAAGGGTTGTGATGGCTGGAGTTCCCTTAAGTATTATAGTCATTGCCTTGGAAAGAGGAATGAGTTCAAATTCTCAGCTCGCATACATCGGATGGGGAAAACACATATGTTAATGTGGAGAAGGGGAATATAAAGTTATACAAGAGGTAGGAGATGAATCAATGAAGACTTTATAATCCCAAGCATGGGGCCCTCTGCCATAAGCTAAGAATACTACTCTGGGTCTGCTTCCTTACAGAAATTAATAATACAGAGCCTGTAAGAGAGTATACACTGATGGCACCAGGCATAAGGCCTAATTCTAAGTATCTCTGCAGGAGAAACTATATAATTCCCAAGACACTGTACCGCCATTTCTTCTTGTATTCTGGGACAAAGGCAAGAAGTGAAGATGAGCACAGATGTGAACAGATGTTGTTTGTCCGTGACGCTGTGTGCAGAGGCCACAAGAATAAACTCTGGAGAAAGGCTGCTGGATTTCAAATCCTGGCTCTGGTACCTACCAGCTGTGTGGCATTAGGTCCATTACTTAACCTCTGTGCTTTAGCTTTCCTCTGTAAAATGTAGCTACCTTTTAAGGTAGGAGCCTGGTAAATGTGCAATGGCTACTACCTTGTGTTATTGTCTTCTGTCCCTGGAGCAGTCTAAGGATGCTTTCAGGGAGCAATGTAAGAGTCCAATGGTTTTTCTGGCCTCAGTTCATCCTCTTTCTGCTTCAAAAGTGAGAATAGAAATTTTGAGACTCTCTCATAACCCCTTTGGACTGTGTCTTCCCTGGCTCCCCGCACTGGGCTGCTGCTCCTGATGAAGCTGACTCCAGGAAGCCATGTTTATCCACAGGTGACTTCTCCACCTGGGGCAGAGACTTGGGCAGTAGGCTGGGGCCACGGCATCTTTTGCCCATACTGCCTTTCTTTGAACTATATCTTCCTACAAGTGACTCTGCTTCCAAGCATGGGAACGTAGACTTAGCACCATGAGGAACATGGAGCCATCCCACTGCAAACACCTGTTGCCCAACTTTCCCCATAACTACAGAAACTACCAGTCTTCCGACGTTGGTGAGCCATCTCTAGTGGTTTCCTGGGATCACCTCCTAAATAATTTATGTTAGAATCCTTGTCCCCTGGTCTTCTTCTGGGGAAACCCGAGGTAAGACACCTCATTGGTGTCTTTTCTGATGGAGAAATAAGAGCCTAAATGAGGTGAGGGAATTCCAGTGGTTTCACTGTGTTGGGTGTCAATGACAACAACAAAGCAGGCACCTGTCAGCAGGTGAACAAAGTAGGAAATGACCAGAAACATTGGTATCTTATGCTAATCTTGATGACTTTATTTATGGCCTACCCTTTTTCTGACTATTCTTGTTTTCCAAGAAGCTTTCAACGAGTATTAGAAGAAAAGAAACAGGATGTTGAAATGGTACCAAAGAGAACCTTGCTTTGTCCTATAATTGCCATGAGTGTGGAGACAGACCGTGAAGAAAGAGATGCCACCTTGGGTTGAGATTTTTCTCACCTGCAACTTTTCCAGGAGGCTGACACGAGAGGGAGGATGTGACACGAGAGCAATCTCCCTGTAACAATCATCCGCCACAACTGTACAATCCATAATGGCTGTAATAGAGAAAGCAAACAGTAATAAAGGCACATTATTACCTTGCCTCTGAGATCAAACAATGCTCAGGTTGATGGAGGGCCCACTTTCATGTCTCCTGAAAAGTCCATATTTCTGGATATCACTGAACTACCAAGTCTTTTCCTACGGTAAGGTTAAAAAAAATAATTGTGGTTTAGGCGTCTATTTCAAAAGGAGAACAAACCGCTATTTGAGTTCTGTGAGAGAAGAACAGAGACCCTGAATATAGACGGTGTCTCTGACCCATTGTATAGCAAAAGAGGAATAAAGCTGGGGCTGTCCATTAATACCTGCCTTGAATTCAGGAGTAGTTGGAGTGGGTAGGACAAGCAGGAGGTATTATTATTTTTTAATGGCCACTTCAGCAGAGATGTTCACGCTAGCATTGTTCTTGGGGAAAAAAGCTTCCATTCTGTGAGATACTTGTCACACTCCAATTAAAAACAGATTTATTGTTAAGAGGTTGTAGATTATCGGTTTTCCTCCACCTGTATTTTGTCTATTGTTGAAAATCTTACATAAAGAAGAAGTTAGAGGCCGAGAAGAGCTTTTTATAAGTCTAGAGTGGGAAAATATTGCCACTTAAAAAATACTATTTCTGAAAGAAAGCAGAGGTGTCAGAGACAAAGAGAAAAAGAGGGAGACGTGTCAGTCAGTCAATAGTATTTATTGAACACTCACTGTGTGGGGAGAACACAAAGGGCATAATATACTCTGCGCTTGTTCTCCGAGAGCTTGGAATCTGATGGAAGGACAGGCATTAAGAGAAGGAAACACTTTTAAAGCATATGATTAATGGCAACTTGGAAGACTTGTGTGTGACTTAGTGTCTGTCCGTGGGTGTGCACACGCATTTGCATTTGTGCGTGTTTAAAAGGAGCTCAAAAGTAAGAAACAGCCATGGTAATGAAATCAGAGAATAAACGCTGCTGAACACAGGAGAAATGATACAAGAATACAAATTATCCTGTAGCACTTTTGTCTTTCAGTTGACTCTTCTCTGAGTATAAATCAGAAGTGGAAATATAACACAGGATACCTTTCTTATCATTGGGACATCGAGTAACTGGCATCCTACCATGTCTGATAGCTAACGCTTCAAAGATATGCATCATATGTATTACTGTTCCACCTCACGGAAGTGATCTGACTTGAAAATGCAATGACAGGGAGCCATATTGGGGAACAGAAATTGTTTACAAAATTGCTTGGTCTGTTGGTGAATCCAGGCCTTCATTTAGAATTCATTATTTTATAAACTGCACAAAGGGATTTCCAAGTTGTCAAGCTTGGTTTGTAAAAAATAAAATAAAAAGATATGATAAAATGTCTGGCACAAGCTTTTCTGACTTTAATTTTTTTTCTCGGTACTATTCATCTTCCCAGTCATAGCGGGTACTCCATCAGCTGTGATAGCTGCTATTTTCTCTGGATTTAGATCAAACAACCTCAGAACATCCATCAGGGCCATTTTTACATCCTTTCTCCTTTGATGCCAAACCCCAAAGATTCCCCATCATGTACAGTCTGCAAGCTGTGGGGCTGACAAGCATTAGTAACCTTGGAATGTCACTCAGACACCAGCTTTCATCCTGGAGGAGGCTAATGAATTTTGCTGCAACCAACTTGGTCTTGAAGTGATTTTTCTTTAGGTCACCTTTCATAGTTAAAACAGTTTGCTTTCTGAGAGTTTACTTTTCGTCTGCTGAGTGAGAGCAGCCAGAGGATTGAGCTTGAGGACAGGAGAGTCTGGAGCACAAAATTGTGATAACTGCTTTTAACGTTGTCATTTCTGTCATCATCTGGGCAAGACTCTAATTTCTGAGAGTCCCCATCTGCTAAATGTCATTATTTAAAGGTATAGTCCACAATGTAGGATTTTTAACTTTTTAAGCCTAAGTTTCCCTTGAAAAATAAATACACACTATCTACACATAATCTACTTTTAATATATGTGAGTGTAAGAAATTAAAGCTCGGCCCTGATGGTTAAAGAACGTGCCGCGTTAGAAGCAGTTATCAAAATTTTGTGCTCCAGACTCTTGTGCTCTGGTTCAATCTTTGCCATTTTTACTTGTCAGATAAAAAGTGAACGACAAGGAAGCAAACTACTTTAACTATGAAAGATGACCTAAAAAAAAAAATCATTTCACACACACACACACACACACACACACTCAAACATTCCCATGAAGAATTAATTATCCATTTGGCACACCTTAAAGGAGAAAATGCAGAATGACATAAACAATAAAATTTTCAATGAGTTTATATTTTATTAGGCACAACAGCAACTCCACATACTCTTTAACACATATGTGAGATGTGTCAAAGGTCATGCAATTTGGGCATGCATAAAAATTTGCCTCTTCTTCAAAATAACCGTTTTGCAGATTTAAGAACCACTGGTCTAGGTCTATAACAGACAACACACAATTTCTGGGTTCGGAAGGCACTCACGGCCGAGGAAAGTGTTGATGGGGCCCAAGTCAAGTGTTCAAACTCAGGATTCATGCATTTATGTACTTAATATTGTCGAAGGGTAACCACACGCATTCACCACTGTTCACTCACACTTCGCCTGGGACAGAATAAACCCTCAAAATTTCAAATCAAAATAAATTTAATGAATGCAGCTCTGTAACAAGTTTCCTTGCCTCCCCCCAGCTTATGGCTACTCGTGCGGTCTTCTGCATGACTGACATCTTCGCTGCCTGCCGCCCTCCCCAGCACCTTTGAAACCCCAGCCTCCCGGGGTTCCTCGCTGCGCCTTCACCCCACGGCTGGCACGTGCTGCGCCCCGGGCCGTCTCGTGCGCGCCGCGCCCGCAGATCCGCTGGAGGGCGCCAGCGTCCTCGCTGAGAAGGCGCGCTCTCCCGGAGCTGGGAGCTGGAAGCTGGGCTGTGCAGAGAGGACTGTCGCGGTCCCTGACTTCACGTGGCCGCTTCGCCGCGTTTGCCCCGGGAGAGGAGGGAATGCCTCGCTTCCTCACTTTGTGTCACCCTGTCTCGGCTAGGCATCCACAGAGCAGTGTCTCGCCTAATCCCGCGCGAGAGCGGCTCCCTCGGCTTCCCCCGCAGCCGCCATCCCACATCCCACCCATATCTGAAAAGTGACGGACGCTGTCTTCCCAGGCCGTGCGGCCCCCACGCCCGCCTGGCACTCCCACCCGCACTGCCGCGTCTTGGGGCAACCACCGCAGTGCATCTTGAACTTTGATGCCTCTGAATCACCTGGGGATCTTGTTAAAGGCAATTCTGATTTGGTAAGGCTGCCCTGGGCCTGCATTTATCTGGGCGGGGACTAGGCTCGAAATTTAAGGGGGCTACAGAAAACTCAGTATTCAAGATAAGTAGTATTCTAATGCAATATTAAGAATACTTAACGCCGTAAACATTTATTTATAATTAAATAATTTTAATATATTAAAATTAATGCTTAGTAACAATTAAAGATTAGCAGAATAAATATTTATATAAATACTTAACTAATGCAATATTGATCATATTTAATGCAGTATTTTGGAAAAGACAAATCAATCCCAGAAAAAATCCATGATGAACAAAATATCCAGATTTTAAATACAGGGTTAAAAATCCCAAGTGATGTTGACCACATTTTCAGCAGCAAGGCCCCAAAGCCAAAAACATTTTAATTTCCTCTGAGAGGTTATACTCCCCCCAGCCCCGCAGCCATGCCCCATTTTACCAGTTAGGCACCAGTCTGCTAATTGGGCGCATGGGAGACCATACCACATCTCATCTTCCCTTACAACGACCATGTGAAGTAATTGTAATCAGTTGAGGAAACATATTCTAGAGTAGTGGTTCTCAACTGGGCACTTAGCAGTTCCTGGAAACATTTTGGGTTGTCACAGATCTGAGTAGTCTTCCCTCATCTGGTGGAGAGGTGCAAGGAATGCCACTAAGCATCATACAAGGCCCAGGAGAGCTCCTCCCAAGGAAGAATGATCTGTCCTAAGATGTCAATAGTGAGAAACCATGCTTTAAAAATAGGATAACTATAGGTTATATCATAGATAATAAATATCATAACTGAGTTTGAACTAAAGTTTTCCTGACTTTTAAGTTTTTTTCTACTCATTATTTTCCCCCACTAAAAAGAAGGCACTTGGCATTGACTTAGTCACAATATATAGAATCTCTTAGGTATAAAGGTACAATATAAGAAAATTAATATTCTGAGAGTCCTAGGGAAACAGTCCATTGAGTGACAAATAGAAAAGGTTGAGTGGGAAGAATTGCTAAATATTACTAATTTAAATTTACATTAAATTTAAGGTTACTAATTTAATTAAAGATACAAGCCCATTGTGGTTCTGTAGAAAGTTGGCTTCAACGATGTTTAGTGAAAGTAAATCTTGAACTACATTCTCTGGTGTGGAATTTGGAAAGTTTGACTTACCCCGTAGCATCTTAGATTTGAAGCCGGTGGAAATTCATCTAGCTTTCTAAAATTTTCTGTGTATGTCAGTTGATTCATAATGTCAGGTGCAAAAGAAAAAATGCTTAGAAGCATTTCAATGTGTGAGTATATGAATTAACAAAACATCAATGTCGTATTTCCATCTCATAATATTTTAGGAGTATTACAAATGGTAGAATCCAACGTTACTCTGTAGTCCTTGTGATCCCCGAACTCCAAGGCATAAAACAACTATCAGAGGTTTTAAATATCTTAAAGTAAATTTTGACTGCCTGGTACACGAAGTTGAACATAAAGGTACTGTGTTAGTGAATGATTATTGCAGAGCTACAGATTGAAGATTTGCATAGTGTTTTGTAGCTCCAAAGCCAACTTTCTAGGATCTGCTCTGTAGAGCTGAGGCTAGGATTCTACTTTTTTCAGGCTCCCTTGGCATCTGCCTTCTGTTAGGTTCTCTAATGGAAGCACAGGAGATTGGAAGGCAGAAGGAAGGGAAGGTATTTCTGTCTTGTTCTACAGCTTCCAGACACCACTGCTCCAGGAGCCTCTGGCTTCTTTTGACACTTCCAGCACCAGACCTACTCTGTCCCCTCAGGGGACTGACACCAATGTGGCTGACATGGGACTCCCCCCTGAACTCTGAAGTTCTGATGATTTCTTCTCTTTTGTGCTCCCAGGCCTGGGGACAGTAGCTACTCTCAGCTGTTACTAATAGTAGGGCTACTTCAGCATTTCCTTTCTGCTCTTTCAGCTTCAAACTCGTGTCAATAATTCCTGTGTGAAATCCCCTCTGCTTGAAATACCTATCCCAGCTTCTATTTTCCTGACTAGAACCTACATAAAGGATATTACAACAAATAAGGTATAACAACAAAATGCACACGAGTGTGCTGATTACACCTCTTTATATACAGTTGATACGTTGTGCATTTCTCAGTGACCCTACTAGAAATAACATATGCAAAACATGACATAGCATTCTTGGAGCAGAACAGGTGCTTATAAAAGTGATATTTCTTTGCCATGTATGCTTGCCTTTTCCTCCACCAGAAGAAGTAGAAGATTAGGTGGATCAAAATGATTTTTAAAAAAATTCCAGCTGTTCAACCAAAAGAAGCAAGGTCTGGAATGTATTTCAATAATGTATCTCAACCAGATGTTAACTAGAGTTTTCTCCTCTTTAAAGAGCAATGATACCTGTCCGAGAGAAACACTTTAATCATCCCACTCTCCCTTTGGGACTATGGAAAATGGCCATATGCAAATGCTGCAGGCCCAATTGATCATGTGTGAGTATGTATATGTGACTGTGTATAACTGAGGTTGTTCCATTTCTGACTTGCTTGTTTATTGTTAACAAATACCTCTGCATTTTTCTGTACGTCCTGGATGTTCTTAAGTCTTAAAGAAACTTGAATATTTTTGGCAGCCTGGTTTCAGCCACCTAAATTATACTGTGACATAACCATAAATGTTTTCTCTAAAACACAGAATCCTAGGAACGTTGAAATTTTCTGAATATTCTGACAATCATTTTATTCTATATAAACACAGCAGTTAGTGATTTTATACCAATTTCAATGACATTTGGTATGGAGGGAGAAGATAAATAAACAATTGTATTTTTATAAAGCCAGTTAGACATCTTATAAAATGGAATACTTCATTGTTCAAAAGATTCATGTTAGAGGAAAATGTTTTCTTGCCTTCATTCACTTGACCACACTTAGGTCTGCAGCTAATAGAGCTATTTATATGGCCACTTTCTGCAGGTTACCTGTGGTCCGATACCATGAGCTATACAGTGAATGCAGAACAACATCTTGGATGCTAGGAGTACCAAGGGAACGTACGATATGTGTCTTGCTTTATTATCAATAGTCTCCAGCAGAAATTAATGGGATAATCATGTGTCTTTACAACAGTGTGATAAAATTTGTAAACACAGGCACATGTGGAGAGCTCTTTGTGCTGCACTTAGACGTGCTTAATGATAGATAATTCGTGGTAGTGAGGCCATGTGGAACTTAGGGGAACAGTTACAGTAACCTGTGATATGACTCTGTTTTCTTAGCCTAAGTTCCTCCCAGGAGAATAAAGCCTGAGACTTAAGCTTTTTGCAAGCATTTTATTTTGGAAAGTGATACCAGGGACCATGAGTGAAGGAAGGACCAGGGAGAGTCAAACCAGGAAGAGAAGGCAAATCAAGTGTGCGTTGTTGAGTCGGTCACCACTGTGGGCAACTGGAACTCTACCCTGCTGGTACCCTCTGATGAACAGAACCTTCCACGCAGAGGATCACAGGGAGAAGCATTATCTATTGACTGTAAGATTTCCGTTGGATCTCCTTTGGTTGAGGGTTGCCCATTGAGAATTAACTCACTCTCACTCCTAAGGGCATAAATGTCCCATACCAGAGCACAAGGATCCCAGGGCAGGTGAGAGAATTGATATTGTCAGCATAAAATCGGTCAGAGCTTGTGCAGATCGGTTCACAATGGCCATGGCTACAATAGGAAGCAAGATCGAGAGGATATGGGGCAGTGCCTAAGGGGAGTCTGACAGGGTCAAGTCTCCCAATGGGGTTTAAGCAAGGAAGTCTTCTGCAAAAGAGATTTGGCCCTATGTGCTATGATCACTGTTTTAATAAGGAAGTTCTGGTCAGGAGGGCCTAGATTACATTTTCCTAATTTTGTAAAAAACGATCTCATTTCTCAAGAAATGTCACTACTAAGACTAATTTACTTCTTAGCTCTTGTATAAGTGATGGGTCCTCAACTTTGAAGGAAGGGAAACTTTCTTGTCTTTTTTTTAAATCAGGCTAGGATTTTAATCCTTACTGTTTATCCTAAACAGCCCAAGGGGCCACCCCTACTTTTGGGGGGGGGGCAAATACTTTGATTCAAAAAGCAACTGTCAATATAAACAATTTGAGCTACTCCAAATCAGCTTGTTAGCATCCTTCTGATGGCCCACACATTCCTTTAAAAGAAATACTGATCCTTGGACAAGAATGATTTGCTCATCAGGCCACCGCCCCAGAATGGGCCGCTGACCACAGGGGCCCAGGACAACCGCATCGATGTGCATGTGGGAGTTCCTCAGAACATCTGGATAAACCCCACCTCTAGGAGGGTGGGGGAGAGGATCTCGGAGCAGCCCAAAGAGTAGCAATGCAGCTGGGGCCCACACAGAAGGGTCTGGGTCAGAATGGGAAAGAGACAGAGGAACTGAGATCCCCTTGGTCCAGGGCCTATGCACAGTACTAGTTTTCCTATTCACCTGCTTTTTCAAAAGCATCTTTTCTAAAGACCAAATCACTGTTTATCCAGCAGACTAAACACTTGGAGGAATGGACTTTCCTTTGTGTGCTAATACCAAGCGTTTACAAATTGGGCTTTATGTAGTGCAGAAATATGTATGTAGTAGGAAACCAGTTTTATCTGCAATACAACCAAGGGGCAACTCATTAGCAGTATTAAAACACCATCTTCATGATTTATATATTACTCTCCAGACATTCATATTTCACTTAGAATGTACTCCTGGTTTGAACAGAGTGGAATGTATCTCATTTTCCTTTGATCTGTAATGGAATCTATAGGTAACACTGAATATTTTCTTCTTTTCTTTATTTGTGAAGATGCCTCTTTATTATTTTAACACATGGTTAATATTTCTTACAACCTACCCCGGAGTCTACAGAAAACAACACTACCAAGGTCAGACAGTACAGATATTGTCACACACACCCTTTCTTATGACAGCATTAAAATGCTCCTGTTACTGTTGAACTATTCCTGTTTCCATGAGGTTAACATATAAAAATGTATTATTCATGAAAGAAAATGCATTTCATATATTTTGCCAATTGTTATTATTGTTCTAGAGGGGCAAATAAATGAAAATGGTGGTAGTTGGAGAAATGCATCCTTATTCAGAACTTAATGTACAATACCAATTTAGACTACTTACCTTCTTCAACTTTAAACCTTCCATTAAACTGCAAAGCTTGATGTCAGCTAAACTCTATAAATGTTAATTTAAGGTCAAGGTGCTCCTGGGAAGCATTTGAATGCTTAAAGCAGAGCCCAAGAAAACTTCTTTTCAAAGATTTATGGGATGATATGGTTCCTTTTTGAAAAATAGGAACTCTATTTCTACTTTTTCCAATCACTTTCTATTTCAAGCTCCAGGACACACTTTTCTTTATGGATCTTTCTGAGATATTTAATAGCATTCTGGAGATGTTAAAATGCACATTTTTTCCATGTGTAATGTATAGTGTCTCTCCAATTTAAACTTCATTTAGTAATGCCAAGTGCTTCGTATAGTGAGGAATGAAGCACCCATAACTCAGGAGCACTTCGCCCAGAAAGTAGCCAAAACACAAATGTGGATCCGAATCATCAAGAGGTAGGATCATTTTGACCAATGATCACCTTTTCCAAAACTGAATCATGTTACCAAAATGAATTCACAATTCGGTTCAAAGAGGTCCAGGGTCCATTTTTCTTGGTTGCCTACGTTGCTGTATGGAATAAAATTGGTTTCAAAGCCATCTAAACACACACCCCCACTTTTAGGGTACCAAAACAGGGATCTTTCAACAGGGATCTGGAATCTTTCTGAGGCAGTGGTTAGGGGGAACATCACAGTGTCTTCTTTTCTGGAAGCCATGAGACCATTGCCCCTGCACAGGACTGTGAGGTGCACTAAGCAGAGGGCAGCATCATCACCATACTCCTACCTCTCTCTGAGACATAGATTTGATAGGCCAAAGTTTACCACTCTCCTATGAAGCCGTCACCCACTGCCCCTGGCCAAGGAAGTCGCATCTAGATGGTCTCTTACGCATTTATATAACATAGTATGTAACACATCAGCTCCTAGAACAAGTAATGAAAGGCCAGCAAAGACCTGTCTAGAAGTTTAGTAGGTGGTTGGACACAGCAGCTTTGTTCAGAAAGGGATAATGTTCATTAGGTCGGGCAATGAGATTTTTCTCTCAGAGATTTGAAGGTGATCAACAACAACACAGCTGGGTGATCAGCAGAGGAGCAGAAGGTGAAAGAACACCCCAAGAAGGCTGTTGGCAGAGGCCCCATAGCAGTAAAGGTTGTAAGTGAGCCGAAGCTCTAATAATGCCAAAGTCATAAAGTAGAAACTGGGCATGAGAGAGACATTCCTCTGAAACATCAGGAGAGAGAAGTTAAGTTGTAGTAATTACACATTAGCAGAATCAAAATCATCTCCGTGAGGCCTGGTTGTAAACCTTTCCCTAATTCCCTGAAATACTTGCTGTCTTCTTTCTGGTTTTGCACATGTCCTGTGAATCAAGATAACCTGGGTTCTCTGCCAGGACCAACCAAACAGGGGCACTCGGGGGGCTTTGAGATGAACTAACAAAACAGCCTCTGAGTGAGGACTTGAGATCACATGACTCCCAAGAGGTTGAATCATGCAGTCTTAACGATAGTTGTTGCACTCCTGAGGAAGTTCAGGCGGGTGTCTAGGGGGCACAGATGCAGCTGGAGGCTGGGGTGGGTGTGACGTGCACAGCACCCCCCCCCCCCCCCGCAGGAGCAGGCGGTGGCACACCAACAGCTGTCCCGAGGGCCTGGGGGAAGAACGCCAGTCTCTAGACTTGCCCCGGTTGACATGGAGAGGATTGATTTTCTAGACAGGAGCACATTGTGAGGCCTCTCTCTTGGTTATCTGAGTGTAGAAGGAAGACTCCAAAATGAAACAGTGTCTTGGAAGCCTTGATAGGACAGATTTGCTTGCAACCAGGGCTGCTTTCCCATTTGGAGCTCATTCTCAAAGGGGAAATCTGGTCCCAAATACTCAAGAGAATAGGAGTAAAATTCCAGGTAACTCATCCAGCCTTAACTTGTGCGGTGGTAGGATGTAGTAGAAAGAACACGGGGTAAGAATTGGGAACCTACTCATAACTGAGGGCACCGAAATTCATTTCTCTGGGCTTCAGTTCCTTCATGGGTAAAACTGGGGAGACTAGATAGACATGAAGACTATAATTTTAAATGTTTATTTATTTATTTTGAGAGAGAGAGAGAGAGCAGGGGAGGGGAAGAGAGAGAAAGGGAGAGAGAGAATCCCCAGCAGGCTGTGTGCTGTCAGCACAGAGCCCGACTCGAGGCTTGAACTCAAGAACCGTGAGATTATGACCTGAGCCGAAATCAAGAGTCAGACTCTTAACTGCCGACTAAGCTACCCAGGCGCCCCTGAAGACCATAATTTTAAAAGCTGAGGGTTTCTGTTTTTACTCTGATACCTCCGTAAGTTAGAGCCCTGCTCTTCCTGGCACAAACTCAGGATGGAAAGGAATATTTTGCTAAGAGCTTTGCAATTGTTAGCTTTAATTACCATATGGTAACTTCTGAGGTTATGGATAGAGATGTAAATATTGAGCCACAGTCTACTCAGACTCTATAATGTTTTGGCCTAATCAAATGTATAAGATGCACACATATGAGAAAGGGTACAATTCTCCTTAGTAGGCAGTGTAAACAACAGCCTATTGGGCAGGCTAGAAAGGTCAGGGAATTGACTCCCCTCCTGCACCCTCAAGACAGAATGACCAGAGCTGGTATGTAACTGCCCTTCAGGTGGGATAACTTAAAGGCAGGTGTTCCATCCCGGGTCCCAGAGTTTCTGGGGGAGGGGGGGAAGATTTGGCTTCAGCTGCCCACAGTTAAACCACTCCTGTAAACGTAAAATTGGCCCTCTGAGCCAGCATCCATCCTCAATCTCCCACCTGCCCCATATAACATCTCATGAGGAGGAAAGCCCCTCATGGTAATTCCCACCTATCTTAGGCTTCTCTGACAGATTCATGCTCCTAAATAGAGGACATAATGCTTGTCAGTGGTTGTCTGGGGTTCTCCTAGAAGCAAACTCTGAGCTAAGACTTTGAGTCTGTGTAGGTGTGATCATAGGCCACCATGAAGGGGAGTAAGGCAGGGAGGCCAGAAAGCTTTGTCATTGAGCCAGCTTGTACTCCCCAGCAGCTGGAGCCGAGGACGCCCTGTGAGCCGGGGCAAGACACATGCCTTAAAGTTTTCCCACTAGAGGGGCAGTTGTAGCCCCACTCTGGTCAGTCTCTGCCCGAGGTTTGAAGAGGAGAGTTAATTCCCCAGCCCCTCCAGTGGGACTGCTAGGCTACAGAGTGGGCTCTGGCAGCAAGAGAAAGCATAAGGATAATACAGGAGCTTGTGGGTGGAAGTCGCTGCAGCAGTGAGGGCAAAGAGCTGGAGAACTGGGCGAAGACTGGCTCTGTTAGGAGGAAGTTGGAGCTTCCCCACTTTTACAAGATGTACAAAAGCGAATCAAGAGCTCGATTCTCCTCAACTCAGCTCAGTGGCCCTGTGTTCTAGCAGTCCCTCAGCCAGCCTGATGGAGCTTGCTAGACTCGGCTCCTCTCGCCATGGAGGATTATTTTGCGTTGCACCTGCACCCTTGATGTTTTACCCTGAAATAAGACTTTGAGTTTATGTAGGTGTGCTCACAGGACACCATGAATTTTGCCCAATTCAGAGAAAGAATCAAGGAGTCTGATCACTGCTGCTCATGGTAAGAAATCATTCATAGCTCATTTACGTATACATTGCCTCTTTCTAGAAAGGATCTAAGAGATTCATAGCATCATAGTCTTTTAGAAACTTTCAGAGTTTTTGAAACGGTCCCTTCACTGAGATGTGTGACATATATTTGGATGCTGACAGTGACAGGGCTCTTACTTCCTCAGATATCTGGGATAGCATTATTCAAAAGCTTCTTTACTCATTTATTTAAAAAATACAGTTGCTTTTGATGATGTACTCAGAACCTTGTTAGCCTCTGGAAGTACAATGATGAAAAAGATATACTGCCTACACTCAAGGAACTTTCCCTCTAGTAAAAAAGGATGGAAAAGTAAACAACAGCCAAGCATAATACAGTGTGATGAACTAATCAGTGAGGTTCATGCAGGAGGCATACACAGAGTGTACCCACAGGATAGCACAGCGTCTTGGGGCGTGTGTATATGTGTGTGTGCACACACTTCTCTTTTTGCATATTTATATGTGTGAATTTTGAGGGCAGAGTAGTTAGTTTCAGGCAGGGAGCACACATGTGTAGAGGCCCAGGGCTTCAGTGACTGTAGCCGGAGCATAAGGTGAGATGCAAGGAGAGAAAAGATTAGAGGTGGAAGTAGAAGCCAGTTAGGCCTAATGAGCCAGATTGAGGGTTTGGATTTTAGTATGTGGTAATGGACAGTTATTGAAGGCTTTTAAGGGAGGAAATGGCATGATCAGGTTTCCTTTTTGGAAAATGACTCTGGCTGCCATGTGGATGACTGGAGGCTGGAGACCCACCGGGAGATGGCTGAGGAAGTCAGATGAAAGCTGACAGACTTTGAGATGAGGCGGTGGCCATGGAGATGGGGAAAAGTAGGCTGTTCTCAAGCTTTCCTTGGCACGCGAGGCAGATGCAGGTGGCTTTCCTCTGTCCTCTCTGAGTACTAGACCTACGTCTGTGATTGCATGTACCATGACCTATTAGAATGTTGGCTTGCATGTGTACATCTCCATGGACAGTAACATTCCTGAAGAGAATAAATGCTTATTTTCATCTTGTGTCCAGACCACCAGCCTTGTCTGGCACATGGTAGTTTCCTAGATGTTTGCTGAGGGAGAAATATATATATATCCTGTATGCATTTCACCCATTTATCTAGCTCTACCACTTGGCAGCTGTAGGGAACATATTTAAATGTGTTTTGTATTTAAAGTCTCTTCAGGAGCACCTGGGAGGCTCAATCGGTTGAGGGTCCGACTGTTGGTTTCGGCTCAGGTCATGATGCCAAGGTTTGTGAGATCCAGCCCCACGTTGGGCTCTGTGCTGAGAGCTGGAACCTGCTTAGGATTTTCTCTCTCCCTCTTTCTCTCTCTGTAAATAAATAAACAATAAGCAAACAAAAAAACTTAAAAAAAAAAAAAGTCTCTTCAGAGCTCCCCTGTCTGCTTCCAGACTCAACAGCCTACTCCTTTCCACGGTGGTGGATCTGACTTGGTTTTGAATCCTTCCTCATCCTAGTTCATCTAGCAATATTAAATTTTTAGGACTGCTTAGCACTTCTGAAATCTTGAGAGAGAAAAGCCAGGCTCCAGAAGGTAAGTGAGACAGAAGAATCTAACCAGAGCTCTACTGTTGGCCAATGTCTACTCGTACCTGCATGATCCCTTTCTCCAAAGGCCAAGCTAGAGACTAAAGCCAACAGAAAGTCCTTCAAAGAAGTGAACAACATCCCCATACATTCTACAGTGATGTCCTCTTATGTAAAGATGGGGGAGGAGGCGGAGACACTGGAGGAAGGGTCAAGTGAGCAAGGGTGGATCCAGCCCCAAAAGCAAAGAAGGAGAAACAACCAGTTGAAATGAGAACGCAAGAGGGTCTGCATTGCAGCTTATCCCCTAGGCTGTTAAAGCAGAGTATCAACTTCAATCCTTCTCACAATTTACCAGTCATGTCCTTCTCACAAAACTAAAGCATTTAACATTCCTTGTCATTTTCCTTTAGATATACATGTATAAGCACATACTTTCTAGCAGGAAAGGAGAGAGACAGCAATATCGAAGAATAAAAGTTCCATTGTTCTGTTGCCTCTAAAGTAAATGATGGAAATTATAAGCTAATTTACATATGGGAGATTAGCAGGGTATCCCTTTATTCCTATTAATATATTTTCCCTTCCTAATTATAAAGATTTGAATCTTTTTAAAACAACTTTATACAAAACATTTGTGTGGATATAAGAACTGCATGTTAAATGCTAATTCTGGATGAGTTATTTGCATAACCTCACAAAGGAGCTAAATTGCTTGTATTTAATAATAAATAGAGAGTTTAAAAAGGATTGCAGATATCTTGAGAGAATGTGAAACAGAGAAAAAATTTGCTTCTATTTTAAGGTATGGAATTTTTTTTTTCCACTTTGAATTTAAAACTACTTCTCCATCCTCTAGGGAAAACTTGTCCTAACTTTCTGATAAGCTTAATATTCCGGGGCTCCTACAACATGGCAATTCAAATACATTGAAGGTGAAGAGCTAATATGTTTTTAAATGAACATGGATAATTTTCAAAAGATGATAAACTGCATCTAAAATGGTTTTACATTTGGAAAGTGGAGACTTTGAAGATTACAGAGTCTGCATATGATAGTAAAATGGAAAGCATTGTAGAAGTTGTCCGGAGTATTCAGGGAGAATCAAAATTCATAAAAAAGAAAGATGAAAGACTTTTCTTTGAAGTATGGGATTTGACAGGGTCCATGACTCGGATATCAGTTGTTGTTTCTGCAGGTGAGCAGGAAACACATGTGAGTAGAGAAAACATGTGAAATAAATATCAGATCAAAATTAGATGTATTTATGTTTTTTAAAGACTGGGAGGAGTCTCTTATCAGCATTTAGTGTGGTAGCCACATCATCCTTCTCTTTTTCCTCCTCCCCTCAGCTCTCTGCTTAATGGACTCTCTATTCCAGTTTCCTGGCCATCTCTTTGCCAATTCTTCATTGTCTTGAAGTTCCCTCTTTCTCTCTTTGACCTTGAGCTGTTGACCTCTAATTCAGTCCTGGGCTTTCTTTTCTTTTTCTCCTAGCACCTTCTGGATGAGCTCTTCTGTTTCCATGGCTTTAAATTCTATCTCTGTGCCCCAAATATCTCTGTACTTCCTCTCCTTAAAATTAGCAAACAGATTCTACACCTTACTGCAAAATGGCTACTCTGGGTTACTGCAAATTTGACCTGATCTATAAGTATGCCACTTTTCTATTAAAACCCATTCAATGGCTTCCCATTGGAGAAAAATAAAATCTATACTCCTTACAATAGTCTTATAGACTGAATATTGGTGTACCCCCCAAAACATTCATATGATGAAATCCTAACCCCCAGTGTGATGGTATTAGGAGGTGGGCCTTTACAAGGTAATTAGGTCACAAGAGTGGACCTCTCATGAATGTGATTCGTGCTTTTATAAAAGAGACCCCAAAAGGCTTCCTTAGTCGCTTTTGCCATGTGAAGACACAGCAAAAAGACAGCCATCTATGGCCCTCGCTAAACACTGAATCTTCTGGCACCTTGATATTGAACTTCCCACCCCCTAGAACTGTGAAAAATTAATGTTTGTTGTTTAAGCCACCCAATCTAGTGTAGTCCACTATAGGAACACAAATGCACTAAGGCAAATGGTCCATAAGGACCCCACATGATCTGGCCCTTGCCTGACAAAGGGCCCTTGCGCCTTCTACCTTTCTGACTTCCCCCCAGCCCCTCAAATGTCCCATGCTTTTTCCAGTGTCTGACACTTTTCCACATGCTTTTCATCTACTGAAAATACCCCTTTCCTACTTTTTATGTAACTGACTCTGAATTATCAGCTCAAATGCCAGACCTCTCTCAGTGAGGTCTTCCCTGCCTACCAGTTCTGTGTAAGTTCTCCCCTACAATGTACCATGTATCACTATGTTGTCTGTTTCCTTCAAAGCACTGATCATAATTTGTAGTGAATATTTTTTGGTTTACTTGTCTACTGACTACCCCTTCTACCAGACTGCTAATACCCTAAGGACAGGAACTATATTTGTTTTATTATATAAAGAGCTTAGCACAATACATATCACATACTAGACCTTCAACAAATATTTGTAGAATGAATGAAGAAACAAATGAAATGAGGGCAATTACAGAAGTAAAGTTTTCTACAAAATTCTTAGTGAGACAGTGACACTAGTCAACTGCTTAGTGTCTGAAAATTCAGTGGTGAGTGGCTGTAGTTTGCTTCTTGAGGACTTAATACAGTTATGGAAGAAATTATTACCTATAGCAATATTTCCATGTGTAGAGAATATTAAAGGTTTTGGAATGTAGCCTTTCAAAATGTCAAGTGCCCATTGTATTGAGGTTTTCAATGTTTTCAAATGATTTAAGCTAAATTGCGTTCCCATTATTTACTCACAAAACACTTGCATGGCCCCAAGGAATAGAGTCAAGTCCTATAAATGAATACAGGAAAATCCACACGCAGAGAATGAAGTGGGCTGTCTGTGTACATCTCCAGTTTTCCTAGCATGAGACATAAAAAATCATGGCAAGGTGACTCTAGGGGGGAAAATTACGCACCAGTGTGGGTTGGGACCAAACAACTTTAGCTCTGAGAATATATGATTCAATGACTCACAACATTCAATTAGCTGATATGGCTCCTTGAATTTCTATGCCATTTTCTCTGTTCTAATATAATTTTTCCTCAAGTCCTAAATATTGCTTCTGGAGTTATCCAGAATAATTACCTATGCACAGATGATATAAAACTCTTGGCATTTAAAAAAAAAAAAGCATTGTGATCTGCCAGGGAATAGCCTCTGTCCCACTGATTCCTTTGAGTGATTTCAAAGCTGATTACTTAGCCCTATTCAGACAGATATCCCACTGCAATCAACATCCTTCTTGTGTTTGCCTCAATAGGGGTTTTGCCTTAATAAGAAATATAGAATTGGGTGCTTAGTGATAATTATGATAATAATTTTCAAAGGACAAGTCTTTCCCTTAATAAATAATCCTTTTCTAAGAGCAAGCATCCTTGAATCTTATCTCTGCTGTTTTTCAAATGAACATTTAAAAAAATCAATTTTGATACTTGAGACTGATGCAAGGATAAGTGGAACTCTGACATGACAGACTCTGCTTTTCTGTTGATGTGACTATGTGTCCCTAATGCCAACAGTAGGGGGGAAACCAGCAAACCTATTAAGGTCATCTTTAATCTTCCAATACCAAAGATAACCTAAGATTGATAGTAAATAAAGTATCTCATCTCTCTCCAAAAATATCTTATTAAAACCAACAGAGACTACCAAATCAACATATTGTTACCATTGTTGTTTAATACAAGGCAGATGGTGTCTGGATGGCTTGAGGTGATTTAGTGCCTATTTCCATTCACCATCCCTCAATCTGCCTCCAATAATATATAAGTAAGTGAAAACAGAGTATTTGCTAGGCTGTAGCTGTAAGTCGTCTACCCTCCCTTAAATTCACATTGTTGCCTCTATGCTGCTCATATATGGGAATTCTGGACCCACCACTGGAAATAACAATATGGTGAGGTAGCTAAAATTATACCAGATTCTAAAGGAATACAAAGTAGAATAAATGGCTGGGAGACAGTGGGAGTACAGTGTTTTCATGACACTGTATCTATACCATCACTGTTCAAGGCATATGCCTGAATTTCACTGTTACAATGGTAAGAGCACTGAACAAAAAGTTGAAAGAGCAAGGATCTAATTTGGTCATGCCACTCTTAGCTGTGGCTCTGTATCCAAGGCTTCAATCTCCTTATCCTAAAATTGAATGTATTGTGTTTCTGCTTCTGAAAAAATAAAGTAGGCATTGTTTTCCTTATGTATCCTGTTAAATGCAATTCAAAAACCCTGGACATTATGTATAAAATATAAGACACTGAAAGGTGGAGAAAAGAAGGCAAGAGATCAACAAGAGACTTTGGGACTTAAGACATGGTGGTGAGTTCCCTACATTTTCTTTTAGCCTCATATATCCCAGACCTGGAGTTGAAGAAACCAACAAAATGGGAATTCCAGTGGGAACAAGGGAAAAAAAAATCCACAACCAAGACCTGCTCTCACTTTAGCCAAAGGACCAGAAAAAGGCAGTCCAGCAAGACAGAAAACATTTAGACCATAAAAGCCAAGAATCACAGAAAAAACTATGGCCCCACCTTCACCTCCACTAGAAAAGGCTGAGTCAGATGAGGAGCTGAGACTTCCACTCACACAGTACTCTGACAAGGTGCCCCCAAACCCCACCAGGGTAATGTCTGGGAAGGCCAAGTAGGGAGCCAGGACATTCATCCTTGCCAACCGGTAATGAGCCCTCTCCCTCACATAGTGTCACTACAGACCTTGTGAGAGTCTAAAGTTCCACCACCATCCAGGAGTAATAGGTGCCCCTCCCTCCTCCCTCCTGGGGTGATGTCAGAGGAGGCCTAAAGGAGAATCAGGACTTTTACTATCAACCAGTAGTAACAAGGGCATATCCACAATGATGTCAGTAAAGACCACAAGGCGAGCTGAAAGGCCCACACTTCCACCAGTAATGAGGATCCCCTACCAGGTGTCAACAGAGGCTGAATGACTACAAAAGCTACCTCTGCCTGGCAGTCATAAGGAGGCACCCTCCCCTATTCTTGAAAGAACAGTGTCCAAGGAAGAGAGTTAAAATAAAAGGTGCACATAACATCTAATGTCTCATTACAAAATATAAAAATGTTCAGATTTCCATCAAAAATCATTCATATACAAGGAAGATCTAAAATTAAAAAGACTTGATAGATACCAATACCAAGATGAAGAGATGTTAGCATTATATGACAAATATCTTAAATGCTTTAAGATGCTTTATGCCAACATAAAAATGCTTTAGAAATGAATGAAAAGTAGAATTCCTCAGCAAAGTATAGAAGGTATAAAAAGAACCAAAGGGAAACTTGAGAACTGTAAAATACAAATCACTGAAGTAAAACGGGCACAAAAGCAGAATGGAAGGGACAATGGAAAGAATCAGTGAACTGGAAGATAGAACAATAGAAATTACCCAATCTGAACATCATAGAGAAAAACAGACTAAATAATAAACAGAACTTCACAGACCTGGGAAACTATAACAAAAGATCTAACATTTGAGGTATCCCAAGTCCCAGAGGAGAGGAAAAAAAGGATGAGATTGAAAAAGTACTCAAAGAAATAATGATTGTAAACTGCCTGTATTTGACAAGAGATGTAAACCTACAAATTCAAGAAGTCGAGTGGAGCCCAAATAGGAAAAACCCAATGAAATCCCTGACAAGATACATCATTAACTTCTGGAAAATGAAAGACAAAGACAAAATCTTGAAAGCAGCCAGATATAGATGACATGTTACCGATGGAGGGAAAATTCACATGACAGTGGGTTGCTTGTCAAAAAAATGAACGTCAGAAGAAAGTGAAAATAAAAAAATTTATATATTGAACTGAATGAAAATGAAAGTACAATATACCAAAATCTGTATGACACAGTTAAAGCAGTGCTGAGAGGAAACCTTATAACACTAACAGTGTATTATTTAAAAAAAAAAAAACATTTTCAGATCAGTAATATAATATCCCACCTCAAGAACCTGGAAAAGGAGAACAAGACAAACCCAAAGTGAGCAGAAGGAAGGAAATGATAAAGAGCAGAAGTTAATGAAATTCAAAACAGGAGAACTATAGAGAAAAATGAATTTAACAAAGAGTTTTTATTTTTAATTTAAGTATAACATGCAGTGCTATATTAGTGTCAGGTGCACAATATAGTGATTCAACAATTCTATACATTTCTCAGTGCTCATCAAGATAAGTGTACTCTTAATCCTCTTTACCTATTTCACCCATCGCATCTATCTCTCCTCTGGTAACCAGCAGTTTGTTCTTTGCATTTAAGAGTGGTTTTTGTTTGTCCCTTGTTTAGTTTGTTCATTTGTTTCTTATATTCCACATGTGAATGAAATCATATTTGCTTTTTTTATTGACTGCTTTATTTCCCTGAGCATTATACCCTTTTGGTTCATCCATGTTGTTGCAAATGGCAAGATTTTATTCATTTGTATAGCTGAGTAATATTCCATTGTGTTTGTGTGTGTGTGTGTGTGTGTGTGTGTGTGTGTTTGTGTGTGTGTGTACACCACTCTTCCTTATTTATTCATCTATTGATGAACACTTAGGTTGCTTCTGTATTTAGGCTATTGTAAATAATGCTGTAACAAACGGGTGCATATATCTTTTCAAATTAGTGTTTTCATTTTCTTTGGGTAAATACCCAGTAGTAGAATTACTGGATCATATGGTAGTTCTATTTTTAATCTTTTGAGGAAACTATACTATTTTCCAAAATGGCTGTACCAATTTGCATTCCATCCAATAGTGCAGGAGGGATCCTTTGATCCTTTTTCTCCACATACCTACCACTTGTTATTTCTTGTC
The DNA here is from genome assembly GCA_028646485.1 of Cryptoprocta ferox. Taxonomy (NCBI): domain Eukaryota; kingdom Metazoa; phylum Chordata; class Mammalia; order Carnivora; family Eupleridae; genus Cryptoprocta; species Cryptoprocta ferox. The sequence goes on along the minus strand of CM053574.1, from coordinate 89,894,982 downwards.
CTTTAGCCATCTGACAGACATAGGATGATGTCTCATTGTGGTTTTGATTTGCATTTTCCTGATGATTAGTGATGTTGAGCATCTTTTCATGTGTCTATTGGCCATGTGTATATCTTCTTTGGAAGGAAAAATGTCTATTCAGGTCGTCTGCCCATTTTTCTGGCCAAATTGAGGATTTTGTGTGTTTTGAGTTGTATATAAGTTCTTTATATAGTTTGGTTATTAACTCCTTATCAAATACATCATTTCAAAATATCTTCTTTCATTCAGTAGGTTGCCATTTTGTTTTGTTGATGGTTTTTTTTTTGCTGTGCAAAGGCTTTTTATTTTCGTGTAGTCCCAATAGTTTGTTTTTTGTTTTATTTTTCTTGCCTGAGGAGGTATATTCATAGATATGTTGCTAATGGTGATGTCCAAGAGACTACTGTCTATGTTTTCTTTTAGGAATTTTATGGTGTCAGGTCTCACATATAGGTCCATTTTGATGTTTTTTTTTTTGGTGTATGGTGTAAGAAAGTGGTCCAGTTTTCATTCTTTTGCATGTAGCTATCCAGCTTTCCTAGAACTATTTATTCAAGAGGCTGTCTTTTCCCTGTTGTATATTTCCACTTCCTTTTCATACATGAATTGACCAGATAATCATGGGTTTATTTCTGGGGTCTCTATCCTGTTTTATTGTTCTATGCATCTATTTTTTTTTTGTGCCAGTACCTTACAGTTTTGATTGCTATAGCTTTGTAGTGATTCTTGAAATCTGGGATTGTGATGTCCCCAGCTTTTTTCTTCTTTCTCAAGATTGCTTTTGGGTTTTTGGGTTTTTTTGTGGTTCCATATAAATTTTAGTATAATTTGTTCTGGTTCTGTGAAAAATATTGTTGGTATTTTGATAGGGATTGCATTAAGCCTATAGATATTTTGAGTAGTATAGGCATTTTAACATTATTGCTTTTCCCCTCATCAGCGTGGAACATCTTTCCATTTGTTTATGTCATCTTCAATTTCATTCTGCAATGTTTTTTTTGCTTAATTTCTTTTTGGGAGAGCACAAGTGGGAGAGGGGCAAAGAGAGGGGGACAGAGGATCTGAAGCAGGCTCCACACTGACAGGCTGACAACAGTGAGTCTGATGTGGGGCTCAAACTCAAGAACCAAGAGATCATGACCTGTGCCGAAGTCAGATGCTCAACTGCCTGAGCTACCCAGGTGCCCCTTCCTTCCTCAATGTTTTGTAGTTTTCAGAGTACAGAGTTCACTTGCTAGGTTAAGTTTATTTCTAGGTATTTTATCATTTGTGGTACAATTTTTAAATGGCATTATTTCCTCAGTTTCAAAGATCTGGTTCTCTTAAAAGATTAATAACATTGACATACTTCTGATATGGTAAAGAAAAGAGAAAGAAGACACATTACCAATATCAGGAATGAAGCAGAGGTTATCACTAAAAACCCTGCAGATATCAAACAATATTAAGGGAATACTAAGAACAGCTATACACACAAATTTGGCAACTTAGAAGAAATGGACCAATTCCTCAGAAAACACAAATTATCATAATTTACCTAACATGAAATAGATCATTTGAATAGTTCTTTAACTATTAAGAAAATCGAATTCATAATTTTAAACACTACCCCCAAATAATGCTCATCTCCTAAATGGTTCAATGGAGCATTCTATCAAAATGTTTAAATAATTAATACCAATTCTACACACAATCTTTTCCAGAAAATAGAAGAGCAAAGAACAGTTTTTAATTCATTTTATGAAGCTAATATTTTTCAGATATCAAAACCAGATGATGACAGTACAAAACAAGAAAACTGCACACCAATATCCTTTATGAATATAAATAAAAATATTTAACAAAATATTAACAAATAGAACTCAGTAACATATAAAACAGAGTTGTTATATCATGAGCAAGTGAGATTCATTCCAGAGATGCAAGACTGATTCAATATTTGAAACTTATTTAATTTAATCAATTTGATGTAATCCACTATATGAAAGAAGAAAAAAAATCAATACAGAACTATCACTTGACAAAACTCAATACTCATTCATAAAAAATAGGACTAGAGGGGTGCCTGGGTGGCTCAGTCGGTTAAGCGTCCAACTTTGGCTCAGGTCATGATCTCACAGCTCCTGGGTTCGAGCCCCGCGTCGGTCTCTGTGCTGACAGCTAGCTCAGAGCCTGGGGCCTGTCTTCGGATTCTGTGTCTCCCTCTCTCTCTGACCCTTCCCTGCTCACACTGTCTCTCTCTCTCTCAAAAATAAAAAGAAAACATCAAAAAAAAAAAAAAGGAAAATAGAAAAATAGGACTAGAGGGGAATTTATACAACTTGATAAAGAAATCTACAAAAAAGAACCCTGTAGCATACTAAATGGTACATTACAAGGATGTCTACCTTTCCCACTATAATTCAACATAGTGTTAGAATTTCTAGCCAGTGCAATAAGACAAAAAAAAAAATGAAATAAAAGGCACACAGGTCATAAAAGAAGAAATAGAACTATCTCTATATTCTATGACAGAAGACATAATTGCCTATGTAGAAAATTGAAAAATCTACCAAAAAATCTCCTAGAACTAAGTGAATTAGGCAATGTAGCAGGATGCAAGATTTACATACAAAAGTTGATTGCACTTCCATAATAGCAATGAACATATGGACACTAAAATTAAAAACACAATACCTGTACAATAGTTGTGTGTGTGTGTGTGTGTGTGTGTGTGTGTAAATCTAACAAAATATGTACCGCATTATATGCTGAAACTACAAAATGCTGATATAAGACATCAAATATGTAAATTAATGGACAGAAATACAGTGATCATAAGTTAGAATAGTCAACATAATAAAGATACCATTTATCTCAAAATTGACATACAAAGTTGACACAATTTCTAAAAAAATTCCAACTTTTTTTTATAGATAGGTATAAGATTATTCTAAATTTTACATGGAAAGGCCAAGGAAATAAGTAGCTAAAACAATTTTGAAAAGAGAACAAAGTGGGAGGAATCAGTCTACCCTCTTGCCAGATGTATGACAAAGACACATTAATCAAGACTGTGGTATTGATGGAGGGATAGACAAACAGATCAGTGGAACAGAGAACCTAGAAATACATCTACACAAAAATTCCCAATAGATTTTTGACAAAGGTGCAAAGGTGGGAGAAAGACAGTCCATTCAACAAATAGTTCTGTAGGAATTGGACATCTTAGGTTTAAAAAAAAAAAAAAAGATGCTTGACCTAAGTCTCATACCACATTCAAAAAAATTAGCTCAAAATGGATAACGGACATAAATGTAAAGCCATTAAGCTTTTAAGAAGATCTCCAATAATGAGGGCTAAGCAAAGACTTCTTTGACTTGATACTAAAAACATCCATAAAAGGAAAAATTGACAAATTGGACATTCTCAAACATTTAAAAATATTTACTTTGTTTTTTTAAATATTTACTTTGTGTTTTCTTAGGACCTGCTAAGAAAATGAAAGGACTAATTACAGGCTGGCAGAGAATATTTGTAAATCACCTGACAAAGGGCTAGTGTTCAGAATATAAAAAGAACCCTCAAAAATGATCAAAAAAGCAAATAATCCTATTAGAAAATTGACAAAAGACACAGACATTTCACCAAAGAGGATATAAAATGGAAAATAAATACATGAAAAAATATTCAACAATATTAGCCATTAGAGAAATGCAAATTAAAACCATAATTCGATACTACTGTATACCTATCACAATGGCTAAAATAAAGAATAGTGACAACACAAATTGTTGGTGAGGATGTGGAGAAACTGAATTACTCATTTATTGTTGGTGGGAGTGTAAAATTCACTCTGGAAAACAGCTTGGGAGTTTCTTAAAAAAATAAAATAAACATGTAACTACCATATGACCCAACAATTACACTCCTGAGAATTTATCCCAGGGCAATGAAAACTTATGTTTATATAAAAAAAACCTGTATGCAAAAGTAGATAGCAGTTTTCTTCATGATAGACAAAAGCTGGAAGCAGTCCAGATGTCCTTCAGTGAGTGAGGGAGAAGACAAACTGTGGGCCATCCATAACAAATAATTCTGCTCAGCAATACAAAGGAACAAGCTATTGATATATCTAATAATTTGATGACTCTCCAGAGAATTATGCTAAGTGGAAAAAAGCCAATCTCAAAAGGTTAGGTTTCTATAACATTGTTCAAATGACATTATAGAAATGAAGAATAGACTAGTTACTGGGGAGTTAAGGAGTGGGTGATGGTGGAAGGAAGTGGTGTGGCTCTAAGAGTCAACATGAAATATACATGATAGAAATGTTCAGTAACTTGACTGTATCAATGTTAACATCCTGATTATGACATTCCAGTTTACTTTTGTAAGTGGTTACCTTCGGGAGGGACTGGATAAAGGATACACTGGACCTCTCTGCATTTTTTTTCAACTGTGTGTGAATTTATAATTGTCTCAAAAAAAGGGGGTATCAGCCTGGGTAGTCTCCTGTATCACTTCTCAGTTCACTAACTCATTCAGTTATTATATCAGTTGAACTATATTGTAAATCCAAAAAAAAAAAAAGTGTAAACACAAGACACAAAGGCTAATTTAAGCTAATAAATTTTTAGCATTTATTACTACAGTAGAAACAGGTCACTGAGTTAGAAGTTAATAGACTGTATTCAAAATGGTAAATTCTCCTTGTATATCTTCTCAGGTTGAGAATAGCAACTTTAGGCTCATCTTGTGACACACTATCTAGAATAAAGCAAAAATGTCATGTTCATTTCATATAAACCTGTAAAAAGCCAGTGGGAAAAAATTCTGTCACACACATTTGGCCTGGAGTCACACTAGGAGGGAATGAATGACAATTTCCCATGCACTGTAAAATGCCATTGTAAAGAACACAAGGTCACATAAATACTGTGTTATTTCTGACAAAAACAAAGAGAAAACTGCACACAACAAAACAATACAAAATAAAACAAAAACCGACAACCCATTTGCACAGTATAGCTTTTTCTGAACGTAAGTCATCCATTCATTCTGACTGAACTCTTGCATGAGCCAGAATTAGGGTATGGACTGAGATAGGATGAGCTTACACTGTGCTGTCTCTTGCTGAACCTGTATTGAGAATCAGCACCCAGGGGTCAATATGAAATAGAAAGTTAGTCAGGCAGTCTCACTAGCTGCATTCCAAGGAGTCTAAGCTAAGAGGCAAAGTCCAGACGTGAGGCTGCAAGTCAGAAACCCGGAGCAGAAATCCCACCCCGAGCAGAAGAAGGAAGTTATTAGGGAAATTATTCACACTATTGGGGCATCACTGAAGATACTTCTGTAGAGTACTTTTGTTTTCCCTAAGGGTGAGAGAGCTGCTAAAGATTTCAGGTCATTTCAGACACATTTATCTGACCGGTATTTACTAAGAACATCCTGTACATATTGGGCTTTGTGCTAAGTGTTGGGGGAGTAAAGGACGCTAAGTGCTTAAACAGTTCAGTTTAAGAGAGGACACTGAGTGCTTATAGCTCAGTTTAAGAGAAGGATAGGTAGCAATGACCAGGGCCTGTGAAAAGCTGGAGGTGAGGACAGGGTGAGATGTGTGCCCCCAAAGAGGCATTTGTGTTGTTCTGTGGGTTGGTGGCAGTAGATGAAAGGAGAGGGAGGCAGGCCACAGAAAATGTTCCCAAGATCGTGCTACATGAACTGGATCTTGAAAGAACAAAACGTTTTAAGGAGAGAAGGATTGGGAAAGAAATGTCAGGCAGAGGAAAAAGAATCTACATGAGATGCTATGCCTTGGAAAACTATGATGCCTCTAGAAAAATTTCACTTCTGAAGAAATTGACCAGGTAAAGCTGGGCCTTTGGGGGACACTAGATAGAGCCACGGATGAGGGTGAGACCGAGAACTGAAAGCAAGGGCACAAGATGGAGGATGCATAAAGAAAAGTTTATCTTCTATGTTCCAAACTCTATGTTCCAAATGCCAGCTTGCAGGTTTTACCACCCTAGGCAGAGACTTAGAACCATGGTTCTCAAACTTTAACGTATGTATGATTCTCCTGGGACGTTGCTAAAATGCACATTCTGATGCATTAGGTTCGGGGAGGGGTCTGAGATGCTACCTTTCTAACAGGCCTCTGGATGATGCTGATTCTGCTGGTCTGTGGACCACACTGTGAACAGCAAAGGCTTAGATTGCACTAGTCTTTAGAGTGGACATGGAAATGTTCCTTTGGAGTGAGGGAAGAAAATGTTGGAACTTACATTATCAAAATGTAGGAAATGTACTTTATTAAAAAAGTAGGAGATTAAATTTGGCTACGATAATGTATAGAACAACTCTGGTCCCTTCACCCACTCTGTGTGCTAGACAGTTGACATGTGTAATATGTGAGGTATCCTGAAGGAGGGGCAGGCATTCTATAAGTTGAAGACATTGGCAGCGACACCTTTTATTCTATGTCCAATTTCAATTTATAGCTACATACGGCAGTTACAGTATATGTTGCAGTGGATATCTGGGTTATATAATCTAGTGTTAATTCATCTTCATAAAATGAACAAGTGGCTTCAAAGGATTCCTATGCACAAACCACTGATTAAAAATACTAGGTATATAAATACAAATGAACAAAAGGCGTTTGCAAGAATGCTTCTACTCTTGGAGTGAGCTCTCTACAGCAGCACTGTGACATCCAAACAATGATTCTAAGAGCTGACTCCAAGTTGGTTAAAAATAAATCAAAATGATGAATAAGACTACTTGAAGTATGGATTTACACCTAATATTAGTAACTAATTCCACCATGAATGTGTATTGTTCCCTGGGATATCAGTGAAGCCATCACGATTCACAGGACTTTTTCTTTTTTTCACTTCTCGCTTTTCTTTTTTTGAGAGAGAGGGAGAGAGCGCGCGAGCGCGCGCAAAAGTGTGTGACCAGGAAAGGGGCACAGGGAGAGGGAGAGAATCTTAAGAAGTCTCCGTGCTCAGCACTGAGCCCAATGCAGTGCTCAATCCCATGACCATGAGATCATGACCTGGGCCAAAATCAAGAGTAGGATGCCTAGGGGCGCCTGGATGGCTTACTCGGTTAAGCGTCCGGCTTCGGCTCAGGTCATGATCTCACGGTTCTCGTGTTCAAGCCCGGCGTCGGGCTCTGTGCTGACAGCTCAGAGCCTGGAGCCTGCTTCAGATTCTGTGTCTCCCTCTCTCTCTCTGACCCTCCCCTGCTCACACTGTCTCTCTCTGTCTCTCAAAAATAAATAAAAAACATAAAAAAGAAAAAAGAGTAGGATGCCTAACTGACTGAGCCACCCAGGTGTCCCTAGCAAGAATTTTTAAAAGAAAGAACTCCATAAAGCAAACCTCTATTATTTTTCAGCTACATTTAAGACATGCAGGGCATGCCTGCGTGGCTCAGTCAGTTGAGCAACTTACTCTTGATTTCTGCTCAGGTCATGATCCCAGGGTCATGGGATCGAGCCCCAAGTCAGGCTCTGCACTAAGCATGGAGCCTGCTTAAGATTTTCTCTCTCTTTCTCTCGTTCTCTCTCCTTCTGTCCCTCTACCCTGCTCCTGGGCTCGCTCTTGCTCTCTCTCTCTCTCTCTCTCTCTCTCAAATAAAAATAAAAAATAAGATAAAATAAGACATGCAATACTCAATTTGGGACAAAATTTTATTAAATCTTATGATACATTTTTAAAAACCAGATTTGCATTTTTATACATGATAGCAGAGGCAAAAAGTCCTATTGGGGAATGACTTAGTCTTTCTGTTGGAGTAAGAAACCGCTGAAAGACTACATAAAAACAATATGGCAACCAACTTCATCAAAAGCAAACAGTGACTCAAGGACCCCCTCCCCCAGGTCCCTGAGTCCTCTCCATTCAACTAGAAGTTGAGGATAGTACATGGGAGATTTTTGATAGGCCTGGAAGTGGCTCACATCACTTTTGCTCATATTCTGTCGCCCTGAACTGAAAACCTGACTGCAACTAACTGTAAGAGAGGCTGGGAAATGTCGCCTACCAACATTTTACAAAAAGCTGAGTTTGAAATTAGTATCTCTGTTGAGTAAGACTGGAGGCTAAGAATTGGTCCAGGGAACTATTGTATTTCTTTATGGTTACACTGCGTATATGTGGCCTTTTTGAAAATTATTTCAAAAAATAAAATTTTTTAATAAAAAAATAACAATAAATGGACATCCCAGTCAGGCATTTAGAACTGGCAACCAATCTGTTTTGAGTATGTGATTTTCTTTTTTAAAGTTTTATTATTTTTTTGAGGGTATACTAGTACTTAGACCTATTTGAAAATGTAGATAAACAGGAAAATAATGCTTAAGGTCTGCTAATATTTTATTCAAAATACACATAAATGACTTTCTACTAGATTCCTCAAAAAATAATGACAACATTAATAGATTTTAGGGTGTATTATGAAGACTGAGCATTAAAATATATGAGTCTAGATGGGTTTACTTTCTTTTAAAATTAGTCTATAAACTAGTATGTAAAATACCAATTTCTGAGTGCTTAATTGATATCTAATAATATTCTCTAGAATTTAGGGAATTAATCTAATTAATTTTGCTAGGCTGACAACAAAAAGCATAGAAAACAACTCAAGAAATGAAGACCATGTAACAGATGAGTGTTCTTATTACCTCTGGAAATAATAATTCCCAGGGAAGATAAAACGTTCATCATACTGTTGTAAAATGAATGAAAGCTGCAATTTAAAATTCCAAATCCTGATAACATAACTGTACAAGAGGGGAAAGTGAAATTTACAAGGAACAATTAGAAAAATTATAAATACTTAGGTTTTCTAAAATTATTTTATAATGTATTTGATCGCTGAGCTATTAGGTTTTTTCTCTCATAAAATTATAATCAATTCTAGGCAGTCTGAAAATCCTATCAGCAGGAAGCATGTGTCTTTTTTTAATGCAATGTGGCTTTAAAATGAGCAATTCCCAATTATTAACCTTAAAACATCTCAACAGACAGAAATAGAGATAAATGCTTTGTTTTTCTGGAACTCCACATCAGGCATTTTCATCCTCTTCTCTTTCGTTCATAGGAAGCAATTAAATCTTTGTGTAGAAGATTTACAAGTCTTTGGAAAAGCAAAATCATCAGAGCAAAACCGTGTGGCCATTTGAAAAAAAGGTTTCCCCCACTATCCAAAAGTAGAGCCTTCCAATGAAATGTTTTGTAAGCTGAAATGGCATCAAGGAAAGAAGCAATTACCAATAATTTATATGGAAAATTTTTGAGCATTCTGAGACTCAAATAATAACCTCTCTTAGGCTTTTCTGTTACTTTAGGACACATCTTGCTAACGGATGCACAAAATAAATTGAGATAAAGCACAGATGCTCACAGACACAGTTCAAAGCCATGGTGGCCCGATGCTGAGTATAGTTCCCAGGGAAGGAGCTTGGCAGTGCCCCCCTTGCTGGTAAGAGTGAATGCTGCCTCTATAAAGGCTCACTCCAAAACAAACGCTGAATGCTATTTTCACTTTTCACCTTTTTTCGTAAAAGCAAAAATTCTCTTCAGATTTCTTTCCATTAGCAAAAAACATACTCATGTAGGTCTTTTATAAAAGCGAAGTGACATGATGTGAACTTTCAAAAAGCAGGGGGTATTTGTATCAGGGTAGCTAATAACAATTGAACTTTCGAGTTATTAAACCAATAATTTTTTTAATCAGTTTGGAAAGTATGATGAGTATCTGAAATCTTTACTTGGTATTAAATGATTTTTCTCTCCAAAGACAAGAATTCTCAAACTGACCTCTTTAGGTTTCTGCAAAACCTACCTCAATTATTATATTCTCCCTCAGACTTTCTAAAGAAATATTTTTAAAAATCAGTATGATATTTATTTTATCTTACATAATTTTTATGGTATTTAGCTGTCACATACATCTAGAATGTTTATAAAGACACTTCTTTTAAACCTGGTGTAAAATCTAGAGTTGCTAGAAGTGATACCATCATCACTGCTCTAAGTAGAGTTAAGGTTAATACATGATGATGTTTGGCAGGTCATAGTTGATGGTCTCATATGGGAGCGGTCCCATCAACAAAAGTATGAAGGCAGGTGCTTAACAGATCTAGTTTATAGTAAGCATATTTGAGGTTGCAAACAGGATCTGGGAAACCGAGATTGGAATTCATTTTAGATCTTCTGGGAAACTCCTTCAGTTCAAGAGAGTTCAAACACCATAAAAAAAAAAATCTTTCAGTTGTCGAACAGTTGAATGCTGATGAATGTGCACCTGAAGTGCCCACGCCAGCAGATTTGCTGGATATGGTACTATTTTGGGGAGTCAGCACATGCTGTATACTCATGACCTGCCAGAGTCCAAGGACAGAATGCAGCCCAAATACATGGGCAGCAAAAGACACAGTTCAGAAACATACAGCTATGAGCCATGACCAACTCAAAAATATCCCAAAATACTTTCAAAGGGATAGAACCATTTATTTTGTAGTTACTTTTAACAAAACAAAAATCCTTACAATACTCATACTTGACTTGACCTGCTCTGAGTCAAATGTTTGTGCTGCCCCATAACTCATATGTTGGAATTTTAACCTGCAAAACAGACAGTATTAGGTGGTGTGGCCTTTGGGAGATGTTTAGGTCATGAGTGTGGAGACCTTGTCGATGGGATTCATGCCCTTATAAGAGAGATACCATGGAGCTTTCTAGTTTCTTTCACCACATGAGGACACAATGAGAAGGTGCAAGCTATAAACCAGGAAGAGGCTCTTCACCAGAATACAACCATGTTGGTGCCTTAATCTTGGGCTTTCTAGGTTCTAGAACTGTGCAAAATAAATTTCTGTTGTTTCTAAGACACTCAGTCTGTGGTATATTGTTACAGCAGCACAAATGGACTAAGACATGACCCTTACACCTCTTATCAGGATTACTGACTCAGCCTCCTATCTCCTTCAGTCTCTTCAATGACTTTTCACATTTAAATGTGAACTCTTGCCAAGCCATCTTCCTACAAAGATATTCTTATGATTCCCTCTCTTCCCCCGCCTTCCCCCGCCTCTCTTCCCCCTTTATTTTATCTTACATAATTTTTATTATTATGTAATAATACATAATAATTATTATGTGGCGGGGTGCCCCGCCCCCCACCCACAGCTTCTATTCTTCAGTGAGGTTGGCTCATGTGGAAGACTATTTGCAAAGATGGCTGCCCCTTGTAGTCTATACCATTTGCAATGTGACTTTGCAGCTCCTTCCATTGAGAGGTAGAATCTAATTCCCAACCACTTTAATCTGGCTTTGTGATATGCATTGACCAAAATAATGTGGCAAAAATTATAGAGTTCCAGTTCAAGTCTAGGCCTCAAGGGAACTTGGCATGCTTCTGCTCTTGTTCTCTTGTACCCCAGTCCCCTGCCATGTGAGAAGAAACACAGAGTATCCAGCTAGAGCATGAAAGACTGTGTGGAGAATCACTTAAGACACTTCAGCCAACAATCAGCCAACAAACCAGAAATGTAAGTGAGTTTATTCCAGACCAGCCAGCCCCTCAGCTGACCTTCTAACTGACTGCAGTCCAACTGATAGCAAGCCCAACTAAAAGACACTGAGCCTAGCCCACATCTGTAGAACCACCCAGCCAACCTTGGAATAATAGGCAATAGCAAATGGCCTTTGTTTTAAGTTGGGAGGTGATTTGTCAAATATCAGTAACTAAGGAATGTAACCCCCATTCATTCCATGCTTATTGCCAGCTCTAAGTTTGTATGTTGTTTTTCCTAGAATGCCTCTTTCTCTTTCCTCCACTTGTATCTGTTCACTTTTAAGACCCAAGTCAAGTGCTTTCTCACAAAGCCTTCTTTGACTACAGTCCATAGAAAGATCTCTCTTTAGTTGAGTAACACATTTTTCATTTTTCTCTTTAAGATTTCATGTATCCTGTATTCAATTATGCAAACCCTGAGTTATCTCAACCCCTAACACAGAGCTAGCTCATTTTTCAATGCTTCATAAAAATTTACTAGCTAAAAACAAATAGACGTGCTGTTCTACCCACCCATCCAACCTGTGGCATGGTTTAGCCATCGATACCAGTTCCCTCAACTGACCCTGTCTTGGAACTGATGAAAAAGTTTCCCTGTTGAAGATCTTTGTAAAGATAATTGATGGACATATAAATACAGTTTACTTAAACCATCAGTTTCCTTAATTAAAAAAAATTTTTTTAAGTTTATTTATTTTGAGAGAGAGCGCACATAAGCACACAGGAGTGGGGGAAGGGCAGAGAGAGAAGGAGAGAGAGAATATCCCAAGCAGACCCCACACTGTCAGTGCAGAGCCTGATGTGGGGCTTGAACTCACAACCATGAGATCATGACCTGAGCCAAAATCAAGAATTGGACACTTTACCAACAGAGCCACAAAGGAGCCCTAAACCATTAATTTCCTTTGGATGGGAGAACTATATTGATAGGTTAAATATATATGTATATATATACATATATATATGTATATATGTATATATATATGAATAGATATATATAAGGATATAGTCATATATGAATATATGTGTGTGTGTATGTATATATAAGTATATGTGTGTGTGTGTGTGTGTGTGTATATATATATATATATATATATATATCCTTAAGAGAATTCCTCCTTTGTAAGGGCTATCAGTTTTTGTTTCTGCTCATTAAGTATGTACTTCATATTCATTTTACTTGACACTACAGGAAATTGTGCATGACTCAGGCTACATAATTCTGAGCTTATTTCTGACATGCTTTGTCTATTATTTCAAATTGTCACAAGGTCGGTTGACTCTTTTACATGCATCAGGTAAAATAAGAAATATGTATATACATACCAATTTAAACACCATAATAAATTCCTATATTCAGTATCATCCATGTTCTATCCAGTATCCATCCTCATGTTCTAACATCACTTTTTTATCCAGAATTTATACCATGTACACATGATACAGCAAATGTTACAGCTTTGGAATTTTAGTGCAATAAGCAGTTATAATATATTTATCACTTTGAATTCATCCATCACCTCAGTACAATTCCAACAATTATATTGAGTAATTTATTTAAAAATTAATTTCTCTTAAGTGTAGTTTTGCTGGCTTTTTCTTAGAAATCCAGAAATGCATGCTCATTTATTTTTTAAAAAACTGTCTCAGATCAAAACTCTTATGCTAAGATTAGTGTTAAATACTGACATTACTGAATATTACATATAGGCCACTCAAGAAGCAAATTTAAGCCAATTTACAATTTGGCTCAGAAATAGTTACCTGTTAGAAGTGGTACTGGTTAGAACGGCTAAGAGTAGCTCTTCCTTATTTAAAAGCAACCATTTACTGACTTTTTGTTATGTATCAAGTACATGTAAAGAACTTTAGCTTTATAATATAACTAAATCCTCACAATAATCCCATGAAGTAGGCATTAGTATTAGTATGAGGTATTAGTGTTTGCAAATAAGGAAACTGAGATTCTGAGAAGTATCTTGCTCTTTATCACATAGATAACGAGCCATATTTTTTTTACTATTACATGCCTCCCAAGTTGCTCTTGTTTTCAGAGGTCCAGATCTATCTCTAAAGTTCCTTTGAGATTATTCTAATGGCAAAGCTTCTCCCAATTTTCACAGCATATCACTTTATCTAGGTAGCTGCTGACTTCTGCATACAATCAACACAGGGAAGTGGGTGTGGTACACGTACAGGTTCCTCACATATGTAATTATAATGCTTGTGTCATGATTTAAAAATCTGCTGGACTTATTAGTGCTAAATTACTAGAAACTTGAGGATTAAACCCTTGAAAAATATTTATGTCCTAAAAGAAGATAACTGGGGTGCCTGGGTGCTTCAGTCAGTTAAGTGTTGGACTTTGGCTTAGGTAATGATCTCACAGGTTATGAGTTTGAGCCCCATGTAGGACTCTATGCTGACAGTTCAGAGCCTGGAACCTGCTTCAGATTCTGTGTCTCCCTCTCTCTCTGCCCCTCCCCTTCTCATGCTCTGTCTCTCCCTCTCTCTCAAGAGTAAATAAACATTTAAAAAATTTTTAAATAAGAGAAGATAACCAAAAAGGAATGGTTTAATCCAAAGAAAGCAGTTACTGGTGATAGAATTTTAGGCAGCTGTGAGGACATGTAATTAGATCAGTGGTTCTCAGTGTTAGTAGCACCCTGTAATCACCTGGAGAGCTTTAAAAAAAAAAAAAAAATCCTTACTCAGCAATCCCCAGAGGTCTGATTCAAGTGTTTTGTGTGGTAGATACTGGGTACCAGTGTGTTTTATAAAAGCGGCAAATGTAATGATAATGATCAACCAGGGTAGAAAGCCAATGGTTTGGATAAGGAGATCACAAAATGCCTATGTAGCCAACAAAATGGTTCTGGCCTTAGTTCTCCTTAGATGGTGTGTCAATCTGTGGCACTGAGCTTGCTCTTCAAATGGAACACAAATTTCTCACCAATATGCCAGTAGGTGCACTTCAAGATTTTTAAAAATCTTCTGTGATACAGCTGGAAGAAGACATGGGAACAAATGTTTATAACTCTGAGGTATGAAGTGCCTGAATTAGACAAAATTCCAGAAGTCAAAACAAAGAACAATTGATAACTTGTGCTACAATAGGATCAATTATTTTTGTATAGCCCAAATCACCATAGAGTCAAAAGAAAGCTGTCCAATTGACAAAACCTATTTGCCACATTTTGACAAATATGTTATTTTGTTAAAACATAAAGGTTTCGAAAAGGTTGAGGGGTCTGGGAGCAGCAACACCCCAAATTCAGTGAAGACATCTAACAACCAATTCTTGGTTTCTAAATACCATCCTCTATTAAAAGGAACTAGGCTCCTTAGAGAAATGACTGAGTCCAGTGCTAGAACAGCAAAGAACAAGATAAGCCTGGAACACTGTTACACCAGAAAGTAAGGAAATGCTGAAAGAATGATGATGACGCATCAAAAGGATACAGGAACCAGGTTCAAGAGAATCCCATTGCCTAAATTTGGGACAATTTAAGCACCAAGATAAATATAGTAATTTATTATAATCCATTTAATAAAATAGGAGTTTATGAACCCATACTGATATAAATTTTTAAAATGAAAATTAGGAGCATCTGCATGGCTCAGTTGGTTGAGCATCCGACTCTTGATTTCAGCTCAGATCATGCATGATCCCAGGGTCATGGGATCAAGCCTCTGCATCAGGCTTCATGCAGAATATGAAGCATGCTTAGGATTCTCTTTCTCTCTCCCTCTGCCCCTCTCTCCTGCTCATGTGTGCTCTCTCTTTCTCTCAAAAAATTAAAAATTAAAAATATAAGTTAAAAGAAGAACAGGATATTTACATGGTCTTGAAGTATCTCTCCACAGAACACTTACTAAATAAAATAAGAAACATGTAGTTTTATAGACAAGGCAGACAGACACCAGTTTACTCAGGTGATCAAAGTTAACGTCATCAGTAAGGTGATGAATCAAGGGTCACATTCCATGTGATAGGATGCAATGAGAACACAGCATCTCCTCTGTGGTACTCCTGCCAATGATGCATAGCATGAATCCAATCATGAAGAAACAAAATAAGGGGGACTCTACTTTTTTAAAAAAAATTGTTCTGTAATCTTCATAACTATTGAGATCATTAAAATCTAGAAAAGACTGAGGAACTATTCTAAACTGAAGGACACTAAAGATACATCATAACTAAATGTAAACTTGATTCCAAACTAGATCCCTTTTCTGTAAAGGACATCATTGGGAAAGTTGGAAAAATCTGAATGTGGGCTGAGGATTAGATGGTAGTAAAATGTCAGTTTTGGTCTCCTGATTTGGGTACTTATTATTATATAGGAATATGCCTTTGAATTAAATATTTGGGGATTATGGAACATCAAGTCAGCAACTTACTCTCCAATGGCTCAGAAAAGTCTGTATTTGCAATTTTTCTGTAAATTTGAAATTGTTTCAAAAAATTTCAATGCACTGGAATTTATTAGGAAAGCTCAATGAGGTAGCAATGTGAATTTGCATATTTTCCCCCAAGGAAAGCAAGAAAATAATAACCCTCTAGCTACTAGATATGCTGAACTACATGAGAATTTGCTAGGTAAGTATAATTCTATCTAACCTTGAGTTCCCAACCACTGGTCTTACTTTGCTTCAAATATTTAGGACTTCTAGGAGTAGAGGTACCTTTTATAAAGAGTATGACTATTATTTCCTTCTCGAAATTTAGTGGAAGAAGGAAAGAATCCTTTTGAAGGATCAAAGAGAAAGATAGGTAAATAAAGCCCAAAATTTCAGCAGCAACTCTCTAACAAATTTGAACACTTAGCTGCAGTTAATTTTTTAAGTACAGATATTTGTGAAGTTCCAACGAATATTTCACATTTTTTTCAGAAGTACACTAAGTTTTTTTTTTAAATGCTACCTCTTCTCAGAGATAAGAAAAACATGGTGTTCATTGTATTAGACCTTAAAGAGACCTCTTGAGCTCATCTAACCCAAATACCTCCTGCTGGATGATAGCCCCATCCCTTTTGTTCTGCCCTGGTGGGTATAGAGAACAGATGGAAGTCATCCTCTGATCCTGTGAGCTCCAGGGTCTACAGATTGAGAGCCTGACCCCTGTGCAGGGTGCAGCCACGCCATGCCTGACTCCCTGCGGATCTCCTCCTGCCCGTGTGGATGTTGATATTTCGTGGTTCACAAGCTCCACGGGCAACAAGTTCTTCAGGACAGCGATGCTTACCTCGCAGCTGGTGGTGTTAATCCTCCTGAATTGTGTCTTTTGTGGACTAAGCTAAATGCAAAAGGGTGGACACTGCCTTTCATTGTACTCTGAGGATATCTATGGGACATACAATGGTCAGAATTCACTGCTTCCCAGAGTGTAATCATCTTTTAAACAGAATGGCTCCTTGAAGTCATCTTTTCAGCTTCTCTTCCCAGACTTCACCTACCCTGCAGAAAGAATACACATTCAGTCTCATGCTTCTCCTTCCTCACCCCACCCTCCTATAGAGGTATTAACCAGCCATCAAATGGATTGACTGAATTACCCTTTTGGTTTTTGCTGTCACCTGATTATGAGAAGAGGGCACAATGTGGAGAGCGCCACAGGAGAGCAAAGCAAAAGACAGCGATATTGCTAAAAATAGAGAAATTAGCAGGGAACTCTGTTCCTGGGATATCTGAATCCAAATGTTTTATACCTGAAATAAACCCCAGGAAATCAATGAATCTTCATAAAACCACTGAGTAAGAAAAGACTGCATAGTTATTTGTTTCTGCTGAATCCTGTTCACCATGGTTATTCACAGAAGTTCTTGAGCTATAATCCATACTCTTCATTTACAAAAGCTTTTTTCCCTTTTTTTCCTTAAATCCAGAGGAAGCACATTTGTGTAGTATGACCCAGCCCCTATAATTTAAGCCCTTGTGCTCTACCTGGATAAGGATGTATAAACTCTGTATTTCTGAAACCTCTCAACCTCCTTATGAGTTAGGAGCTATTACTTTCTGTGTTTCTCAGATAAGAAAATGGATTCTTGGAGAGCTGAGTCACTTACCCAGGGCCACACAGCTGATTAGTGGCAGAGTCTGGATTTGAAGCCATAACTGTCTAATTCTGACCAATTATTTTAGTACTCTCATTTTAAAAAAATAATTGCATTTTTTGATGTAAAAAAGAATATATATATATATATATATATATATATATATAACATAATATTCTGGTTATCTATTGCAAATTAGACCACTTCAAACCATGTGGCTTAATACACAATTAATTACTATCTCACAGTGCTAAGGATTTGTTCAGCTCATCAGGGCACATCTCACTTGGGGTTCTCATGTCATTGCAGTCAGATGGTGTCTGGGGCTAGAGTTATCTGTAAGCTCAACTGTGCTGGACACACATGATGGCTTTTTCACTCATGTAACTGGTGCCTCCCTTGGGATTGCTGATTAGATATCTCCCTGTCTCCATGCAATCTCTCGATGTGGCTGACTTGGGTTACTTCACAAGATGGTGGTCTTAGGGTAGTTGGACTTCCTACATGTTTGTTTGCTTCCCCAGAGTGTGTATTCTAGGAGGCCAAGAAAAGAAGACCCAAGGCTTCTTATGACTTAAGCTTTTAAGTCATACAGTATCATTTCTGCATCTTCTTGATTATGCCCCCCTCACACCAGGTTCAGCATGCAAGAGACCTACATAGGACCTTAAATATTAGGAAGCATGGTGCATTGGAAAGCCATCTTTGCAAACTGGTTACCAAATATAAGTTGCGATATATACTGAAAATAACAACAGCCATCAATCGATGTTTCTACCTGATCCGTTCCCTTGTGCTCTATGAGTGGTAAATGCTATCCTGAATTGTGTGTTCTTATACTCTCATGTGGTTGAAAAACTGTGTGTATACCGACTATTTAGTTTTGTTCATTTTAAAACTCTATTTGAATGGTACTATATAGTATACAGTCTTCCATTTCTTGCATTTTTACTCTCACAACCCTAGTTTTAAGATTCACTTACTGTGTTGTGTATAGACTTGACTCACTCATTTTCACTGTTGTAGAATATTCTGTTGTGGGAAGATACCAAAATGTATCCATTCTTCTGTTAGTGAATATTTGGGGTGTTCCTGGTTTTTGCTACTATACACACCACAGCTGTGAACATTCTGTGTTTGTCTCCTGAGGTCCATATATTAGACTTTGTCTGAGACATATCCCCAAGAGGGGATGTTGGGTTGTGGGTCACAGGGAAAAACAGTCTTTTAATTGGCCTCCTTGTCTCTGGGCTTACACCTCTCTAGTCCATTCTCTACACACTTGGTAGAGTGATCTTTCTAGAATACAAATATGGTGTTATTCCCTTACCTCGGGCCTTCAGTGGCTCCCCACTGACTTTGTCAGTTGTTTTCAAACTTTTGTGTACATTAGAAGAACCTGAGGGGCTTGTCAAAAGCATTAGTGTCTTGGTCCTGCCATTGGAGATTCTGATGCCATCACTAAGAGCAGACATACATGTTTTAACAAGCTTCCCAAATAATTCTTTGACATATCAAAATTTGAGAATCACTGGATACATAATAAAGTCTCAACTCCTTACTATAATGGAAGAACCATTCCACAATTTGTTTTTCTTCTATGACTACAGCTTTATCTTTTGCCCCAACTTGTCAAGCATCCTTGGAGCAAGCAAGGCCAAAGGGCTTGGAGTTTTTGAAATGCCTCCTCCTGCCCCTGGCCCCATCCCAACCATTTTTTGTTATTGTACCTGGAGTTCTTTATTGTGATTCATTTTTTACTGTCAGTGTCTCTTACTAAGGGGAAAGAACTTGGAAGTCAAGGAAACTTTTCTATTGCCAATGTGTCTATGAATGTCTTGCATAGTACCTGGGTGCTTAAGGAATATTTGTCAAATACATTGATTTTCCCAAGGCCACAAAACCAGTTAATGGTGAATCTGGGACAAGAACCTGGAGTTATTCATTTCTAGTTCAATGACCTTTCCATATATGCCGTGGTCTAATGACTAAACATCGCACATTGTCGTGGTGTTCTTAGGATCTGGACTGAAAGGAGAAGGAAGACCTTCATTCCCCAATCTTAAGAAAGGAATACACATTCACTCCTGAAGGATTTTATTAAAAGAGTGCAAAAATAAATGTAAATCCTTACACCTCAGTTTCATCCCCCAAAGGACTAAATTATTTTTCTCCAAAACATAGGAAATTTTGCTTCTATTTGCTTTGGTAAATACCTTAACTTTGAAAATTGACCATTATTTTTAAGGTTGCCTTTGGAAACATTATATCTACTTATTTAACCACTCTTCTTGTTCCTATTTGTTATAACTTTATTTACCATCACTAGCCTTATAAATATTTACTGCATTACTTATAGTTATTTCCATTGTCTTAACGAAAATCCACGCAAACAATGTGGAATCTGTATAAAACTCCCCATATTTTATAATGCATTTTTGAGAGATATTTTTTGAAGATTCCCCCATAGAACAGAATGTGAATGGGTTGTTATTGTTGTGTTTTGATTTGGCTTCTAGCTTTAGAATTCTCTCCAAATGCTCTCTCAATCAGACTTTGTAGCTATTCTACAATGTAGTGTTTTCATGCTTCTGAATTTCTGCCCTTTGTAGAAAAGCCATGCTGTATGCAGCTTCAAAGAAAATATAAATAACAAAAAGATTTATCTGGAAATCAATTAAGGTGATTATTGGTTAAATGAGGTTAATTCCATGTTGAAAGGAGCCTAGATATTTCCCTTTAGTGACATATCCTATTTTGCTAATATAAATTCTTGCCCTGACCGTGAGCAGCGGCAGACAATTTGAGACAAGAATAATTAATTAAAAGATACATTTCATGAAGCAGATGACATTGACAGAGTAAAAAATACGCAAAGCAGAAAAGTAAAGCAGAATTCACCATCTAAAGATAAAGCACTAAAAAACATTCAGCCCTTTCAAGTGGTAAAGGTATTTTCTTCTGATGCACAAAAATGCAGAGAGCAATTCAACCCTTTAGAGGTCTGTTTTTCATCAGCTTTGATCTGAAAATTGAGACAAGTGTTTGGAGTACTGTCGCTGATAAGGAGGAAAGTGAAGGCTGGAAGCATACTCGAACAGAATGTGGTTACTCACACCCTGAACGATTAAACACTCACTGCGTTTTTTTTAAAAGGCAAATTCTACAAGTCACACAATTTCAGAAATCATTACAGAGAAAAAGAACAGCACACGCAGTACTTTCATAAGAGCAAAAGCTGTCATGACCACAGAATACCAAAGCATAAGCTGTGCACATATTCCCAGTTTCATCTTTAGTTTCTCTTATTTGTTTCTAGACACTGTTTTCTCTGCCACCGACAGTGTTTACAGTCTCTGGCTGTCACGTAATGAAACAGAAGCGGAAAGCCTTTATTATGGTGTTAGTACTTTAGAGAGATACCAACATAGCTGGGTATATCAGACTTCCTTTTGTTTTATTTTATTTTGTTTTTATTCCCTCTCCTGGGAAACACTGTTTCCTTGATCTGAGGATCCTGGGGAATCTTTGGTCAGCAGGTTGTTGCTAATTCAAAGGTCAAATTCATAGACCAGTTGCATGGTTGAGACACAATCCCGTTCCCCCTAGAAGAGGAAGAGATTTTTCATAAGCCAACCCCTTACTACAATCCTAAAATCTTAGGGTCCAGGCAAGAGGCAGACTGATAAAGAGTGAAACTTCCCCCAGTTGGCCCAGGTTCAGCTTTTGGAAAATCTGACCGTTTTTTTCAGTGCCCCTCTCAATTTTAGGGAGGCAAGTCTTCACCCTCCACAGCTGAAAAACAGAAGATTCCCACTTAACCACTGGGCTTTAGTTTCCTCTTTTGCATTAACAGAATGTGTGAAATCTCTTTAGAGTTGTACCTTTTTAGTATCTGTGCTAAATGTGCATGTGAGACAAAGAAGTACAGTTAATGAAATCATTTAAGCATTACTCAGCACCCACGATGTGGCAGATACCACATGGCGCTGGAGACACAAACAGGAGTAAGATGTAATTATGCCAGGCCTCAAGCAGTCAAGGTCTGGTTGGGGAGACAGATCTGCAAACACCCAATTACGATATAACAACATGATGTGGTAACTGCTATAGCAGGGGCCTACGCCGGGAGCTGTAGGAGTAGAGAAGGAAGATGAACTCATTCTGCTGGGTTTTTGGAAAAAGGAGCCTGGGATCATGTGACAGAGGAAGGGATGTATTTATCAGCTGAGCTGGAGTTCTCCAAGTAGAGAAGGCATGGATGGAAAGCCATTCCAGAAAGCCAGGGCTGGTTGAGTGTTGGAAAGTTTCCCGTCGTCAAGTGACCTCTTCCAATAAGAGGAAACCTTAGAGAAGAAAATTAATCCCCACCTGCAACACTGGCAGATAGAGGAAAGCAGATGAAATGAACATTAGAGTTGCTTTTGAAAGGGGAAAGTGGAGGTAGAGCTGGCACAGAGGCACAGGGCAGCATGACAGGGAGGGAGCAGGGCAGGAGAGGGTAAAGCCAGTGGCAAGTTAGTGCCTTTTTTTTTTTTTTTACCTGCTCTTCCTGTGCCCATACACTTATCTGGTGGATCATTTTTCATTTTTGCACACATTACTACCCTAGCAATCTGGTCTTTGAAGTTGCACTGATCTCTTGACTGTCTTCTGAATTCAAAGATATTTCCAGGCTTTACGAAGTCCTAGGGGAAAGTGTTGTCTGAATCCCAGGAGAGAGAGAGAGGCTAGGGGTCTTCTCAGAAGAACAAAATTAGAAGAGGGGCAAACAGTGCCTCTATAGAATTTGGGATCTCAAGGGGATCAACTCTTTGGGAGAACTGAGCCTTTGACAGCAGTAAAATTGAAAAGAAAAGCAGAATCCTGTTATCCAAATGAGCAGGGACACTCAGCCAGAATTATCACTGAGGTTGGGAGTAGTGACTGAGGGCACAAATTTTCCAATACAGTTGGAGGTTTTCAAAAAGATTAGGAGCAGATTGAAATTTCTCAGGGATGCCTCCCCTTATCCCATAATGGGTCAAATGTCTTTGTTATATTCTCTCCAAGAATTGTTGTTCTTATACCTTAGCAATTACAATAGTTTAGATGATACAGTTTCATTTTTATGATTATTTCCTTAACATATTTCTTCATCCTGTTAGACTATAAGCTCCATGAGAGAAAACTCATTTTGTTCATCACTATGGCTTCAAGTGTCTGACACAGAGCCTGGCACATAGCAGGTGCTCAATAAATATTTGGTGAATAAATGCCAAGTTGACTCCCATCTTTTGGGAGATTGACCCATAATTATATATGTGATCCTAACCGTACAACAGCTGTTAGGTGCTTGACCTATGAGAGCACTATAAATGACTTGCAGGGGGAAGATGAAGAGAAGGGTAGAATTTGCTGAGTGTAAGCATCAAGGGTAGACTGAAGCCCTTTGATAATGTTGCTGAATGCAAGTGGCCTTCACTCTACCTTTTCTCCTCTCTACCCTCTACCATATTGAATTTCTTTCTATTCCTTGAACATGGCCTGTTCTCATTGTCTCCAGGTCTTCACACATACTGTTCCATCTGCCCAGCTGACACTGGATCACCAGTTTCTGTAAACTATTTTATTGAAATACAGTCATACCCATTCATTTAAATAATGTCTATGGCTGCTTTTTTGCTACAAAGGCAGGGTTGAGTAGTTGTGACAGAGAACCTAGAGCCCATAAAACCCAAGATATCTGCTATCCATCCCTTTCCAGAAAAAGCTTGCCAACCTCTGCTCCATATCTATCTTACAGTTTTCAGGAAATATAATAGATATAAGATCAAGTTAAATGATGCAATTTAACAACAACATCGCACATACAACATTTGTACAACAGTGATGAAATCAGCCAAACCCAGACTGGTACATTCTACCCGAGTTTCTTCAACAAATCAACTGCATTAAAAAGAGGGGAAGGAGATTATAGTACACAGGAGACTTAACAAACACAAATTCTTACAAGGGGACAAGGACGAAAACAGATGAGTAAAATTTGTCACATATAAAACAAGAAAGAATGAGTGGTAGGACTTAAATGCATTCAAAGGCAGATTTTTTTTTAAATATTATGGCTCCAACAAAACATGTTAACTGACCGAATTTGACCAGACACACCTAATGTGAGCTGTGTGGAGGATAAATACTCCTTAGTGCAATTGATTACTATTCATTTGTTTCTCAAGCTCCCTCAGATCAAATATCTGATTTTATTGTATTAGTTATTAACAGGTCTATGTATCACTCCCAAGCCCTGTGGAATTGTATTCTCTTAGATTTCCTTTGATTTGCAATACCAATGGATTTTCCTCACAATGAATATCAGTAGGTGTTTTCCCAAGATGAATCACATGACATGATCATCTACCCACACATTTCAAACCTTGTTAGTTCCATATGTGCTGTGTTTCTATTCTTCCTTCTGTTGAAAACACCTCATTTAGTACCATCTGTAAAGTTTAATAAATTGTTTATTTGTTCTTTCATAGAACTACCAAGGATATTAAATGAAACCTTTTAAATAGAAATCAGAAGTTGAACAGTTCAGCTCTATGACTAGGTATGTGATCATAGCAAAGCTATTTAATCCCAAGGTACTTCTCCATTTTAGTACTTTTCTTCATTGCTTCACTCTTTCTACTTATTTGTTATCTTGAGAACAATTACTTATGAGGCTATCTCCTGCTTTTTTTGAGTGTCAGAGTCATGGACTCTCCAAGCTGACACACCTTCTCTTAAAAAGATGTTTGTTTGTTCTAAGTAAATATTTCATGAAGGAATTGCATAAAGAAGTTCTTGCATAAGTTTGTTTCTTTGGTTCTGCTGTGTCATTTAGCCATATTGTGATTAAAATGTGTTTGTACAATGAAAACAGTGTAACTACAATAAAATATGTAAAGTGGCCTAAATTTCTTCTGATGAAAAAAAAAAGCATGGGATACATACGTTAAATGAAACTATATAAGATGAATGACAATTTATCATATAAGCAACAGAATGTGTATAGAATTTCAAATGACACATCTATAAAAAGATGTCTAAATAGCCACTTTGCAAGTTAAGAGACAACAAAGACTTAATAGAATGATGGGAAAAGATACAAACAGCAACTCACCAAAAAGATATAACAATGGTCCATGGTATATGAAAATATTTTCAATAATATGTTTCTTGTAATTAGAGAAATTCAAACTAAAACAACCCTGGGTTACAAGTTCTAACCTAGGTAATTGGTGGTGTTAAAAAGTATGACAACATATTCTGTTGGCCATGCTGTGGGACAACAGGCATTCTCAGATACTGCCAGAGAATTCATTGGGGGATAATTTGGCAATATCTAGCAGAATTACATATGCAGTTATCTTTTGACCTGATAATCCCATTTCTAGGAATTTATCGTGATACATCTTTAACAATATGAAAAAGTACATGCACACAGTTATTCATTTCAGCATTATTATATATATTATAACTGCAAAATACTTGAAGGAGTCTAAGTGCCCATGCATTAAAGGGTGGGTGAATACGTATAGTATATCCACACAGTAAAATATCAGGAGTCTGTTAAAAAAAAAAAGTGAGGAAGATCTTTATTAACTCATATGGATTAATTTCCAGGCTACACTTTTAAGTAAAATGTCCAAGTATAAGAGAGTATCATAATATATATGATATAGTATGAGAACATATACATTCTCATAGAAACAGAAACTCAGGAAGGATAAACCAAAACTAAGACTGGTCACCTAAAGGAAATGGGTAAGGTTTGGGTGGGAAGAATGTAAATAGGGTGGAAGGGCTGAGAGAAGCTACACTTTTCTGAGTATATGATTTTTTTAAATAGTTTTGACTCTGGGAATCATGGCAATTCCCTGAGTAATGTTAGCTGTACTCAATAAACAGTTAAAATAAGGAAGCAGAGGGAACTCAAAATATACACACCAACAAATTTGGAAAACAGTGTTTGAACTGTAGACTGTTAAGGCTAAAGGAAAAAAAAACACTGGGTTGCTAGTTACTAAATTTGTTTTGCACTGCAGTATGGGTAGCAAATCAATAACTATGTGTATTCTAGAATTGAGCAAATAAATAAATATACTGTGGATAATCAAGGACTAGTTTCTCACTGTTGGAGAAAGAAATGAAGCAGGATGGAATGAACCATGAGATAGTTGTTTGTAATCAGAGGTGTCAGCATGAAATCATGGTCTTTAATATATTTAGAGATAGAGAAAAAGATATAGATGAGGGCGAAGCAATGTATATACATATATACATGCACATACTTCTTCTCTCTTCTCTCTACAAGAGCTCAGAAACAGTGACACCTCAGTGAACACAACTGGCACTTTGTTCTTCAATAAAGGGAGGCAAGGCAGGGGAGTCTGGGTGACTCATTTAGTTAAGCATCCGACTTTAGCTCAGGTCATGTACTCACAGCTCATGGGTTCAAGCCCTGCATTGGGCTTTGTGCTGACAGCTCAGAGCTTGGAACCTGCTTCGGATTCTGTGTCTCCCTCTCTGCCCCTCCCCGGCTCACACTATGTCTTTCTCTCTCTCTCAAAAATAAATAAACATTAAAAATTTTTAAAAAATAAAGGGAGCCAAGACTCCTTGGCTGATTCCAGGGCTAAGACAAGAAAAATACACAAAGAAGCATCTTGTGGTGCCAAAAAGTGAGGAAATGCTCAAAAATTGATGGGGACATGGGGAAAGGATACAAGAATTCATTTGAGGGAACTCTCATTGTCAAAGCTGGAAAAAACCCACAAAATATGTAATGAGATTAACAATAGATTACAACCTATAGAATAAAATAAATTCCATGAGTCCATGCTGATAGAAAGAAATAATTAATATTTTTATGTGAGCCTTTCTTTTCCACAGTATCTTCATCTATAAAGTAGGGCCAGTAGGGTTAGTATCCAAAATCTATGAAGAATTTATCAAACTCAACACCTGAAAAATAATCCAGTGAAGAAATGGGCAGAAGACAGAATAGACACTTTTCCAAAGAAGACATCCAGATGGCCAACAGACACATGAAAAGATGCTCAACATCACTCATCATCAGAAATATAAATCAAACCAAATTGAGATGCCACTTCATACCAGTCATAGTGGCTAAAATTAACAACTCAGCAAACAACAGATGCCAGCGAGGATGTAGAGAAACAGGAAGCCCCTGTTGGTGGGAATGCAAACTGGGTGCAGTCGCTCTAGAAAATAGTGTGGAGATTCCTCAAAAAATTAAAAATATAACTACCCTATGGCCCAGCAATAGCCCTACTAGGAATTTATCCAAAGGATACAGAGTGCTGATTCATAGGGGCACTTGTACCCCAATGTTTATAGCAGCACTATCAACAATAGCCAAATCATGGAAAGAGCCCAAATGTCCATCAACTGATGAATGGATAAAGAAGATGTGGCAATGAGAAAGAATGAAATCCTGCCATTTGCAACAAGGTGGATGGAACTGGAGGGTATCATGCTAAGTTCGAGAAAGACAGATACTGTAAGTTTTCATTCATATGTGGAACTTGAGAAACTTAACAGAAGACCATGGGGGAAAGGAGGGAGGGAAGTAGTTTCAAACAGAGAGGGAGGCAAATCATAAGAGACTTTTTTTTTGAAGATGTATGTTCCTTTATATTTTATTTACCATAAACATTAATAAGTGAATACAGCAAACACTGGAGAAGGGCTTTTTAATAATTTTTTGGATGTAAAGCTTAACACTTAAAATTAGGCTTGCTCCCCCCACCCACCCCAAATCAACATGCAGGTATCATTTATTTTCATATATGCTGATCCTATAAGAGACTTTTAAATACAGAGAACAAACTGAGGGTTGATGGGGGGTGGGGGAGAGGAGAAAATGGGTGATGGGCATTGAGGAGGGCACTTGTTGGGATGAGCACTGGGTGCTGTATGTAAACAATGAATCACAGTAATTTACCCCCCAAACCAAGAGCACACTGTGTGCACTGTATGGTAGCCAACTTGACAATAATTATATTAAAAAAAATTAAAGTAGGGCCAATAGTATTTATCTTGCAATATTGTTGTAAGGATGCATTGAGACAGAGGATTCAAAAGAATAGTTCAAAACACATGGAAAGTGTCTGTAAATGTTAACTTATTTTCCTGCCCCATTTTCTTTGAACACAATCCTTTCCCAGAAGATCAGAATTCACAATTTTGAAGTTAAATAACTGGTAGGGTCTTGATTTAGTTTTAGAAACATGATCTTAGTCTTTTTTTAGGAGCTTC
Organism: Cryptoprocta ferox; assembly: GCA_028646485.1. NCBI lineage: Eukaryota > Metazoa > Chordata > Mammalia > Carnivora > Eupleridae > Cryptoprocta > Cryptoprocta ferox. The sequence continues at coordinate 89,867,029 of CM053574.1, read as the reverse complement.
CTTCAAAATGATACCTCTGGGGGTGCCTGGATGGCTCCGTCGGTTAAGTGCCTGACTTCAGCTCAAGTCATGATCTCACTGTTCATGAGTTTGAGTCCCGCATCAGGCTCTGTGCTGAGAGCTTGGAGCCTGGAGCGTGCTTCGGATTCTGTGTCTCCTTCTCTCTCTGCCCCTTCCCCGCTCATACTTTGTCTCTGTCTCTGTGTCTGTCTCTCAAAAATAAATAAAAATAAAAATAATAAAAATAAAAAAATAAAACAAAATGGTACCTTCTACCTATTGAGTTGCTAGTGATAGTTAACCTAGGCTAGTCACTAGGAATCCATTCTTATTTCCCTATGTATTCTGCCCCCCACTTCTTTTCCCTCAGGTAAATGGTAGAGTGATGCTCAGACTTGAATGGTCAGAGCTCTGTGATTCTGTGAATGCCCCGGACAGCTGGCCATGAGGGAGCACTGAGGGCTTGGAAGCAGTGACTTGTCTCGTCCTTGGAGTACAGCCTTCTCAGTAGAGTCCCTGTCATTTGCATAAAGAGTACTGATCTCCCATGGAAGAAGTTCAGCTTGGCCCTTTCAGTATTTTTCTTTTTTCTGCCTTAATATTTGAGTGGTCCATTTTCAGGGTTGTTAAGATGTTTGATGAACCTGTATTTTCTACGTGTATTGTCTTTTCCTTCAGACAGTTAGTATGATCCTTGAAGGCAGAGAATATTTCTACTTTTCTTTGCTAATCCTCAGCAACTGATGTAATAATCTGCACACTGAACTTGATGCTGTCAATACAGCTTTGGGTGCAAACTAATCTTAGGAAACAGATATAAATCCAATTCTTCTGTTAGAGAGAGATAATACTACCTGATTTTTACCTATTATATACAGGCATGTGGCCACATAATTTTTAAGTTAGAAAAACATACTATGATGTATGTATAAGTGCTTTGGACTCTTTGGCATAAAGACAGATCATTCACTGAATATAGTATTACTTCATTTATTCAACAAATGTTTACTAAGCATTCATGAGAGCCCTGGCACTGTGTTGAATACGATAAGCATAGGACTCAGAGGCAAGTAAATGATAGTATCTGCCCTCACTGGGTTTGCAGTCAAATAGAGCATGACAGATGTGTAAACATGTGCAGCAAAGTGTCATGCTACATGTGCCATGATAACCATCTGTACAGCATACACTAAGGCACAAGGAAGGTCAAGTAATTCCACTAAAATTATTGAGAAAGCCTTCAGAGAGAAACTACCAACTTGAATCAAGTTGGAAAAATCATCTAGCAGCAGCATGAAGAACAAGTAAAGAGAGATGTGACTGCAAGTAGGGAGACCAGTTAGGGGATAATTGCAAGAGCCCAGGCTGGAGACCATGAGATCTGGAGCAGCAGAATGGAGAGCACCCCACACTATTCAGGGCCCACAGGAGGAGCCGAGTAAATATTTATCAAATACGTGAAAGAGAGAACTTAGGACAATAAATGTTAAAGTAGATGTGACAGGAAGTAATCATTCATTCACCTAACAAGTATTTATTGTGCATCTACTAAATGTCAAACACTGCTCTAGGTTATGAGGATATAGAGCTAATAAAACAGACTCTGCTGTCAAGAAATTTACATTCTAATGGGGAAGGGAGAATAAACAAATAGATAAATATGGATCAGTCAAGTCTGTATAAGTGCTATAAAGAGAAATGAAGCAGGATAGGAACACTAGAGACCAGGAGGGCAGTGGGTTGCTGTTTTTATGTCAGGTGGTCATGGAGGTCCTCTCTGATTGATTTATATATCAACAGACAGCTGAATAAAGGAGGGTGGGGAGCCATGTGAATGTCTGGAGGAGAAAGGTCCAGGTAGAAATAGGATGGCTAGTGTTTGCAGCACAGAGGGATTACAGGGGAGACAGGCAGCAGAGGAGGACAGAGAGGAACATTATGATTCTTGGGCAGATTGTGGTGGGATGTCTTTCCAGGAGTGCAGGAGTCCTGGAGGCTCTGTGAGTAGATGTTGAAGGGGTGTTCTGGAGCCTCCAGTGACAGCTCTATTTTATGGCAGAGGCATCTATGGGAGCACCCACGGCTTCAGAGCTCCAGGCCATTGAGGAAGGGACAACTGAAGAGTGACTCCAGTAAGTGTCCATTAATAAATAAATAAAGAAAACTATGACATACATATATACATACACACACAAACACACGCTGGAATCTTGTTCAGCTATAAAAAAGGAAACTCTGCTGTTTGCAACAATATGAATGAACATGAAGGGCATTATGCATTCACTTATATGTAGAATCTAAAAAAAGCTGAGCTCATAGATACAGAGAACAGACTAGTGGTTGCCAGAGGTGGTGGTGGGGGGGGGAGTAGATGAAATGGGTAAAGATGTTCAAAAGGTACAAACTTTCAGTTATAAAGTTTTGGGGATATAATATACAGCATGGTGACCATAGTTAATACTGTATCGTGTATTTGAAAGTTGCTAAGGGAATAGTTCTTGAAAGTTTTTATTGTGAGAAAACAAATATTTGTAACCATATATGGTGATAGTGTTAATTAAACTTATTGTGGTTATCTTTTTATTTTATTTTTTAGAGAGAGAGTGTGAGTGTGGGAGAGGGGTGGAGGGGGAGAAAGGGGGGGAAAGAGAGAGAGAGAGAAAGAGAGAGAGAGAGAGAATGAATCTCAAGCAGGCTCCACGCTCAGCACAGAGTCTGAAGCAGAGCTCAATTCCACACCCCTGGGATCATGACCTGGGCTGAAATCAAGAGTGAGACACTCAACTGACTGAGCCACCTGAGCACCCCTGAGGTGATCATTTTAATATATATATCAAATTGTTATGTTGTATACCTAAAAACTAATACAATATGTCAGTTTTTTCACAATTAAAAAAAAAGTGACTCCAGACTTCTTTGTTGGATTCCTAAGGCCATCTAACCAAATATATAGTATACAGGAAGCAAACTGGGAAACTGGAGAGGTGGCAAATGACTTTAATTTGGATATATTGAGTTTGGGATGTCTAGGGGATGGCCAAGAGGAGATGTGTAGCAAGTGGTTTATGTAAGAAACCGTAGCTCGAAAAGACTCTGGAGCTGGAAAATAGAGTCATGTACTTACTTATGACAGTAATATCATGGGAGTTGATGTATTCATCAGAAGAGGGGAAGACGACTGAGATCAGCACCTGAGGATTACCAACATTTTTAAAAAAGGACAAAAATAAATGAGCCTGCAAACAAGACTGAGAAGGAATACTGAGAAATAGGAGGAGAGATAATAGAAGCATGCTATCAAAGAAGTCAAAGGAGAAGAGATTTGTCAAGAAGACAAGAATAATTGGGGTGCCTGGGTCAGTCGGTTAAGTGTTCAACTCTTAATTTGCTTGGGTTCTCTCTCTCCCTCTCTCTCTCTCTCTCTGCCCCTCCCTGACTTGTGTGTTCTCTCTCAAAATAAATAAATTTTTAAAAAAGGACAAGAATAGTCAACACTGTCCAATGAGGAAATGTCAAATGGGAGGTGAGAAAATAATGACATTGAGCATGGGTCATATTTTCAGGAAGCTCTGGTGTAAAGGAAAAATGTGAGGGAGGTGCTAGCTGGAGGGAATCAAGGTTACCAAGGCTTGTGTTTGTTTTTGCTTTAAAGATGGTTGAAACTTGAGCAGTTTGTTGGCTTTGGAGAGCAAGACTTCTTTTAAGAGAAAGCTGACAATCTAGGAGAGAGAGGACATTAGCTGAGCACACTCTCACAGGAGCCAAGAGAGAATGAGAACAAGAGTGTTCCTCTTGGAAGACTGCTTTACAAATGAGAACACCCACCTTTTTCACTAAATTATGATCCTGTCATTATTTTTAAATTTGATATTTCAGAAATTATGGGTTCTTTGCATTCATTTTGATATTTTAATTAAAAATTTTAATTACTAATTAAAACATTAAATAAAAATTTAATATTAAAATTTTATTAATTTAAAACTATTACTTATCTTGGCCTTAAAGGTTTTTGGTGCCCCTTAGACTTTGCATCAGAAGCAAATGCCCCATTTGGCTGGCCCTATCTCCCAGCCCTGTTTTACACAGACATGCACTTTATCCACCAAAGAAAATGTTAGGATTAATCATCCTGAAAAGAGGTTAATTCTAGAACAAGCACTGGGGACTAGGGACATGCAGAGATGGATACTGAGACTTAGGAGTGTGATAGGCCTGGATCCCATGAAGGTAGAAATGCTCAGTGACTTCCCTGGAAGGACACTGTAGAGAAAAGCACACACAAGTGATCCTGTCCCCCTGACAGATGGGCCTGGCTTTGAATGTGAGCACACATGATATTCATTAAGTGTTTACTAAGTCATTCTTCTATGATCTTACCCCCATATCTTCAATAAAGTCTTCTTTCTTTCTTCCTTTCTTTTTTTACATTTATTCATTTGTTTTTGAGAGAGACAAAGATAGCATGAGTGTGGGAGGGTGAGAGAGAGAGAGAGAGAGAGAGAGAGAGAGAGAGAGAATCCTAAGAAGGCTCTATGCTGTCAGCACAGAGCCTGACATGGGGATTAAACCCAGGAAACCAAGAGACCATGACCTGAGTCAAAACCAAGAGTCAGAAGCTTAACCAACTGAGTCACCCAGTTGCCCCAGTAAAGTTTTCTTTCTACCAATGGCAAACTGTTTACTGCCCAGCAAAAATATCCCAGACTCTTGATGAGTTTATATCATTACAAAATTATAAACCCATGCAGTACACTTCCTTATTTTAATACATTCCTTTCTTTCCACATAGCACAATTTATGTTTTTCCTCTTGTGATAGCTTTTTCTCCATCTCTGTCTGATATATTCATGCAATAGATTTATGAGTTTCATATCTTTACTCCTTTTCTAACCATATAAAGTGCTACCCACACAGTTGATTGGCATAGTTTTTATTTCTTGTTGAAACCTAACTTAATTCTTTTTGCTACTGACTTACAATCTTCACTGGTGATAAAAAGAGAATGGGGAATCCATTTGTGAATATCGGAGTTCACAGCATTATAAAAATAGCTAGTTGATGGCAAAATGTCCCACTAGCCAGTCATGTAAACTCAAGTAATTGTTTTGTCAGATATTGGCAAAGGAGTAGGTATCTATTCATAATCTCCTTACCAATGGTGTGATAGTAAACATTTAGAAACCAGCTCTCCAGAAAATAAAAAAAGCCCTCATTTTTTTGTGTTTATCAATTTCTATGTCGTAAATGCTCTTGCTATGATTGATATCAAGCTGTCAACCTGACCTCATGGAATATGGAATAGGAAGTATTGCACACTATTATATGGTATTTTCACCATACAGATACAATGAATGCATAAGGGTATAGGTGGTCATAAAATAACTAGGAAGAGAGGAGTTTTGAATATTTGCTACTTTTTTTAAAAAAACATTTTACTTAATTCTAAGTTTACACAATTTGAGTTTTAATAGTGGCTTGCAAAATGCCTGAAATTTTAACAATCAGCTCTAATGAGCCTGTGCTATACAGCTTCAGTACACCACTGCTCCTTACTGACCTTAGAGGGAAGGACTGGGTTATGAGGAGACAGACCTGAAGCATAAAATTCCTTATTTATAGGACTAGCTGAAGCTCTGAGGGATGATGACTGCCCGCATTGAAGACACAATGATAGAGAAACTGGAAAACTTAGGAAAAGAAACTTTCGATGCAAGGGGTACAAGAGTAAAATGTATTATCATGACTGTCTTGTCCTCTGAAAAACTCATGATGCTTTGACACATCTAGCTTTGCACTCTGCAAGTAGGACCGTGCTGTTGGATCTGCCTCATTCCACTACTCTGCTGGCTAACTTTGTTTAGGAACTGGAATGTTATTCCTTCTTAGTTTTAAACCAAAAGTCTCATTCTGGAGTTGGAAAATGAGGGTTTATCATAAAGATGATGAGTCTTCTTAAAAGTAATGTAGGAGGTTATTATTTGTAAAGCTTCTAGGATCAAAACGCTCTCTCTCTCTCTCTCTAACAAAATAACATTGGACATGCTTGGATAGGAAGAAAAGTTCCATCCTCCCCAGTCTTATGTCAAAGTCAGAGCAACTAAGGAGATTGTCTTTGTACTATCTCTGCTATATGTGCTTCCAGCGGGGCCATATTCTTGCCCTGCACTCTGAGTGTTTAGATCAGTTACTCAGGATTGAAAGGCCCAGACCTAGGACATGTGCAAATTCTATTTATTGAGAGGACACTCATTTGAGGGGAAAGCCAACTGCTTTAGTGTTGCTCCAGAGCTCAGCTTATCACACCTGGAGGAAAGTGGGAAACGCAGACTTGAAAATGTAGTCTGGAACCTGTTGCCACTTCGATTTCTAGTAGTGAAGCATAATACTGTAATGCAACTTTTTCATGAATGTAGTTACTATACATTAGTATGTTCTATTTATGTGCTTCTTAATGAATTTCCATTCTGTGAGCAAATTACATTTTGATTGCTTCACTATTCTGGCTGTGAAATACGCCAGGCAAATCAAGCACTTTCAGTATAGGGCAGTGGTTTTCCAAAGATCTTCCTGATAGGAGACACTTGCTGAGCAGTTCCATTCTGCTGTTGAGTTGTGACTTAGACTCTGTTTGATGAAAGAATTTTCATTGCTCAGAAGTCAAGTTTGAAAACCACCGGAAAGAGAGAAAAGAGGCTCTTTCTGGGCTACATGACAAAAGTAAGAAAGAATTAATCTGGAAGCATTGGAAAGTCACTGTTGGAACTTAGACTATGATACAAGCCAGTTGGTTTAAAGCTAAAAGAGAGGTGAATAAAGTCCTTAATATTAAATTGAAGATTGTTGTCCTGATACCATTCTTACTCAAGGACTATTGATTTTTTTAAAAAAATCAAGCTGTTTAAAAATGTTGTGCTAAGGATGAAACCATATTCAATGACAAATGGACTGCATACACTGTCTTCACAGGGCCTTATCAAAGCTTTTCACATGGTGCTTGGATGGTTTGTTTTGATGGGCAGAATCTGAGTCAGGCACCCTTATCTAGCTTCATTATTATGGATATGAACATGGTTCCCAAGACTCTCACTAGTTCCACAAAAGGAGATTTTTTTAAAATGCAGCCTGATAAATTTTCCATTCAATGAGAGCTGGAGAATGTTTTATTCTACTGTACTGTAGCTTAAAGACATCTGACTCGAGTTTCTGCAGAAAGTTGTTTTTATAGGAAGAATATTGAGGTTACAACTTTTGAGTATTATTTTCTTCTCTTCTTTTTTTCAAACAGGGTTTGAGTGTTTTTCTCTCCAGATTTAGTAATCCAAGAGATCCTAGAATGAAAGACAGGCATCAGGAAAGATGGAATTGAGAGCTCTGCCAAACATCTGGAAGAACATCTGAAATATCAAGCTCACTTCATCACCGTATTAACTCGTTCATATCAGTCCAATTCACTCAGGAGAGAGAGAGAGAGAGAGAGTAGTGTTAAATCTCTACTGATGCTTCCTAGTTTGTACAGTTGTTCTCTTCTGCCCTTTCATATCTCAGAAGTTGGAAAGAACTTAACATGTAGGGCAGGAGAACAAGAAGCCTGCCATTGGGGTGAGTAATATCAGGCTTTCAACTTACTCACAAGAGTGTTCACTATAGGCTGGGCATTATGCAGAGATTATCTGATTTCTTACTTTCTTTCTTTCTTTCTTTCTTTCTTTCTTTCTTTCTTTCTTTCTTTCTTTTGAGAGTGGAAGAAGCAGAGAGAGAGGGAGAGAGAATCCAAAACAGGCTTTGTACAGTCAGCACAGAGCCCCACGTGGGGCTTGATCCCAGAAACCCCGAGATCTTGACCTGAGCCAAAAATCAAGAGTGGACACTTAACCAACTGAGCCACCCAGGTGTCCCTTGATTTACTTCTTATAACAACACTGAAGAAGGAAACCTTATTACCCCTACTTTGTAGACTATGAAATTGAAGACTAGAGAGGTTTCAAAACTTACTCAAGGTCACTCAGCTGGTAAACAATAGAAAAAGGCTACAGATCTAGGCAGTGGGATGCCAAGATCTGAGCGCTGAACTGCACATTGTACAATAGTAGAGTCAAAGGAAATGGTGGGTGATATGGGAAAGAAAGACAAATGAAAAATTAAATTTCCTTGCTATTTACAGCCCATTGACAAGTTCTTGAGACAGACAGAGTGACCTTCCTTCCTCTGGGAGCTCAGTTGCCTTGATGATGACACTCTGCTAAGGGCAAGAGGCAATCTTAGCTTAACATTATCCCAAACTCCAGGATCCTGTAAGTCTACTTTAACATATAAAAATTCCTTTGGAGACTTCCTTTATCTCTACCCTCCAAGATATATGTTGGCAATCATACTCAAGCATATGGCCCAATGATACACACCTCAGTCTCATAACTGAGTTTTTACTAAACAGTAATACGTGACCTTTTCCTAACAATGGCTAGCCCCCTCAGGATCCTGGAAACCTTGCCTCCAAAATACCTTAGAGACTTACGCTATCCCTAACGAACTCCCAACTTGATGGTATATAATCAGTCATCTGTCACAACCCCAGTGCATCTTTTTCTGCCCACAGGTCCTGTCCCCGTGCTTTAATAAACCACCTTTTTGCACCAAAGACATCTCAAGAATTCTTTTTTGGCCATCAGCTCTGAACCTCAACACTTTAGACCATATCAGTGGGCAAGTGTAACTGCCACAGATACCCATGCGGGGACTGAATGACAGCAGAAGGTGAAGAGCAATTGCTCTTCTCCCAGGAGGGCCTATTTGGGGCCTTGCTTCTGAGCATTCATCTGTGCACTTGACTTCTTTCTGTTTCCATACATAATGTGAAATTTTCTATGTCTCTAAAATTTTATTATGTGCCTTATGCAATAATTTGTATAAGGTCAATTTTGCATAAGTCAAGTGTTGAGTAACCCAGTGAGCATCTGTACATCATTATGCTGTAACTAAATAGAAAGAGAAAAGAGAAAGATCAGTAGGATAGGTTTTTTATTTGGAGGCTCACAGGGCAAGTATTACACAGAATAAAGATGTGGGAATGGGAAGGAAAACAGAAATTATGAAGGGAACAGTGATTGGAGAGAACAAGTTAACTTTTAATTGTACAAATGCACATGCTGGCCTGGATCCTGCTCGCTTCTTTTTTCCTTCCTTTCCTTCCTTCCTCCCCTCCCACATCCCTTCTTTCCTTCTTTCCTTCTTTCCTTCCCTCCCTTCCTTCCTCCCCTCCCATACCCCTTCCTTCTTTCCTTCCTTCCTTCCTTCCTTCCTTCCTTCCTTCCTTCCTTTCTTGTTTTGTAATAAAGCTCTTTCAGATTCTCAGGATCGTAAACATGCTCAGGGCATCTCAGTTATGATATTTATAAGGGTACTGAAGAAAATATGGAAGTTAAGAAAGTAAGGAAAAACAGAATAAGTCCAGCACCTAAACTACCAGGTCTTGCAGATCATAGACCTTTGTTCACAAAGTCAAACCTCAGGGAAAATTTGAACAGCACTGAGCTGCTAACACGGTAGTATCTCATTATTTGCCCTCCTCTCCAGCAGGCCTCCAGTGCCTCTGTCTCAGCTTTCACTTATCTTGGCACCACTGACCCTTCTTACTCTTCTTTCTACATCATGGCTCTTTCTTACTTATAACTTCAACAGCCTCATGGCTTTGGCTTATTTCTGTATATGTCACAGCTTATGACAAAGAAAGTCTATTTTATTTATTCTTTCATTCAAAGAATATCCAGCTTGGATTAGTCATCTCCCCTATATGTTCACTTGACTCTTTTCTTTCCTGCATTGAGTACTTTTTAGAACATTTGACCAGGCCACAAGAATCCCTTTAACTGTCCCTTACACCCCCATGAGTGTGAACTTAACTGTCATTTTGTACAACATGATCCCCCCAAGGACAGCCAAGTTCTTGCACCTGACCTAGTCATATACTGTTGTGTTTTGCTGCAACACAGACAGAATTCAGCTCTCTCACTAGTTTCCCTTAAAATATCTGGTCATCCCGAGTATCCAATAATTTTGTAGTTTCTGCAGTAAGTTAGGGAAAAGGGAGAGAGGTCATTCAGACTCTTCCTTCCTTCTTGTTCTTAACTGTCTTTCCTGGGTCCCCCTCATTCTTCTCCTTGTGTCTGCATTGTAGTTTAGAGTAGTCATCTTTTGCAATTTGAGCTGACCCACTAAGCCAATCAGCTTATCAAAATTTCCATACAAGAAAGATACTGCTCCTCAGGGGAGTTCTGGTCAATATAATTATAGATTTGTACTTGGAAGCTGTGATCAGTTTTATAATAGCACTGATTGATGAACGAAGAAGTCAATTGTTGGAAAAAAAATAAAAAGCATTGGAGAGGAGAGTGAGAAAGAGAATACTTCTTGGGTAGACAATGGCTCTCCAATTCCTGATTTCTGTTCTCCCTAAGGTCCGGCTGCAGTCTGCCCCTTGTGAAATAGCCCATTACCAAATAATTCCCTTTTTAAATTTCGATTAGGTAGTCTAGTTACTTGTCATCCAATAACTTTAACTGAAGTATTCCTCTATCAGAAAGCATCACTTTTTATTTTCATTGCCAGTTATTTTGTCTGTACTTTCCAATTGACTGAAAGCTTCTTAAGGGCAAGGAATGCATTTGTCTTGCTCACTGTTTTATTCTCAGCACGTAGCATGTTTCCTGGACATTGAATAAATATATTTTGAATGTCTGCCAACTGTGTACCAAGCACTATTTTGTGTAATGCAGTTATAAAGATGAAAGGCATGATCCTCGACCTCACACTGTTTAGAGTCAGCCCAGTTCTACTTCAAATTTAATTGTCCCTTGTACTAGTTTGGAATCTTTGAGCTTTAGTAAAGGGGGGAGTGTTGGCTCAAGTGACCAAATCTCACAAGGGACAGGGGAAAAACTGGACCTTTTGGGATAGCTGAAACCAGGGAAAGAGATGGTCAGGATTCTTTTCCCTTTCTTGTTTTTATCTATGGATTCACTTCACCACGTCGGTCTTATTTCCTCCTGGGTATGTGATAGTAACCACCAGCAGTCCTCATGCTTACGTTATTCCAGCTTTATCATTATTTTCTATGGTTCTACTTTGGGGAAAAAATCCTGGGGAAGCCCTGCCCCAAGGTGTTTCAGCTTGTGTTAAGTGCACTTTTCTGGACCAATTACAGTGGAGGGAAAGCACTGGGATTATTTTAGTTTGGATCATGACCAGTAAGATCTGTAGTATGGTGGCAGCTTCCAATCTCAACCACAAGGATGGGACATGGCCAGAAAGAGGGTCAGGGCTCTTCTGGGCAGATAAAATAATAGATGTCTGCCCCTCTACTCTCTCATGTTCACATCCATCAATTTCTCTCCTTGACTTTATTTAAGAAATGCTTATCAAATGCTTATTTAGTGTAAAGCACCGTGCTAAACTCTTAGGCTAAGTATTTATGTTTTAGGCATCAAAATTAACTTGTTAAAGGGAGACAAATGTCTTTTCTTAATCCCTATAATCATAACCAGTTTTTCCTGCATTTATTTTTCTGAGTCACAGCAGAGCCCTGGTTTATTTGGACCATCTCAGTGCACATGAATCAGGTGATTTTATCTCTTATTCCTATCCTTGCCATCCCTAATCTGTCAGGTAGTCCTGAATCTACACCATCAGATTTGTTTGTTCTACTTCTCTATCCTTTTATCATGGTTCCATTAACTCACATCCAAGGATGTCAAGAGAATAAATAGCCCAATAAAACAAAAGAATATACTTCCAGATTTAAAAAGAAAGAAACATACAAGAAATACATAAATCATACTGTATGACAATAGCCTGGAAGATTGCATGGGAGGATCTTTGTGTTTTCTGTAAAAGAAAAGATAAATGGAATTTCCATGTTTTACATCAGCACTCAACAGCTGGGGTTATTGTATACTGGGCACCAAACTTGAGGGATGGTCATCAGGAATAATTTTGCCTGAATAAGCATAATTCTATGGAGGATGACCACACATTTTCTCTGGTGGTCATCTTATGACGGTGCATAATTTAAGCATGAATCTAACCCACATTTTGTCTAAGAAATTATTAATCATGAACATTTCTTCCTCATAAAAACATGGTTCCTTACAACATGGGTTTGGCATACCAACGTCCTGTCACTTAATGTCACACCTGTATAATGGAGACTCATGTCTCAATGAACTCTTCCCAGATAAACAGAAAGCACTTGCCCAAGTAATAAACACCTGGCACACAGGTTGCTTAGAGCTCAAATAAAGATAAATTTGTTAGCCTGACCTAAATGTCCTCAGGATCTCAAATTAATCTAATGTTATCTGACATTCAGTACTTTTTCTATCTAAACCAAAAAGACCACTCTTTGATCAGGGTCTCATCACTCTTTTTCAAGAAGCAATTGTTATTTTGCCTCCCACTGCTCACCTGCTGCTTCCATACAATACATTGTGATCTCCAACTGTAGCACCCAAAGTCAAGCAGAATATAATTCTAAGGCATTCTAAATCAAATGTTTGGTTCTGGGAGTCAATACTAATGTAGTATTGACTAACTAAGCCTAACATCAAAGGGAAACTTTTTTAAAAGATTCTCTCATGACTTGAATTAGAAATAAATTATATTAGCATTTAAAAATGCACTTTAGAGATCTCTTAATTTAAGCTCGTAGTTTTACAGTTGAGGAAACTCAGATTCCAAGAAGTAATTTCCCCAAAGTCACATAGATCTTCATAACAGTGCTAACTTATGCTAGAACATCATTTTGGTTTACCTTAATTATGGAGAAAGTGAAACTATTTAACTGTTCCAAATATGTTCTATACATTTTAATATGTTTAGTTATGAAAAACAAAGAATTTTTCCCCTGTCAATAGAAAGCTAGATTGGCAAGCAGCCAGCTTACCTGTCACTTTCTCTAGATTCACAAGTCAGTAATTACCTTACCATTCTAGGAAATAAGTAGTGAGTACACCAAGCTCTGAGAGGGAGAAGGCAGTGCAGAGGGGGAGAAAAACCACTGAGAAGGTTACCGGCTGTAGATGCAGAAAACACTTGCCCCAATCCCCTGGTAAACAGGAACAGACTTACACTAGTATTATCACTATTATCATTTAACATAATGTAGCCTCTGGTGTCCTCCCAGAACATGCTGTGAACACTTGGAATGTTTGCAGCTCTTAGGAATTTCTTCTCTCTTTCTGAACAAAGCCTGTCTTCTATTATCCAGAAGCCTGAGGTTTACAGAAGCCTGAGGTCACTCCCACTGGAACCTAACCTGATCTTCTGCCTGAAACAGGGAGATGGCTTTATGGTAGGACAGAACAAGACCACTGGAATCACACTGCATGTGCCTCACACCCAGGAATCCAAAGGGTGGTGAGATCACTGTGTGCTTTCTGCAAACCCTTTCAGGCTTGCAAATTTCCCTTGTTGGAACCATTCTGGCCAGTGGATCGATCCCTCTCCTATCTGGCTCTGCCTGCTCTCTACACAGGATCACCATACAATGTTACTGATTTTTCCAAACATCTGTCCATTTTATTTATTCAGAAGTAACAGGTCTCTAGCTGACTAGTCTGACCGCCTGTGGGGACCAATTGCATTCAAGGAGATTTATTATTATTATTATTTCAAATGTTCTCCTCTTCAGATAGTTTATTTAATTGTGCATTTGTTTCACATCAGAGTGAAATTTAAATAAAAGGAAATTCGCTAACCTTTGTATGTTCTGCAGGAGGCAGATTACAGAAATTGTAAATCCAGTGACAGTCCTACAAAGCAATGAAAAAGAATGAATTCTAGATACATGCACATCATGGATGGATCTCCCAGATATAATGGTGAGCAAAAGAAGGGGGACACAAAAGAATGCATGCTGAATAATTCCATATCTATCAAGTTCAAAAACAGCCAAACGTCATCGCTGGTGATACAGGTCAGATAGCGGTTGCTGTCGGCAGGGCTCTCAGCTGCAGGTGAGCACTATGCTACTGCCAGAAGAGGTCTGTCTTGATCTGGATGGTGACAAAATTAACTTATACTTATGTAAATATCCACTTTACTATATACGAATGTATATGTTTATATAAAGATATGCTTATTTACATATAATATATACTATACTTATAATATATCCTACATGTAAGTATACATTTACTGTGTATAAATGTATACATAGAATGCTTTAATCTTTAAAATTGTAAAAGTATATTATATCTCTTTTTTTAAGTTTTATTTATTTATTTTGGGCGGGGAGAGTGGGAGAGGAGCAGACAGTGCGAGAGAGAGAATCCCAAGCAGGCTCTGCACTGACAGCCCCCATGCGAGGCTGGATCTCACCACTGCTACCTCCTGACCTGAGCCAAAGTCAAGAGTCAGAAGCTTAACCGACTGAACCTCCCAGAGGCCCCACCTCTTTTTTTTTTTTTTTTTAAGTTTTTTAAAGCTCTCGTGACGTGCTTCAGTCTCAGGTTCATATAAGGAGCTTTCTTTAAGTTCATTATTCCTGTAATTACAAATTTCCTTTTCAGAATACACAGTGTGTAGTCCTAGCTTTCGTCGCTCGGGAGGTTCATGACTTACCCCCAGCGTGGATGCTCCACCGGGGACAATCCCAGCCAGAGTAGGTTCCCCGCCTCCTCACGGCATCCAGTTTGGCCTTCCCGTGTCGCCGTGATCACCCAGCGTTTTCTCCTGGTCAGAAACATCTTCTGGAAATCCAGAGTACTCTGGATATGCCACACATAGCCAAAAGAACACTCAGAAATCCTCCTTCAAATATTTCAAAATTATTTTCAATATGACAGCATCATAGTAGCAAAGAATATTGTAGCAGATTCATACTCCTCACAAGCTAATATGAGAAATGCAGGAGTGGGGGATCCCAGTGATTATAGCACAGTAACAAATAATGTCTTCTCCTGTGTCCATTTTCTTTGTCTATCTTTTCCTATGTGTATCAATAATCTAAAATGTGTAATCATATCTGTAGCAGTTTTCCTTTTGAAAAAATATTTCATTGAATTGATACACTATTATTTACCTACTCTCATTTTGGGTAGGGTTCCCCCCCCCTTGTTATTTATTTATTTATTTATTTATTTATTTATTTAGAGAGTGAGCAGGGGAGAGGAGCAGAGGGAAAGAGAATTTTAAGCAGGCTCCACACTCAGCTTGGAGCCCGACATAGAGTTTGATCCGATGACCCTGGGATCATGAAATCAAGAGTCGGATGCTCAACCAATTGAGTCACCCAGGTGTCCCTACTTATTCTCAATTTGTAAAACGTTTGATGTGTTTTCAGATCTTTTGGAAAGATTATGTTTGAGCATGTAACTTTTTCACTGTATTGACACTGAGCATGGCCTAATTTCCCAAGAAGAGGATTACTGAATGGGAAGGCTTGTATGGCTCTTGGAACACATAGGCAAGTTTGTTTTAGAAAAGGATTGTACTAATTTCTAAGGTGTTAGCAATGTATAACATATATTGTATGTATTATATATATCGTATAAGACCAATTACCAGTCATGCCAACATTAATTTTTTTCAATAAGAGCTTTATTGAGATATTCATATACCACCCATATCCATTAGCAGTCACTCCCCATTTTCCCCTACCCTCGGATCTTGGCAACCACTAGTCTACTTTGTGTTTCTATGGATTTGCCTATTCTGGACATTTCCTGTAACTGGAATCATACATCATGTGATCGTTTATGTCTGTCTGATTTCACTAAGCCAGTGTTTTAGGTTCATCCATGTTGTAGCATGAATCGGTATTTCCTTCCTTTTTATGGCCGAATAATATTCCATTGTATGGATATGATACATTAAAAAAAATTTTTTTTACGTTTATTCATTTTTGAGAGACAGGGAGAACAGAGAGTGAGTGGGGGAGGGGCAGAGAGAGAGGAATACAGAAACCAAAGCAGGCTCAAGCCTCTGAGCTATCAGCACAGAGCCTGACTCAGGCTCGAACTCACTGACCATGAGATCATGACCTGAGCCAAAGTCAGACACTCAACTGACTAAGCCACCCAGGCGCCCCGATACATGTTTTTATTGGTTCTTCAGTTGATGAACAGTTCGGTTGTTTCCACTTTGGGGCTATTAACAATAATGCTGCTATGAGCATTTGTGTAAAAGCTTTTGTGTAGATATATTTCACATTCTCTTGCATACATAACAGGGACTAGAAATACTGGGTGATAGTAATTCTATGTTTAACTTTATGAGGAATTGGTGAACTGTTTTGGAAAATGTCTGTACCATTTCACATTCCCATAGGCAACGTCTAAGAATTCCAATTTCTCCATATCCTGGCCAACATTCATTATCGGTCTTTTTTATTGTAACCGTTCTAGTGCATGTGAAGTGGTATCTGATTGTGGTTTAATTCAATTTGTCGAATGATTAAAGATATTGAATTTTTTTTCATGTGTTGGCCATTTATAAATTTTCCATGGGGAAATGTCTATTCAAATCCTTGTTATTTTTGATTGGGTCATTTTTCTTTTTTGTTGAATTATAAGAGTTCTTTATATATTTTGAATACACTTCATATATGATTTGTTAGTATTTTCTTCCATTCCTTGGGTTGTCTTTTCACTTTCTTAATGGTGTCCTTTGAGGCACACATGTATTTAATTTTGATGGAGTCCAATTTATTTATTTTATCTTTATGTCACTTATGCTGTTGCTGTAGTATCTAAGAAACCATTCCCTAATCCCAGATTATAGATTTATGCTTATGTTTTCCTCTAAGAGTTTTATAGTCTTAGCTCTTACATTTAAGTATATGAACCATTTTGAGTTAATTTTTGTGGGAAGTAGGGTCCAACTTTATTCTTTTTATGTGAATATCCAGTGGTTCCAGCACCATTTGTTGAATGACTATTCTTTCCCCTGTTGAATTTCTTGGCATTCTTAATGGAAATCAGTTGACCCTAAGTGTAAGGGTTTATTTCTGGATTCTTAATTCAATTCCATTGATCTATATTTCTATCCTATGCCAGTTACATACATTTAAAACAAAAAATTTTTTAAGTTTGCTTATTTACTTTGAGAGAGAGAGAGAGAGAGAGGAAAAGCAGGGGAGAGGCAGAGAAAGAGGGAGAGAGAGGATTGCAAGCAGGCTCCACGCTGTCAGTGCAGAGCCTGATGCAGGGCTCCAACCTTTAAACAGTGAGATTGTAACTTGAGCCAAAATCAAGAGTCAGATGCTTAGTTGACTGAGCCACCCAGGCACCCCTACACTGTCTTGATTACTGTATCTTTGTAGTAAATTTTGAAATGAAGAAAAGTATGTCCTCCAACTTTTTCTTTTTTCAAGATTGTTTTGGCTATTCTAGGTTTCATAGATTTCCATATGAATTTTATATTAAGCTTGTCAATTTCTACCCAAAAAAGTTATCTGAGGTTTTGATAGATATTATGATGAATCTGCAAATTAATTTGGGGTGTGTTGCCATGCTAACAATATCAACTCTTCCAACTCACAAATATAAAGTATCTTTCCATTTATTTAGGTCATCTTTTTTTTTCAACTATGTTTTCTAGATTTCAGTATACAAGTCTTGCACACATTTTGTTAGATTTATTTCTTAGTTCTTTATTCTTTTTAATACTATCACAAATGTGATGTCTTTGTAAATTTCATTTACAGATTGTTCATGATAGTCTGTAGAAATACAATTGATTTTTGGCTATTGTTCATATATCCTACAACCTTGCTAGACTTATTTATAAGTTCTGATTGCTTTTTGTGAATTCCTTTAGATTTCCTATATATAAGATTATATCATGTGCAATACATATAATTTTACTTCTTCCTTTCTACTTTTTTTTTCTTGCCTATTTTCCCAAATCTCTGTTACAATATCGAATGGAAGTGGTGAGCGCAAACATTCATGTCTTGTTCCTGATCTTGGGGGAAAACATCTAGTCTTTCACCACTGAGTATTATGTTACCTATGGGTTTTTTATAAATGGACTTTATTAAGTTGAGGGAGTTCCTTTCTATGTTTAGGTTTTGAGTGTTTTTCTCATGAAAGTGTATTGGGGTTTGTCAAATGCTTTTTCTGTGTTTGTTGAGATTATCACATGTTTTTCCCCCTTCATTCTATTAATGTATTATGCTACATAGATTGATTTTTGTATGTTAAACTACCCATGCATTCCTGGGTAAAACTTACTTGATCATGGCATATAGTTTTTTTATATGTTACAGGATTTGGTTTGCTAGAATCTTGTTGAGGATTTTCACATTTATATTCATAAGAGATACTGGTCTGTAGTTTTCTTGTGATGTTTTCATCTGGTTTTAGTACAAGGATAATAGAAGGAAGCTCATAGGAGGAACCAGGAAGCATTCCCTCCTTTTCTGTGTTTTGAAAGAGTTTGTGATGGATTAATGTTAATTCTCTTTTAAACACTTGGTAGAATTCACCAGAATATAATTCTTCTACACACTTAAATGATATGGTATGAACACAGTGTTATTTTAGTTTGTGTTTTTTGATAACTAGCAAGGTTAAACATTTCCCCATATGTTTGCTTGCTAATTATCTCTGCTCGCATGTATTGTTTGTTCATGTCCTTTGCTCATTTTCATATTGGGGTCTCAGTGTTTTTCTTAACAACTTTAATGAGCTTTTTATAATAGTAACTCTCAGACCATAGGACTTAGTTCCAGTAATTTTTCATTATCCAGAAATATTAATATATTTTAGGCATAAGGAGGATAAGTCAGGTTTTAAAAACTCCTGTTTCCAATAATTTTCATTCTGTTTTATCCTGTTGATACATAAAATTATTTCATGTTTAACAGGGGAAACAGGAGGTCACAAATCTAATTAACATTTTTATATTCCTTGATGCCCAGACCAATTTTTAAAATTTTATTTCTCAAATATTTATTTGTTTTTACTATACCAAGCTAGGCATATATATCAGACATATCAGATCTATGTGGTTTTATCCTTCCTCTGAGTTCTTGCTGATAGTTCTGTGTGTGGGTTCACCTTTTTGAGTACATGCTTACACACTCAGTTCAACCTCAAATTCAACTTTCTCTGACTTTTTTTGCCCCACCAAGGCATCAAAATGGGAGTCGATATGTCCCAATGTGTACATTAAAAACAGTTTCGTTTACCATGCTAATGAATAGGACTTGATGAGTCCTCTGTATTGTCAAACATTTGATTAATAAGACCAGTTGGCTTAAAGTCTCATTAGAGGATTTTAAACTATAATAGCATTCCCCACAGGCCTATCACAGTGCTTTGGACATCTCCCATTAGAACTGTATTATTTATGATTAGATCTGGAAATGTCTTATTCCACATATATTTCATGGTGTGTGTGTGTGTGTGTGTGTGATTGGGGGGGGAGAGGAAGAGAGAGAAAGGTGGGTGGGGGGAGGGGATATGGGTATGTGAGTTTAAATGCAGGAAAAGTAAATAAAACACCCAGAGGCAAAAAGGTACATTTTTGGTAACACAGATTAGGAACCAAATCACTGTTAGAGTCTGCTTTAAGAAAAGAATTTAGCTAGTGTAGACAGTTTTTGTGTTTTTTGTTTGTTTGTTTTTTGTTTTTTGACTCTTTGCATTGTCACCAAACAGAATACAGCCTTTTGTGTTAGGAAATTTTTATGTCCTACTCTGTTGCCACCTTATATGGGTATGTACACAGTTATACAACATCTTTTCATTCCAGTCTACACAAGCAATGTCCATGCTGACTATATGGAAGGTGGGGAAAAAAAAAGTTTGTTTTACTCATTCCCATGTTTTTCCTTCCTCTTTGGTCCATTTCTCCTGATCATTGTTACTATTCCTATAAATGTTATTCCTTTAAGAAACATCTCCACAGAATACATATGCACATATCTCTATGTGCAATTTAATCAAGTATAGCTATTGCTAGAAACTTGCTGGGCAACATATTCAACAAAATTCTTTGTTTTCTAAGTTCTGATTCCATGTTTTGAACTAGAAAAGGCTGCAGGCTCTATTATTTATGTCTACATGATCTTTGTACAACGTATCTAATATTCCTCAGTCTCAGTTTCCCCTTTCTTAAAGAGATAATTCTTTCCCTTCAAGATTGTTGAGAGAGTCCACCAAATGTTTGCTCCAGCCCCCTTAGCATGTGTTTCAAGAATAGAAGCCATTGGGCCGAGGAAAGATTAAAGACAGCATAGGACAGAAGAGCATCATTAAAGACCCAACCCTGTCTTCTCTCCTGCCTGGATTATTTATAGCCCATGCCCATTAACTGAAAAATGACTCCAAGTGAAGGGAAGGAGAAAAAAGAAGAAAAAATCCTGAAATAATGTGACTATGTAAAACCACGAGTAAACCAAGAAGACAAAGGAGTGCCTGAGTCTATCACAAATTGGCCAGATTGACTTTTCTTCATTAACCTACAGTTATAAGGCTCCTTCATTATAGTTTGATAAATGCCTCAATCCTCAGAATTCGCTTCAATCATAGTTGGATCTAGCTTGAGGGAAGAGCTGGAAAATTTGGAGAGGAGGAGGCGTTTGAAAGACTTTTTATACCCTTTCTCCTTATTATTTCCTTCATGGATATCCTATCCATTGGCTTTTTTTATGTTTATGTATTTATTTTTGAGAGAGAGAGAGAGAGAGAAAGGGCAGAAAGAGAGGGAGACACAGAATTTGAAGCAGGTTCCAGGCTCTGAGCTGTCAGAGCCAGACGCAGGGCTCGAATCCACAAACCGTGAGATCATGACCTGAATCCAAGTCAGACGCTTAACCGACTCAGCCACCCAGGTGCCCCTCTCCATTATTATATTCCAAGTGTTGACATCAGCAATTAGGCATCTGCTTCCTTTTGAAGCAGAAAAATCTGTGAGTCACTTTTTGGAAACTTTTGTCCAACCTAAAGTCACCATTTATCTCCCCCTATTTCTAACATAAATAGTCTATCTAATGTCCAGGAAAACTGTACCCTTTACTCCCCTTCCTCATATAATCACCAAATTATGAAAGTACTTACAGTCCTAAGTGTATCAACATTACAAATAATTCCAAGTAGGTCATCAGACCTTCAAATAGTAATAAGCATTACCTTTAGCAGGAGCCCAGAAAGCAGAGGTCAGGAGTTAAATTTTCATACAAACTAAAGGCTTCTAAAAGCTTTTACATAGGAAACTGTTTATCAACTCTTTACATCCAGTCACATGGATATGTTTTATTCATCTGGGGAGTACATACTGATGCTGCGAAGGAAAAACTTCCCTCCCTAAAGACAACTTTTTTATCGCCATTAGTGATGATGCTTCCCTGATAAGAGTCAACACTGCGCCTTCACATTATCTCTTTTTCTACAACTATGAGAACCTTCCCAGCACATCAGCAAGAGCAAGAAAATGAAGAGCAAATGAAAACCTGAAAACAACTTGAAGAAAACGGAAGCACCTCCTGTCTCGTTACAGAGTTTAATTGAACTGAAAAGTTTTCTCTAAGTTTGGTGCAAATTCATTTGGCAGCGAAACTTGAACTGATATGAGACTGTTTAAAGACTATTTATCCTACTTAGTATGAATATTCATTGATTTCTCTGCACAAATAACAATGTGCTTGATTACAGGGAACATACCTGTTGAAGATGTTGTTTCTATATCTCTGCACATTACATAAGGTATATGCATTTAATTACTTTTCTGGAATTCAAAAGTTCCTGAACTCTAAAACACTTCTAGCCTCAAAGGTTTTAGATAAAGAAGTGTGAATTAGGGGCATCTGGGTGGCTCAGTTGGTTAAGCAGCCTACTCTTGATTTTGGCTCAGGTAATTGTCCTAGGGTCGTGGGATCGAACCCACATTGGGCTCGGCACTGAGGCATGAAGCCTGCTTAAGATTCTCTCTCTCCCTCTCTCTCTGCCCGTACCCCTGCTCATTCACTCTCTGTATAAAAATAAAAAAATAAAATTAAAAAATAGTGTGATTTAGAATTAATTTTTCCACTTAGTTTATATAGAATTATTCTAGACATTTTTTCTTAATATGGTATTCCATGTGACTCATTTTCCTGACCCTAGTTTCCTCATCTGTATCCATATATTATAACATATCTAAATGAGAGTGCTAGGTAATTAATAAAAACTAAACATTTAAAATGTTAATACTTTTTTTGCATATACATATATAAAACATATATATGTTTGTGTGTATACAAATACATACACACAAAACTGGTATGGCAAACACCTTGAATTTAGTAAACACAAAGGTTTGTAACTGATACTTTCATATATATTATCACAGGATAATATATATTCAACACTCAGCAATCTATTTCTCAGAGGCAAAGCTTTAATCAAGAGCCCTGGCAGCAGGTAGGAAAGGATTACCACTGAAATGTCTGCCTTTACAGAGGCTATCTTCAGGCAGAGAGCTCCTGGTTTTCTCTTCAATTTGCTGAATATCTTAGAGGAGCCTGATATTCATGAAATCTAATTTATATATTGTTTAAAGAGCTTATATGTGTCATCTATATCTCCACCAGGCACTGCAGGCATTTCTTCTTGATTACATTGCAGGAACAGCTAAGGTTTACATTATGTTTTTCAAAGAATTGTAATATATACTCTCTATATTTCATTTTGCATAATGAGGATAATAAAAGACATATCAGGAGTTGTTTTGCAGATTGGATAACACATTAAATGTCAAGCCCAACACATGCCCCAGGATACTACTGTGAGGTAGTATCATTAGCACTATTGACCTCAGTTTTCAGATGAGGACCAGAAATTGTAGGTGGCTTGCCCAACATCACCTGACTAGTAAACTGGAAAACTGACACTTGATCTCATTTTGCTGGTGACAAGTTCAGTGTTCTTTCCATACCATCTCACTATCTAAAATAAAGAATGGTATCTTTTACCATAGATTTTGAACATGGAAATGGCTTTATTATTTTTGTTGATTATTCAAATAATACATGCTCATTATGTACACCTTTGCACAGATCTAAAATTGGATAGATATAAAGAAAAAAATTATAAAAAAGTCACTCATCATCCAATCACCCAGAGAACCGTGTTTAATTAGGAGTATAACCTTTAAGACATTCTTTCATGCATAAACACATGTAAATACAATATAACAATTAAAACAGGATAATATATATGATAAAATATAGACACATTTTCATATAAATAAACAAATGTTTTAGTTATGAATTTCCAAATATTAAGATGTACCAAACTGTACCTTTTTATATTTACTTATTTATTAAATTTATTGTCAAATTAGCTAACATACAGTGTATGTAGTGTGGTCTTGGTTTTGGGAGTAGATTCCCGTGATTCATAGCTTACATACAACACCCATTGCTCATCCCAACAAGTGCCTTCCTCAATGCCTATCACCCATTTCCCACACCCCTGTCCCCCATCGACCCTCAGTTTGTTCTCCCCATTCAAGAATCTCTTATGGTTTGCCTCCCTCTCTGTTTGAAACTTTGTTTCCCCTTCCCTTGCCCCATGTTTAAACAAACAAAACAGAAACAGAATCATTCTGAGCCACTGGACTGGTGGTTGCCAAACTGGAGGGGTTCTGGGGGGTATATGAAATAGGTGAAGGGAATTAAGAGGTATAAACTTCCAGTTATAAAATAAATAAGTCATGGGGAAGAAAAATGAAGCATGGGGAATACAGTGAATAATATTGTAATAACTTAGTATGGTGAAAAAAGACTTGTGCCTTTCTGAAATACTACTTGATTTATTCTTAAGATCTACAAGTCAATCTATCCATTTCACAGTGGAATTAGTCACTCCTATATTTTCTTGATTATTTATTGTTTTACATAGTTTCATCGCTTCAGGATTTTTGTTCTCTTTCTCTTTTTCTTCACCTGGGGCAATTTTCACTTAATGGGCAAGAGCTCTGAATCACCTAGGCAGCAGAAAAGACAAGGTTGGATCCTCGATTATCCTCCTCCCTTCTATGCTGCCTTTTATCTGTCTTTGGCCAACAGTTTTATTCTTGCCACATCTGCTAACAGTTTTAGAATCATTTTTTGACATCTGGCTGTCAGATTGTACATTCCCTATCCATCTTATTCCAAACACAAGGTCTCTTCAAGTTTGCCCACCATCCAATCTATCTCAGTCTGTGCAGTCTGATATAACCAAAGTAACAGAGACTGGGTAGCTTAAACAACAGACATTTATTTCTCATGGTTTTAGACGCTGGGAAGTCTAAGATCAGACACTAGCAGGTGTGTCAGTGTCTGGGAGAGATCCCACTTCCTGGTTCATAAACAACTGTCTTCTCTCTCTGTCCTCACATGGCGGAAGGGGCAAGAGAGAGAGCTCTCAGTGGCCTCTTTTTTTATAAAGGGCACTGATCTCATTCATGAGGGCTTTACCCTCATGACCTACTCACCTCTCAAAGTCCTCCCCCCTAATACCATCACATTTGGAGGTTAGGATTCCACATATGAATTTGAGGGGACACAAATATTCAGTCCATAACACCATCTGTGCCCTCTCAACTGCTCTCCCCATGCCAAAAGACTTTGCCCTTGGGGCCACCTGCTGACACATCTAACAGTCATTGCTATTCTAGACTAGGGTACCATGTTGTGGTAGGCTGAATAAGAGCCCCCCAAATATTCACATTCTTCTCCCCAGAACTTGTGAATATGTTACCTCATATGATAAAATAGACTTTGCAGATGTGATTAATTAAAGATCTTGATAAGGAAAGATTATAGTGAATTCTCTTGATGGGGCCAGTAAATGCTGCTGGCTTTAGAGATGGAGGAAGGAGTCATGAGTCAAGGAATGTAGGCAAACTCTAGCCATTAGAAGAGTCAAGAACAGATTCCTCCCTATAGCCTTCAAAAGGAATGCAGCCCTCTCAACCACCTTGATTTTAGTCCACTGAGATTAATTTTAAAGTTTTTACCACTAGACATATAATAAATATGTATTTTTTCTTCTAAAGTCTATTTATTTATTTTGAGAGCGAGAGAGAGAGAGAGCATGTGTGTGTGAGAGAGGGAGGGGTGGGGAGGGAGAGAGAGAGAGAGAGAGAGAGAGAGATTGAGAAAGAGAGAGAGAGAGAGTCCCAAACAGTCTCTGTGCTGTCAGCACAGACCCCTATATGGGGCTCGAACTCACAAACCGCAAGATCATGACCTGAGCTGAAATCAAGAGTCCGATGCTCAACTGACTGAGCCACCCAGGTGCCCCTAAATATGTATTGTTTTAAGCCACTAAGTTTGTGGTTATTTGCTATAGCAGCAATAAGAAACTAATACACATATGAAACATAGGGTTTATTTTTTTTTAATTTTTATTTATTCATGTAATCTCTATTCCCCAACATGGGGCTTGAACTCATGCCCCTGAGATCAATTGCCACATGCTCCTCTCACTCAGCCAGACAGGTGCCCTGAAACATAGAGTTGCTTTAAAAGTCTTGCAGTATCCCTGGGCTTTATCTAGAGAAATAAATATAGGTGTCCTCTCCATTGGTGCTGCCCCAGCCTGGTACCAAGCTCCACTGGACTTCTATTGTCCCCACTCATCCCTCCTTCAAAGTTTGGCCAAGAGGGATGTGGAGAACTACATTCCTTTTCAGAGACCAGCAGCCAAGTCCATTATCCTACTCTCTGTGAAGAATAAACCTGTTTCCCTGCCCTGACAGATTCTTCCAAATCTATCATTTGTTTTAACACTTTCTCTCTTGAAATCCACTCTTACAAATGTAAAGCTTCTCAATTTAAGTTTAAAATTTCATTCACAAATATATGTGTTCTGTTTGTCCTCCTGAGCCAATGAATGCATCACTTCAGGGATCTGTAGAGAGAGAAGCTGGGCAAGTATCATTGCATTTTAAACTTGTTCATGTAGACCTCCATCAACATTCTTAAAATTTGCAGAATATATCATTATATGGTTACTCCAGAACTTTATTTACCTAATTCCCTTTTGATGAGCATTTTGATTGCTGTCAAATGTTTACTAGTATAAAAGATGCAGAAATGAATACTCTTGTATCTATGTTTTTGAGGAGTTATAGAACCATTTAAGGGAAAACCCAAGAAACAGATTTTCTAGGTCAAAGTTTATACACACTTAACATTTAGAAACTTATTGTCTTCTTGCTTTTCTTTTATGGTTGAAGTAAAAGAAGAATCATCCCTTTGGTTGGACCAATCTTTGCTTTCACCTATGTCCCAGTGTGTGAGGGCCTCATTTGTCCACTCTGTCCAATTAAAGGTGTTATTTGCTGGAAGCCATTTCTGAAGTAAGGCGGGTTTGCAAGGGGGGGGGCGACTGATATCTACCCCCCACTAGTGTCAAGAGTGACTTGTCTTCTTATGCTGAAAATATGAGAATTGTACCTTGTGAAAAAACTTATTATAGGAGTTTCTTCTTTTGTGATTATGGGAGCAAGTATTACATTTCCTGAGAAACTTGTTTTACTTCCCCTCAAGAAAACAGGCTATTGACCCCTGCTCACAAAGAACTAACCTTTGCTTTTGCTATGCTGCAAACATTGCCTTGTATTTGAATGTTAAAGATACCTTCCTTCCCCATGTGATAAGCATCTAAATCATCTACATCAAATTGATAAAGATTTGATAAAGATTATGCATGGGTCTTCTACCAAGCTATGTTCTGGGAAATTTTTACATACCAATGAATTTGTCATCAGGAATCATTGTCTAAGGCAATTGCCACTCCTATTTTGTACCCCATACATTTTTTTAATAAATAAAGCTGACTCTCCCGTCAGTGCAGAGATGCCTGACTGGAGAGCAGAGATGCCTGCCTGGAGACCAGAAAGAAACTCGTGGCTCTCTCATTCCCTTTCCCTTTCCCTTTCGCCGATTCTCATCTCTTTCATGCTGACACCATCCATCCTTCAGGGGAACCCTGGACCTGCTGGAGCTGGACTCTGGCAGTTATTCATTTTTTCTTTATCTTCAGTGGACCAAAAATAATATCATATTGGTATTTTACTTTGTCTATCTTTATTAGTCAGGTTAATAATCTTTTTAATGTCTATTGGCCATTTTTATTGTTTCTCTAGATTCACCAATTACATTCTCAGCCGGTTTTTCTACATCTTCTTCAGATTTGCCTTTATATAGCATCCCAATTTTCCCCACGCTTGTCACTTACCTTTTTACTTTGTGTTTATTTTTACTTTTTTATTTTACTCCTCTTCCTTATTTTTTTTTGAAGTAAAGTTGACACACCATGTTACATTAGTTTCATACAACATACTGATTCGACATCTCTATTATGCTGTTCTCACCACAAGTGTACCTACCCGCTGTCACCATCCGCTATAACAATGCCATTGACTATATTCCCTATGCTGTGCCTTTTATTTCTATGACATATTCATTCCATAACAGGAAGTCTGTATCTCCTATGCCCCTTCACCCATTTTGCCCATCGCGAAACTCCCTTCCCTCTGGCAACTATCAGTTTGTTCTCTATATTTATAGGTCTGTTTCTGCTTTGTTTGTTTTTTAGACTCACAAATTTTTTATTTTCCTTTTATGGTTTTTCTGCTACATGAGATTGTCAAGCATGTCAATCATTCCTTTAAATGTTCTGATTTAGGTTGCACTCCAGCTTTTAATATTAGTGCTGTGTGTGATTTGCAGAATGTGATATCTGAATGTTTGGATTAAGTAGGCACGTTTAAAAAGAAAAACATTTCAGTGACACACGTCAACGGGCTTTATATCATAATAAATAAATAAATGTACTTTGAGTTAACTGAAGATTCAAGGTCTTTAAAAGCTGTCAGGCATAACTGAATGACTTTCTGAAGTTATACACTTATGTTTATAACAGCTTGTCCCCATGAAAGCACAGTCATTTTATGTTGTGGTTCAATTAATGAGTTATGCTTCACATTTGGCATCTTTTCCTTCTACAAACTAATAGACTTTCTAAAACCCATTCACCTGAGATTTCTCTTTCTGCCATGCCTGTTCTCTGCAGAATTGTTTGGATTTTCAAGAGAACTTGGAATACTTAGTCTCTAGACAGCTTCTCTCAATGTAGCCTCTTGCTATTCAGACTTAGGTGACAGAGTGGAATCGCTGTTGAGCCTTCCAGACTTACCTTTGTGTCCGCTGAGAGGTTAGACTGCTGTGTTAAGGAGGTGTGTATCTCACATCTTTGAGAGAAATCTAAATTCTAAAGTGCCCAGGGGGAAACCCTGTGACAGTGTTTATACTAGATTACCAGATCAAGCATTCCGACTAAAATGAATAATCAATTCAGTTAGGCACTTTAATTGGCAGTTACTCGAGCAGTTGTTTGTGTGAATTAATGGAAACAACCAGGGATTTGGTATTTTGTGAATAAAAACTCTATTCTGGATTCTTAAAAATTGAAATTGTTGTCATCGCCCTCATATTTTATTTCAACACACTGTTACCCTCGGTACGCTGGATAGTGTGTGTGTGTGTGTGTGTGTGTGTGCGTGTTGTGGAGAGGCAGGTGGTAAAGAGAGAAATCCATGCATGTAATTGTTTATAGACAAAAGTGTTTTAACGTGGGATTTTTTTTTTCAAATATCAGTAACTCCTTCAAAGCCATTCTTGATCAACTGGTATTAATAAACAATTCTCTAAGTAAACACTATTGTAATTATATTCCAGATAACTTAAATGCCCCCACTTAAAATAACTAAGTAAAAGATACTGTGGAATATTACACAGCCATTAAAAAGAATAAACATAAATTAAAAACTCTTATTTGTTGAGGTTTTTTTCCCAAATGTACTTCTACCAAGTGAAACTTACTAAATCCAACTAATAAACATTCAAGACTTGTTAAACTATGAATGGAAGCAAAACCAATGCATTAATTTTTTAAAAAAAGAATAATAACTTCTGGCTCAAAAATATTATATTGAATATTTGTAAATGTCAGATAGCTGGAAGGCTAGAAATCTTTAATTTCATTTTGCTAAAACACCTTGGTTAAAAATTGAGTCCATTGGTGCTGTTTTTTCCCCTGATAAATTCGAGTAGCTTGTATGAAAAATATCTGATATATTTTCATCTTATAATCTTTTATATAGACATTCGGAAAGCTTTGGTTCCTCTTGACCACATTCTATCTAAATCAAATTCATTTTGTCCAACAAAAAGTTCAGGAAACTGCACAAAAATATTATTATGTTGAAATACCAGACATTTTCTAGATAATTCTATAGAAAAGATAATTCTGAATAGGATTTTTTTTATCTTGATAATGTGCTGTTATTCATTTTTCTTGGAACTATTTTTTCCTGATATATACAGTTTTTCTCCTGTGGTGGTAAAACCACTATTTTGCTAATAGTTAACAATGTATCTTCCAGATGGTCATAGCCTCTGCTTTGGTTCCTTGACCTTTTTCTTCAACAGTGCAAAATTCTTTTCAACAGATTCTTTCTAAAGATATCCACTAGCTTTTGACAATGAGATTTCTTAGCAACCCAATAAACCCTGTCTAATTGCTTTTCATCTCTGACCAACTTGTCATTTTTGGCTGCTGATTTATGTGTGTCCACAATACCTAAATTCTTTATGCTTGTTATCAGTTGTTACTTTGGCAAGATCATTTCCATTTCCAAATTGCACAAATTCCTTTTCATTTCTCTTGTTAAAGAAAGATTTTTTAAAAAAACCAATTTCAGTATTATAGACATGTAAAGGGACATAATTAACTTCATGCTTGTCCTCATTTATCAGCAAGCTTGCTTCCTTTTTTTGTGTCTCCTTCCCCTGATATATTTGTTAACACCCCACTGACTAGTGTTAATCCTTTATATTATTAGAATATTTTGCTTACTTGCAAACACATATCTTGTCAATGAAAGTTGTCTCCTTATCTGATGTGTTCACTTGGCTTCCTTCTCATCTTCTTATTTGCCAAACAGATTTTATTGGTCAAAATCTCTTAGTGGTTTATACTAATGACACTTGTTCTACAGAGTTCTTATTCCTGAAGGGGTTAAAATAGGCTGGGTTTTCATTAAAATCTTTTAAACTGAATTTTTTAAAAACTCCACACCCCTTCATTTTCATACTTTTTTCCCTGAATACTTGGATTATTTGGGACTTTTTTGTGTGAATTATTATACACTCAAGTCTCTGCTATTATACTGGAATCAGTTATTTTCTGCTTGATATCTGTTTTTATATCCATAGCATTCTATAAAACACCTATTTATATTTCTTTGATAAAGTATCTTTTCTTTTTTTTTTCTTTTTGTTTAAATTCCAGACAGTGTAGCGTTAATTTCAGGTGTACAATATAGTGATTCAACACTTCCACACAACACCTGGTGCTCACCACGACTAGTGCACTCCTTAATCCCCATCACCTATGTAACCCACCTCCCCACCTACCTCCCCTCTGGTAACCATCCCAGTTTGTTCTCTACAGTTAAAAGTCTATTTCTTGGTTTGCTTCTCTCTTTTTTTAAGCTTTTGCTCATTTGTTTTGTTTCTTAAATTCCACATGTGAGTGAAACCATATGGTATTTGTTTCTCTGACTTATTTTGCTTATCATAATACTCTCTAGTTCTATCCATGTCATTGCAAATGGCAAGATTTCATTCTTTTTTATGGCTCAGTACTATTTCATTGTATATATATTTCATTATCTATTCATCAGTCGATGGATACTTGGACTGTTTCCATAATTTGGCTATTGTTGATAATGTGCTATAAATATCGGGGTGTATGTATCCCTTTGAATTGGTATTTTTGTATGCTTTGAGTAAATACCTAGTAGAACAATTGCTGGGTTGTAGGGCAGTTCTATTTTTAACTTTCTGAGGAATCTCCATATTATTTTCTAGAGTGGCTATACCAGTTAGCATTCCTACCCACAGTGCAAGAGGGTTTCCCTTTCTCTACATCCCTGCCGGCAATGTTATTTCTTGTCTTTTTGATTTTAGCCATTCTGATAGACATGAGGTGATATCTCATTCTGGTTTTGATTTGCATTTTCCTGATAATTAGTGATATTGAGCATCTTTTCAAGTGCCTGTTGGCCATTTATATGTCTTCTTTGGAAAAATGTCTATTCAGATCCTCTACCCATTTTTTAATTGGATTGTGTGTTTTTGATTGACCTTTATGAGTTCTTATAATTTGTATGTTAACCCATTATTGGATATAACATTTGCAAATATCTTCTCTCATACAGTAGGTTGCCTTTTCATTTTCTTGATGGTTTCTTTTGCTGTGAAAAAGCTTTTTAGTTGAAGTAGTCTTATTTGTTTATTTTTCTTTTGTTACCCCTGCTTGAAGTGACAGATAAAAAAATATATATCTATTATTAAGATAAATGTTAAAGAGCAAATATATTGCCTATGTTGTCTTCTAGGAGTTTTATGGTTTCAGGTCTTATACTTAAGTCTTTAACCTATTTTAAGTTTATTTTTGTATATTTTTGTGTATTGTATAAGGATGTGGTCTATCTTCATTCTTTTGCATGTGACTGTCCAGTTTTCCCAAAACCATCTGTTGAAGAGGCTGTCTTTTCCTCATCGTACATTCTTGCCTCTTTTTCAATTTACTATATAATCATGGCTTTATTTCTGGGCTCTGTGTGTCTGTTTTGTGTCATTGATCTGTGTATCTGTTTTGTGCCAGTGCCACACTGTTTTGATTACTACAGCTTTGTAGTATATGTTGAAATTTGGGATTGTGATACCTCTAGCTTTGTTCTTCCTTCTCAAGATTCCTTTGGCTATTGGGGTCTTTTGTGGCTCCATAGAGATTTTAGAATTATTTTCTATAGTTCTATGAAAAATGCCATTGGTATTTTGATAGAGATTGCATTGAATTGGTAGATTACTTTGGGTAGCATGGATATTTTAACAATATTAAGTCTTCCCAATCCATGAGTATAAAATGCCTTTCATTTATTTGTGTTGTCTTCAATTTCCTTCATCAATGTCATGTTTTTCTGCATCTAATGTGATGATCATTTGATTTTTATCCTTTGCTTTATAATGTGGTCTATCATATTAATTACAAGAAGTAATTTTGAGAATAAAATAAGTGTATATTAAGGGAATTATGTAAATTGTAATATACTCTGCATAAATTAATTTTTATTAAGGCTCCCTCTTCGTTTATGTAGGGGATCAGAAAATGTGAAGTTAATTGACTTACAGGTAAAAGTTTGATCTAGGGAAAGTGTATTAAAATCAGACTAGGAGTAGGAAACAAGGTTGGAGAAAGGAAGGAAAAGAAAGTTTGGAGAAAGGTAAAGAAAAAAGAAAGGAGCTTCCTGTTCTACTCTTGGAAACTTTAATTTTCTTTTTTTCACTTCTGAAAGTGAAATGTTTGCTACCTTTCTACCTACCCCATCATCTCAGAATAGCTTTGACCTTGAGCTGGACAATGCAGCCAGATGATATCTACTCTGTAGGATAATGTATCATTATTACTACCCAAGGAGTCTTTACAGTCATTTTATACCTAATCACCTCTCCCTTATAAAAGTTTAATACAACAGATTTAGTGCATATATATTTCTGTATTGTGACCCTTTGGAAAGCCACAAACTATTACACCTAGCTAAAACTTTTTTTGGCCCAAAGTATCAATTTTCACTCTCTACAGGGCTATTATTGTCCCCATATAGAGTTTGTGTGATGAGGGAGAGGTGGGAGAATTACTACTTCAAGTTCACCATCTTTCTTCTGTCTAAAGTCACAAGGCCCCCATTAGCTGAAAATAACTGAAAACCAGGAGACAAAGAAATTCACATTTAGTCTATGCAGGTCAACATCTTAGGACACAGAGCTGGATGGAGAAGGATCAAGAATGGACCTAGATGGGTGAATAGAAGATATGAACACAGCCAACAAGCCAGTAGCCATGAAATACATTCTCTGTGTGTGGTGGTTTTGAGAACAGGCAAAGTCAAAAGTCAGATATTCTATCAGAGAAAGTGCAGACAGGAAATCAGGGTAATAAAGAGAGTTAACACAGAAAGCAAACAAATAACAATGGCTAGACTGATTCAAGACCTAGTTCTCCTTCCCAAATCTTAAATGCAGGAGTCCTCAAACTTCATGCTGAACTGCCATTCTCTTGCTGGTATCTTAATGGGTTCTTAGTTCATGAAGGTTCTTCTAAGGATGTGGTCCAAGAAATTTGAGTACAATATTTCAGTTGATAGGAAGATATAAGAGGCTCAGGAGAAGTTGTTGACTGGAAGCTTTATCCATAGCATAAGCACATATTTTATATATGTTATATGTATTATAAATTGTATCCTTATAAGAAAGCAAGCTAAAGAAAAATGTTATTAAGAAAGGCATAAGGAAGACAAAATACGTTTACAGTACTGTACTCTATCAAAAAACCTTCATGTAAGTGGACCTATATAGTTCGAACCCCTGTTGTTCGAGGGGAAACTGCATTAATAAGTTATAAACCTTTACATTGGGAAATCACATGTAATAAATTATTATCAAACATTCACAAATTTGGCTTTTCCACTTGTGACTAATTATGAATGACCCCAAGTTTTAATGTCATACTAGTAATTTGTCATTTAGCTGGGTGTGCTAGTTTTAGTTCTTTGTGTTACAAGGTAGCTGTCCTTCAGCTAGTGAGTAAGGCTAGCTTACTATCCTGCATTCACATTCAAATCAGCTTTGTGTTTAGCAACTTTTATGGCCATACACAAAGCAAAACATAAACACAAAACCTTTGTGTGTAATGATTCATGTAGTCATTTTATGGCAACAATTATGCATTATGGTGCTATTTACAAATGGAGGGATTTGCAAAGATATGGTGAGGGTCTACTATAGTTGCAAATCGAAGGCTATAAAACATAAAAGAAAGATTTTTCTCACAGGATTTTAGTTTTGTTACAGTTTTACGTAGCACATAAGAGAAATCTTCAAAAGTGCACAATTAGAAAGAAAAAGGAAGAGAGACCCAGTTGCTATTCTTTTCACTTTAAAATCCTGGAACAAACCAAGTTTTTAATTTATCTAACACCTTTTATAAGAGGCACAAAAATGAAACAAATGGCAGTTTTAAGAGAATAAATACTGACTCTGTTCTGCTTAAAATAAAATTACATATTCTCTTGCAAAAGAAAAGATGTCAGAGTTAGCACAGAAGAATGAATTCATGTTATTAAGAATTCACAATTAAAATATTAAAATTCTGACATTATAAAAATGCTCATAAACCCACAACCATCATTTGATGTCAAGATGATATTGTAGTCATTAAAAAAATAATATTACCTAGAAATTCTAGCCTGAACAAAGACATTAGGTAGAAGAACTTTATTAAATAAAATTAGCATTCCTAAAGGTGTTGAAATCTACTTTGAGTAACTTTTGTGATTGTGAACTGTAAATATGAACACTAAGTACCTATTTAAACTTGGTGAGTTACATTGACTTTTTATTTTAATCACATATTGAGTTCTGCAATTTCTAGGAAATAGTATCAGATTTATATTCAGAACAGTTTGCAATGTTTATGTGTGTATTTAAATGTTAAAGGTACATTTCTTAGCAATCTGACACCTCAGTAGGCAACCATATATAGCCAGCTTAGCACAGTGGATGAATTGTGTTCATGTAAATGTCCATCGATAAAAGAGAGAATGTGCTTATTTACTTATTTTTGTCTGTATAGCACAACAATCTGGACAGGCAGTCAACCTTTAAATGAATGTCTGAACCTCTACCTTAGCTTCACTTTGTCTGGCATTAGAAGCAAGAATCAAGTAGTGATAAAGTTTATATAAAGTGGCAATATGCAATGTAACCGCAAACTTATTTACTACTCCTATATTTAATCACACAAATGATCGCACAACAATAAATGGGCATTTAAAAAGTATATTTTCCCTATGCCATGTAAAATAGAAAAAATGAGCTACTGAATGTTGTGAAAAATCCACTTTTTTCATTTGCCAAGTTACTTTCCATTCTAGGCTATATGCATTAGCAGTGAAATTCTCAAAATGCATTAGTGGAGATATTCTGTGGAAAAACATCTTTTTTCTTTATGATGGAGAAAGTGATATTTACTACTTTACAGAGCATGACATTTGGCGTTATCATACTACATACAAATGTGGAGACAAAGATTTTATGAATGGTTTTGTTTTCAGATTTTAGGGGGTAGTTAAATTTTGTATAACAACGTTACCACTTTCAATGTATTCCAAGCAACTGTTAGTTTTCACTGTCTCCATTACATATGTTGACTCTCTAAGGAAAGTAGTTTGAAATCTCAAGGTCCATTGTAGTTCTTACTGTATATATCTTCAGTTTAAGCAGAAACATCTTGTGGATCATACCACATTTATTTTTTCTGCAACTATTTTTAGTTCCAGTAGTGTACATTTCTTTCAGTTAACTATCTGCCTTCCTGTGTAAGTAAGACAAATATGTATGTTCTGCTATAAGAATATTTTAGGTACTTTTAAGTAGAATGTCCTGAGACAGGACATTCTGACCCTAGTTATTTATTCTGCTTCTATGATTAAGAACTAATGTTTCATATTTTCTTTGTCACCACTTCCTACATAATACCCTTCTCTTCTCAGTCAAGTATACTTGCTCACCTTGATCCTAGTCTTCCTTAAGTTCTATCATTCTTTTATACACTTTTCTCAAATAAGTAGAATTGTACAATCACTTTTCCTGGAAAATGGCAGCAGATATTGACCACTATGGAAGGCAGAATAATGGCCCACCAAAGATGTCCATGTCCTAATTTCTGGAATATGTGAGTATGTTACCTTACATGGCAAAAGAAAACTAAACGTACAGATGGAATTAAAGTTGCCAATCTGTTGAGTTTAAAATACAGAGATTTTACTTCATTATTGAGGTGGACCCTTAAAAGCAGGAAGCAAAGACTGAAGAGTCAGTGACAGGCAGTGAGGATACATGAGGAGGCAGGCAAGATTTGAAGCATGAGAGAGACTTGATCTGCTCTTGCTGGTTTTGGAAATGGAGGAAGAGGGCTGTGAGCCTACGCATGTGAATGGGTCCTAGACACTGGAACCAGCCTTAAGCTGACAAGAAGAAGAAATGGGAATCTGTCTACAACAGCAAATGTGGATTTTGCCAATGACTTGCTTGGGCATAGGCATGAATTCTCCCCTAAAGTCTCTAGAAAGAAAATGTGGCTCTATTAGTACCTTAGTTTTAGCCTGGTGAGACCCATTTTGAACTTCTGACCTCCAGAACTATAAGATAATAAATTTCTGGGGTACCTGGGTGGCTCAGTTGGTTAAGCATCTGACTTCGGCTCAGGTCATGATCTCACGGTTCATGGGTTCAAGCCCCAAGTCGAGCTCTGTGCTGACAGCTCAGAACCTGGAGCCTGCTTCAGATTCTGTGTCTCCCTCTCTCTCTGCCCCTTCCCCACTCTCTCTCTCTGCCTCTCTCTCTCAAAATAAAATAAATACATAAAAAATTTTTAATAAATTTCCATTGTTCTAAGCCTAGTTTGTGGTAATTTATGTCACAACAATAGAAAACTAATATGATCATATTCACCTCAAACCATTAATTTATTAATTTGGGTATCCTATATGCAACCATTAACTATCTTCTAGATAGACAAGGTTGGTTCTTTTTCACTATGGCAAACTAGGTGAAAGGATTTAGCTCCTATTCCTTCCAGAATTCTGTTGAAATATTAATGAAGAAGTTAATAGGAAAACATATTCTTTAAAGAATCAAAACACAGGAGTGGGAACATCATCACATAAGGGATTTTAATAAATGTGTAGAAGATAAAGAGTAGATAGGAGCCTGTTGATGAGTAACCTTGAGTAGAAGAATCTATAGACCAAAATCTATGCAAGACAATGTATACTGGAAGTGAGCATCACTATTTCCTGGCAAGTCCTGGGAGACTTCAGATTCTGTATTGGAAAGTTTAGAAACAGGGAGTGAAAATTGAGGCAGAAATCAAGATGATTGTGTGAGGCAAACTCTATAGATCAGCTACAAGTTTCCTCAACAGCAACCCCAGGCTAAAAATAAATGGGACAGTCTGCCAGAGAAGGGCTGACGTGTCATGTGTGGTTTTGTCCACCAGAGTAAGTCTCCCTCAAACTGAAAGATGGGAAAAAAGAATCTTGCCTATTCCTTCACTTAAAGTGAAGATAGTCAATAGCTTTAACTATATTTGTCAAGTAAATGTTATAAACATTGTCAATGTAAATGCTGTAATCTAACTGATAGAAATGGCAAGTGGGAGCTGGCAAGAAAGAGGTAGAAGGAACTAATTTCCTCATTTTATGGTAGCTGAGAGATTTCATCGAAAGACGTTGGAATGAGAAACAAGATTTAAGTATGTACGTTATTTAAAATTATGAATGTAACATATTGTGGTGAGCAGTCTCTAAGATCGTCCCCAATGATTCCTGTCTCCTGGTGTTCACATCTTTGTGTAATCTTTTCATTTTGAGTGTGGGCTTGATTTATTGACTAACTTCTAAGGGATAGAATACAGCAGACATGATGGCGTGTCACTTGAGATTAGGTTATAAAAAGGGACTGTGACTTCCACCCCGAGCACTTTGTTGGATCTCTCAGCTGCCAGGTTGTGAGACAGTCATGTGGAAAGACCTGCAATGATCCTTTTCCCAGAGGTGAGCCTTCAGGCACCACTGCAGTCCTGGCTGATAAATTGACTGCAACCTCACAAGAAATCTTGAGTCAGAGGTATCCAGCTTAGCCACACTCAGATTCCTGACTCAAAGAAACCTTGCAATAGTAAATCTTGTTACATTATTTCCTTGCATTATGAATTTATTATGCAAGTAATTTATTATGCAGCAGTAGTGAATATACATGTTTATATATATTTACATATACGCATAGATACACACACATGTAATTTTATATTGACTTTGTAAACAAATTTTGTCATATAAATTTTTAACCTTTGATTTTTTTTAACTTTTATTCATTTTTGATAGACAGAGTGTGAGCAGGGGAGGGGCAGAGAGAGAGGGAGACACAGAATCTGAAGCAGGCTCCAGGCTCTGAGCTGTCAGTACAGAGACAAATGTAGGGCTTGAGCTCATGAACAGTGAGATCGTGACCTAAGCTGAAGTTGGACATAATGGACTGAACCACCCAGGTGCCACTAAATTTTTAATTTTTTAGATAGTCAAATTCATCTCATCATTTCTTTCAGAAACTTTAGCTTCTCTATCCTTAGATTGTATATATAGTATCCTACATTTTTGTGTATGAATGTTTTAATGTACTTTTTAATGCTTATTTATTTTTTGAGAGAGACAGAGAGAGAGAGAGAGAGAGAGAAAGCATGAGCAGGAGAGGGCAGAGAGCGAGCAAGCGAGCAAGCAAGAGAATCTGAAGCAGGCGCCAGGCTCTGAGCTGCCAGTACAGAGCTTGATGTGGGACTCGAACTCACGAACTGTGAGATCATGACCTGAGCCAAAGTCATATGCTTTAACCAACTTAGCCACCCAGGCACCTTGGGTACGAATGTTTTTAAAATTTTACAATTACAGCTTTAATCCACATGATATGTTTTTTTTCTAAAATAGAGTCAAATTTGACTTTCCACATGTAACTAGTCAGTTTCGTCTGCAAAACTTATTAAATAATCCATCATTTCCCCACTTCTGTAAAAAATATAATAAATTTAATGAATTATCATCAATACTTGGATTTGCTTCTGAAGACTGTTCTGTTCTACAAATCCATTTGCCTCTTTTTACACCAGTGTCTTACTGATCTGATGAATGCATGCTCTAACTAATGAGTAAAGCAAGTTCTGACCTCATCCAAATCGCTTTTCTTTTCTACATTTATGGGCTATTCAATCTATAATGTACAAAAAGCTCAAGATGGACAACAAAAAGATAGCAATTTAAAAAATCAGCAAAGATCACAGAAAAGATTATTTACAAAAGAGCAACTCCAAATGACCAACAGAAATAAACCTAAGAAAAAAATTCAAATTCTCTAATAGTCAATATTAGCTGATTAAATTAACCATTACCCTATCTGACTGGCAACAATTTAAGAGCTCTAATATCTATTTCTGTTGAGGCTGCAAAAGAAAATGAACTTTTTTTTTTTTTTTACCTCACTTACCTCACCTTACTGACAAAGAAACTGAAATATGCATTGTTACAGCCTTTTGGTGATACCTAAAAAAAAATTAAGAAAAATATACCTTTAATCTAGCAGTTCCATTCCTGGGAATTTATATCAAAGAAATAAGTCAATTAGTAATTAAGAATATTTGTACAGGATGCTTATTGAAGCAATGACCATTGTGGCACAAAACTAAAAGCATTTTAAGGCCCATAAGAGAATGGTTCAATAAATTATGGTACCTGTATATCATGAAAATTTCAAAATTTAAAAAGAATTCTTTAAAATTATTATAGTTGATTTAAAGAGACTTCCACAAAAAATTCTTGAGTGAGTGGAGGAAAATGTAGAAAAGTTCAGTAACATGATCTCAGCTTTGTATAATAAATAGTGGTGAAAACCCCAAAAGAGTAGAGTGGGACCCCCAAAACAAACAAACATTCAAGCTGAAACCATGTAAGTTGATTTTGACAGCCAACAGAGAAAACTATGGTTGTTCTAGAGCCTTTAGACATTTAATCAAAAACTAAAACCTCTGTGTCAGTCATAAATGTATGGAGAAATTAACAAATTGTTAAACTAATGTTTATTTAGTACATTGTAAATTAAAACATGAAGAGCATTAAGAGTTAAAGCATTTTATTTCTTTGTAAAAAACTGATTAAAACAAACTTATCAAGAATAATTGGAACTGGAACAAACAATCCTAAAACCTGTATGGAGCCACAAAACATTGACTAGCCAA
Source organism: Cryptoprocta ferox (assembly GCA_028646485.1). Lineage (NCBI taxonomy): Eukaryota > Metazoa > Chordata > Mammalia > Carnivora > Eupleridae > Cryptoprocta > Cryptoprocta ferox. The sequence goes on along the minus strand of CM053574.1, from coordinate 89,827,082 downwards.
AGAAATCTTGAAAAAGAGAAACAAAACTGGAGGTATCACAATTCCAGACTTTGAGTTATATTACAAAGAGGTAGTAATTAAAACAGTGTGGTAATGATACTGGCATAAAAATAGACACAGAGATCAATGGAATAGAACAGAAACCCAGAAATAAACTCACAATCATATGGTCAATTAATATTTGACAGGAAGAAAGAATATTCAATGAGAAAAACACAGTCATTTCAACAAATGGTGTTCGGAAAATTTGGACAACTAGATGAAAAAGAAGGAAACTGGACCACTTCCTTATACCATATACAAAAATAAACTCAAAATGGTTTAAAAACCTAAATGTGAGACCTGAAACCACAAAGCAGGAAAAGCTTTTGAGGAAAGCAGAGGCAGTGGTTTCCCTGACATTGATCATAGCAACGTTTTTCTAGATATGTCTTCATAGGGAAGGGAACATAAAAGCCAAAATAAACTATTGGGGCTACATCAAAACAAAAAGTTTCTGCACAGCGAAGGAACAGTCAACAAAAGTAAAAGGCAACCTATTGAATAGGAGAAGATATGTGCAAATGACATGTCCAGTAAATGGTTAATATTCAAAGTATATAAGGAACTTATAGAACTCAACACCCCAAAAAACAAATAATCCAATTTAAAAATGGGGAAAAGACATGAATAAACATTTCTCTGAGATGACATAACAGATGGACAACAGACACATGCAAAAATGCTCAACATCACTCATCATCAGGGAAATGGAAATCAAAACTACAATGAGATCACCTCACACCTGTCAAAAAGATTAAAATATAAAACACAAGAAACAAGTGTTGGCAAGGGTGTGGAGAAAAAGGAAACTCTTGCACTGTTGGTGGGAATGCAAACTGGTACAGCCATTGTGGAAAACAGTATGGAGTTTCCTCAAAAAGTTAAAAATGGAACTACCCTATGATCCAGTAATTGCACTAGTTGGTATTTACTCAAAAAATACACAGACACCAAGTCAAAGGGATACATGGACCTCTATGTTTATTGAAGCACTATTTACAACTGCTGCCAAACTATGGAAGCAGTCCGTGTCCATGGATAGATGAATGGATAAAGAACAGGTGGTATATATATATGTATACGTACAATCGAATATTATTCAGCCATAAGAAAAAAAAAGAAATCTTGCCATTTGTGACAACACGGATAGACTTAGAAAGTATAATGCTAAGCAAAATAAGTTAGTCAGAGAAAGACACGTACCGTATTCTTTCACTCATATGTGGAATTTAAGAAACACAAAGGAGCAAAGGAAAAAAAAAAGAAAGAGACAAAAACCAAGAAACAGACTCTTAGCTGTAGAGAACAAACTAAGGGTTACCAGAGGTGAGGTAGGTGAAGGGGAAGGAGGATGGGTGGGTGAAATAGGGGACGGGGATTAAAAAACACACTTACCATGATGAAAAAAAAAAAAGAGTAATTGGAAAATTGCTACCTACTCATTGGATAACTTACAAAATAGCACGTATCTTTTCCATTTCCATGCCTAGGGAGTTGTCATACTTCTTTATAACTTTGGGTCAGTTTCTGATGCTGTATCTTTTGCCCTTCCTTCCTTCCTTTTTTCCTCCCTCCCTCCCTTCCTTCCTTCCTTCCCACCTTATGTTTGTTTTTGAGAGACAGAGAAAAACAGAGTGCAAGCGGGGGAGGGGCAGAGAGACAGGGAGACACAGAATTCAAAGCAGGCTTCAGGCTCTGAGTTGTCAGCACAGAGCCCAGCGTGTGGCCCAACCCATGAAATGTGAGACCATGACCCCAGCGGAAGTCAGTTGCCAACCCACTCAGCCACCCAGATGTCCATATTCTTTGCACTTTCAATGTTGTACAATATCTCCAGAAATCCTTTTAATGCAAAGTTTTTCTCTGGCATCACTCTCTCTGGGACATAATTCTTTTAATCACAATCACTTTTCTCATTTATGTTGTTAAGAACACTTTCGCTAAGTTCCGCTGGGTGCATAGCTGTGATCCCCTGAAGGGCGATAGGGTCCGCATTTCCATGGCCAGCTACTTCTCTTAAACTTCACTATATTCAACTTGAATTCACTTCCAGCATTATTACTTTTTATCTTTGCTGCTATTTCAACTTTGTTGCCCATTTCCCTCTTTTGATTATTTAAGTTTTGTGGAATATCATGTGGTTTTATCTCTGGCAGAGAAAAAGGCAACACACACAGTTTTCTCTTTGTACACGATCTGAATAAAGATGTGCAGTTACCAATCGTCAACAGATTTCGAAAGAAGTGACGTGATTGGTCACTTATCATGATGTACATTTGTTATTTACATGGTGATAACATGTAGTGGTGATCTTTGTACTTTATGCAGTTATTCACAGCAAATACATTGGGGCAACTGAATTTTGAACCGTATTGTTGGGGGACTGTTATTCTTTAACTGAACTGCGGTTAAGTTACTTTATGTAGGAACTGTGCAAAGTGAAGACTTTCTGTATATGAACTTACATGTATGATTGTATAATCATGTTTTAAAAAAATTGTTAATTATGGTAAAAACACATAACAAAATATACCCATTTTAATCAGTTTTAAGCACAGGGTTCATTAGTGTCAAGTATATTCACATTGTTGTATAACAGATCTCCAGAACTTTTTCATCTTGCAGAACTAAAACCCTACACCCATTAAGCAAAAGGAATGTTTAATATGTTTACATAATCATGAAGAAATAGCAAAGCATTCTTTTTTTTTTTTTTAATGTTTTTTTTATTTATTTTTGAGAGACAGAGAGAGACAGCGTGAGCAGGGGAGGGTCAGAGAGAGAGGGAGACACAGAATCTGAAGCAGGCTCCAGGCTCTGAGCTGTCAGCACATAGCCTGATGCGGGGCTCGAATCCACGAACCGTGAGATCATGACCTGAGCCGAGGCCGGACGCTTAACCGACTGAGCCACCCAGGCGCCCCAGCAAAGCATTCTTAATAGGTTGTAAGCATTTGTTAATGGGAAAAGACTGTGTTCCTGAATCGAGGGAGGGAGAGTTAGGCAAAAGAAAAACAATAGGGAAAAGTGCATTAAGACAAAACATATACCATATTAGCACATTTGTGTGCTTATAAATATAAAAGCATTTGTGTGTAAACATGTAAATAAAAATAAAGGTAACTAATTGAACAGGAACAAAAGTTAGATTAGCAAAAATTGAAGTAGGAGATAGCAGAGGGAGTAGAAGTAAGCTAATTTTCTAATCTTTCATAACAGAGTCAGTTGATACTATTGAATACCAATAAATTTAGGAAACAAGGCATGAGTATAATATTCAGTAATATAGCGTTAATGACCAGAAGAACTTGAAATTAAAATGGCTAAATGTGGTTATCTCTGCTAAATAGAACTAGCAGTGAAGAATGGGAGATTTTTGCTTGGTGTTTTATAATCTTCTTATAATGTTGGATTTTTTTATGATCATATTTATTTTTATAATTAAAAATGGTAAACTTAGTACATATTCTCTGGGAGCTTACAATCAAGTTACACACCACATAAGAATTAAAGTACCACTTAAGGCAGTATCATTCAACAATATAATTATCTGTTTCTAAATATGTATATAATAATGATCATTTTTCCTTAAGAAGTGAAGTTTAGTAGCAGCACTAATAAGGAAAAATGGGGCACTACATTTAAAACTTCTATGATCGTTATGCAGACAGTAATGTCTAACACCATAAAATACTAAGATGAATTAAGGTAAGTAACAGGACAGCAGTAAAAACATTAACCTAAAATTTGAAACCAATTTAAATATCCTGTGGTCAGCTATACTATATAATGGAAAACCATGTCAGTTTCCTCCTTACGTGGATAAAGACAATTTAACATTACTAGTATTCGTCAGACTTAATAGAAAAATGGATCCTGATCTAAAAGGCTTTCTAGAACATACCTAATGTTGAGCATTTTTGGTACAAGTCACTCATTTCTTTCAAAACTAGCCACATTTAAGTTATGGCTTTAAATATAATTGTGAGCACATTTCCAGACTTTCAGAGAATGTGTGAATGTATACGAATATGGGAGAAGGGTAGTGATAGAATTTGCCAGATTTGTGGGTAAAAATCACATCATCTTTTTCTAGATGTTAAATATAGCATGATAGCGGGATAGCGGCTGTGTTTGTTTGCTTTCCTGCTGCTGTTCTTAAAAGAGTGTAGTTTGGCATTTTTGTATGGAGCTAAAGAATGGTGTGGACTTTTAATTTGTGCATAGTGTAAGGTGAGGGTTGGTAATAGACATTCTTTTCTCTAAGTTTTGGTATTGAAAGATGACATATTAATGTGAGAAATTAGATTTTGTTTACCAAGAGGAGCAGAAGATTCGGTTATGCTTTCCTAATACTAATTTTCAGAATGCATCATGTAAATGGACAGAAAGAATAAAATAAATTAGCAAACCACATGTACAAGAACATCTGTTGTCCAATCTTACACACGGTGATTAAGGTAAACAGATTATTTGTTTGGTTCCAGGACTATTGCAAAGGCTTGACTCAGAGTTGAGAGACAAAATGAGAGAGAGAGAGAGAGACGAGGTCATATATTAAACACTTAGCATGCTTTCTCCATGAAAAAATAAAAATTCAATATATATAGAAGAGGTTCCATGAATCAATACACATAAAAAAAACTTCATATTTTCAATTATATTTTATATTTTGCAAACACACACATATACTAATCATCTGCCGTGATTAATTGTTTTTACTCCTCAATTTAGTTTTAAAGGTGTGGTCCATATTAACAAAAGTAGAATAGAGAAAAGGATCAAGTTAGTTGAATAATTTTCAAAATGGTAAAGCTTTTAAGAAAACTGGCTGCTTATACTGGTGATGGGTCAATTCTCCATGTTGCTCTGTGTAATGAAGGCAAAAACATTGATTCTACCTTTGTGTTTTTCTTTTACCAATTCTCTTGCCTGTAATTCCCTGTTCAGCTCTTCCTAGAAATTAAAGTTAATTCCTTTCTCTCTGGAGATGTAGAGAGCTCCTTCTAGTCTTCAATAAATGTTCAATAATGCAAGGCTTAAGGTATACTCGTGTGTAAAAGAAAGAATGCTCTGGAATATAGTTCAAAAGCTGAATGAGAAAGGCACGGAAATGAACCAGTCTGGATACCTGAATAGATGATGGCAAGTGGGGAATGCCCATGAAAAGTCTTCTTAGGATTCTTGGGAAAGTTGTATTTGGTAAATTTTTAAAATCGCCTCTTGTTATCTTCATACCTCCAGGAGAATTTTATTCATCATTATGGACTGTCTTTACTGAGGGGAATTAAGGGACAGATAAAACCTTTATAAATAACGGGCACTGACTGGCTCTACTTATGAAAACCTGCTCTGCAAAAAAAGGTCATAGTCTTCATATTATAACACAGGTTTCTTGTCATCTGCCCTGCCCTTTGTCCTCTGGCTTTCTCTCAACTATTCTATATGTGGGTTTTGACGAAAAGGTTTAGAACCAGCCAGAATCGCGGTGCAGTGTATCTTTACATGTAAATTTGAAAGCTGTGCCACTATTCCAAGTTAATGATAAAAAAATTTTTTTAGAAGGGCGCCTGGTGGCTCAATTGGTTAAGCATCTGACTCTTGATTTCAACTCAGGCAATGATCTCATGATCATGAGTGAGTTTGAGCCCCGCATCAGGTGCCCTATAGTCAGTGCAGAGCCCATTTAGGGTTCTCTCTCCCTCTCTCTCTCTCTCTGCCCCTCCTGTGCACAGGCACTCTCTCTTCCTCTCAAGATAAATAAATAAACTTAAAAAAATAAAAAAATAAAAAAATAAAAAATAAAAAAAAATTTTATACCCAGGGTCCACACTAATATAAAAGAAACTAATCATTATTGAATGTCCATCATGTAGTATTAATCACCTTACATAATCATGGACTAGAGAGATTAAAGAACTACAGCCAGTTAGGGTGACAAGACAAACCCAGTGGGTTTTATGTAGTTATTTCAGTATTGCCTGCTCGAGATACTTCTGTGTCTCATTTTTACTGGTTCCCTTGAGGAACTCCACAATTCCATGTGATTTGAAAGTACCGGTGTTTCCTATGATCCCCCTTGTAGAACACCACCTCCGCCTGCTAGGTCCCCTCAACAAAGCAAGGCCTACTCCTGGGTGATCAGTGAGAGCTCTCTCTCAGTTTGCCTGAATTAGCATGGAAGATTGATTGGCTAAGCCGATCGTAGGACAGAATGAGAAAATCATAAAAAAGGAAACAGAGAGAAGTAGATGTGAGAGGTGTGAGAGGTGTCAAGGAGAAAGAGAGAAGGGAGGTCTTGGTTGACTTGAGTCTCTAGCAGAACTAACTTTATGAGCATGTAACCTGTACAGTCACACAGGACTTTGAACTAGCACATAAGGTTGAATGCTTTTGCAGTAGCCATCTTGAAATTCTTAATGATTTTTAAACAAGGGCATCTTGCTTTTTCATTTTGCAAATTATGTAGCCAATTTTGGTCTTCAGGTCCAGTTTCTGACGTGTGGTTCCTTCTACTTTGTGAACTTCCTTAGTATTTTTCTCTGCTTTGTAGGAAAATAAAATGTCCTTCCATGCTTAAGCTAGTTTGAGTTGAGAATTTGTAACTTACAACAGAAACAGTGTGACAAACGTCTTCAAACCTGTACTTTGTATCAGTCCTCAGGTTGTGGTACCAACAAACCCTGATTATCTATGAATAATAAATTATTCACTTATGAATGATTTATGACATAGTTTTAACACTAAATCTTGTTTTCCTGCCATCTGTCATGCCTTTAGCTGACTTCACAGCATCAATTAGATAGTCCATGGAGTGAAAACTAATGTTAACTATTCCTAAATATGATATTTTAATATGTAATGTTTTAATATATAATATAAATACTTAAAATACATTTTCAAAACTAGAAATATATATGATAGTTATATAGCATGTAACAAATGCATGCAAGGGAAAATTATAACATGTTTAGAATGTTTTTCAGTTTATAAAATGCTTTCACACACAATATATTACTGTAAGAAGTGCTCTATTTTGAAAGGAACCACTGGGCCATTGATGGGTAAACCATCTCCCTGGTAATGGGTATGTTTTCACATTTTAATATTTGGAGACAAGTGAAAATAGTATCTCACTGCCATATCAAAGCATCCCTTTATATGAAAAACTGAATCTGAAAATTCAGTTTGTGGTAGTGGTCATCATAAGTTAGTACAGATACAGAGAAGCAGGGAAAAATCCATCTGTGGTCAACCAAAGCAACAGAAGGGAGCAGGTGCTGATTTATCAAAGCAGATCTCCAAAGACAGGGATGCTTTCCACTGGAAGAGGGAAAGCAAGGAGGACATGGACAAGATGCAAGAAACCACAGGTATTAATTAGATGAGAAAGAACACATGGGAAGCCTGGGTGACTCAGTGGCTAAGTGACCAACTCTTGATTTTAGCTCAGGTCATGATCTCAGGGTTCGTGGGATGGAGCCCTACATCTGGCTCCGTGCTGCCAGCGTGAAGCCTACTTAGGAATCTCTCTCTCCCTCTCTCTCTGCCCCTCTGCCCCCCCCACAAAATAAATAAACATTAAAATATTATTAAAAGAAAAAGAAAAAGAACATGTACTACACATTCTGAAATAGTAAAATGAGGTCCTGTCCTCTGAAACCTCACTTTAGTAAGTTTGGTGGAACTAGATGTACTACTTAATTTCAAAAAGCATGTGGCCAAATATATTAAGATCAGAAATACATGGTTATAAAAGTAAAATAGCCCAGGCCTGAACATTAAGGTTTAATATAGATTTGAAGGAGGACAAATACATGTTTCCACGGTTTTGTGGTTTTTATCTGCCAAAAAGGTTCTGGTCTGGACTGTTCTGAGGGTTCCTCTTGGCAGAGGACTTCCGCAGAGCCCCAGCGTATCAGCAGGGCTTCCCAGCGTCCTCCATAGCTCTCCTCATTCCTTCCTTCGCCAAAGCAGTCTGCCCTTGCTCCAGACCACGATTCAGGAAATGAGTAAGGTGCGTCTCTCCCTTGTCACAGTGTAAGAGAAGAGAGGATGTTTTATTTTGTTTACAACAGTTCACTCCCTCCTGTTAGGAAGAAGTGGAAATCAGGTTTAGGGACTCATCTAACTGAGAGAGGTGAGGAAGAGAGTTATAGAAATGGCAAGACCCTAAAATGAATTCAGGATTTAGTAACCATCTGAAGGACAACGGCAGATGGTAAGTTTAGAGGTGTACAAATATAGTGGGAAGAGGTCAGATGAATTTCGATAGCAATTGCAGAAGAACTGCGTGATAGTTTTGAGGAATAAAGAAGAGAAGAGAAACCATATGGTGAGATGATAATTAGGCTCCAGTGTTTGCCTTTAAGAAAATAAAAACCTTGGAAACTTATTTATGAAGACACAACCTAAAGTAAAGGAAAAGATTTATTGGAAAAGAAAAGAGAGATGACCATTTAGGTCTAAGTTGCAGAGTTTTGGAGAGATTTTACAGTAAAATTACAACTAAGGGAAGTGAAGACAGGAAATATGTAGTAATTTAAACAATACAGAACTATGAATCAAGCTGCCTTATTAGAGGAATAGTAGAATAGTGCTGAGAAACGGAACAGAGTTCTCAAAGAAATTATTTATAAAAAGTAATCAACATTTTGACACTGACAATAAATGAGTGAATTCTGTACTTATTATAGTGCAAATCTGTTCTTCATGTCCAGGAAGAAAATAAACATTTTCTTAGAGTGCAAAGTCTCTGTTGAATATGGGTGACTAGATAAGTGTATAAACTCAGAAGTCACTCCATTCCCTCCGTTAGGTCTGGCTTTGTTTCTTTTAAGATCAACTGAACTCTGAAATTTAATGCAATCAAGCAACTAGTCAAAATGTTTTTCTGCTGCCCATTCTCTCTAGTCAAGGCACTATTGCCTTGCCCTTCATGCTTGAAAAGTTTTTCCTGCTATTCTTTTGAGGTATTGGAGGGGTGTGGAGGCAGAGTAGCTGCATTTTAAACTGGAGGAGTAAGGAGCCCATCAGATAACCTTGGCAGAGTGCTGTGGCCACCACCTGCAGGGTGCAGGGAGGGATCAGAGTGGAGCCCGAGGAAGCCCCTGAGGCTGGCTTGCCTGTGATGGTGAGCTGGGGCAGAGCTTGATCTGAGGCAGGGCAGCAGTGTGGAGAGCATGGATTGGAGGAGGCTGAGGGAAGAGAATTCGGCAGGATTTTGAGACTGGACGTGAAGTGGAGCAAGCGTCTGCTCAGAGAAGGGGGTAGACTATGTTGCTATTCATGGAGGTGAGCTCAAGGGGTGAGGGGCAGATAGACAAAATGCTGAGTTCACTTTTGTATGTGGTGGATTTCAGGTGTCTATTGGATAGTGTCATGTTTTTCTCTTTTCCAATTCTGACCATCAAACTCTTGATGAATATTTTTCTTTTTATTTTTAAATGTTTTTGTTTATTTTTGAGAGAGACAAGGCATGAGCAGGGGAGGTGCAGGGAGAGAGGTAGACATAGAATCCGAAGCAGGCAGCAGGCTCTGAGCTGTTAGCACAAAGACTGATGCGGGACTTGAACTCACAGACTGTGAGATCATGACCTAAGCCGAAGTCGGATGCTTAACCGACTGAACCACCCAGGTGCCCCGAATATTTTTCTTTACATGGATTAATTAATAACTCTGAAGTCAAAGTTATCAGTCCTCTAACCCAGAAACAACAACAACATCAACTTCCCATTATCTGCTAATTTAATTCGTTCAGTTCTCAAAGGCAATGTTATTTCATTTCTCCTTTCCAGATTTTAGGGTGTCACTCGCTGTCCTCACTGTATGTCCCCTTGACTTGGGTGTAATTGGTCAAAAGGAAGGAAAAGTCAAGAGAACTTTCAGGATTTCTTACTGGAATCCTGAAAAACAGTGGTGGCGCTGGCAAACATTGGCAATTGGAAATGGAATTGTGAGAGGTTCAGTTTTGTTACATGTTTAAATTAGGAATATCCAAGTAGAATTGTGATTTCATAGACTGTCAGACTGGATGGGACTTTCAAGGGGAAGAAAAATTACCATGTACTGATCATATAATATGTACTAGGCACTTTGCTAGAACTCTCATATATGCTACCTCAATTAATTTTTTTTTTAAAGTTTATTCATTTATTTTGAGAGAGAGCGAGCATGGGAGCACATGTGCATGAGTGGGGTAGGGACACAGAGAGAGAATCCCCAGCAGGCTCTGCGCTGACAGCCAGGCTTGATTTCACTAACTGTGAGATCATGACCTGAGCCGAAATCAAGAGTCAGATGCTTAACTGACTGATGGTAACTGATTGATGACCCTCAATTAATCTTGATAACATACCTGCAAGTTATTTCTCCTGTTTTGTAAATGGAAATAAAGATTCTTAGAGAATCAGTTATTTAGTAGGGTATTAAAGCATTTTGAATGAAGGAGGGTGATATCGCCCTTGGTGCACTATACCAAAAGTATGAAAATTGGTTTTTAGAGGGCAAAAAAAGGTCTCTTTTAATATATAAAGCACTGATATATAAATATACACATGTATATATGTGTATATATACATATATATCATATATTATATGTATATATATACATATAGATCAGATATTATATATATGGTATATTATATATATTCTCTCTCTCTATATATATATGTATGGTACATAAACAAATGTATAGTATATATGAGGTATTAAAATTTCATGGGGGGGTATAAGGAAAAATATCTGCAATAATTTTTTAAGGGGGTGATAATAAATAAAAGGTTGAAAAACACTGATGTAGACACATTTCATTTAATGAAATTTTCGCCCTTTTTTCCCCCTTTCTGCAGAATTCCTTTTTGTTTCACATGAAAGCTGATGTTACACAATAATACATGCAATAGGTAAAAACAGTGTTGGCTTAAGTGTCACTGGGGAGAGGGCCCAGAAACATACCTTTCCTGAGGCCTTTTCCTTCACCTCCTGTCATAGCTCTTGAGGTACTGATATGAAGCTTAGAGCTCTGAGCAGCTTACTTGGGATATCAGAGGGACACGATTTAACCTCTTAAGTAAGTAAATGAGTAAACAGAGGCAAGCTTGTAACATGTCAGCATGAACTTCTATGGTAATTTTATTATTCACACAAAATGGAACTGAAACAGGCCTTCTATCTTGAGGCATACTACAGAGGTGAGGCGCAAGAAGTCAGTAAGAGAAAGAAAAGCCTCCGAGTGGAGGTCAGGAAGAGAGTGTTTAGAGAAATAATTGAGAAGAGATGTTCAAGAAGGATATCATCACAAGAAAAATAAAACTGGGGGGAATTGTGTATGGTGACAGATGTTAATTCCACTCAATGCAGTGAACATTTCACAATATATACAAATATCTAATCATGTTGATTACCTGAAACTAATACAATGTTATATGTCAGTTATAACCCCCAAAATAAATTAGTTTAAAAATGGATACTGTAGGGGCGCCTGGGTGACTCAGTCAGTTAAGCGTCTGACTTCGGCTCAGGTCACGGTTTGTGAGATCAAGCCCCGCATCGGGCTCTGTGCTGACAGCGTGGAGACGGGAGATTCTGTGTCTTCCTCTCTCTCTGCCCCTCCCACATTCATGCTCTGTCTCTGTCTCTCAAAACTGAAAAAATGTTAAAAAAAAATTTTTTTTTAAAATGGATACTGTAATTATCAGTAGTAAATGGAGAGGTTATCAAGGAATGAGAAAGAAGATCTGACAGTATGAAGATCTCTGGTGATTTGTGACTGCAGTTTCAGAATGGTGTATGGGCAGAACTTGGTTTTACAGGAAACTGGATATTTCAGACACCATCAGCAAATAGGTAAGGATGCTAACTTTGCTAACTGTTGCAGGTAATTACCCTTCCATGATTGAATAGAAATGTCAATGTGTAAATCACAGCAAATTGAGAAAACAGTTTTTAGTCTATTGTATCAAGATGGGTTCAGCTCAAGAAATAGAAAAAGAATACAATGCACAAAATGGATGCCTTTAGGACAGACCTCAATAAAGACAGGTTTTCTGTAATTTGATTTTATCAAATGTCTGGAACACAAGAATTCATCTGAGGATAAAAAAGGAAAAACATATATGATGATGAGATAGAGATATAGATGAAAGAAAAAGAAAATTTAAGAATCTCTCTTGAGCACTATAGAATTCTTCTAGCTTCTTTTACATGTAGTTTTGCTTTGAGTGGCATCATTACTATTTGCTATTGTCAGACAAATTATTATCCAAGTGACTCAACAAATTATATTTGGGCTTTAGTAATTGTGCTCTAGTATGAGGGTATTAAACTGTAATCTTACAAGAGTCTTAGTAATTGCTTAATTCTTTTTTTGCTATTTATTTCAAATATTGGGAGTGTGATCTGGTAGTGACATCTAACACTTTCAACTGAACCTTAGTTAAGTGTCTCACACTAATAGGAATATTCCTCGTCTCCTTCACACAACTCTATCATCTACAAACACGGGCAGATTAATTTTCTAATCAAAACATTCTGGGAAACTATTAAGCATGACATTAAACTGTGTTATACTAATTATATTCCCTGTGAAGAATTTCTATCTGAACTTACAGTATAAGACCCTAGAGAAAACTTATCAGAGTACAAATTGCTTAACCGTGCTTTAAGACGAATCACATATCCATTTAATAATTTTGCTTTTCATCCCTACCTTAAATCGACTGTTCTCCACAGTGATTCATTATGGTGGCAAGATCTTGTTGACCTTGTGAAACAGATTTTTTTTTAAAAAGTGTTAAAGCGTTTGTAGGTATGTAACATGGCAAGGGAAGTATGTAGCTCTATTTTGAACAATTGTCCAAAAGTAATATTTGCTTCTTACTAGAATACTCCTCTCATTGAGCAAGAAGAAATAACTGAATAGAATTAATTGTGATATAACAAGGGGTGGAAATCATTTAGCAGAGGTCAGAAGACAGTTTTCTGTAAAGGGCCAGGTAGTAAACAGTTTAAGTTTTGCAGACGAGATGGTCTCTGTCGCAACTCCTCCGGTCTATAGTTGTATAGCAAAGGCAGCTTTGAACAGTAGGTAAAAGAATGGGCATATCCGTATTCCAATAGCATTTTATTTACAAAAAGTAGATGGCAGATCAAAACCACACGAGATACCACTTCACACCCACTAACGTGGCTAGATTAAAAAGCCAGGTTAAAAAAATGTTGGTGAAGATGTGAAATTGGAGACCTTATGCTCTACTGGTGGAAACGTAAAATGGTGCAGCCACGTTGGTAGAGTCTGGCAGCTCTTCAGACATAGAGTTACCATATGACCTTGGAATTCCTCTTCCATGCATCTATCCAAAGGAATGAATACTTATGCACATAAAACTGTGTACAGGAATATTTACAGCAGCATTATTTATAATAGCCAAAAGAAACAACCCACATGTCCACCAATTGATGAATGGCTAAACAAATGGTGGTTTGGAATTTGTTGATTGGAATTCCATACCATGGAATATTACTCAGCCCTTCAGGGATATTTGACAGTCTTGGGAAATTTTTGGCGCCATCTATTGGCTGAGGTAGGGAATGCTGCTAAACGTCCTAGGATGCACAGGGCAGCTTCCTCTCACCCTCCATTAATAAAGATTTATCCAGCTTCAAATTTCAGAAGGGCTGAGATTGAGAAACCCTGATGCAGATACATACATTATATGATCCTATCAGTTAGCATTCTGTGCATATGATTTGCTTTCTCCCCATCTTACATTATATTGTAAAACAGAAGCAATTTAAACTAAGACCAACAAGCATGTGGAAAATGTGGAAGTGGCCAGGCCTCAAAAGCAGCAGGGCAAGGAGCAGGAGTGTACTTTGCTCATGAATTAGAAATGAAGGTGCAAAGTCAGTGCTAATGGCCAGATAATTATTCTAATACCCTGTGACTAAGTACAGAATGCTAGGGAACTTTCGTACAAAGAGGAATACCCCCACTGTATGTAGTTCGACAGTAAAGCAATAGAGAAAGTGGTAAAGGTACGTAAATTGGCTTTGAATTAGGCTTGCGATTATGCTTCTTGTCTTAATCCACTGACTACTTGGAAAGCATGAACAGCAAAGAACTGAATTTGTAATTTTTTGTAGAGCTTTTTGCAGAACTACAAAACTTTTGTAGAACTACAAAATTGTAGAAAAATGTTGAAAGAGGGAAATGCAGTGTTTTCTTTTGTTGTTGTTGCTTCTTGGCTCTCTGCTTCTGTATTACTTTAAGGGAGAGAAGGAAAATGCATGTGATAAGAGAGAATGAAAGAAAGTAGAGGACAAGCGGAAGGAAGGGAATAGATTTTATGATTAAAAAAAAAAGTTTGGGGTGCCTGGGTGGCTTGGTTGATTAAGTGTCTGACTTTGCCTCGGGTCACGATCTCGCCATTCATGGGTTCTAGCCCTGTGCCTGGCTCTATGCTGACATCTCAGAGCCTGTAGCCTGCTTAGGATTATGTGTCTCACTTGCTCTATGCCCCTCCCCCACTCGCACTCTGTGTGTGTGTCTCTCAAAAATGAATAAACATTAAAAAATTTTAAAAAGGGGGCGCCTGGATGGCTCAGTTGGTTAAGGGTCCGGCTTCGGCCCCAGTCATGATTTCATGGTTCATGGGTTCCAGCCCCGAATCGGGCTCTGTGCTGACAGGTAGCTCAGAGCCTGGATCCTATCTTCAGATTCTGTGTCTCCCTCTCTCTCTGACCCTCCCCTGCTCACGCTCTCTATCTCTCTCTCTCTCTCTCTCTCAAAAATAAATAAAACATTAAAAAATACTTAAAAAAAAGAGGGTTGTCATCCTCCCTATCACTTAAAAGAAAAAGTTAAAATCATCCTTAAAAGAAAATTAATTATTTCACTTTTCCTTACAGGCACTTAATAGCTCAGAGTGGTCTCAATGCCACTGAATTAATATTTTTTTTGGAAGAATGGAAAGAATTAAGGGAGCTATCTCCAAAGTTCCTATATTTTGTTAAAAACTTGATATGAAACATTTCTGTTTGTTTGTTTATTTATTTATTTATTTTTGATAGAGAGAGAATGGAGGAGGGGCAGACAGAGAGAGGGAGACAGAGGATCCAAAGTGGACTCTGTGCTGCTAGCAGAGATTCTGATGTGGGGCTTGAACTTAATGAATCATGAGATCATGACCTCAGCTGAGGTTGGCTGCTTAACCAATTGAGCCACCCAGGAGCCCCAGGAAACATTTCTGATAAACAAAAATTTATAGAAAATAGTAAAATAGACACAAACTACCCATTGCTGAGATTAAATACTTGTTTTATTTTCCTAGATTTACTTCTGATATTTCCTTTTTAATAAATAAAACATTACGGATACATTAGCTATAAACTTTCAGCTTGAATTCCTCACCTCTTCTTTCATTCCTCTCTGGAAGGAGGTGGTTTTAGGGTATATTTCCCTTGTGTTTTTACATACACACACACACACACACATACACACACATATTGCCACCTGATTTTTCTCTTTATGCTTGAGATATATCTACATGTAGACCTAGGTATTTATTTTAGATACAATATAGAATTCTACTGTAAAATAAATCTGTGTGTTTTATTCTTTCCATGGCTGCAGGATGGCTAAATAGTGTTCAAGAAGTATCTTTGAATGGGTATCTTTGGGCTTCCATGTACACAAGGAAGCACAGGGTCACAGGTACACGTGCATGCACATTTACCAGGTGTTTCCAAGTTGCTGTCCAAAGTGGCTGTACCAGTTTTGCACTCTTGTCATCTTTATAGGAATCCCTAAATTTTGGCCAAAACTTGGTGCCATGAGACTTTGTACTATTTACCAATCTGATAAGGGTGAAACAGTATCTCACACAATTGTCATTAAAAAAAAAAAAGATTGGGAATGATCCATTCCTTCCCTCAACTTTTCACACCTTTCTCTCTTAGGTAGTCTTTAAGAGTGAATCCTTACAACAATTGCATTAGTAATTGTCTGGATGTTGAGACGGGGCAGAAATAAAGGAAAGACACATATTTTTGGATTCCAAGCTTCTGGAGTCCTGCCTATTGTCTCCATAAATTTAGTCCCAGCCCTGTGCACGGAGCCTGGGACAGGGATCATTTCCAAAACTGGTGACTCAATGGGGTATACCATCTTCTTGTGGATGTGTCAGAATGGGAAGCAGTACACGCTATTGTGAAGTTTAAGTAATAATAAACAAATTTAAAATGTATTCTTAAAAATGTAAAACGTAGAGGAAAGCATTTTCACAGAGGCATTGCGGTTGCAATTGATGTCTGGGAAAAATTCCAAGAGTGATCTATGTGAAACCTGAAAATGAATTATAATAACTTCTGTTTATTTACACTTAGTACTCTTCTACATGCCAAGGACTTGAGAAAGAAAAGGGCAGCCCTTCACATGAGGTAACTAGTTTGACACTTACAGCAAGGGCTCAATGTTTTTAAAAGCTAGCCTGACACTTACAGCTAAGCCATGTTGTTCTCCTTACAGACATAAACAATCTCACAGAACACCAAATCAGGTAAGGGCACTTGACCTTGCTGTTTTTTGTGCATAGATAAAATTACAAGTGATCTTGGGTCTTGTTTTGTCTCTCTTCAAAGCAGTCAGAATGCCCTTATCACATAGATCTCTCTGAACAACTCCCACTTGTTCAACTACAGGCCTTTCTCCTGGTGGTCTTTGGTGGGAGAGGCTTTCATTGACATTTCTGAGAGCTTTACACATGCTATCTCATTTAAGACTGTTAGGTATTATTATTATTATCCCCTTTTGCAGATGGGAAGGCAAAGAAAGAAAGTTTAATGTCATCTCCATCAGATAGCTCGTAAATGACAGGAATAAAAACTGCACCTAGGTCTAGAGGTCATTAAAACCTAATGAGTTACTTCAGTTCTCTGGACCTTGCTGTTCTCCTGGATTTTCCCCTAAGGATTTAGGTGTTCTTTAAAGATGGAGACTGGCACAGAAGGTCTGGTACAGTAAAAACAGACATTAAAAAAACAAGACAAAACAAAACAAAACCCAACAAGACCCAATGACTGTAGCCTGAAAGCTTACATGGAACTAAGGTCCCTCTTCTGAACCTCTGTGCCAATCTCCCCAGAGTTGTTAGACTTGTTTCTTGTCCCCAAATCAGTACTGCATGTTTACCAGTCTTGGCCCGCACCACCTCCCTGTAGTCAGAAGGTGGGTAACTTAAGGCAAGAGTTTAAAGGAAAAGATGATTTTAAAAGGGGAAAAGTATAGTGATGTGTGGGAAAACTGCTTTAGCCTTGAGGCTTGACCTTGGATATACATAGCAAACTTTCTCGCATGGTTTCAGCTCAAGGACCTTCACTGTAGGCTCTTGAAGATTTTGCCTCTATTCTCCAGCACTCTTGGCCTTGCTTCCAGCCCTGAACACATGGTATCTGATGTCCTGCCACTGTTTCCTGCCTAGTGAAAGTACATGGACTCTTCCTTTCGCCTTTCCAGATCTGCTCCTTCAGATTTAATATTCCCCCTCTTTGTTCTCAATGAGCCTTTAAAACAACTGCTATACATTTATATTATTTTGTTATTTGTGTAAGGATTTGTGAAGCACAGATGTGAGCCTTTCAAGTGCAGATTCTAGAACTACTTTTCCCAGTGGCCATCGCACCAGGGCGTCCAGAGTGGGGCAAGAGAGGGTTAGCAGATGATTTCACATTGAGCGCTGCTCAAATGGTGGTGCAGAGGATGTCGCTTGCCTTTCAGGTTAGCAGGAACCAGTTCTCCAAATTCCAAATAAACCCAGACCAGTAACTTCCTAGTAGCTTCTCCGCGCTTTCGGGACCTGAGCCCAACCTTGCCCTAAAGGTACCTGCCACGGATGAGTGGCGAAATGAACGGCCGGCACAGCCAATCAGGTTTTGCTCTTCCCGGAAAAGGCGGATCCCGAGAATGTCATTGACGAAGCGGCGTGGGATTGGCTGGCCCCGAGCGGTCAGCCGTGGCGGGAGTTTTCGGATGTGTTGGCGGTGTCCCCGACAGCAGCAGTTGGGCTAAGCTGGGCCAGCAGGGCGGGCGGCGGAACCGGGAAGGCTAATCCGCGGCAGATTCCCGCGCTCCGCGCTTGTGGCTTGCATTTCGGCCACCTTCTTTCTGTCCCCGAGAGCTGCTGGGAAAGATGGATCGGCACCGGCCTCGGCTGCACCACCCGAAGCAGGGTTCGGCCGCCGGGGCCCCCTACCCCTCCTCAGCCTCGCTCCGTAGCTGCCGGGAAAGCAAGATGCAGAGCAGGAAGGGCCCCCAGCACCCTCCGGCCCGCGGCGCGGAGGAACCTGGAGAGAAACGGCCCAAGTTTGTAAGTTTCGCCTGGAGCTGTGGTGGGGCAGCCCCTGCAGGGCTGTAGAGCTGAGGCTCAGTTTCCAGGATCCATCAATTTCATTAAACTCAGTGGGTCCACGGGGCCTAGGGTGTGGGGTAGGGAATGGGTCGGGGGCTAAATTTTGTTCTAGATTGCTAGAGTTTACAGTCTCCTAATAGGTTTACGATGACAGGGTCCAATTCTGTTTGAATCCTCTGACAAATACACTGGGCCCTGGGTTGCCCCACATTTGTTCTGGCTGACATGAAAAGCAGTTCAAATGTGAACGTGTTGACGTCACCTAGGTGGACTTTGCATTTTTTTGAGTCGAACTTCTCCCCACCCTCTAGCCTCTGAGGGTATGAGACACACCAACGTGAACTTTTAGGTGATAGTATTTCTTTTTCTCCTGTAATTTTCCAAGGAGACACAACAGATTTTAAAACTTGGCGGGCTATGTAGTCACTGCTAAGGAATGTTTTGTTTAGATTGGAAAGAAACTCGCTGTTTGAAACTTGCTATTCTGGTTGCTTCTCTTATTCGCTTTAGCACCGAAGGGAGATGTCATGCTCAGCGCGTTGTGAATCTTTTTGTTGGTGTCAGCTAGTGGAAGAATAGGCAGTGACGATTGCTTCCTATACGGGTGTGTAAATAAATCACAGAAGGTTAATAGATTTGGGGGTAAATGTAACAATTGAGAATTTAATATTGGACCCCTCCTTTTAATTAGGAATATGGAAAACTTTTTCAGTTATAGGTACAGTTATACAGCACAGCATGTGCCTTCTGTGAACAAATAACTCTTGTTAGGAATTTAAGTCAGGTTACATATCTTAAGGGAATAGAGACTGTGGAGCAGGAGTGAGTTGCTAAGAATAACAGTTGTAATGGGTGAATAAAACTGGGAGCAGAGCTATGAGATGTATCAGAATACTGAAAACGAGGGACAACATGGATTCCTTTTTTTAAATTAAGTAGCAAGAAGGGCATATGACCGGCAGAATTTAGCAGGAGGATCAACCATGTTGTTGATTGTTACATTGGCGGAGTTGAGGAACAAATAGGATAGAGAGTTAAATTGGCAATGTGGGATTCTAGCCAATATGAGATGAATCCTGGGGCAATGACTTTTCTTCCTTTTAGAGTCTTTTTTGACTTGGGTTAATAATGTCATTCCATTTCATTTCTCACTTCTATGCTCCAGAACACATGAAGTATGATTTTCTGTGACTTCCAGCAAGGAGGTTATGAAAACAGAATTGAAATTAATATTTAGGTTTAGTTTCATTGAAGGACATATCTAGGTGATTGGGATTCTAACCTGTGCTGTTCTTCATTACTTAAGTATGTTTAAAAAATTTTTTTTAATGTTTATTTTTGAGAGAGATCTACAGAGCGTGAGCAGGGATGGAGCAGAGAGAGGGAGACACAAAATCTGAAGTGGGCTCCAGGCTCTGAGCTGTCAGCACAGAGCCCCATGTGGGGCTTGAACTCACTAACTGTGAGTTTAAGGACTGAGCCACCCAGGTGCCACTCTTAAGTATGTTGAAAGGGTTATTGTAAAGATGAAAAGACGTCTAAAAGCAGTACTTTGTAACTTTAAAGTTAATGAACATATCTAAAAACACAGTGTTTATTTTTTTTATTTATTTTTTTAATGTTTATTTATTTTTGAGAGAGAGAGAGTGGGCACATGAGAGAGTGAGAGGAGGACCAAGGATCCGAAGCAGGCTCTGTACTGAGCCACCTGGATGCACCCAGTGTTTGTTTTTAGATAGGATTCTGATTTGAATCATGTCTTCATAATTAATTTAGAGGTAATTTGGATTATTTGTAATCCCTGAAACTCATTTAGATACTTATAGTTTCTTCAGCTATATTTTCCATTTCACTAATTCTGTTATCAGAGATGTTTAATCTGCTATTTAACTTGCTTGGAATATTTAAGTTTAGCAATTACAGTTGCCTCTTGAACAAACTGCACAGGTCAACTTATGCATGGATTTCTCACAGTACAGTACTGTAAATCTATTTTATCTTACACTTTTCTTATGATCTTCTCAATAACATTTTCTTTTCTCTAACTTTGTTGTAGGACTACAGTGTATAATACATACAACATACAAAATATGTCTTCATTGGTTATGTTATCAGTCACCAGAAGGCTACGGGTAGTTAAGTTTTTGGGGAGTCACAAGTTATACATGAATTTTTGACTGTGTGAGGATTGGTGCTTCTATCCCTCGTGTTTTTCAAAGTCATTGGCTATGTGATTCTTTTTATTCTTTTTTTGATAGTTCTGTTATGTGCAATTTTTGGACTATCTACATTGACTTGCACCTGATGGCTTACTACTCTCCCTTCCTGCGCTTGTAAGTTCATTGCTTTATCTTAGCCTATCTTCCAAGACACCTTATGGACGATGCTTTCCCCCAGACTGTTTTTCTCGGAGTGGCCCTGATTTGCGATCACCTCTACTTGAAGCAGGACTCTTAGGGGGCCTTAACACCCCTAACTCGGTTGCTGGCCTAAGTCTCAGTATGCTGACCTTAAGGCTACCTTCTGAGTAGCTCTTCCGGGTCAGCCTACTTCACACCTGTTCTCAGTCTCACCCTAGCAACTCTTGATTTGAGGATGGAGACCATCCCTTCCTCATGAGATCTTAGCAGTGCCTCTACAAGGGACTGTTCCGTAGCTCGTAGTTCATTTTGCTGTACTACCAGATGTCATGGCAGTTCCCGGCTTTCTCTTCAGCTGCCGGGGGCAGCTGCTTTTGACTGGAAAAGCAATGGAGGTTGGTGATACAACAGGAATAGGGATAATGTAGGTGTTTTGCACAATGCACAAAGCTGCAAGCTGGTAGTAGGACTGAGTGGTAAATTGGCCACTTGCTAGGGTCTTAGATTAGGAAAGCAGGAGCTCTGGTGCCCACTGAAATCCTGTTTTACTTTGAGCCCTGGTTAAACAGTCCTTGTTTTCTACTGTGTGTATAGTCGTGAGTCTCAGGAACTTTTTTAAAAAAAATTATTTTAATGTTTTTTAATTTATTTTTGAGAGAGAGAGAGTGAGCAGGAGAGGGTCAGAGAGAGGGAGACACAGAATCTGAAGACAGGGTCCAGGCTCTGAGCTAGCTGTTAGCACAGAGCCCTATGCGGGGCTCGAACCCACCAACAGTGAGGTCATGACCTGAGCTGAAGTCAGATGCTTAACCGACTGAGCCACCCAGGCGCCCCTCAAGGTACTTTTGAGTTGTGTATAAAAGGTTGTAGTACAGAATTTCTCCCCATAGATGTGTTTAAACAGAAATTCATCTATCGTAAATGGAGGACGGTTTGGCCGCACAAGAAATCAACTACTTTGGGGCCGTTTGTGAGCTAACCGACTTGACTTCAGTAGAAAATATGGTAAGCAAGGAGTATTGAGGTCCTGAGGCTAGTTACCGGGAGACAGAATGAAACCACAGGAGGCTGGGAGGCCAAGGCAGGTACTGGATAAAGGGTCACAAAGGTAGATAGAGTTCAGTAGGATCATGAAACTTTGTCTTGCCCTAGGTCACACTCTCAGTACCTGAGCCTGAGTCCTATTTCTCTTCTAGAACAGAATAAAACAGTTGCCCTACTCATCATGAAAAGCATTTCAGTGGTGCTGGGTGCTTTATTTCTACCTTTCACTACTCTTACAATCATACAGTGCACACAGAGGTGGCCCTCATATGCATATTGAGAGCAGAATGTGTGGCCTCTGGAGAGGCCTCCATTTCTAGGCTGCAGGCCAGCGTTTTGATAGGAGGTCTGTATGGTTGGTGGTCCCAGTTGGCAGACTGGCTCTTCTTTTTAATTAGGAATATCCTTTAAACGTTCTCACAGACTTTGGTGTAAATCTTGCATCTAATCTTATTGTTTCCGTCGAACAGATTGTTCATGATTATTTAATTATGTCATTACTGTACCTTCAATTTTGGTTGAGAGATATTTCACCCATTCAGTAATATATATGTGTCTACCATTTTGGACATCATTACTAATAAGTTACTTTAATGAATGAACCAAGCTCTGTTCTAGGTACCATGCATATATATGTATATATATGCCACATATATTTAAAAATTTTTTTCATGTTTATTTTTTTTAAGAGAGAGAGAGAGAGAGGGTTAGGGAGGGAGAGAAAAGGAGACACAGAATCTGAAGCAGGCTCCAGGCTCTGAGTTGTCAACACAGAGTCCATGCGGGGCTCGAATCCACGAACCGTGAGATCATGACCTGAGCTGAAGTCGGAGGCTTGACCAGCTGAGCCACCCAGGCACCCCATGTGCCATATATATTTGTATATCAACTCCTTTAACCCTTACAACAACGCTTTGAGGTATGTGGTATTATTAGCCTTGTTTGCTGGATGGGAAAAGCAAAGTGCAGAGGTTATTAGCTCACACAGCTGCCTGTTGGTGAGGACAGGATTTGAACCCAGGCACACAGTCTCCTACATTCTTAGTCACTGTCCTGTATTACTCTCCTGTGCTGTTGGGAATTTTAATCTTTACTACTTGTCTCATTCAGGAGCCATTAAAGATAGTCATACGTTTAATGAAGACAGAATTAGTGATTTTCTGATCACAGGCGGGTTGTGAGGTGGCCAGAGGAATGAAGTTGGAGAACTGTTGTCTGTTGTACTGGGAACTTGAGTGGAATGGAAATTGGAGTAGGCTTGATGGGATTAGCGCATGGTCACCTCTTGGCTTTGGGTTTATTTGGAGGCAGGTGTGGCAGGCTGAAAAATGACCCCCCAAAAGATATCCACGTCTTAATCCCTGAAACCTGTGAATGTTGCCTGCTATTGCAACAAAAGGATTTTTAAATTAAGGCTTTTAAAATGGGGAGATTATTCTGGATTACTGGGCTGGGCCCTAAATGCAAACGTAGGTGTCCTTGTAAGAGGGAGGCAGAGGGAGATTTGACTACTGAAGAGGAGGATGTGATGTGACTTCAAAGGCAGAGGTTGGTGATGCAGACACAAGCCAAAGAATGCTGGCAGCTGTAAGAAACCCAAAGAAGGAAGCAACTCTTATCCTCTAGAGTTTCCGGAGGGAGAGCGGTACTGCTAACACCTTGGTTGGAGCCCAGTGAAACCAATCTCTGACTTCGGGCTTGTAGCACTGAGAGAATACATTTTTGTTCTAAGCCACCAAGTTTGTAGGAATTTGTTTTGGCAGCCACAGGAAATGAACAGAGCAGGTGGTGTAGTTCTGAGAGTGGCCATGTTGAAGGGTTTGGTTTAACAGTTTGTCCACATGTACTTTTGAAGAACCATCAGATTCATCCCTTCCTTTTGGTAACGTTTTATTTTGCATTGTGATTTGGGGGGGATATAAGATAAGAGGATATAAGATAAGAGGACAGTTTGGTCCTCTGGAACAGCAGCTAGAACTTAAATCCATCTTGTTCTGCTGCATCATTTTCGAAGTTGCTAGAAAGCTGAGAAAAGGTGGAAGTGATTTCTGTGTGCTCTTTGAATGTATTTCTTCATTGAGTCCTCAGCTAAAGTGATGTTTTCAGTTGTATTAGAGTGAAATTGTCAAGAATTGGAGACGGTGTTCTTATTTGAAGGCTTTAGGCACTTGAGTGTTATTCATGTCAGAATTCCACCTAACCCATCTGACACTGAAACCTTCATAAGGTAAGATCATTTATTTATGCAGGCCAGTCTTCTAAGTAAATTGCCTGAATTGTCCCAGACTTTTTTTTTTTTCCTGTTTATCCTTCCTAACAGAGAAAAGAAGTTTCCTCTGTTTGTTAATATATGATTTATCAAAAGAAACAAAATATATCAAGTGGCTATTGGGAGTATGTTTAGCTGCTGAAAATAGATGATATATGGTATTTATTACTTCTGGATCACTCTGGATTTTTTTTTTTTTTGTGGTTAAAAAGGGGTGGGAGTAGGGATAATTGTCTCAGATTTAGAGCAAGGCTTAATTGCTTTTTTTCAAAGGCTCATGTCTTTAATTATGAAGCAAGCAAACTGACATACATTTATTACACTGTGAAACCTTGCCTCTCATCTAGTCTGTCTTGTAGCAATTGCTTCTGAACAGATGTTACCTGAAACACCTTTGTGCAGTTGGTAGAATGCTAAAATTTGTCATGCTTTTATTATTGTTGTCGTGAATTAACTCTACTTTATGGCATAACTTTATTGCTGTGTCCTAGGATCTTTATATATTTATTGCCTTATAAATTGGATTTAAAATTGGCTTTTTATATAGAATGTAAATTAACATGTGTATAACTTGTTTATGCTTGCAGAATAATACAAGAAAAAACTGCTATGTATTACACGAATGTAATTGTCTTTAACTCAGCACATAGTATCCTCCAAGCGAGGCATAGCACGGACGCCACAGAATATGCTTACTGTCATACTCTGCTTGTTTATCCCAGAAACTAATTTGACTTTTAGGTCTATAAAATATAGATTAAGCATAACCTTTTACTTCATGGGATATTAAGGATCAAAGCATGAGCTTTCTTTGAACAGGATCTACAAAGGTAACTTTTCTTGCAGTAGCAGCAGGGTGGCATTGAAATACCTTACCGTTGGGAGTAATTTTGTCAAATAGCAAATCAAATAATCGTTATTAACTTAGGGGAGGATTTGAGAGTTTCAATAAGTTAAGTTTTGGTGCTGGAATATATTAAGTTACTAGCTAATTAATGAAAACTGTTCGGAAATGCTTGCCATAGATTTTATTCTTCAAAAAGATCCACTGCTATCCTTTTGTACAGCTTTTTATAGAAAAGGCATTGTGAATAGCATTTATGAGCAGTGATTTGGACCCCTTTTAGAGTTTGAACCCTAGCTATGTTATGCATTACTGGGGCAAGTTTCTTCTCTCCGTGCCTCTGTTTCCTCATGTGCAAAATGGGATTGTTGGGAAGTATAAAAGTTACTGTGTGATGGACCTAGACTAGTTCCTGGCTCATTGTAACGGCTATGTAAATATTTGCCACTTACAGGATTGTTGTTGCTGTCATAGTTAGTAGTAATGACAGCAGTACAATTTTTTTTCTAGATCGTAAGACGTTGGGGATATACACTGGATATTTGAATTACTTTCCTATACTGGAAACTCCTAATGGGGTCAGGCTTTTTCCTCATAGTGTGGTGGAGGCAGGGCCATTCTATTCTCAGTTCTTATCCTGGTGTGGTAGGTGCCACTCGGGTTGATGCAGACTTCTGATTGTGATGGCTGAATGGTCACAGCAAGTTGCTCAAGCTTTCGGGGCCGGGGGGGTGGTGGGGGTGTTATGTTTTGTGTGTAAAATGCAGATCATGAAACTCTGACATCTGCATGCAAATGAAACTTAGAAAAGAAACCTACAAAGGAAACAACCTCAAACTTAAAAAAAAATTCTTGTGATGCTCCAATGTGGAGTTGAGTGATAATAAAAATAATGTTGCTTATATATGTATAGATATAAAACTAAATATATAACTCCTTATGCTTATGGCGCTTTTATAACTATGAAACTCAAACAGATTTACATATAAAACCAAAAACAAAACTATAAAACCAATAAAATTCAAATGAACAACAACATTAATTTAATGTAATTGATGATGTTTTGCTGAAATTAAGTCATCATTGTTGGATTTAACAGTGGAAAAATATGTGTATGGTTTGCTATTTTCCTTTTTGCCTGCTAGAGTCTTGGACGGAAATGGAATCCCAGAGGCTGAGGAAGCAAAGTACGGTGATAAATTCAAAGATTGAGCCCCACACTGTTGGGGTAGAGAGACCTGTCATTCTAACATCGCTGTCGTTTTCACAAGATCTTAACTTGAGGCTCTGAGTGAAATAGTGAACTCTTATAAACCTGTTTATGATAAAAAAATAATATAGCCATATGTACATATTTTCTAGTAAATTGTATGAAACCGTTGAAACAGGGCAGGCAGAAAGAATCGGACCTAACACCACCAGCATCTATATTCATTTTTCTCTTGAAGTTTAACTTGCCATTGCTCAAGTATGTGGTTCCTTAAATAGGGTCATTTTGGAATTATGGACAACTTAATTCCTCCCATGTAGGGGAGATTGTGAAAACCTCTGTAGCATGATTGATGTTGTTTGGCCTTCCAAGGCCCTGTGGTAGTACACACACATGGAAGTGTGGCCATTCAGATTGTCCAGATTATGCTTATTTTACGTCAGATGTTTAAGATAATCTTGGAAAATTACAAACTTTAAAAAGTCTAATGGACCTGGAGAGTCTGTGAAGGGAACTGCAGACCTCAGTTTGAGGAATCCAAGAGCTGACATAAGTCAAGAAGTTAGCAGAGTACTTGAACCAGGCAAAGGTTTTGTACCTTTAGTTTTTCATCTAGCAATGAGCTGAAAGTGATTAATAAATGTTTATCAGTTGTGAAGGATGTTTACAACATGCTTCAAAACAGTTTACTTCTATTTTTTAAATGTTTATTTAGTTTTCAGAGAGAGAGAGAGAAAGAGAGAGAGCAAGCGCACTAGACAGAGTGCACAAGCAGGGCAGGGGCAGAGAGAGGGGGACAGAGGATCCAAAGCAGGATCTGTTCTGTCAGCAGTGAGCCTGATGCAGGATACAACTCACGAACCCTGAGATCATGACCTTAGCCGAAGGTGGATGCTTAACTGACTGAGCCACCCAGGTGCCCCAAAACAGTTTACTTTTAAATAATTTATTGAGGGTAAACATTTCCCTTGCAATTAAAAAAAAAACATATATATATAGTCATACAAAAGAGGTCTAGAACACCGTGTCCTCTCCAACAAGCTTCTGAAGTGAAACTTTATAAATCCTTTTGAAATGTCTGTTTTCTCCCTTCCTGTCAATATCTCCTTGTAATCTTTGCTCTTTATTTTCTTGAGGTAAGGGCTTACAGGGCTTTTTGTTTATTTCATGAGGGACCTTCATGGGTTAAACATGGTTAAATACCTGTTCAGCTCTCCAGGGCTATTTTTGCTAATTCTAGGTTATTCTGGAAGTTAAAAAAGAAAAGTACATACTTCTTTTGGAGTTATGATGTAGAATTCTTGAAACTCTTAGTAAGATACATGGATTAGTCTAATTGTAAGATCCATAATAGTGCATTTATATGGCTTATTTTATTATATATAAAGTATCTTCCCAGGACGTGGGGAGTTTATCCTGTAATTGCTGCATTTTTCTGAGGTGGGTTGTTTATTTGGGCATCATAAAATGAAACTGCAACATTCAGTTTTTAACTAGGATTTACAAGTTGGTGACATTAATTATGGACTGTACTGTAGTATTAAACTGTTTTGTTGATCAAATCCTTGGGCAGAATGCAATTCATAAGGACAATTACAATTCATTTCTAATGAAAAATTTGACAGTCTGAGAAATGAACATGAAAAACAGAATGCATGTAATCTGCAATCAGAAATTCAATGTGACAGTTGCGTCTCTTCATAAGAGGTGAGGGTCTCCAATTAAAATCACGCTCTAACTTCAGTCAACCTCTTTTCCGAGAGTATTATTTTGCTGTTATTGATATGTTATCTTGAACCTGCTTTAACTTACTTTGTGCATGTGTTTGTGAGCTTTTGGAAGTCACTTTTCCTCTCTGTAATGCTTGGCCTAGGCTTGAGCTTACTATAGTAGGTTTGTGATACTTTGCTAATTGAAAATCTATGCAGAATTACTCTTGTAACCTTACACCACCTGGTTCATTAATCTTTTCATGATTAACTCAAATTAAAATGGTATTGATATACGCTACATGTCTATTTCTTTTTATAAAAGATTTCAGTGGTGGTGGGCATGTAAAGGCTACCAGACACAAATCTGGGTCATTGGAGAAAGGGGCCTGCCAGTTTGGGCTCCTCGGGGACCTGGCAATGTGGCTTTAGAGACCTGTGGTGGTAAAAAGGGCTTAGGATGGATTCGGATGGATTCAGTGGATTCAAATATGGCTGTGTATCCTTGGGCAAATTAATTAACTTCTGGCCTCAGTTTTCCTATCTGTAAAATGGATTAGATAACCACAGCATGCCCACTTACAGATTGTGAGGATTGCTTGAGGTGTAATGCATGTTACAGTAGTTTGGACACAGTGCCTAGCAGTTAACACATGATAGCTACTATGAGTTTTACTTGTTTGATTTTTTTCTCAGATACCAAAGTAGGGGACTCTCATCTGTAAGACTGAATTCTCTCATCTGTAAGATTGAATTCTCTAGGGCTGGTCATTTTCAAGGGCATGTGACAAGATCTCAGTTATCAGTAGCTTTTTGACCATTCTTTTCAGCCTCTTACTCCCTTTCTCCCTACGCTCCTGCTAGACACCTGCTTTGTGTCCAGAGACCCAACCTGACCTTAATTCTAGTGGGAAACACACCAGGAGGTTTGGTTCCTGGATATACTCCCCTCCTTTCTGTTTCATCTAGATCTCCAGCCCTGTGACCTTGCCTCTCTTTCTTTCTCTGACAGCTTCCTGCTGACATTTGCTCCACACTATACCCACACTCCATAAAAGTAACCCTGGACCTCCTTTTGAACTAGGATGCCTTCACATTTCCTCGCCTCCTCAAACCAGAGGTAGGGTAGAATGTAAATAAATAATAAGACCTTTGACTTTCTTGTCCTGTGCCTCAGATCTCCAAGCCTGGAGCAGCCTGACAGGCTCTCAGTGTCTGAACTGGGCTGCTGCGTCAGGGGGAAACCTTCCCAACTATGTGAACTGATTCCCTAACATTCAGTTATCTCTGGGCCTGCTGATTAGCTGGGTCCTGAAAGCCGCTAGATAATAATCATCATCACAATAGCTACATTTATTCAGCTCTCACAGTGGACTGGGCACGATTTTAATCACTTAATCCTAATTCACTGCTTTGAAGTAGATGATCTCACCACCCTTGTGTTGGACCTGATGGAACTGAGGCACAGGAGGAGGGGTTTGGGGACTTTCCCGAGGTGCCACAGCTGGGAATAGGCGTGATGGATACCGGCACATACAGTCTTAACTCCAGAGTCCTGGCTTTGAACTAGCTCTTTGGTCACCTTCTTTTCTATTTCTCTTCACTTTTATGCCAAACCGTTATCATCACTCTTTCCCTTCATCATGGGCCTGATTCCTTTTTGTTGTAAATAGTTTTTTTAAATTGAAAAAGTAGTGTATGCACGTCTTAAAAAGCCCAGCAGTTTAAGAGTATAGAGTGAGATTCACTGAGACTTCCTTACCCAGCCCACCAGTTCAGCTTTTTTCCATACAGAGGCCACAGTGACTTCTATTATTTTCTTTTCTTTCCTTTAGTGATATTCTGTGTGTATGTGTAAAATACCCACTTGTACCCACACGGGAACATTCCACAGCATTCACTTAAAAGATCTTAGAAATGGTTACCCCTGACTCTCAGCGCTCACCTTGACACCTTCTTCAGAGAGAAAATAAAGGCTGCTTTGCTTGAACTTGCTCAATTTCCTGCTGTCTGCACCCGTAATCTTCTATATCTGCTGCTCTTCCTCCTTTCCCCTCCAATATCCACAGAAGAACTGTCTGTGTTCTGGTTCAAGGTTAATCCCTTTACCACCGTTCTTGCCCTAGCCCTGTTCCATTAAGTATGTTTCACTCCTTAGAGGTTGCATTCTCTAAGAATGTTCCAATGTCTTCCATTATAAAAGAAAAAGCAGAAGCAAAACCAAACAGCTTCCCTCTCCAACTTTCCCTTGACCCCTTTTCCCCTGCTGAATACAATCGATGCTCTGTTTCCTTCCCTGATAGCCAAATTCTGTCAATTAGTTTTTTTCATTCAGTAAATTTTGAATGTTCTTTATACCAAGTATAGCACAGGTAGATACAATTTGTTCCTTGACTTCAAGAGGCTAACATTCAGTCTGGTGTGAAGAGAGGTGTGAACCAACAGCTGGCTTGTGTTATCAAGGAGTCCATTTCCTGTAATCTTGAAGGACTCAGGCTCTGAAATTAACCTGGGTTTGAATCCTGGCTCTGTATTTGATAGCTGTGTGACCTAGGAAAATTACTGTGTTTTTCTCTGTCTGTTTGTTTCTTCATCCATAAAATGGGAACATTAGTACCTATATTATACATTGGATATGATGATTCAGTGTGTTGGAATGGGGGTTAACAGGTAAGTACTAAACAGCTCTTAGCTTGTGGCTACTATTATGATGGCATTGACAAAGGGTAGAGAGCATTCATCAAGGAAGGATTCAGCCACCTCCCGTTGGTTTCTCAGCCTTGCCTTTGCTTCTGTTCGTTCCACTAAAATTGCTTTGGCAGAGCAACAATTGCCAACCCGGTGGCTGATTTTTCAAACTTCATCTTACTTCTCCACACTATTCGCACTGATAATGCTGATGATCTATCTCTTCTGATCTTTGCTCATCACTCTTCGCACCTTTTTTATTTTTTTTAATGTTTATTCTTGAGAGAGAGAGAGAGAGCGAGTGGGAGAGGGGGAGAGAGAAAGAGGGAGAGAGAGAAAATCCCAAGCAGGCTCCACACTGTCAGCACAGAGCCCAATGTGGAGCTCGATCCCACAAACTGTGAGATCATGATCTGAGCTAGAGTCAAGAGTTGGACGCTTAACCAACTGAGCCATACAGGTGCCCCCTCTGCACCCTTTTAAATTAGTGTTCCCAAGTACTGTCTCAGATCATCTTCTCCCAGTTTATACCTCCTTTCAGCATGAGCTTGTCAGCATGAGCTTGTCCATTTCTTTAGCTTTTACTACTACCTAGATCAGTGTTTTTCAGTAGAACTTTCTGTGATGATATAAATATTCTGTTCTGTCTCTAATTTGATAGTCACTAGCTCTGTGAGCTGAATTTTTAATTTGGTTTAATTTGAATTAAATAGCCATATGTAAACTAGTGGCCAATGACAAACTTTGACCTACATTCATTTTAAAAGGACTGCCTGTGGTCCTCAGCATCTTCTCCTATAAGTCAGACTGCCTACCAGTGATGTGACGAGTTATTCCTGTTGGATAATATACACATCTTATTCTGGCAAAGATGATGTACTTTCATAGCCTCTGATGCCACCATCAGTGAAAGGTTTATGAGCAAAACAACATCAGCAAAGACAGAAACAGGTGTGAGGTCACACCTGTTAGAATGGTTGTCATCAAGAAGATGAGATAACAAGTGTTGGTGAGGATGTAGAGTAAAGGGAACCCTTGTGCACTGTTGTGGGGACTGTAAATTGGTGCAGCCACTAAGGAAAACAGTATGGAGGCTCCTCAAAAAATTGTAAATAGGATGATATAATTCAGCAGTCCCACAGGAAATGAAATCAAGATCTCAAAGACATATCTGCACTCCCATGTTTATGGCAGCATTATTCGTAATAGCCAAGATACGGAAACAGTCTAAATGTCAACAAATGAATGGAAAGAAGATGCAGTACACACACACACACACACACTGGAATGTTTTTCAGCCATGAGAAAGAAGGAAATCCTGCTTTTTGCGACAACATGGATGGACCTTGAGGACATAATGCTTAGTGAGATAGGTCAGAAAGAGAAAGACAGATGGTCTGTGATAACACTTACAATGTGGATTCTAAAAAAGCCAAACTTGTACAAACACAAAGAAGAATGGTGGTTACCAGGGGCCAGGAATTGGGAGAGATGGGGGAATTGGGAAGATGTTAAAGGCTATAAATTTCCAAGTAAAACGTAAGTTCTAGATCTTTAATGTACAGCATAGTGATTATGGTCAGCCATATTGTATTATATACCCCCAAATTGCTAAGAGATTGCATCTTAAATGTTCTCACTACAAAAAATAAGTGATAATTATGTGATGTGATAGAGGTATTAGCTAATGCCATGGCGGTAATCATTGCAGTATTTGAGTGTATGAAATCAACCCTTTGTACACTTTAAACTGATATGTTAAATGTCAATTATATCTCAAAAAGAAGAGAAAAAATAAGGGAGAATTACCTTCCCACCCTTGCAAGATCTGCAGTCCTTGATCATTTGCACTAGGTTGTAGGATCAGTGGGTGCCTTCTCATGGCCCTGGCTGTCAGCTGAGGACTTCCCCATAATCCTTGTTGATTGTCTTATTGGTGTGCTTGAGTTGTGGGATTCTCATCATGAAATGAGGTATTTTTAGAAGTCCTTTATAAATATACTTGGGCTATTGTTAGAGGGTGGCGAATTTTGGCATTGCTGGCAGACTGCCAACGGCAGTTTAGGCTGTACTTGAACATGCGGCTTGCCTGCAGAAATTGGTGTGTTCAAAACCTAACTGGTGACATAGAATGCTATGTGTTGGAATTTCACTGTGTGATGATGTGACACAGTGCACATTTTGGTGCCATATTGGGCTGCTCTGTACCATTCAAGGATTTGCCTTTCCAAATTCCTTTTCATAAGTGCAAAGAAAAGCCTTAAGATGAGGAACCTGTGTATTTCAGTCTGTATAGCCCTTGTAGGCAGTTACTTTTGTTATATTATTTTCTGAATTACCAGAGAGGGAAAATAAGTGACCCAGGCTCTGTATTTTTTCACTCAGCAGCCTACTGGATTGTATCCTTCTTCAGGGCAGGTGCTGTGTTTTATAGGTCTTTCTGTGCCAGGCGTAGCATATTGTCTGGTTAGCTTAGACGCTAACTATATCCAGCTTGCTTAATATTTCTAAAAGAAATGTAAAATGAGCTACCTTTTATGCATTGACACTAGGACTGCATGTAACAGTTGGGATTGTGCCCTTTTTTCTGTTTTTCAGATGTTAACTTTGTAATATGCAATCATCCTTTGGACTCATTTTCAGTGACCAAGCAATTTAGAGACTCGTAACAAAAAGTAGTTATCAAATTATGCAAGAAGACTTAGTGGTGATTTAGTTATTATAAAGAGCTCAAACTTCATCAATAATTTAAAAAACCTAATATTCTGGGGTGCCTGGGTGGCTCAGTCAGTTAAGTGTCCAAGTCTTGATTTTGGCTTAGGTCATGATCTCGTGGTTCATGGGATCAAGCCCCCCATCAGGCTCTGCGCTGGGTGGGAGTCTGCATGAGATTCTCTCTCTCCCCTTCCCCTGCTCTCTCTTTCTCTTCCAAAATAGATAAATAAACACTTAAAAAACTTAATTTCCTTTGATTAACTATTATCCTGTAATTTCTGATGTGGATGTTATTTATTTTTTTGGTTGCAGATACTTTTGTGGCTTTTGTTTTAGTCTGAATTGAGAGGGCATGGTTTATGAGGCTTGTAGTACATCCTATAGCTTAAATTCTACATATTAGAAATAATAATAATAAAAAACTATCCACTCAATCTCTATTATACACTTCAGAGAGCAACTTTAAGACCTAAAGGGGGAAACTCCATTGCAAAACGTTCTTATTAGTGTTAGTCAATTTTCAGAAATTACAGTCCTCTGCTCCCAGCTCCTTATCTGCTTGAAATTTTAAGCTGGGACTTGGTGTTATAACACTAATAATCATACAATTGGAATTATGCTCATTTTTCTTGTTCAGATTTCATTTTTAAATTTCTGTGCTTTAGAAACTGCTTCAGTTCCCCTTCAAGCTCCTCCCCAGAGCTGATGCCAGCAGCTGTCCTCTTGTTGCAGGGGTCTGAGGGAAGGGATGGGGGAACAAGCCTGGGTTTTGGCATCATCGTGACCAAGATTTCATTTCTAGCCTGGCCACCTTTCACTCTGGCAAATCATTTCAGTGACATATGATTCTCTGATCTTTAAGATGGGGATAATGGCTAATTATCCCCATAATTACACCCCATGGGTGTATTGGGAATTTTGAAGAGTACTCAGTCAGTGGTGGTAGTAATGATGGGGTGGGCTATATTATATGGGTTCTTAGGGAGTCTTGGGTTCTCAGTTAAAGCCTTTTTTTTTTTTTTTGGCTTAAAGAAATAGACCTCCATGCAATATCTAGCTTGAAATTGGAAAGGGTAGTTGTGAAGACACAGAGGGGTATATTCTTGGGTGAAGCACAGTAAGCGTAACTGGTCCTCACAAGGGTTTGGACCCTAGGATTGAAAGCTGGAAGCTTCTCTCATTCTCTTTCCTCGGGTCATAGAGCCTTATTTTTGTTTCTCACTAGGCATCTGCTCCATTGTTGTGTCTCTGCAGAGCACAGCATCTGCTGCTTTGGCCTTCACAAAGCCAGGCTCAGAGCCTCAAAATTCCAGGGATACATGCTCTTGGCCCATGCAGGACAGATCCTCATTCTCATCTCTGAATCCCCAATCCAGTTTTCTTGTGGAGTGAGGATTTGATTGGCTCTGGTTGGATTTAAGTGTTGAGCTCTGCTCACATCTGTGGTCATGGCCGGCTCACAAAGAACAGTGTCCACTCCTGCGACATAGAGAAGGGATGTTGTGTATGAGGCAGAGAAACCAACAAGTATTTACCATATCTACACGTGTGTGTCTTTGGAGATTCCTTGATAATTGATAGTCTTGGCACTGGAAGATTGAGCTCAGAAGAGTTTGCCCAAGTTGGTGGTTTTTAATGAACACTGGTGGCACATTAGAGTCACCTGGGGGAGCTTTACAGGTACTTATGATGACCTTCCCTTTGGGTATTCTGATTCAGTTGGTTTGGAATATTACTCAGGGAAAGAAAACAAAAACTCTTCAGGTGATTCTCTTGTGTACTTGAGTTGAAAATAACTGACCTAAATATTCCCTGTACTAGGTCTAGACCTTCAAAGATGAGGGAAATAAGGTCCCTGGCACATTAAGAAAAAGAAAATGAAAGACATGAACACAAACTGCAAACAATGTTCATTGACCCAAGGAATTGTAAACAAAAGAGCTTTGGATGGAGAGAGGTGGGCTCGTCATTTCCTGATGATAATGAAGGGTGACCCATCCTTACTATAGGGTTATATGTGCCACCTCCTCGCTGTGTCTGACATCACATCTCATTCATCCATCTAGCTGTTAGTGTCCTGAGGCCCAGGCAACATGCTGGCTCTGGACATGACATTGGGAAGTTGCCGCTGCTTGAGTTCTCAGCCCCAAAGAGAAATGACAACACGTGAGACGCCTCCACAGCTGAAAAGAGAATGGCCCATATGACTGACACTGGCAAATAGACCTGCTGGGTAAATGACCATGATAAAAGTCCCTGTACTCAGGAGCCTATGCCCAGTTTGGGGAGGGGACACGCACACACTGATGTCAGTTATAAATGGATTTAAGTGGATTAGAGGATGATTTCAGGACCTAGTGGGAGGAGACTGTTGGATGTGGCCTTGAGTGGAATGATGGAGACCTGAACCACGGTGACATAGGTGGGGGTGTTAGTGGGAAGGAAGCGGACTTTCATTAAAACCTCCTCACCTCCAGGTGTAGTACGTTGTGTACTTGATGTGACCTTCTCAGTGAAGGCTCTTAACAAGGCTAGAAGGACAGATGCTTCCTATGTTCCTGATACAGATAAGGAAACAGAGGCTCAGGGAGTTGAAGTGCCTAGGGTCACACAGCTGATCAATATCTGAGCTGGATTCCAATTTGGGTGAGTTTGCTTCTAGAATCCTGGCCGTTAGCTTCTGCCGGGATAATGCAAGGCAGTATTAAGAGTCCCAGGCTGTAGCTGTGCGGGTTCCGCATTCCTTGAGCATCGTAGACCTGCTCCTTCCAGAGGGCTGCTCTTTTTCTCTGAATTCTTTCCTCATGTCCACATAGTTACCTCCTTAGTCTGCTTTCAGCTCTGCTCCAACGCTACCTTTTCAGGCCTGTGCAACCCCAGCTCCCCCAACCTGAAAACCCTTCCTCCTGCCTTGCACAGCTTTTCATGTTAACCTAACAAGCGTCATCTTTTAACATCCTCTGTAACTTACTTATTCTTCTTACTGTCTCTTCCTCAATAGAAGGAAAGTTCCTTTAGGACAGGAATCCTTGTTTCATTAGTGTATTCTCTTGGCAAGAACACGGTAATGTTTAATAAGCATTTGTTGAGTGAATGCCTTAGGAATCTGTTCTGCTGTAAGAAAAGGAATTTTTGCCTTACAAGTTTTACTTGAATCATGGCTGAAGATTAATTTGACCTTAGTCTTTGAGCATGCCTATAATGTTTGCATGTTAATAGCATGTATTTATGCATGTATAATTACCAAGTACAGACTGCCTTTCCTTCCAGTCACCATTGAACACCTCTCTCTCTCTCGTTTTGTGGTTATTGTCTCACTGCTCTTTTGGCTTTCAGCTTCTAAGGGCAGGGACTGAGTTCTCTCTCTTTATTTTCCATGCACATGTTGGCAGCCTAATTGTGCAGTAGGAAAGTTAGGCATATGAGACTAGGTTTTGCTTAAAATCTTAAGTCCTATTTTATTTTGGTATCCTGTCCTCATTTGCATTAAAAGGTTATCAGGTGAGTGGTATTTACCTTAACCTTCTCAACATAGCACGAGATCGTTTACAATTACAATAAAGAAAAATGATAGATTTCTTTTATCTCTGCCATTAATAAGTGTCATAAAATAGAAAAATAAAGCTAAGTCAATATATTATTGCCACAGAAATTGAATTTGTGTCAAAAGGATTTGTGCTTGTGATGTAGTGATTCGTATATTTTTCTTGGAATTAAGTCTCTAGCAGGTGACAACATCAATACTTCACGAAGCCAAGGAGCTTTTTGAAATTGGTTAATTTATATATGTGAATTACAAAACAAATGAATAATGCACTTAATGTATTCTGACATATTTGAAAATATGCATTAAAAAACCCCTAGCCTA
The DNA here is from genome assembly GCA_028646485.1 of Cryptoprocta ferox. Taxonomy (NCBI): domain Eukaryota; kingdom Metazoa; phylum Chordata; class Mammalia; order Carnivora; family Eupleridae; genus Cryptoprocta; species Cryptoprocta ferox. The sequence continues at coordinate 89,789,926 of CM053574.1, read as the reverse complement.
ACAAAGTCTGTGTTTACGGTATTAGATTTTGTAGATTTTCGTTTTTTGCTACATTATTATTTGAAAAGGAACTTATCTATATTTTCTGCTTGGTGTGAAAAGTATTGTCCATAGTGAAGTAAAAAGCTTTTCTCATTATGAAATAAGCCTATTCTAGACAACTGGGAAAATATAAGAAATGTAGGGGAAAAAAATTGCTCCAAATCCCACAATCCGGTTATATAAAATTAAAAATGGTTCCTGTCTTATATTATTCCATAAGAGTGTGTGTTAATGGAGTTGGAATTATATCACATATGCAATTTTATTTTTATTCTTTCCTTTTTCTCTTTTTTTTTTTTTTTTTTTTTTGAGAGCGAGAGAGCAGGGGGAGGGGTAAAGGGAGAGAGAATCCAAACTAGGCTCTGTGCTGTTAGTGTGGAGCCTGTTGCGGGGCTTGAACCCACAAACCCTGAGGTCATGACCTGAACTGAAACCAAGAGTCAGGTGCTCAACCGACTAAGCCACCCAGGCGCCCCACACATATGCAATTTAAAATGCTACTTTTATTTTTCATGTAACAATGGATTGTAAGCATTTTCCTATGTCATTATAGTCCGTATGGTGGGACTCTAGTTACTTAATCTTTCACATATTCTGGGGAAGTTTTAGGTTGATTATGATTTTAGCTATTTAAGATAAACTCTGTAGTGATAAGTATTTGTGTATAAACCTCTGGTTTTATTTCCTAACTCTAGGTTCTAGAAGTAATTAATTAACCTAGTAATTCTAGGTTAAAGAATGTGAACATAGGATTTGTTTCACCAAATTGTTCTCTGAAAAGGTTCAACCAGATTTAATTTCCTTGCGGTGATGCCAAAATGGAAAACAAAATCCTCCTTACAAGGTGCCGTATTAGCTCCAGGAATAGTCAATCTACATTTGTGTCTTGGGCGAGACCTTTAGGAGAGTGACTCGTGCTCAGAAATAACCCCGTAGTTTGAATAAGCTGCAAGGTAATTCTGGAAGCTCTGGAACCATTTTAACTCTTGCTACAGCAAATATTTGAAATACTTTCTAGCCTTCTCCAGATGATGAAAAGGTCTTGGATACTGGTGTCCTAGGACTAAATCTACTTGTAGAGCAGTTCAGAGATTTGAATGGTTTCTCCCTGAATTTGTTGCAGAGGAGGTTTTGATCTGGTAGTAGAAGCCAAGAGAACTAGAAGAGCTGAAGAAAACATCTTAAAATAGGTATTAAAGCTCTTTTACTAGAATTAGCCATTCTGTTTGCCCTTTAATTATACCTCCATGTGGAAGGAACTTATTGAAGGAAAAAGAACATTGGAGTTCTGTTAGAATAAAAAATGACTTGTTAGTTGCCCAGCCCCTGTGATGTGCCCTCTAGAAGAGGGGGACAGGTAACAATTTAATTGTTTTTTCCAGAGAGTTTGCGATTTTCTAGCAGTTCTGTTGCTGCCTTTTGATCCTTCTGAAAACTTCTCTTAGAAATGAATTTTTTCACTCTGTGGATGCTTGAATGATGTCTCCTCCTGAAAGCTAATGTTTCTCAATGATTCTGCTTTCCCAAAGAAGGAATTATGGAGAAGGGAGGTTGGAATCTTGGGTGGGTGAGTGAAGCCTGGGACAATGGCCAGGTGTGTGTCTTTCTGAGGTAGGCAGGGGGTCGTGGTTTTGAATAAATAAACAGATTAAAAGAAGCTGGAGAGTTTTTACTCATTCTCACCTGTTCCTAACATCGCTCACTCGTCTCCACCCGGGTCTAAAAATATGACCACATGAAGAGCCAGTCAACTTAAAAGCTTTTCTTCACATTATCAAAGAGCCAGCTCTACCCTTATCCTCAGTGCTAGGACAGCCTCAATATTATTTTTGGATGCTTCTGAGGTGTTAAATATGGAGCCCTTGAATGTTTTCACATCTAGGTATGTTGTGTAGTTGCCTGGGAAATGAACCTGCGGGCTTTGTAGGTGTGGTTAGTAATAACACTTTACATTTCTGCAGTCTTTACAATTGGCACTGACATTAAAACAAACAAAGGTGTGTGGACCAGAAATGTTAGGAAAAAGTAGGTGTTGGTGTATTGGTGGGAAAGAAGAATCTGGAATTGGAAACAAGTGTGAGCAATGCTTTAACATTACCTCATCCACATCTTATGATTAAGAGAAGACTAATCCTTTTTTCCTTTTGGGTATAACTTTGTTGTGTCAGTAACCTGTCACTTAATTTGACAAGCAAATAGTGTCATGTCATGGTTTGGTCTAATGAGCAAGCTTTGATACTTTACTAAATCTATGCTTATGAGGTTGAATTATTGTACCTTCAGAGATAGACTAAGCATTTGAGTAAATGATGCAATAATTCATCCTGCACACCATGGGTTGTTGAATTCTCATAAAACCGTACCAATTGGTGCCTGTCACTACATGGCAGTAAAACCTGTCCCAACTGTACTAGCTTAGTTAGGCTTTCTCACTTCTTTGAAAATTTCTTGTACTTCTTACCTGTACCCTTCATTTAGCTTGTTTCAGGGACGCTGGTTTTAAAGTGAGTCGCATGTCAGGAAATTCGAACCGGTGCAGGCTGAGGGAGTGTTTCATGGCTGGTGGTGGTGGTGGGTGGAGCAGGATTTCTCACGTGGTGGTTGGGGGCTGGCTGCAGCACTGCCCTCGGGCCCCTTAAGTGTGCCTGATCCTAAGCCCTTCTGTAGACCTACGGAATCAGAATCTTGAGAAGTTGAGACCTTGTAATCTTCTTTTACAAAGAAAATCTTGACGTGTTTCTAGTGCACACTAATGAGCTGGAAACTAGGCGGCTTAGAAGGTCTAGTTTATGAAAATTGGGTCTGAGTCAAGTGTGTTCAGAGGCTTTGCTCTTTGAGGTGTTCCTCTGGTTAGTGGCTCCTCATAATGACCTAGTTAAAGGATGTGAATTAAAGAAATTAAATTGCAACAGCCAGAAATTATTTTTAAAGATTAGCATGTATTTGGCTTTGACAGTGATTAGTGCTTGTTAGCTTGACAGTTGGTGGTGGCTGTCATGTACCTAATGACACGAATGGACAGATCCTTTGCTCCCTGCTAGTTCCAGTGTGCTAACCAATGAAAGAAAATAGAAAATTTGCTAAAAGTCTCAGGCTACAGCTTGGAACCTTTTTTTTTTTTTTTTAAACTGTATGTAGACCTTGGATTTGTATGTTGTTTTGTATCACATAGTTGATCTGGTGTTTGTTACTTCCTTGTAAACTAAGTTGGTTGGGGAAGGACTGGTCCTTCATACCCCTTGATATTTACGGCATTTCACACGGTGCTTTGAAAGCTCTAGATCTATTTTTTGACAGCATGTAGGGTCTTCAATAAAGGTTTTGATGCCTTGCTTAAATGCGAATACAGAGACCTACGTTCTGTGTTTCTACTTCTTTCTTTTCTTCAAAAGAACATAGGATCCAAAAAAAAAAAAAATCTATAAAGACGTTTTCTCTTTCAATTCCAGAGTGATCCTCTTGACCATTCATGCTAGGAACTGTCATTAGCAGAAAACATTGTTATCTATCTATATGAGATATTCCTTACTTTTTAGGAAGAAAATAGAATTAGCAAATTGAGCAATGCAGGAAGAAAAATGAGTTGTTTGGCTTGGGAAAGGAGCTCTGACGGGCTTTAATGCCACACCTTAACCAATTACCGATGGTCTGTGCCCAGAACTGTTTTGATATTATCACCAGCCTGGTTTTATCCCATTGCTGCAAAGCATTAATAACACCTATACAATGATAGACCAGGTGATGTGACTAAAGGTCACAAAATCACATTAGGTATGAATGTTTTAATATGTCTAAAACTGTATGGTTTCAATTTGTGTGTGTGTGTAGGTACAAATAGAATCCTAAAAGTTGCTATTCGGTTAAAGTGTTCTTGTTTGCTTCCTTTTCATAATCCATTTTATGTTTCCATTTCCTTCTTGCTATGGGTATCAGCACATGCTACTCGTGAGCCAGGTTGATAGGTGCCCTTCCTGTTTTCCACAACAGGAAGACTGAGCGACAGGCATTGCTGGTAGCTATAAAGCAAATACTACATTTTTTAAGTGTCTTGGCTAACCAGACATATAAACAGTACCTCAAGTAGCAGTATAAAAATAACAAGTTTTTATAATACAGTTCTTTTCTTTTTTAAAATATGGATGTCACCTTGTTTTTATATCTACTATACGAAGGCCGAAACCCCACAGAGTAATCTGAGGGTTTTATGTCCATTATTTCCTCTCTCCCTGCCCCTTCCACTTTTTGGAAGTGCGTCATCTAAACAGGTAGGGCCTTGACATAACATCCCCTTTACAGTAAACTTGAATTAATATTAACTTTCATACATCCTACAAAAAGGTGCCACTTGCTAATAACTTTACATTGTTAAAATAAGAATTTAGTGTTTATGTCTACTTTCAGTCCAGTGTGAAGTAGACTGGGATTGGGCATTTCAGTTTTTAGGGGAAGTTACTCATGCTTAGATCTATTTAAAAATTTTTAATGCTAAAAAGTCTTTAGTAGTCTCTTTCAGTTTGCATGCATGCAAGCAAATAAGCTATGTAATTTCTGTTTTTTGAAAGCTCAATCTTGAAGTGAAACTTACTCTGGCTTCACTGTTTTTGATATAGAAACCAAAATTTTTTGATCCATTTTCCAGCTGTTTACTCTGTTAGTCACCATCTGCAACCCCGTCATGGGTCCTTGAAGTTGCTGTCATTTCTCGCCCTGCTGGCTTCTCTGGATCCTGGTGTGGATAGTGGTGAGAATAGATAGGCAAGTGTTTTCCAAAGGAGAAGGGATAATGAACTTGACCTTAGCTTCTTGCTTTTCTCTCAGACTATTAAACTTCCTGCACTTGGATCCCTTTGAGTTTCTTCCTTTTCCTTGTAAGTTACCTCTGAATTATAATTCTGTAGTAATTCATCACATGTTTTTTTCTTCTGAAAGATTATGTATAATATAATAACTGGACTTATATATGTGCCTCTATAGTTTTTAAAAAACAAGTATTTCACACATTGAATGCTTTTTAGAAGCTAGATCCTGGTGTGCCTGGAGGGCTCAGTCAGTTGTGTCCAACTCTTTGGAGTTGGCTCAGGTCATGATACCAGGATTGTGGGATCGAGCCCTGTGTTGGGCTCCGCACTGAGTGTGGAGGAGCTTCCTTAAGATTCACTCTCTCCTTCTCTGCCCCTCTACCCTATACTCTCTCTCTCTCTTTCTCTCTGTCTCAAAACTAGATCTTCAGTGAGATGGTTCAAGAATATAAAAAGTTATGACAAAAAAATGGATCTTATGTGTCTTGTTTCTACACAAGGATGACTGTTCTATTCTGAAAGTTACGAGTCCAACTCTAAAAGGGTGTGCAGCTTTAGGCCTTTGATGCTATGCAAAAAATACTTCTTTTGGATATTTACATCTCCTGTATTTTGCATCCTGTAACCTACATCTTTTACTTTTCCTGTGTGGTGCTGTACTTTCCGTAGCTTTTATGCAGTCTTTAGACCATGAGTCTTACTTGGGCTCTGCTCATATTTCTCTTAAAATTGTCTATTTTCATTCTCTTGACATCGCCTTTATAGCATTTTCCTCAGGCAAGTCAAACTGCTATTTGGGAATATTTCATTGGTGCAGGAAGGTGTTTTCTCTTGACTGTGGTATACTTTTCTGAATAGAATTTCAGCTGGAACTTTTCTCTTTGGCCTTGTTTTTTAAGCATTAGGCCACCCAGGATGCTATTGTGTCCATAGTTGACTACATTCCTCTTGTCTTGTGAGAGGAACTCAAAATGACCCCTTTCAGGTGAGATGTGCCTTGTGATTGGGGTGATATCTCTGTCTGAAGAACAGAGATGTGAACCACACGCATGGGCTGGAAATCTCTGTTGACAGGAAATTGGCAGGAAAGCACGCCTGTAGCAGGCAGTTAGAGGGAGCAGTACCCCATCGAGCCTTTCCACTGCTGCTTTTTCTGCTAACTTGAGAGCCATGTGGACTGGAGTTTAATTCTAGTAATGGTCTCTGGGATGAGACTGTGGCCCCTAGTGCCTCAGAAATCTTCTAGCTCTGCCACCCAGGATTACTCCCACTCTTAAGGACTTTGGTGCTTGCTTGTTATTTTCAAGGGCTGAAGGTAATATTAAAGGCAACTTGTAGCCCAGAATTAAATACTATATAAATTCATAACTCTCCCTTCTTTCTCCCCAGTGTGACAGAGAGTTTAGGCTAGAGCCTGGTGGTGTGGCTAGTAGTATGGTCAGTTTCTCAGCTTTGTTCTACACAACGCTCATTCTGGGTCCCTCCTGTTACTGTATTCTCTCCCCTTGAGGAAGGAATGTCTTTTCAAAGAGAAGAGAATCTGGGATAGTGATTTGCTCTGTACACTTTATTAATCTGGATCCTCACTGAGGTAGATTGATGAGCATAAAGGTGTATTCCAGTATACAAACATGAATGACAAATTTCATTGTGTCAATGTTGAATTTAACTAGTGCCACTCGGACTGTTCTATGATGAATGCTAACACATGTTTTTCTATACTTACAAAATGTGATCTATTTAGGAATGCACTTGGCCCTTTCTCTGTCCTTTTGAAAGGCCCACTGCTACCGAGTAAGATGAGGGAGAATTGGAAATTGATTCTAGTTACTTGAATGCAAAATCTTGCCTGACTCCGGAATTTAGAAAACTTAGATTTTTGGTCTTTTTTTTTTCCACCTAAATACTTTTTCTTTTGAACAACTACTTTGTAAGAAACTAATTTATTCACTTTCTAAAGTGGCCTTATGTTTGTCTAGCAGGGAAATCAGCAAAAGGGTTCTCAAAGAAGCTAGCAATGAAATTGAAAAGTGTCTGCTGTCACCGCTGGTGATAAATCAAACCGATGTTAGAGATGCAAATAGTCATTCCAGGACTCTCTCCGTTACTAGAATTGTTTAAGTTAATTAAGCCAGCAAAGTACTTCATTATCTACTATGCTGCATGCTAATGGTACATTTAAAGTTTCACTGTCTTATGATTCAGATTTTTTTTCACATTTAAATCTCCATATCCATTGTGTTCTAAGTCCATATACTTAATGGTAACTAATACTGTTTTCAGGAAAACAGATTTATCTGGCCGCAGTTAGTTAGGTTTCTAGTTTGTGAGGTCTGCAAGTCCGAGAAATCTTAGGAAATGTTTGAAACTACCACATTCAGGGTACCTTTTGTCCATCTTCTTGAGAAAGTGATTAAAACGCTATATAATTCATTTTTATTAAACTGTCAAGAGTTTAATTATATTCAACTTAGCATTGTAGAATTTTTAAATGTATTCTATTAGCTAAAAGAAAAGCTGTTATAAATTACTGATATGATTGGTTTCTTTCATTTGCAGCATTTAAATATTAGGACCCTGACGGATGATATGGTAAGGTTATGCTCAACACTTCTTTTGTTGTGAATCTTAACTAACCATGTAATGTTGATGGCGTGCTGTGCTAACACCTTTGAAACTGCTAAAAATCCTCATGTTTTGGAAATGTACTGTTTCTTATAGTGCTAAAGTAAGAGGCAGAATTGGTAAAATGCGTGACAGTTTTTGCTTTTAAATAGTAAAAGGTACTAATCGATATGCTAATTTAAAATGTTAATTACAAATTGTTAGTCAACTTTGAATCATTCAAATCCATCTCATTCTTTGGGGATGAATTGCACACTTCAAAAAGAGATTAAAAAAAAGCTAAAGACATACAGCTTTTTTGAAATATGTAGTTGCTAATTAAAGTAAATCAGACTAAAATGTCATGCATGTATTCAAAAGAATACTGCTCAAAAATGGGGAAACCAGGCATGACTTTCTGTTTGTTCTGCATGTTGAAAATAATAGGCTTGCTTATGAGAAATTAACACTTTATAACACCATTACAGATTCTTGTATATTCAAGTACATATTTCTGAGAAATAGATTTTTAATTGTGATTCTTGGTTAATGGTAAGGGAATAGCAACAGTGAGAAAGCCAAAATAAACAATAACATGAAGAAAAATACGTAAGCATGATAGGACAAAGCATGGTGCTCTATTGATCTGGTTTTGAATTCAAATTCACCTTAAATCTAATATGAAACAGAATGCTTAGAATGTGGTAAACCCTTAAAAAATGTCTAGAACCCTGATATCCAATGTACCATCTTGGATACTTGGATAAAGTGGACAGTCAGAAATGAGACCTACATCTTGACATGCAGGATGGAAAAAATTCAATTAGAATGTTCTGTTTGATTCCTCTGGATAATATATATAAAACAACAACAACAACCATGGTTCATGTAAGCTTTCCTGGATAAGATTTTTCATATAATATTTGGAAGGTTGCAGCGACATGGAGCACTTAAACAGAGAACATGTAATTTCTTATCATGCAAGGTAGATATTGCCTTTATCTTAGCAATCAGTCTCACCATGGGTCAGCTAAGTTATGTACGTGGTTTGAGCAAGTATGCATGCTGACAAGTGAGGTCACTGTATCTTGAATCTTGTTCCACAGACGCTCCAAACCCAAACATGTACTATGCTGACTCAGCCTTCAAGTGGCTACCTATAACTGAGAATAAAACCATCTGCAATTTTAGTTTGAACATCTATGAGACTATACAATGGTCGATTTATAATAGCCTTATTAAGATCTAGTTCATATAGCTTATACAGTTTACCCATGTAAAGTGTACTACTGAATGATTTTTAGTATATTCAGAGTTGTACAGCCATCACCACAATCAGTGTTAGAACATTTCCATCACCCAAAGAGAAACCTCCTACTTCTAAGCCGTCACTCACCCTTTACACCGACCTCCACCAGCCCTAGGCAATGGCTAGTCTACTTGGTCTATAGATGTTCACTTCTGGACGTTTCCTATGAATGGAGTCCTATGTTAAGTGGTCTTTTTTGACTGAATTCTTTCATTTTGCATAATGGCTTCAAGGTTTTTCTGTGTTGTAGCCTGTATCACTACTTGGTTCCTTTCTATTGCTGAATGCTATTCTAGGACTTTTGAGATTTGTTCATATTTTATGGGCACTATGTATCTTTTTCTCCATCTTTTCATTGAGCTACTCCTCTTTGCTTCGTTATGATTGACCTTGCACATTGTCAACCGACAGTCTCTACCCCAAGTTCTAGAAAGAGTCCTGTTACGGAGTGGCTTCAGCAGGTCATTCTAGAAGCCACCTTGCTCTGCTCTTACATTAATAAAAGAGTTCCTTCCAGTGAAGACTTCAGTCTTCTCTCGCCATTCTGCCTCCATTCTTCCTCTCCCCTAATCCTTGTAATTGGGCTTGGTAAGGTCAGAACTTTTTGGGAGTTACCATAGTGCCTTGTGTGGTATTTTTATCAGAACAGTATATCATCGTAGGTTTTTCTCATCAGTTTAAACATCGTCAAGGAAGAGACAGCATGTTGCTATGTTGTCTGGTATATGTTAAGCATTTTTATAATTTTCTTGTTGAAGGAATGAAAGAGTGAATCACCATTTTTGGTTACTTGCCTGGTATTGTGGTTTCTTAGGATCTGAAGATGATTTGGTCCTGGTCAGGCTTTCCGAAGATGGACCCTTGCCTTTGCACAGGATAAAGAAGCTTTATTTAAAAAAAAAAAAAAAATGGGGCTCTGACAAGGACCTGGTGATAGTCTTTCTGACCACCTGCCTGGAGCACTGACTGTTGCCCTGTCTCTGCCTTCATATTAGAGGGACAAATCACTGTTTCTTCTAGATTTCTCCTTGACCTTTTCCTTTTTGATCAGCTGACTGAACTACAGTCTCCCCAGCTCTCCCTGTTCCCTTCTGATCCTGTGCTTTACTCTGGCTCTTGAGTAGGCCAGGGCTTAAGACCAGGGAGGGCTCAAGCAGGCAATCTAGTTCAGGCAGCTGGATCCATTGTTGTGGAGCTTAGAGAAAAAGCCTGGCTATTTCGAACAAGACACACTGAAAAGTAAACCTGACTCATTGATTGATGCAGTGTGGAAAGAGCATTGGATTAGGAATCAGTAGACTCTTGTTGAAAGACAGAACCTCACCTCTTCTCAGCTCTTTGACCTTGGCAAATCAATTATTTGATTGTTCACTTACTTGTAAAGCAGGACTAATTATACCTTTTCTAGTTTGCTCATAGAGTTTTGGTGAGTTTCATTTAAGCTGAAGTGTGTTGAACTGCTGCATTCATTTCTGTCCCTTTTTAACCCCTTTTAAAAATATGTCCCAATGCAGAGACAGTGGGGTGACATGACAGATTTCCCGTTGAGCCTTACAGGCTATGTCAGATTGATGCAGAGTTTTGAGGGAGGAAAGCATAGCTGTGTATTGTGGGGCTCTACATGTAAATGATTTTTGGTGAGTTAGAGCTCAGAGAAGCATTTGCCACTGATGCTTTGATGTGTGATAGCAATATGCTTTCTAGTTAAAGGTTGCCACCCCCACAACTTATATGTAGCATATGTGTTTTCAATTTAGAGCTTCTTAATGTGAGCATAGCTTTTGTTTTTGGCAGAACCTGAGAGAAGGCGCATAAGAATGGCGTCTGTTGTAGTCACAGGTCTGAATAACAGTATTTTAGAAACATGAAACATTTTGGGAAACACAGTGTTAAAAACCCATCCCTTTAAATTGCTTGTTAAAGGCCTACAAAAGGACCTCACATTTCAACATTATTTTCTGAGTTACAATCAGAATTTCATAGGACACTGGTTGCAGGAGGTAAGTATTGCTCTAGTGTTGAGGCAGAGTTCATATGCTTTAAACAGTATTCATTCTACAAATACCTCAGCATTCACGATGTATAAAGTGCGGTCCAAGGTGAAAAAAAGGCACTTCGTTTACAACCATCCGTTGTCTATACCTTGGTTGGAAAGAACGCTTTTCTTGTAGAGGCAAAAATATTGAGCTCAGAGCAGCAAAGGGAGGCTGGTTGGAATAGGTAAACTGGAAGAAATCGAATATAGATGACACAATGCTGAATTCTCTATGACTGTGTCCACGGAGTGTTTTTGCAGTCTAGAAGTTGTTTTTGACTTGCTTATTGTCTCCCTTGTCTCTCCCAACCTTTTGTCTAACGTGCGGTGCTCCTACTGATCCTCTCTATTCCCCCCCCCCCCCCCATAGCCAGTATTACTATTTTAATCTCTGGTTTAGCCTACAGCAATGATTTTTCAGACTTTCTTGACTGGGATCCAGCATATATACTAAGAAGTATGTTTCATTTTGTAGCCCAGCTCACATACACCTACAGATTCTCTCCACTGAAACCATTTTATGAAATAATATTTAATGGTTCTAAGCTCAGTGAACTCTGGTCTTTTCCTTTCCTCTCCTTTCTATTGCTTTATACTTCTCTCCTTTCGATTAAAACAAACCAAAACCCCCAAAGAGGGTGGGGGTGTGTGGATCCAATCTACTACATTGGTTCCTTGTCCCACATGTGGTTCACAACTATAGCTTGAAAACAGACCTCATCCCGTACACAACTAGAGAAAGTCCTCCGATCACTCTGTGAGTGTCTGCTCTTCATTTTATGACCCGTAGTTGAATGTGGAAATCTGGATTAGAGTGCCAGCTCTGCCACTTGCTAGCAGTGTGACTTTGCATAACTTATTTAGCTATTGAGCCTTGGTGTCCCTGGTTATAAAGCTTTATAAGGAAAAAGTAATGCCGGAATGTCGGTGAACTATGCATTCACAGTGTGAGAGGGATAGTTAGTAACATACATTTTTTTTTTCTTTTGAGGAAGGTTACATTCAACATAATATACCAATTTTATTGGTGCAATTTGATGAATTTTGACAAATGTATACAATCACGTATCTACTGTGCTCATGATATAAAAGCTTTCCATCACCCCTAAAGATTCCCTCTGTGCCGTTTGCTGTCAATTTCTTCCCCCTATCCTGGCTCTTGGGAAACATGAGTCAGCTTTCTGTACTATACAATTGAGTTTCTAGAATTTCATATAAATGGAAGTACTTAGTATAGTGCCTTTGCATCTGGCTTTTTAGCATCATGCTTTTGAGACCCCCTCTAGTGCTTCAGGTGTATTAGAGATTTGTTGTTTTTATTACTGAGTAGTATACCATTATTTGGTAATAGTATAGTTTATATATTCAACAGTTTGGGTTTCCAGTTTTTGGTGACTGAGTGAAGCTGTGAACATTTGAGTACAGTTCTTGTGGACATGTTTTCATTTTAGAAGGGGAATTATATGGTAATTATGATTAACTTTATAAGAAACTGTCGGATTGTTTCCCCTAATGACAAATTATGTTGAGCATCTTTTATTGTGCTTATTTGCCATTCCTTGGAATGTCTGTTACTAGATACAGGCCCAGTCAAATTATTCTTGAGTGAGCCTTGGCCTTTCAAGTAATTTTTTCATATCTATGTTCTTGAATTAGGAGTTTATGATATTTGCTTATCCTGTTAGATATAGGATCTGTATTGATTTCTCCCTTTCTAATCCTGATAAACAACTTGTCTTCTGACCTCTCCCCCCATTAGTTTGGGTAGAGGTTTGTCAATTTCATTGATCTTTTCAAACAACTGGCTTTTGGTTTCTTTAACTTCTTGATAATTTTTTAAATCTTTTGCCTTAATCTTTTTATGGTTTCTTAAGTGGAAATTTACCTAATTGATTTGAGGCCTTTGTTTTCTAATACAAAAAAAAAAATTACACTATAAATTTTCCTCTGAGTGCTACTTTAGCTGTGTCTTTTTCTGAATGTTTAAAATATCTTCTAATTTCCTGTTGATTTCTTCTTTAACTCATTGGTTATTTAGGTCTAGGTTTAACTTTTAAACATATTTAGGGATTTTCTGGACCACTCTGTTACTAAATTGTAACTTAATTTCCTTGTGGCCAGGGACCACGCTTTGTGTGACTTCAGTCATATTCAGTTTTCTGAATCTTGCTTTCTGTCCCAGAATGTGGTCTATCTTTGTGAATGTTACATGTGCATTTTGCTTGTGTTAGAACTGATCTATAAAGAAGTCACATTGGCTGACCGTATTATTCAAATTCCATTTTCTTTATTTTTCTGCTTGTTCTAACAACTGTTGAGAGAGAAGTATGGAAGTCTCCAACTATAATTTTGGATATTTTATTTCTCCTTTCAGGTCTATCAGTTTTGCTCCATATATTTTAAAGCTCTGCAATTAAGTGCGTATACCCTTGGGATTGTAGTAAATCTTTCATCATTATGAAATAACTACTTATATCCCCAGTAATATTCATTAAGTTGTAGTCTTTGGAAATTGACTAGATTTATTGGCTATACTTGATACAATTATTGCCTTTCTCTTCAAATACTTCTTGGCCTCTGGGACACAAATTTTATTGATTTCATATCCCTATGACCTTTCCTTTTCTGTTTTGTGTGCTTTTCCTTTGCTTATCTTAAACTATTGTTATTTCTCAGGTTTCTTTCCTGAGGCCACTGCTCTCCCTGTGTATAGTGCTGGACTGGGGTGATGACCTTAGTCATGCCTTTGTCCATGACCTTTTCTTTAAGTTGAGATCTATTACTGCATTGGCCTACTGAATACCTCTGTATAGATGTCTCACCTGTACTTGAAACTCTTCATGCCCCCAAATTAAACCTTACCTTTTCCTCTTTAATTAAAAAAATTTTTTTTAATGTTTGTTTATTTTTGAAAGAGGGAGAGACAGAGCGTGAGGGGGAGGGGCAGAGAGGGAGTGAGAATCTGAAACAGGCTCCAGGCTCTAGCTAGAGCTCAGGTCGTTTGGCTTGAACACAGAAACCAGGAGATGATGACCTCACGAGTCAGGAGTCTAGCGATCAACCACTGAGCCACCCAGGTGCCCTGAGACCTCTAAATTAAATTGACAAGGAAAAATTGTATCCTGGTCAATTATCTTAATCCTGAGAATTGTAATTGTAACGACATCTCTAAGAAGTTTTCTATAAGAAATGAGCTATTTTTAGTATTTCCAGTAAACAAAACTGAGAAACATTTATCCTAAGGAATAGTCATTTGTGTGACTGAGAGATGTCAAAAGGTAAAGGATAGGAGTCTAGGTTCTTTTTTTTTTTTTGCTTTGTTTTTTTAATTACAAAGGACATGGGAAAAATTCTAGATGGAAACTACTTCACAGACCTAGCAACTGCCATCTGTTGCCAGATATAAGTAGAGCTTTTCTTGGTTCCCCTCAAGTCCCCTCCGCCCCCCCCCCCCCCCCAGGAATGAGGTCTTTGAGCCATGGAAGATGTTGTCTGAGTGTGGGTTTGCCTGATAAGTATTTTGAGAAGCTTTCAGTCTTCTCTGTGGGCCTTGTGCCTCGCTTGATGTAACTGTTACTGTTTGACTCTAGCACATTCCTGGGTGTTTTCTGTGAGAACTCACTCAAAGATGAGTTCCTCAGATAAATATGCTTGAAAGAATCGGGTTTTGTCTACCTGTAGGCTATTCCTGGACCTACCTAGATGTGATATCCCTTGTAGGATATATGCCAAATTAGACATTGTACTTATGAAAGAAAATAATCATTTTCTTTGATTATCTTCCTGACTTGAAAATCAGTAGAACATACATCATCAGCGTTAAAGAAAAGAGCTTAACTTAATTACTTAAATTATTTTCTTATTGGCCTAATAGGACATAAAACTTTCTGTACTATGATTGAAGTTCATTTTGCACTTTTATGAACTTATGTTTTCCATGGTACATTTAAAAACCGTGAATGATAATACAAAAAGTATGATATTTTCCAATTTTTCTTTGAAGCTATATATTGAAAATAAACTCTTCTGTGTTAAGTAGATAAACCAGCATGGACTGGGGCAACTGAATGTATGTGGTAAAATACATCAAAACAAGTTCTCTAGGCTTAAATTATTCACTAAGTCAGGTGGGCCTTTCTGAGCCCATTAATATGAGTTAATTAGAGCTTCCTGTACTTAGGTTTTCAGTAGTAACACTTAAGTACTGTCTTAGAAGCTTTAAATATTTATGGGATAGTTTAGAGAGCTCCTCCTCAAATCAGTAGAAACTTGGGAATAAGATCAAGAGCTCTCAGAGTTGAATAGACTAAGATGTAGTGGGGTGTGCAGACTTGTTTAATTCATCCTTTTATCCATTCATTCATTAAGCATTTGAGTGGTTAGTACTGTTATAGGAATATAAAGATAAATAAGACTGTCTCTGCTACTGGGAACAGTGAAGAAACAGATGTGTATACAGTTCACAATTGTATAGGTGTATATACTAATAGTGTTCTAGGCCCATTGCACTGTGCATAAAGTCCAGGGGAGTGGTACGGTCAACTTTGAGGTTTGGGAGAAGACTTGGTAGAGAAGGGGACTTTTCAGCTACTTTTAAAGGACAAGTTGGAATCTAGGTTGGCAGAAGTTGTAGTAATTTTTTTACTCTGATAATTTTACTCCCTGGATACCAACTGAATGGATTCCAGTTGGAAGTGCCAGGTAGGCAAGTTAAAACAATTGTTGAAACAAAAGGAAACTTTTGTTTTATTGGTAATACTGGTCTATGTCTTGTAAAAAGTGTGCTATTTATCTACAAAGCTAACTTATATTCCCTTTCATGTATATAGTATTAATATCTGTATATAAAAAATTACAGTTGTACTTAATGATATGAGTAGGTAAATCTTTGAGGTTGTTTGAATATTCTTTTTAAGTGATTATCTTTTTCTTTGTATATTTTTCTTGCCACCTGGTGTTACATTACAGAACTCAGCTAGAGTTTTTAGTCTAGTGGACTGTTTTTAGTCTAGTGGACTAATTTTTTAAGGATCAGTGTTAGGAAAAGTCTAGGTTATTTCTAATGAATATATAAAAGGCGTAACACTTGGAGTTCTTCCTGATATTGTTGATCCTGATATCGTTCCTCCTAATTGAAGGAACTATCAAAGCAAGAAGCAATGGGTTGTATCCCTGACATGGAGGACAGAAAGAGGTTTATGATTCACTTAAAGACTAATAGAGCACCCATTGTATGAACTATGCTAAGTTCCAGGAGTAGGTCCAGTGGTGAATAAAACAATAAACCTATGATGGGGGTAATTTCAGAATAGTAGTTGTGCTATGTGCAAGCACCAGACCTGTGGGCATCCAGCCTAGTTTTGAGGAGTGAGGAAGGCTCCTACCTAAGATGTAGTTCAAACTGAAAGCCAAAGACTGAGTTGAAATGGGCCAGATTATGGGGATGGGATAGTAGTTGTGCCTGTGGATAGGTTTTTAGGCACAAGAAACAATGTGCACATTTAAGAGACTCTGGGTTTTTCATTACATCTGTATCCTACAGTGTAAGGGGCAGGGGGGTGAGGGGTAGAATGGTGAAGAGATTGCCTGGATAGAAAGTTAGGTTCAGATTAAGTTGGGCCTTTTGAGCCATGATAAGATTGGAATGTCCTTCTTTGAGTAATGGGGATGCAAAGGTTGAAATGTTTTAAGCATGAGCGTGAGGGACAGGATTGGATTTGTATTTCAGTAAGATCAAAATGGTGTCAGTGTTAATAACTAAGAGTGGTTAGGGGTAGAGGGAGAGAGAAGACCTAGAGGCAAGCTAGGAGACTGTAGCTGTTGTCCAAGGGTCCTGAACTAGGACAGTGGCAGTAGGGACAGACAGAAGATGATTTAAGAAGAGACAGTCTACATGATTTCATAATTTGTTTCCTTATTAGTTTTCATTAGTTATTATAGTTCAAATCACTTTTCTATTGATCTAAGTCAACATAGAAGTCATAATCAATCCCTATCAGCACCTAGATGCTTCTCTCCCTATCCAGGTCCATTTATTCTTTTTCTCTGACAGACTATCTCAGGTCCTCCAGGCTTCTGAGGCCCTCCTACTTTGCCCTTTGGAAGTCAAAGCCTGTCTTTGAATGTTTGTTTTCCTTCTTGTTCTAATTGAAACCTAGATATTCTTTGAAGGCTTTACATTCCTGTTGGCTTCTTCCTTCAAAAGCTTCCAGCTCTTTTTAAGCATTTCTGTTGCTTTTCTCCTTGTTGGTCTCAACTTGAGGTCTTGTAGTTTCTGCCCCTAATGCACAAGAGACATTAGACCTTGAGTTGTTTTCCTTTCCACCCCTATTTCTGTTATTCCATGTCTACTTACTAGGGGTTCTTAAACTGCAGCCCATGGGCCAACAGGCAGTCTGTAGTAAAATTCATGGTGTCCTTGAACTTGAATGGAAAAAAGATTAAATCCTTTTTCATTAACCTGTAAGCAAAACTTTTTCACCTGTATTCATAACTTCTTTAAAAACTAAAAATTCAAGGGGTGTCTGGGTGCCTCAAGTTGGTTTAGCACCCAAGTTTGGCTCAGGTCATGATCTCGCGATTTGTGGGTTAGAGCCCTGCATTGGGCTCTGCGCTGATGGTACAGAGCCTGCTTGGGATTCTCTGCCTCACTGCCTCCCCCCCCCCCCCACTTGTATATGCTCTCTCTAAATAACTAAACAAACAAAAAACAAACAAAAAACTAAAAATTCAAAATCTATACACACACGGTAGGGTTTGACCTGTGACTTGATTACCCCAGAAAATAGATCTGTTCGAAGCACATTATAGTTATTGAAGATATTTTTGAAAGGTGGTCCGTATTCAACACTATGTTGAAGTTAGACTTCCTATTACCTCATGTTCTATAATGTATTCATTAAGACCTATTACTCTAAAACTTAAAATATTTCATAACACCATTTTTGTGGTAATTACATTTATTTTAGCCATTTAAAAGTATTCTATGAGGAGCTCTGTATTCATTTTCTGTTGCTAATATCCCAAAGCTTAGTGGGTTAAAACAATAATAAACATGTAACATTTCAGTTTCTTGGGTCAGAAATTTGGAAGCATTTTAGCAGGATAGTTCTGGTTCAAGGATTTTCATGAGATGGTAAGCACGACGTTGGCTCTGGCTGCAGTCATGTGAAGCCTTGATCAGCCTGGAGAGTCCATTTATAGGGTGTGCACTTGTGACTGGCAAGTTGGAGCTGGTAGTTGGGGGGCCTCTGTTCTTTCCTGTGCAGGCATCTTCACTGGCTGTTCTGCAACAGTTGGCTGTAGAACACCTACTATATATTGTCATTTATTTTCAAGGAATTTTAATAACCTAGAAGTATGCTTCTCATTTAATAAGATACCATATGAAATTTAAATGTAGTTAAACTACTGTAAGTAGGTGATCGTTATTTGAGGGTGATGGTAAACATTCATTTCAAAGCCTCTGGCTAGAGAACACAGTGTAGTTTCACTCTAACCTACATTTAAGGCCAGAAAAGGCCATTTGTAACACTGAGGGATAGTAAAGTTAGAGAGCAGTAGTGGGTGCATTGGTGGGAATTGTTACTGAGTAGTAGGCCTCAGACAGGGATGGTTAGCTTTTCACACCGCGAATGGCCAGTTTCTCACCGACAGTGTTGGGTCTTAGTAATATTGATGTCCCCAGTGTTTTAGTGAAGACCATGGGCCAGGCAGACCTACTGTTGGGCTGTCCCTGTGTACCATCTTCTGTAATTCTATCAGCCGCACAGGACTCCCTGATGTATTCTCTTTCCAAGCCTCTTCTGAAGTTCCCTCACCCTAGGATTAATCACTTGTTCCTATCTGTTGCTGATGTACTTGGCTTATGATTTTTCTTGGGGGCACCTGTGTATTTTACCTTTATTTATAATAAATTCTCTCCTGTCTATCCTTTAGGTGGTAAACTTCTTGAGAGACGTACTGTATTTTTTGTATTATATCCAGTAACTGTTGATTCGGTTATTCATACCTTCATGGATTAATTGACTGCTAGCTATCTGCTATACTCCGTGCTTTAGGCTGAACATATTATGGTGACTGTAACCGTTACCTGTTGCTATGCTAACAAATTACCCCAAAACTTAGTGACTTAAAACAGCAAATGTTTAGTATATCACACTTTCTGGGGGCGGGAATTTGGTAGTTGATTAGCTAGGTGGTTTCGGCTTGGGGTCTCATGAGGTTGTAGTGAAGATGTTGGCTAGAGCTATTTAAAAGTACTACTCTATGAGGAGCTCTCTGTTAGTCCTCTGTTGCTATGTAATAAGTCATCCTAAGGCTCAAGTGGGCTTCCAAAATGGCACACTCACATGGCTGTTGACACGAGGCCTCTATGCCTCTTTAGTTTCTTTAGCTGAGTTCTTTGACACGTGGACCCCCCCCAGGTGTTGAGTGTCCTCCTGGCCTACCCAAGACTGAGTGATCCAAGAGGGAGCGAGACAAAAGCTGTACCACCTTTTATGATCTAGTCTTGGAAACCACAGTCCATAATTTCTGCAGTATCCTGTTGGTTAATCAAGTCAGGGTTATTTGAGACGGTCTACCACAGTGACTAAGTTGATGATTCGTTTTGCATGGCACTTCTATTTCAGTGGGAAAGAGACAGTTAACCGTTTCAAAATGGAAAAAATTACAGGTTTTCATAAGTCTTATGAAAGGACATGTAAAGAGAATGAACTGTGTGTGGTGATAGAGAATGAAGGGGGATTTGAGGATACATGTGTTGCTTTAGAGCTGTCACCCTAAGGCAATTCAGGAATTTTAACCCAAAGCTGAAAGGTGAGACGCAGTTTCATTTCCTATGAACAGCTCACTGTGATTGGTATGATCATGAAGTTTAAATAGCTTGGTTAGGGTAACAGAGCAAGCAGGTGGCTGGACAGGATTCAGAAGTCAGATTCTAGAGCCAATTTTTTAGTAAGCTAGTTGCCTATTTAATAGTTAAATAAAGGGTGAACTGTTTTAGCTGTTAGGCTTTTTTCTTCTTAAATGTAGTCCAAGATTGTGTGAAAATTGGTAGATAATTTAAAAAAAACTTTTTTTTCTAGATTTCAGGTGTGCATTCACCTAGAATTGACTTAAAATTACAATGAATTTTATTTGCTTACTTCTCTTGGATTGCATGAAAATATGTAGTCCTTTGTAGGTTCTATGGAAGTAGGTTTATGATCATACATTTTCAGGCTTTTCAAATTTAAAATGGCTAATAATTACAATATCTTCTTTTTGTTTTAAATTAAAAAAATCACTGCTGGTAGTTTAAACCACTGTAATAGAACTTTGTCCCTATTACGGTGTTAAACTATAGCTTAAAATCCAGATATTTTTTAGAGTCTGTTTTTGGTTTAATTAATTTTATTTAAACTGTAATTACTGATTATCAGTGTGAGATAATACTCAGTAGGGTGCTCATTTAACTTCCCATGAAGATAAGTGATATTAATTTATAAAATTCCGTACACCCCAGACACAGCTGAAGCCATATTAATTGTGGTGTACCACCTCCAAATAGCGTTAAAATAAAATTCTTTCCGTCTTCTCTGTGTTTAACCAATTCTTCAATAAAGGCAAGTCTTTGGCACAGTTCACCTCCTTGGTTGTGTTTCTAGCTCAACTTCAAGAGCATTTCATGGAAAATTTCATGGGAATGCAGGTGTACAACTTGTGAACATACTCCCAGTCCCATCGCCAAATACAGAATAACCAACCTACAGCAAGTGTAACGGGGATTTGTACTGTGTATTTACAGACAAAAGTATTTTAAAATTTTGCTCTTAGGTTTCATTGTTCCTTGCTTCAAGCAAATTGGATGAGCAATTCTATAAAAGATATATTAGGAGGGATTTCTCCCCACCTCCCATTTATGAGTGGAGTCATAGCATCATCTCTTTAAAAAAACAAAAAACAAAAAACAAAAAAACCCAAAACAATAGAATGTTTAAAATGATTTGATAGTAAAGTTCATTTTGCACCTGGCTTTGTCAGTAGTGCCCAAATGATGTGGAATCTACCCATGGTGCTTGATAGAGAATCTCCTACCTGGGAATGCTTTTAATTAAGCCTGGGGCATTCGACAAATTTAATTTACTGTTGTAGCATAGGAGGATCGTATGTATTTTTCTCCTGTGGTTCTTACTTTGTGTTTCATCCTTTTTAATCAGGAAAATAAAGTGTTGAAATTAAGAACCACTGATCCCATTGAATCTCCTGTTACTATTTGGAACTCTGTAGACTTGGAAGCTAAAAGGAGGGATTTGCTTATTTTTCCTACCTTGCCTGTAGCTATTCCTAGTGGTAACGTGTGAAATTGTTTTCCGCTTGAATAAATCCAACATTCCCCCAGGGTTTAGGTGCGAAGCAAATGGGGGAGGTGTGCTAATCCTATTTTATTGTTGTATAAATTACGATATTGTTTATTGATATATCCAGTTCTCCCTCTAAAAACCTAATGGATTTTTTTTTTGTTTATGCTGTTTTAGAAGTTAAATATTAAATTGTTACCTGTAAAAGTGTCCTGGAGCTCCTCCTTTTATATAGACAGTTTCCTTATTTTAAGAATTAAACAAATGCTTTCAACCTGATGCTGCCTTTCAAGCTCTTAACACAGGGCATAAAATACAGAAGGTGTTCAGTGACTTCGAGAGAATCTTATTTAGAAAGTTTGTTTTTTTGGCAAAAATGAAAATTTTTGGGTAGCTGTCGCTGATGGAACCATTAGGTTATATATTCGCAAATTAGCTTGTGAATTGCTTAAGCTTACTCTTCCCACTCATTGACATGTTTACATTTATAATATTGATGTTGCATTAATGATGTTTTGCTTAATTTCACTTCATTATAAGTTTAGCATATTAATGAAGTTACTTTTTTGTGTATGTAGTGTGTGGAGTCAGCATAGGTTTTACACTCAGGAATTGATATTCCCCATGGAGAAGTTACAGCAACAAAGTAGTGATTCAGAAGATAGGTGGGGGAACCAGTCCCATTTCTGAATGTTTCTGGTGTCTCCTCATTTTTTAAAACAAGTGTCAAGAATTAGGGAACTAAGATACACAGGGACACTAACGTTTGGACCTCTGATCATGTGGAGACAATTGTATGTTTCTGGGTTTTTCCAAAGTAAGGGAGTGTTTATGTTGAGTTGATACCCCTTGTCTTTGCTATGGTAATTCATTGCACATACCTCTTGCTGCTTTTTTTATATCCATATATAATTACCTCTTAATAGGCTTGCCGCTGCCACTTGTTACTCAGCTTAAATTATATATAACTTTTTAGCTTTTGTATTATAAATTTCTAATAGCGTAACATCTCTGTTCTTTGTTTCATTTTGTAGATTTGAGATTGTATCTTGTATCATTTTTTCAGCCTGAAAAACTTCTTTTGACACTTTTCGTAGTACAGGTCTGCTGGAGACAGATTCTCTCAGGTTTTGTCTGTCTGAAAATGTCTTTATTCTGCTTCTATTTTCGAAAGGTATTTCTGCTAGATATAGAATCCCTGGATGACCGTAGTTTTCTCCCAGTACTGTACTTTAAAGCTACTACTCCATTGTCTTCTGCCGCTGTAGTGTCTGGTGAAAAATTAGTAATTTGTGTCATTTTTATCCTGTATATAATGTGTCTTCAGATCTCTGGTTGTGCTTTTATGGTTTGCCTTTCACTTTAGTTTTTAGCAGTTTGACTCTGAGTTGCCGGGTGTGGGCTTGTTTTGGTGGTCTTAGTTTGCTGTGCTTCTTGTATCCATCCGTGAGTTGATTTTTTAAAAATTAATATATTTTTTGAGAGAGAGACAGTGGAGGAGGGACAGAGAGAGAGAGGGAGAGCGAGAATCCCAAGATGCGTGGCTCGAACTCATGTACTGGGAGATCATGACCTGAGCCGAAATCAAGAATCAGAGGCTTAGGGGTGCCTGGGTGTCTTAGTCGGTTACGTGTCCAACTTCGGCTAAGATGATGATCTCATGGTTCATGAGTTTGAGCCCCATGTAGGGCTCTGTGCCAACAGCTCAAAGCCTGGAGCCTGCTTCAGTTTCTATGTTCCTTATGTCGCTCATGCTCTGTCTTTCTCTCAAAAATAAATGAATGTTAAAAAATATAAAGAGTTGGAGGCTTAACCAACTGAGCCACCCAGATGCCCCTCTGTGAGTTGATTTCATAAAAATCAATTATTTTATCATTATCTCCTCAAATAGGTCTTCTGTACCATTTTCTTTTTCTGGTCCTCGATTATACTTGTATTACAGCACTTCATATTATAACACAGCTCTTGGTTTCTCCTTTCTTTCTTTACCCTTTCTCTTTGTTTCAGTTTACATGCTTTTTGTTGATCTGGATTTAGATTCCTCAGTTCTCTTCTCAGCAATATTCAGGTGACTCTGAAGCTCATCTAATGAATTTTGCAGTTTTTGATATATTTAAAATTTCTAATGTGGTTTTTAAAATAGTTTCCACGACTTTGTTGGTGAAATTTCCCATCTCCTACGCTGTGTCCACTATTCATTATATTCTTCAGCATTTTTATAAAAATCATGTTAAGTGGTCCATCTAGCACTTCCATCATCCAGGCCATCTCTAGGTCTGCTTCTCTTTGACCATCGGTGACATTTCATTGGTCCTTTGTGTAGGTAGCAGTATTTGAATATATGGTGGACATTTGATTTAAATACTGTGGAAATTAAAGTAAACAATACTTCTAAGAAACAGGCCTTTTCCTCAGCCTGCTAGAATTGGGGGCTGAGTCGATATGCTCTCTAGGGGAGCTGGGCTTGGCACAGGTGCTGCTTTAGTTTGAAGAGTGTCTTCTGGGGCTCCAAAGGTCGCTTAGCACTAAGGAGATTTTGGCGTTCTGCTTTTGGCTTTACAACTGAACTATTAGCTTTTTGCAAGACTGGGATAACTCTGCTTTAAAGTTCTGATGCCCTTTTTAGGATTAATGCAGAGTTCTTTTTGTTTGCAGTTCCACTACTGGCTCTGTTGCTTCAAGAAATCTCTTTGACCTTGTATCTGCCCCCAGCCAGCCATCAGGTGGCTGCTGTCATTTATTTTCTAAAGGTCCAGAATGTGTCTTTGGGATTTCTTTCCCGTCTTTTTTTTTTTTTTTTCCTTTTTTTTTTAATGTTTATTTGTTTGCTTTCCAGGGAGAGGGAGAGAGCACAAATGGAGGAGGGACAGTGAGAGAGAGGGAGACACAGAATCCAAACCACGCTCTGGGCTCTGAGCTGTCAGCACAGAGCCTGATGTGGGGCTTGAACTCTTGAACTGAGAGATCATGACCTGAGCTGAAGTCAGATGCTTAACCGACTGAGTCACCTAGGTGCACATTTCCTGTCTTTTACCTAGGTCAGCGTGTTTGGGAGAGCAGTTGCTTCTCATGGGAAGAGGCCTCCCCAGACATTACATTCCTCAGGACATCCTGCCACCCTCTCTCACCCCCCCCCCCCCCCGCCATTGGTGTCCTACCCCAAGAAGTTGATGATGAAGATCTGAGGGAAAGCTTTGGTAGGTGGGTGTAGACTTGCTCCATGACTGGGTCTCCTTGGAATTCTAGTAATGTTTCTCATGCCAGCACACATGTGGCTGCCAATAGTTCATTAAAAATTGGGCTGGTTTTTCTTTACCCTTGTTTAACTTCTTAGTCTGTAGCTGTTTGTCAGGGATAAAAGCAACGTGTCACTTTGCGATAGTTCTTCAGGTTTCCTTGTGTCCTCAGCTCCCCGATGGGTTGAAAACAACAGCAACTATAATTTTGAAGGTTTTCTGGCTTGTTTTTGTTGTTAGGATGAGAGTAGTGGTAGTGTTTTGTGACTTCTTTCTAAATCCTACTGGAAGCTGTCATATTCTTAGTACTTTAATGATTAGGTCATGTTAGATGGACCATGTGTGAATGCAGTACATGGCATATTTCTTAGGCTTTCTTTTCAGTGAATTTAAAGATGTATTTTGAAAGATAAACATTTCTATCTTTGTGTCTTAAAGAAATCCTAGTGCTATCCAATAGAACATTCTGTGATGATAGAAATGTTATGTCTGTGCTTTGACCAATATGGGGGCTACTCGCCACATGTGGCTCTTTATATGTGGCTAGTGGAACAAGGGGCTGAACTTGTAATTTACATTTAAATAACCACACATGGCTAGTGGCTGCCTAAATAGCACATATCTGTATATTATATACATTATGGCAAGGACATTATAGTTATGCTGAACAATTCACAGAACCACTGAGTTTTGAGTACACTTCTGTTTGCCACTTTGAGACACTTTGGCCTTTTTGACTGTAACCACTTGAAACTTTGCATGTGACTTTTATGCGAGGAATAGAATTTGTGAAATCAAGCGATTTTCAATGAATAAGCAATTAGCTTTATAAATTAATGTCTGTATACTTTCAAATCTCAGTGAACTATTTGATCTAATAGAAGAAATCCTATTACAGCAAAAACCCAGCCTTATTTCCTGGGGCTTCAGCTATCCTACTTTATAGTTGTTCATGAAATTCAAATACAGACCAGCCTGAATGAAGAGAAAGGCGGTATTTATCAGACCAACAAGCTCTGGAGATAGAAGTAGAATTCAACTCTTAGAATTCCTAAATCACATTTTGTTTTTTTAGGAGTGTGGCATGACCTATGAAAAAGGGTGCTGGACAAGGTGTGGCTGGGGGCTAGGACACTAAATATTAGTTTGATTGCCAACCACTAAATTAGTCCAGTTACCTTTGTAAAACAGCTTAGTTTGCTAATCTGTAAAGCAAAGGTCCCTTGTGGTTAGAATCTTAAGTCTGTAATTTAAGATTACAAGGAATCTTTGGAGGTTGTCTGATTTCTCTTCTTCCTTTAGACAGGATGGTTACTGAAAACTTTTCATTTTTCAGATTTTTAAAAAATTTTTTTAAAGATTCTAGTGCTGAATGCCTTCGGATGAAATCATAGCAATAACATGATCAATCTTGTGGGTTTTCTTATTTTGGTAATTGGATAAATGCTGTTGAAGGGAATACTAACATACATGCTACTTTACCTTTGTAGCTGGACAAATTTGCCAGCATAAGAATTCCAGGGAGCAAGAAAGAGAGACCTCCGCTTTCCAACCTGAAGACTGCGTTTGCCAGCAATGATTGCTCTTCAGAGATGATGGAAAACATTCCAAAGCCACTGTCAGAGAATGAAGTCTTAAAACTCTTCGAAAAGATGATGGTAAGAATTGTGGTTTTTCATAAAATGAGCCACCTTACCTTCTAATCATGTTAATGGATCAATAAACATTTAAGACCCCTCTTCCATAGGGTGATTTCTGATGTCATTGAAGATAGCACATGAGGCATTCAGAGCTCCAGGATTACAAAAAATAAGAACCAGAGGAGAATTAGCATGCTAGTTTTTTCTTTTTTTTAATAACAATACATAAAAACAGAAACCCTCTAAATTATCCAATGATATATTTTGAATCTCAGAGAGGAGTTAAGGGGTCTGTTTGGGTTCATTTGTGTTTTAGAATGATTGATTGTCACACTGCTGGGTATGTTGTTAGGTGTGTTGATTTTGTTTTTGTTTGATTCCTTTCATAGTTCTCAGGATAACCAGGTTCATATAGTCCTAGAGCATTTGTATCTGAGGAGACTAGAACTTAATTTGGGGTGTGCCTTTTCTGATGGAGACAAACAGTGGTGTTAGAAGCTGCCTTCAAGATGGTTCCACAAAGTGGGGACTCTGCTTAGGACTTTTATTTTTTATTTTTTTTAATTTTTTTATTTAAAAAATTTTTTTAAATGTTTTACTTGTTTTACTTATTTCTGAGAGGGAGTGGGAGAGAGAGACAGAGACAGTGTGAGCAGGGGAGGGTCAGAGAGAGAGAGGGAGACACAGAATCCGAAGACCGTCTCCAGGCTCTGAGCTAGCTGTCAGCACAGAGCCTGACGCGGGGCTCGAACCCACGAACTGTGAGATCATGACCTGAGCTGAAGTCGGACACTTAACTGACTGAGACACAAAGGCTCCCCTGCTTAGGACTTTTAAGTGGGTTGTTGGTCAAATTAATTTAGCTCGCTATGTTAAGTATGTTCAAAATTGTTTTTCACAAAATGAATGCTAATTGCATCTAAATAGTTATATATACAGTTCTTACCCTCAAGTTGTTTATTTCCTAGGGGTCAAAGCAAATGCTGGAAAAATCAAGAATTGCCAGAAGGTGGTGGTTAATGGTTAAGTTCTTCAGAAGTTCAGAGTGGGAAGAAATTAATTTTTGAGATACCACGTTCATTTTAGGGGAAGCCACAGTGGAAAGGTTATTATAGTAGCTTAGGGAAATTTAGTAGAGAAGATGGACTTAGAGGCAGGTCTGGTCTTCCAGGGTTAGAATAAGCAGAGGGAAAGGCTGTTCTCTCTCTCTCTCTCTTTTTTTTTTTTTTTAAATTTTTTAATGTTTATTTATTTTTGAGAGAGAGAGAGAGAGCGCGCGCGAGCAAGCAGGGAAGGGGCAGAGAGAGAGACAGAGAGAGAGAGAGAGCGCGTGCGAGCGAGCAGGGAAGGGGCAGAGAGAGAGAGAGAGAGAGAGAGAGAGAGAGAGAGAGGGAGACAGGGAGACCAGAGACCAAAGCAGGTTCCAGGCTCTGAGCTGTCCACCCAGAGCCCGACATGGGGCTTGAACCCACGAACATGAGATCAAGGGACGTTCTCTTAAGATGGGGAAATGACAGCCAAGACAGAGCTGGGTGCAAATAACTCATGGGGGGACCTGTGAGAGGTTGGAAAAACTCAAGTGGAATGATAATTTGGAGCCAATCGATAAGAAGATTTTGTAGGTCATTTTGAAGAGTTGTAAATATTTTGAGTCAGGATTTCTTTATCCATGTTTTTTAAAAATTAAAAATGTTTATTTTTGAGAGACAGTATGCAAGTGGGGGAGGCGCAGAGAGAGAGAGGGAGACACAGAATCTGAAGCAGGCCCCAGGCTCTGAGCTGTCAGCACAGAGTCTGATGTGGGGTTTAAACTCACGAACGGTGAGATCATCACCCAAGCCGAAACTGGACACTTAACTGAGCCACCCAGGTTTCCCTATTCACTTTTATTTTGAAAGAAGAAAGCGTGAGCATGAGTATGTGAGTGAGCCTCGGGCTGTGGGGGAATGAGGTTGGCGCAGAGAGAGGGAGAGAGAAAACCAAGCAGACACCTTACTGTCAGCACAGAGCTCCACGAAGGGCTCAAACTCACAAACATGAGATCATGACCTGAACTGAAATCAACAGTTGGACGCTTAGGGGAACCTGGGTGGGCTCAGTGGGTTAAGTGGCCAACTCTTGATATCAGCTCAGGTTGTGATCTGTGGTCATGAGATTGAGCCTCATGTTGTGCTCTGTGCTGAGTGTGGAGCTTACTTGAGATTCTCTCTCCCTCTCTCTCTTTGCCCCTTTCCCCCTCAAAATAAATGAAAAAAACTTAAAAGAAAAAAAAAAAGTTGGATGCTTAACCCACTGAGCCACCCAGGCACACCTCCAGTCTGGATTTATTTTATATTTATTTCATCTATTGGTTTTGACAGCGTTGTTACTTTTTAGGGAAATTTACTTAATTACTTTAGACTGTAAGATGTGTTTGAAATTTGAGAAAGTTAATAGCTGGTCTCTTTGTTATTCAACTGGAATCAACAAAATATTTACTATTTTACTGCCTTATTTTCTATTCATCAAGTATTTGAGTCCAGCATTATACGTGGAGCTTCAGAAGACCGCAGAAAGAGAGCATGCCTGTTTTGTGTCTCCATAAGATTAATTAGTGTTAGTGATTCCTAACTTTTCATCACTGAGCATACATTTCATTAATATTGCTTTACATGAACCCTAGGCTTGGGACATTATTTCCTGTTATGTCAGCTCTTGGTGAAGTGCTAATTTTGGTTTTAATTAACCACACATATATAACTCCTTATTAAGTCTTTTGTCCCCATGAGTTGATATAATTTCAGCCTTGAACAAAGAATTTTTTTTTTCCAAATTTAGTATATGTGTTGCCAAAGCAAGCACTTCTTTTTTTTTTTGCACTAGCCTTTGCCTCTGTTAATGAGGCTCGTATAAAGGTAGTTCTCCTCAATATTACCTTTGAGGGCTCAAGATAATAAGTGCCCTTAGCTTCCCCTTCATCCCATGTACTCTATGTGGAACCATGCATATAAATTACCTAGCAGATTCTAGAATGGTCCTTTTTTTCATTTCCTGGTGACTACTTTGAAGAAAGTTTTCTTTTTGATCATAATTGCTGGGGCCATCTGAGTAAGAGTACTGAGTAGGCTATTGATGTTAGATATTTACAAGGCCACATTTTATCACCACAAGCCGTTAAAAGTACAACTACCTAGAAAGTCCTGAATATAGTCAATGGCATTCTGTACTGAACGTGATTACTCGAACTGGTTTTCAGTTAGTCTTACCCTTTTCCTAAGAGTATTGGTGTTTGTAGTTATGTTTAGGGCAGAAGAATATTGACCTCTTTGGAGTGCTCACAGAATACATATTTCATAACTGGGCCTGATCACTTGTTAAATCTTAAACAGGTATCCCTGTTGGCAGAAAATCGTTTGCAATCAAACTCATTTTACTCAGCAGAAGTAAAATGAAACTGTTGATGGGTCAGGGCTGCCCAATTTGCTAATAAACGAATTTGTCAGAACTAAGGTCTTCTTAAAAAAGTGAGGACTGGGTTCTTTTTCCTTTCTGATTGCCTGACCGCATCACAATACATTGTAGGGGAGAAAATCCGCTGATGGTTCTAAAGCTGAGAAGGGTCTTTTCCCTTCTCTAAATGTAGATGAGTTATATTTCTCAGGGTTTTCAGGGTATCGCATTTTTGACAAACTAAAAGCTGTTCCTGTGTCTGTAGAGAATGCTAGATGCAGGGCTGAGTTTGATGTTGTTTTTTTTTTTTTTTTTAAATTTGCACCTACATATCTGTAGTATGAGTATTCTTTTCAAGAAGCCACATCGAATCTGCAATCTTTGTGTCTTGGCCTTTGTACCTACAGGTGTTTCCTACCATTGAAAATTTGCATCTAAATTCTTAGTTTTGACATGGTGCAATTTTTAAAGCCTTATTTAAGCTTATCAAAGGTATTGAAGTAATTTTTACATGAAGTAAAAACTGTTTTTACAGAGCCTTTTTATCTTAAGCTAGTCTTCAGTGTGCTGACTTGATTACTTAATGAGAGGTACAGGGTAGGGCTTGAACATTTGTACTCATTTTACTTTTATATTGGAGATGGATTTACTTGGTCTTTATGTAATAGTTTGTGTTTTTTTAATGTTTATTTGAGAGAGGGAGAAGAGGGGAGAGAGAATGAGGGGGAGAGAATGAGGGCAAGAGAATGAGACCGATGCGGGGCTCGAACCCACGGACTGTGAGATTATGACCTGAGCCAAAGCCAGACACTTAACCGACTGAGCCACCCAGGTGCCCCAAGTGGTTTTTGTTTTTGTTTTGTTTAAGTCCTGATGAATATTTAGACTACTTAATAGCTCTTTCTCCTTTTTGTCTTTTGGTAAAAGTGGATTTGTTACCTGAAAGCCCATATTGGTTTCTTTGTTAAATAGCTGTGTGAACATCCTTGTGTATACAACTTTGATTTCCGGAAGTCAAGTTTCAGTGTTCACTCTTGAACTCACTGTGGGCCTATGTTAACTGGTTTGTGAATGAGTTGAGCATGGTAGGCACAAGCTGAAAGTGACTTGTTCATTCTAGCTGTTGCCTCTTTAAAATTTTTTTTTTTTATGTTTTTCATTTATTTTTGAGAGACAGCTCGAGCATGGGAGGGTCAGAGAGAGAGGGAGATACAGAATCTGAAGACAGGCTCCAGGCTCTGGGCTAGCTGTCAGCACAGAGCCCGATGTGGGGCTCGAACCCACGAACTGTGAGATCATGACCTGAGCTGAAGTTGGATGCTTAACCCACTGAGCCACCCAGGCACCCCTAGCTGTTGCCTCTTTAAACCAGCCCCCTTGCCTTACTCTTTCCTGCCCCTAGGCAAAATCCCAGGCAGGTCCCAGAGCTTTCTGTTGGCTTTCAGATTAAACAGAAAAAATCCTAGTTTAATACAAATAATTTTGATTCAGAGGCAGCTTCCCCCTTAACACCGAGCCTGACGTGGGATTCAATCCCACCACCCCGGTATCATGACCTGAGCCCACATCAAGAGTCGAACTGACTGACCCACCCAGGTCCCCCCTTGAAGAACTCTTAACTCTTGACAGAGGATTATTCTGAATTTTTGGTCAGTTGACAGACATCTAGTTCTTTAGGATCAGTTATTGGAACTTACTTGATTCCCTTTAGGTGTCCTGTTTACAGGATTCTAATACTGTCTTTCTCCATCTCTTCAGTCAGGGGCATGCTTCAGCTTAACTCCTGCCTTCTAGGATTTTCACAGTGCTATCTTTCCTATGAATAGTTAATGACCTTTGTACGGGATACTAATGTTGGTAATGACCTATGTTGCTGTCTCACCTTTTTGTCGTATTCTTTTAAACAAAACAAAAAATAGCCTGCCAAACTGCTTTTTGCTTAATTCTCTCTGAGAAGCCCACACTGATTTCTGGGAATCCTTTCTGATCCCACTCAGGCATTGGTCACATCCATTCATTTCTGTCCTTCTTAGGTCTTGATTTTGTTTCTCTGTTGAACCTTTCGTTACCTCTTCCCTGGGCTAATGCACTGGCCTTCCAACCACCCTTCCATGAACTACCATTCATTCTGTAAGTCCTGGCTCGGACATTACTCTTCTTGAACCCTTTCCCATGTTCTGTCAGACCAACACTCATTAAACCTGCCTCTCACAGACGCTTGTGCATAAATCTCTTGTAGAACTTATCCTTTGTTACTCTGATAGGATTTCCCACTAGATTAAACCCATGCAGCAGCATCCAACTGGTTTATCTTAAACAATTGCCTGTTTAAGTGCATTTTTCTAACCTTTAAGATTTCTAAGATCACATATTTCTTTTTACCTGTAATTCTATGTTTGGATGGAAATTAGCTTTAATTGCCAGTTTTCCCAATTACACAAAAACCTTAAAATGAATAGGAAGAGAAATTTTATGCATTCATCTCTGCTTCTTTGTTTTGATTTCTCACTTCTCTCTGAGAAAATGAAAGCTATGCAAGAATGGTCATCTATCTAGATGTGGTCATTAACAGGCATTAAATCAGTGCCAATGATGAGAAAATTATTCTGACAAAGTTTTCAAATACTGGTTTTCCTGTCATCATTTGTAAGGATGGAAGAAATGGTCCCCTAAAATTGCACAAAGTACTTAACTATGAACAGTGATGCCCTAATCTTTTCTTGGGAAGATGTTTGTCAGCCTTTATCTAATGTAGGAGGAAGCACATTTATAAAATGCCATCATTATCGCTTAAGTATGTGCTTGAGGTGTCCACTGGTATTAAGACCTTAGATTACCTGTTTAATAACGTATATCGGCTTTTAATCTAGGAAGACATAGGTAGTAATGAAGGTATTCACAATTTGATTTTGAAACAATTTTCACTGCGTGATGTTGAATCTAGTTTTGTTGACTGATGTTTAAGTATGATATTTCAAGTACACAACAAATAGGACATAATTTAACAAACACCACCACAGATATAATTGAAGTACCTTATACTCTTAATTCCATTTTTTCCCCTTAATTCCCAAGGGTGAACATTAACCTTAACCTGATGGTTTCATTCCTATGTTAAACTTTTTCTGTGTAACAATGACCAATGTACAGAAACGTTTTTCCTGACCATTTGGTGGTATGTTGCTGACTCCATGCCCCATAATCTCTTAATTCTTTAGTATTAGTCCCTACAAATAAGGACCTCCTCCTACATAATCACAATGCAACCACCCAAGTCAGGAAGTTTACAGTGATCAGTTTCTATCGACTAATCCTCAGTAATACCAAAAATGGTCTTTATAGAATAAGAGTGTGGTTTAGAATGCTGTGCTTCATGCAGCTGTCAAGTTTTTAACATTTCCTTCATTCTGAAATAGTCCTCAGTCTCTCCTTGTATTTCATGAATTTGACATTTTTGAAGATTCCACTTGGGTAATTTGTAGGTCTCTGAATTTGCATTGGTACTATAAAACTTTTTAATTCTGAATTGTAAACAGGCTACCTCATACTTTAAGCAATTCATTTTTTTTACTGGTCATAAGTTTGAATATCTCCTCACACATTTATTGACCCTTTGGTTTATTAATTTGTATATTTCTTCATATCTTCTGCCTGTTACTGTTTTTTTTTTTTTTTTTTTTTGTTACTGGGGTTTTTGCCTTTTTTTTTTTTTTTATATATGTAGAATTTCTCACCTCTCTGGATTTATGCATGTATCTGTTTATAAGCTGTAAAGTGTCTTGTCCCAGGCTGAGTCTTGTCTTTTTACTTTCTTTAGGGGTAGATGGATTAGAGTACAAAACTGTAAAATTCACTGTGGTCTAATTTATCCATCTCTTTATGGTCTTTGCTTTTTGTATATTTAAGAAATCCTCTCTATCCTGACATCATAAATCTGTTCTGTATTTCAGGATTCTGTATCTTTATGTTTGTATGATATGGATCCAGTTTTTTTTTTTTTTTCCTCTACATGGATAACTGTTTTTTCTAGCAGCATTGATTTAATAGT
Organism: Cryptoprocta ferox; assembly: GCA_028646485.1. NCBI lineage: Eukaryota > Metazoa > Chordata > Mammalia > Carnivora > Eupleridae > Cryptoprocta > Cryptoprocta ferox. The sequence goes on along the minus strand of CM053574.1, from coordinate 89,756,441 downwards.
CCTTCTTATCCTTCATTTATAATACCTCCAGTGGTAAGCGTCAAGTTTTTGCACATACATGGGTTTGTTATAGAGGCTCAATTGTGTCCATTGGTCTATTTGTCTGGCTCTCACTTATATCCATTGTCTTAATTACTATAGCTGTATCATAAGCCTTGTTATCTAAGATCTGCCCCTCCCTCGATTCAAAATCATCTTGGCTATTTTTGGGACTGTGTTTTTATATTAACTTTAGAATCAGTTAACTTCCATTATAAACCCTGTTAGGATCTTGATTGGAATTTCAGTGAATTTATTGATTTAGGCAAAATGGATACATATATGATATTGTTTTCCCATCTGTGAATTTCATATATATTATCTCTATTTAGATTTTGTTCCTAAACAATAAAGATTTATGATTTTTCTCCCTATGGGCCTTGCACATCTTCTATTAGGTTTATTCTTTAGTTTATTTCTAATAAATAACTGTAAAATGTTTTTAACTAATATTGGCAAGTTTTGTTTATGAACTGTGGAATCTAGTAATATTATGGAATTCTCATTAGGTTTTATTTGTAGAGTACCTCATATTTTTTGTGTCCAATCAGAATTTTTGTGAAAAGCTTGTTTCTTACCCCTTCTTATTGTATTGAATAGAATTATACAATAAAAAAGGTTAAAACTGTCTACTTGAAAGTTGTAAATGTTTTTCAAATCTGAGATTTCATCCCAAATACAATAACCTCTGAATTAGGGAACTGAGTAGTGACTCTTGCAATTTCTCTGTACCTACCCAGTAAGTGCTCCACTTTCTCAACAATGTCCTCTTCTGCCTTCATAATGAAGATGAGACCTAATCAGTTCCATAAAGCTTTTTCTAAAATCCGTAGAAAACAAATTATATGTCCTATTTTTCTGTTGCTAAAGTGGTTAGTAAAGGTCTGTTTTTCATTTTTCATTTCAGTTACTAGAGTTAAGGTTAGCTCCTCACTAGACTGGCCTTCCAGTAGGGTAGATACTTGACCCTGCTGTTTTTTGTTTTAATTAAATGGAGTATATCTTCCATTACTGATTAAATGATGAGTGACTCTACTATTTCTGTTTTACTTACTGATTCATTAGAACTATAAGAACTTCTTTAATGAGAACTTTGGCATAAGAACTTTTTCTAAGAACTGTATTTTAGTGGACTATGGATATTTAACTCGATTTAGATCTATCTCCCTAGTGCCTTCATGGTGCATATTGCATGTATTGCCAAGTGAGCTGATCAGTTTTTTTCTGCCTTGGTAGACATGTTTAAGCAATCAAATGATATAAATTAGTACATGTGCAGTTAAATATTGAGATGTGTTTTTCTCCTTATTGGCTTTATAATCAATTCAGATGTATTTGAAACCTAAGGTCCAGAGGAAGAAAGAAGAGCTCAGGTGAACTGATAAAATCAAGTGTGACCATCTATGTGATCAAGTATAAAAGTATAAAATCAAGTTGAAAAAAAAATCAAGTTGAAAGTCAAGTATAACCATCTACATATGTTTGATACTTAAATGATATCGGTGGGAGGAAGGTTCATCTTGCTAACTCTACTCCACTCTGGATACTTGTGAAGGACAGTTTATCCTTTTTCTTTCCCTGTCACTTTTTTTTTCCTCCTTAATCCTTGGTGTTAAGGGTTTATACATAGCTCTTTTTTTAGTCAGATAAATGAATGCCTATTGTGTTGAATGTGTAGGTGATATCTTACCCAGGAATTGGAATGAAAAGAGAAAGCAACAAAGACTCTTTTGTGTTAATTCTCTGTTTATTGACTGCTATAGATTGCTACTAGCAGTTAGATTATTTCAGGTATTAGCATTCTTTACAAATCTACTTCTATCATGAACATTTTTTATTTCTTAAAAACTTAAAAAATATATTTAGAGTTGGCCAGATAAAATGAGAGAAGTTGCATGGGAATGGTTCATTTTGATCTATTAGTTGTCACCTTTTCCCTTTCCTTTAGGTAGAAATTGAAAAATTTAGGGAAAGGTGGTTTAAAAGCAATCCGAATAATAATCCAAATTGGAGGAGGAGGAGGAAGAAAAGAGTATAGAAGTATAAGGCAACTGTCAAGTTGATTCATGGCTTGCGTTTGTCAGGGGGGAATAATGTCAATGCCTAGTTGTTTCTCTTTGGATCCAGATAAATGAGAAAATAAATGATTTAGGAGCATTGGATTTTGCTTGGTGGGAGTTCATTGAACCAATAAAAATGGTTAGGGGAATTTTAAAAAGAATAAGTTCTATGATAATGTTTAACTGCTCTTTCACCAATTAGGAAATGTGCAAGTCCATTGTTTTCCAACTGTGAGGGTTTCTTCTCAGTCTCGTTTCTTCCCTAGAAAAGCTGGCTTTTGTATCTTCAGTCCACTGACGATCCTTCATGTAATTTGTGAAGAAATAGCCATTTGTTTAGAAAAGTTGAAAAGCAAATAAAAACTTTTATCAGTAGCTGTGTTCTTATCTAAAAGATCACATAACAATTGTTTGTGATTATAAGTGCTTTAGGTATATGCTTGAACAGTTCCAGCCAGATGATATTTCAAAATAAATTAGTTGTGCAGTTCTCTGCATGTTAATTTCATTTCTTGTCTATTCAGCTAAAACTTAAGTATATGGAAGAAAAGCAATGCATGAGTTTCTTCTTTTTTTGTTCTTTGATACTGGGTTTAGGACAGTTAAATTTGGTTTCAAATTGAGATAGTTTACACTTTCTATAAGCTCCAGTTAGAGTATTTGGTCAAACATTTATAAGTAAGCTCTTTGTCAGTCTCTGGATAAATGCTGTTTTATACCTGCCATCCTGTTAATGAGCTAGCCATCTGAATTCCTATTAATTTTAGTGGGGATTTATACTATGATTGATACTAAGATACTATGGCTAGAACAGTGAAAATCCAGCCTCACTGATGGAAAAACCAAAAAATATAACTTCTTTAAAATCACATTTACATATAAAAAAGGGTACTATAAAAGTATATATAAGAACATAGTAAAAAATGATGGTCAAAAGAAAGAAAAGCTTTTCTGTAATGGTAGGATATTTATGGACATGTTGAATACCAAGTAGTAATACTTAATTGCTGAGTTTTTTTCCAAGGCATATTTATCTCTTAAAGGTTTTCTCATTTTATATAAACCTAACCTAAGAGTAAAACAAATTACAGAACTAGATAGACTCGGTTTATGTGCACTATTTGAGTGTTTATAATGACCTGGAATAAGATCATGAAATTTTTCACTTTATTTGGCACTAAACCGTTCATGGTAGTAAACACTACCTTAGTGTAGAGATAAACATTAGCAGGACCTTTTGACATGTGGTATGGGAAATGAATTCCAATGTGGTTAAGAACAGAAGAACACTTTTAGAAGAAATGTGGGGTAAAATTGTGCTTAGAGAATGTTGAGATCTGAAGTCTCAGGAGAAGTAATTAGGGAATCTTGTGGACCTGTTAAAATGCTTAACCAATTTGTGGTTGTAGTGATAAAATGTTACCAAAACAGACTGTTTCCATGAACAATTCTATTGGTTTTAACCCTTGAAGCAGAAATCTAATACATTACTCAAATGAGATGATTACTTTTGACAATAAAAATTAATGTTTGGCTTGATATTGCTGTGCTTCCAATTTTTACCTTCTGATATTATGCTTATTGACCAATATGAATGTTTTGGTCTATGACTAGCCTGTCTTTCCAGCATCCATTTTCCATCTCATCATGTCTCTGCCTGTCTGGGTGAATTGCCTCAAACCTGACCATCTTCAACTTGCTGCATGTACATATTCACTTAATTCTCCAAATAGTCAATCATTTTAAATTTAATCTGACTCTCCATGGTGTTAACTATCCCACTCGACTTGATGTATGTAAATTTAATGAGCATGCTGTCTTGTAAAATCCACATCCGTGAATGAAAATAGTGAGTTAATGTTTGTAACTTGGTTGAAAACATGTCCATTCTTTTTGCCATTCTTTGCTTGATAGCTCCTCAGTGCTCTAACTAGTGGCATGTATGTGCAGGAAATGTTAAGATTATATCGCACCCTCGCCTCAGTGTTGCCAAGAACACATGGAAAGTAGTTGTTTCTACTAGTATTTTATCAGTTTAGGATGGAGTCAAGGTGTGTAAAATATAGTAGCAAAATTGGGACTTTCTTGTTGAAATTTCTGGCCGCATCCAACACTTAGGAAGAATTCCTTGCAGTATTTTAAAAGCTGCTGACTTGACTATATTCCTTTCACCTGGTTTCCAGGTCAGGGCTGTTATTGACCCATTTGGTGTCTTCATTCAGTTTAGAAAGGATATATTCTTTCATTCCTCTCGGTGGATACAATGCATCACAGAAACTCCCACAATTTGAGTGAAGTCTGTAGGATATCAGCTCTGTTAACTCCTCGACCAGATGTTACCCTTGTTCCAGGTCACTGAGGTTGTGTGTGGTTCTGCTAGTGCTCCCTGAAAACATGGATTTCAGCTTGTCCATATTTGAATACCTGTGTCAGTAGAATTGCCTAAGAATCCATCTCTGGGGCTGGACCTTGTTTGTTCCTATTCTCAGCTAGGGATGTGAGTATTCTCTCTAGCTCCAGCTCCATTTTTCAGAAAATGACCTCAATCTCCTAGTTTGTCCCCGAATAGGAAAAGCAAACTCTGTTTGGGAACTTTTGTTACATCTTACCCATTTAACAAACACCTGAAAAGTAATTCACTGTGGTCTGTGTGCTGTGAAAGTGGCAGCAAGTGTATAAAAAAGTTCTTTAAAAGGTTACCTGTGAAGGAGAATAAAGGAAGCCATATATAAAGGAGAGCTAGGTTTGAAGGAAGGCCCCTTTTTCCTTTTAATTTTAATCCATTAAGGATTAACATGTTTATATATTGAGACCCAACCAACTGAGAACAATTTAGTGAGACAGGATTGAAAAAGGATAATTGATATGCAATGCCCTTTCAGGAGGTGAGAGGAAAGAAGATCCAGAGCATAAATGAATGGGATTATCTTTAGATGGATGCAAGAATTGATACAGAAAGATTAGTGTGCAAATAAATTGGTAATATAGGAAATGAGAAATTGAAAGTTTTTGTTTTTACAGAGGAAATTGAAATTTGCTTACTGAAAATGATAGTAGAAATGGTAGTTTCATAGCTCCTGGGGAAGGGCAAGTTTGAAATAAATACCTTAGGGAATGTGAGAAGAAAAACTAGTTGGCTTTTCCATAAATATAGGAAGTGATGAATCCATAGAATTAACCTGCTTTGGGAGAACATGGAGGAGATCAAGAAATAGGGGTTTTTATTGAGATTAACACTATGATGGTCCAGCAGTAGGACAAGTGAAAAGAGAAAATGAGGGTCAGAGAATAGGGTCATGGGCATTATATGATGATACCTGAGGTGGAACCGTTTTTATATAATGAAAAGGTCTAGGTGTAGTCATGAAGACTGTGGTTGAGCAAAGTTGAAGTAAAGAATGCTGGTGGTAGGGAAGCTCAAGACTGGGTGGGAGAAGAGTCAATACAAGTTGTTGGCAACATAAATGATAAGTCCGATAGTATTAGCCCCAAAGGAAATGGGATTTTAGATGATAATGGAGATAAATAATACGTGAATAAGAGTGATGAGTTTAGATAGACCATAGTTCAAATAGCTGTAGGACTATGGTCAACTGAAGGAATTCCCCTAAGTCTCTATTATCTCCTCAATAAAGAGAGGCCAGTCCATACCTCCAATAGGTTATTAGTGACAATTAATGTACGAGTTTAGCACTGTGCCTGGTGCAAGAACTTAACCATTATATAATATGCAGGAATACTAAATCTTCATGAAAAGATGTAGAAAGGATTGTGGGAAGAATGAGGACAGTTTACAAAGCAGATTTGGAATGAAAACAGAAATTTGAACAGCTTGAATTTTGTTTTGGAAAATTCCAAAGAGTGCCTGACCTTTAGATTTGGAATGGAATTCTGAAACCTGTGTCTTTGTTAGTAGCCTCCGATATTTGTTTTGATAGTGTTGTTTTTGTTTTTTGTTTTTTACTTCCCTCCCCTTCATTAAGTCTGTATTTATTGTAGCTAAGTACACTGCAAACTTACTTTTTATTTAGTAGACTTAAAAAAATTTTTTTAAGAATGAGGGATGTTCCATTTTTTTCTTCGCACATTATTTTTATGGCAGAAATCTTATGAGTATTTCAGTTTAGTCTTACAAAAGCTTTATTTTGAAACAATCTTAGATTTATAGAAGGTTGCAGAAAGAGCACAGACCGTTCTTAAATACCTTCACCCTACTTCCTCAAATGTCAACACGTTCTATAACTTGAGTTCAGTTATTAAAACTGAGAAATTAATGTTGGTACACTACTAACAAATTACATTATTGAGTTTTTGCCAGTTTTTCTACTCGTGATTTTTCTATTCTAGGATCCAATCCAGGATCACACCTTGCATTTTGTTTACTCTGTATCCTTAGTCCCCTCCAATCAGTGACATTTCCTTATCTTTCCTGACCTTGATACTTCTGAAGAATCCTTATTTTGAGAGCCCCTCCATTTGGGTTTCTTCTTGGCAGTATTTTTTTGTTTCTAAAATCTATCCTTAGTTCAGTCAGACTCTGCAGCAAAGTAGCACAGTGGTTCAATTAAGGTAAGTTTTTAATTAGAAAATAATTAACTAAGGGAAAATTGGTTTTTGATGCCACTCCCAGTGTCCCCAGGCAAAACTGTGTTTAAACATGTATATGAAGGTAGCACTGTAAATGAGTTAATTTATAATGTCTGTTAAGATATTAATAGAGCATTAACAATACTCTGCAAAGTTTTGATTTGGTACCTGCTTAAATATTTTTGAGATCTATTCAGCTAAATATTGCCAAGTAATAAATATCTGTTCTTTAAGTGGGAAAACTTTATGTCCTACCCACTAAATATTAGCCTCATTCAAATTACTCATCTGGTCTTTTGCAATTATGTGTTGTATATATTTCCTGTTTGGTGTTTATAATAGATATTTAAAGAATTATGTACATATCTCTGAATACATTGATACATTGAAGTAAACCACATTTCAGGGTTCTCTTAAAATCTGTACCTGTGTATCACTTTGTACCTATGCAGTGTATTAGAGGGTCCCAACCTAGGTCTGAAAGGAAGAGTTGGTTAATCCAGTGGTTTGTATTGCTTGATGAGGCCATCGACATGAGTTTTTGTATTAGTTCTGCTTGGAAATAAGCCTTATTAGAAAGTAAGTTACTTTCAAACAGTGTAGTGGACGCTGTTGGTGCCTCTCTAAGATTACCTTCACCAGGCTGGTGCACACAGACTCCAGGTGATAAGTGTTGGTTCCTAGTGGCTGCCCTAGCTAGAGATTTGGGCTGCAGGGACTAGGATCCTGTAGCTAATTGGCTGACTGATTTGGAGGTGTCAAACTGTCTTCTCCGTCTAGGTAGTACTGATAGCCATGCAGTTTAGGCTGAAGGAAGAATCCAGAATCCAGCAGAGGCAACATTTTCAAATGTCTCCCCTGCTCTGTCTTGCTTTTCTTCACTCTGCTGTCCTGAGGGCATCCCCTCCCTTGGTTTCTGCATCAGAATCCCGATCTCACATACTACCTCTTGGGAACCTGACCAAAGACAGTAGAGCTACTGTATTATGAACATTTTGAGCAAATGTAAACTGAGTAACATGAAAATTGATGACTTGTTTGCAAGGGACCTTTTATAATTACCTGAAAACTGTACTAGACTGGTAGTCTGGGCTCCAGTTCTTGCATTTCTAATAGCCAGTGATCTAGGAAAAGTTGTTTGATTTCTGTGAGCCTGCATTTTCTATTCTGCAGTACATGGAGCCTAGACTATGTGATACTCACATTTTCCATTGAAGATTTTCCCTTAAGGCAGGGGGTTATTAAATGAAGAAGCTTGGTCTCCCCTGATTCTACTCCCCATTCCCAAGTCTAGTTTCTTGGATAACTTTCAGAGATGCTCAGCTTAGCTCCTCTGGAATTAAAAACACTGAAGAGCAAGTTTCCCCAAACTGTTCCACTTTGGCATGTGGACTATTTGAGCCGACGGCAATTGAGGCCCTGAGGGCTCAAGAGAAATTTTTGCCCCTCTCTGAACCACCTAGAAAAATCTAAATTGAGAGTATTCCCCAAAGCGTTATTATGAGAGAGAAGTTTTATCTGAGTGACTCATCTGTATAGCAGAACAAATACTTAATTACCAAACCTCTACTGCCCTGTGAATTGCCCTCCTCCCCTGGGAACCCCAGGCTCCTATCCCATGCCTCAGCTCTGTATGGCTTATAAACCTCATTTTACCTTTTTGTCTTGGAATCTTTCTTGTATGTGGGGTTCTTGTATGTATGAATTAAATTTGATTTTTCTGCTGTTAATCAGCCTCATGCCAATTTAATTCCTAGTTTAACTAGAAGAACCGATGATGGGAAGAATGAAAGAACTTTTTTCTGCCCCCTATCTAGATGTGCATTCCCTAGGAAAAAACTTCTAATACATTTTCCAAGGATTTTGTAGACCTCCACCCCACCACCCGCCCCCTGCCGAAATTCAGTGCCAAAGTCCAATAGGGCTTTCTTCTTTCAGCCTTTTTCTTTGCGCAATAAAAATCTATTTTACAAATATTGCACTTTTTTAATACACAAATACATATTTTTCCTTTTCATTGCTCCCATATTTCCCCTTTTCCCTTTGTAAATGGCAGGTTTCTTTTTCCAATGCCATTTCTTTGTGGACATGTAGGGAATGACCACCTGTGAGTTACTTGCCTAATGAGAAAGGTCTGTGGTACTATGTAACCGATTCCGAACTTTCCGTGTCCTTTCTTCGTTTCCTTTTTGCTTTTATTTTAACTTCTATTTACTTTTAATTTTTAAAAATTTTAGAGTGCAAGCAGGGGAAAGGGGCAGAGGGAGCGACCATCTTAAGCAGGGTCCATGCTCAGTGCAGAGCAGACACGGGGATTGATCCCACAACTCTGGGATTATGATCTGACCCTGAATCAAGAGTTGGATGCTCAACTGACTGAGCCACCCGAGTGGCCCCCTTTTTGCTTTAAAACGGGGACTGTCATGAAGTGAGTGCCGTATTTACACAATGGATTTTCTAGTTTTTTGGCATTCTGTATTTACTACATATTTTAATTTGCTGGTTAAAGAGGCTGGGCCATGTTTGGCTATTAAAAATAAAATAAAAATACAAGTGAATAATTTAATACAGGGGTTCTCAGTGCTTTTAAGTACCCTGCCTTTTTCTTTTTCCTTTTTTTTTTTTTTTAAATTTTTATGTTTGTTTTTGAAAGAGAAAGAGAGAGAGAGACAGAGTGTGAGTGGGGGAGAGGCAGAAGGAGACACAGAACCAAAAGCAGGTTCCAGGCTCTGAGCTGTCAGCACAGAGCCCGATGTGGGGCCCGAGCCCACGAACCGTGAGATCATGACCTGAATCAAAGTTGGAAGCCTTAGTGACTGAGCCACCCCAGACCCCTACCCTGCCTTTTTCTAACCAGTATTCCCATTACTTCCTTCCAATGAAATTCTTTTTTGAAAAAAAAAATTAATGTTTATTTATATTTGAGAGAGAGACAAAGTGTGAGTGGGCAAGGTGTAGATAGAGAGGGAGAATCCAAAGCAGGCTCCAGGCTCTGAGCTGTCAAAACAGAACTCAATGTGGGCTCGAACTCATGAGCTGTGAGATCATGACCTGAGCCGAAGTCGGATGCTTAACCTACTGAGCCTCACAGGCATCCCCCAGTGAAATTCTTTATAGATAATGTAAGCTATCTACATGCATAATTTTAAAATTCCACTTACTGCTTTACTATACTAAGTAATATAACATACATTTCAATATAAACAATTGGCCATGACTGCTCAAGAAGGTTGAATAAAGTCATTCTTGAGTCTTCACCTCATGTACATACAATAGCTATGGTGCAGGGTGACATAGCCGTGCTGTTCTAGTGATTCAAATACCCCGAGCAGTGTTGTACTGCTATAACTATAGAACTATAACTTGCAGAGTAGTTGAATCTTGGAAAAATCCAGATATATTAAAATCACACAATGCAAAGTATTTAATCGGTAACAATTTACATATTCCATTTTACATTTAATTCTATTGAGTTAGTCTGGGCTTAGATAAAATTTTCTTTTTCAAGATGTGTGCGTCTCTCTGTGGGACACAAGACACTTTCACATTGTGTAGGATTAGCCCATGTGTTGAAGAATGTCTGATACACCTTAATAAATGCTGGTAGCATCATCTCAGTCACTGACCACCAAAATATCCCAAGACCTTTCTGAAATCCTAAGTGATGTTAAGGCCTATTGAGAGTCCCAGGCTTAGAGGAAAAAAAAAAAGGAACAAAATAAACCATTATTCACATAATAGGGTATTTCTAACCTGAACAGCCGGGAGTGACATTACTAATTACTACCTTTTATTAGAGTGTCAAGTTGAACAACTTCTAAGATCTTAAATATTTATATCAAGGTGAAATGAAGGAAATTTTGACTTTTAAGTGCTTGAACGGATGGGTAGCCAAAAACTGAGTCAGCTAAAGACATAAACTACAGTGTCTGATGAATTGTAGCACTCTTCTGAAACTTAGAATAAATTTAACCTGCTGGGCTCCACAGGTGATCTGAAGTCTTGATTTTTATACACCTGTTTCTGAGAGGATATGGAATTTGTATACATTCAAGGGTGTTCTGTTGCATGTCACAAATGACTGGGGGCTAATATCTGGAGGAAATCGATTTGAGCTGCCCTTCTTCAGCTCCTCTTCCTTTACCAGAATGGCCTCTGACTAGAGCCACTTAAGTGGTAGCAATTCCCATACTTATGTGGATATTCTTAATTTGTATTTTAGTCAGTATTGGACCTGTAGCAAACTCCAGGTTACTTTAACCTTTGATTGGTGCCATTGAGAAATGTTAGATTTTTAGGTGGTACTTCTTTTTATGAGTACAGCTTTTATGTTATTTAGAACTTAGAATAAATTAACTAGTTGATATTTTTGGTAGGGGTAGAGAAGAGATAACTATAGAATGTTTTGCCTTTTGCTAGGCTCTCTACCAGGTATTTGATTCTATGAGCTTGTAGCTATAGAATCTGGAAAGTGTTGGCTTATTTACCTTTTAATTTTTATGACACATGGAGCAGCTCTTTCAGAAATAGTGCAAGGTAGCTTCAGGTGTACTGTTGTTAAAAAAAAAAAGTACATATATTTGTGTATGTGTATTTAAATTGTGGATCCAGATGACCTTAAGGAAGGCAGAAATCTTCAACTGTTTAATTATCTGTAGTGATGAGAATGTAACTTTACTAGCCTGCTGCGAATTTAAAAAGATTTTCTGGTAAGTGTTTTACCTGTTAAAATGATCTAGAACATGTTTTTCTCTGTATCTCCTGCTCTTTTTGCTTTCCTCTAGGCAGAACTACATGTAAATCATTCCAAAACAATTAATGCTGCCGTAGTCAAAAATTATTGATTTTCCGTTGGAAGGGTATGTAGAATTGCTTGCTCTACTTAGATTCTAAAATGAGGCTTTTTAATTGTGTTTTCCAGGAAGATATGAATTTAAATGAAGATAAGAAGGCACCATTGCGGGAAAAGGACTTCAGCATCAAAAAAGAAATGGTGATGCAGTACATTAATACTGCTTCCAAGACAGTAAGTAAAACTGTCAAGTTGAGAGATACTGCTGGAACGTGTTGTAGGGGGGAAAACAATGCATTTGTCTAATGATGTGCTTAAGTCGGTGGGCAACTTGACTCAGAGGGCTTTCGAATATATAAAGGCACAAGTGTTAGGAGTTTAATTTAAAAATATTTCTCCTAACTTCTAAAACTGCTGTGGCTCTTCAGCCCCTCACATTGGCGAGGAACGCTGACTACTTGGCTTACTGACTCCAAGACTTCGTTCCCTGTTAGTGGATTCAGATGGCTATTGATCTTGTGTCACTTATACACCGGGATAATACTTGCATTACAGAAAAGTGAGACTGATTTCATGCTAACTACGTAGATCAGTACACATAATAGTGGCTTAGAGGCATATCTTTAATGTGAGTTTCCCTACGGATAAAATTATCTTGTAACAAATTGTAAATGTAGATGTTGAAAGGAGCATTAAGCGTCCACTCGGCTGCCAGTTTTCTAGGGAAACATGAAATATGTGGGTGGAAGTAATGAGTAAATGTCTAAGGAACCATGACTGGCACACAGAATCAATTACATTTATTTCATGGGACAACAAATGAGTTTGACCAGTCATATAAAAATTGAATAAATGGATTCGATGAAATCTAGAAAATGGAAGCTAATGAAGAAGCAATCAGAAAGACAGCAGAAAATGAATTTGGCTGAATTTAAAATAGAATTGGATAAGAGAAAAATGGCTTAACACACTGTAGTTTTCACTGGATACTTTAGCCAAAGGCCAGGTTACAAGAATGTAAGTTTCTTATACTTTAACTCCATTTATCTCCTAGACCAGTCAGTGACTTGGGGCTTTTCTTTGGGAAGACACACTCAATTGATGTTTAACTTTTAAACATGTCGGTTGGGCATTCTGATGTTTAATTGCTGAAATCACGGACTACTATAATTTTTCTGGCTCTCTATGTACATGGGTGCTGTATCCTGCTGTTGTGACAAAAATTGCTTTTTGCCCCTTAATGCTACCTGGACATTAGAAATGAGCATTCAGGACTTAAGAGTCAGAGCACTTGTATTTTGGATTGACTTATCAGCCCTTTGGTATTGAGCATCTTTCTTGTTTACTCTCTGATTCTCAATTTCCTCATCCATAAGATGGGACTAGCATCTACATCATCGGCTTGTTGTTAGAATTAAATTGTTCATGCCATGATTGGAACATAACAGGTTTTAAAACTGGTCGCCGCTTCTTGTGGTAGCATTGGTGGTTGTAGCAGTTGTTTCTTATTTTTTCTTTGTGATTTGTTCTCGCTGTTGAAATCATTATGCCATAGTTACTGATGTACGTGGATTTATATATTTTTTTAAATTTATGGCAGCTTTAAAAAAAATTTTTTTTAATATTTATTTTTGAGAGAGACAGTGTGAGCAGGGGAGGGGCAGAGAGAGAGAGAGCGAGAGAGAGAGGGACACATAGAATTCGAAGCAGGCTCCAGGCTCTCAGCTGTCAGCACAGAGTCCCATGTGGGGCTCGAACCCACCAACCACGAGATCATGATCTGAGCTGAAGTTGGACGGCTTAACCCGCTGGGCACTTAACCGAGTAAGCCACCCAGATGCCTCAGATTTATATTTTTGAAAATTCAAGTTAACTGTTAGTAAGTCAGTATCACATTTACTAAGTGTGTGTATATCAGGTAATATTTTAGGCAATGGAGTTGAAGCACCAAGATGGTCAATCATGGTGGCCTATGGAGTAACATAGGATACACACAATAGAAACACACAAACGTGTAATAAGTGAAATGTATGTGGGGAAAAAAAAGCGGGGGAGTGGAGATGGTATAACTGTTTTCTTCTTTCTTTTTTTTTTTATTGAAACATAGTTAACACAGTGTTACTTTAGTTTCAGATGTACAATAGGATTCACCGGTTCTATACTCAGTGCTGTTTACAATTAAGTGTGCTCTTAATCCCCTTTATTTTACCCATCCCTCCAGCCCCCTCCCTCTGATTGAACTGCTGCATAGAGTGATCAGGCAAGACTTCCCTGTTAGGGAATTTTAAATCCAACAAGCATGAATTTACTTGATATAATTACAAGAGATACTACATTATTCGTTAGAACTGGTTTAGAAAACGTTGGCATAGTAGTGCATTTTAGTTTTTGAATTTCAGGTAACAAACAGACGTTTTAATAGAAGAACAAATCACTTTGAACTTCATTAGAGAGGATCTATTTCAGTTTGCATTCACTGATTTTAAACTTTAATCCTCTAATCGTTTTGGACTAAGGTTGGAATTTATTTACTAGAATTAGATAATTAGATTATCAGGATTGAAATAGATTAGTTATCTAAAGTATGATTAAAGCATTCACTCATTTAATTAGTGTGTGGAGGATCATGACTTTTCCTAGGAGGGTTCTGAATAATTTGGCAGACGGTTAACATTGTAGAAAGTTCAAGCTGACCAGTCATCTATTTTTGCGCTGGAAGTAGAGATACATTAACTCTCAGATACGGACTTTGTCATACCAGGGTGTTTAGGTTAATGAGTACCAAAAAACCTTCTCTGAGAAAAACCATGAAAATTCATGGATGGGTTGTTCTAGAGAACACGGGGGTATTTGTCAGGTAAACTTTTATAAATTTAGCCTTAGACGTTGCTTTGAGATTCTTTTTGTGAGTAAGCATTAAATTATTTTTTTGAAAATAGCACTGAGGACTATAGTTGATAATTTGAAAATGCTTTAGAAATGTTAACCCTCAAACAAGTCCTAAGGTAGCTAAGCTTGTTTTTTAGAATAGGGGAGAAAAACCCCCAACAAATCCTCAACCAAATTAGATTATTTCTAAGGTCTTAAGTTCAAGTAGCCAAATAGTAATGCTGACTTTTTTCAGTTAGAAAAGATGATCAGAATTTTATTCAGCAATAGCCTATTTAGAAGCTGAAAATGTCAGATTACATTTTTCCAACTTCCTGGGGTGTGGATTCACATTTGGCTGGTACAGTCTGGAAGCCAGGGGTGCTGGGAGCTTCTGAGGAAGGTTTCTCTTCCTCATAAAAAGATCCAGAGCAGAAAACCACTCTTTTATCCTGTTATTTGACATGGTTTTGAGATGGTGTGGGATCCTTGGCACATGACCCCTTAGAGCTGCTGCTCTGGCTATGTACGGTCCTGCCTCAGACTCTTCAATCCTGTGAGGTGATGCATATTCTTATGTAAGCTACTTGCAGCTGGGATTTTGCTTTGCTGCTGTGGCATGTGTTGCTGGACCGTCCTGATAGCCTTTTCCCTATGTAGGCTCTCTCTCTCTAACTCCAGAAATTACTGCTCTCATCAAGTATACTCAGTGTATATGAGAATGGGTACTACAAGGCCAAATGGACGTTCCTTGGTAAATGACTTGCCTCAGATGTTCAGTAGTCAGTTTATTAAAAAAAAAAACAACAAAAAAAAACCCTTCTTTCTGAACGAATGAATACAGTCTTGACTTTTATGTGATTACTGGGTGGATGGTAAGACTATTCTGCAGTAAGTGGTAAGGACCTCAAAATGAGGATGCGACATGATAGTCCAAATGGAAGAGAATCCATAGTCTCCAAAAACTGTAAGAAGAAAATTCTGGAACAGGACAGAGGAGCTCATACTCCTTAACTGCATAAAAATTTCCCCTATTTTCTAAATGGAAGGCTACTATAATTTAATGAAAGTCCACCTTGTAAATGTATTCAGTCTTGCTTATCCCTGAGTGTTGTTCTCATTCTTGATTGTGGTTTAATTATTAACACTTTTCTTCTCTTAAAATTCTTAAAGCACCCCTGCAGATAATGTTAAATGATGTTATTTGTCAGGACTCCTGTGCTTTGAGGGGACAGATTAGGCTGAGGAAGTAAATTCGAATAGACTTGCTGCCTTCACCAGGTTTTTCTTGGCTTGGTTTTGGTGTACCATACCCTTTATCTGTGATCCCTGGGTTGATGTCAGTGTTTATCTTCTTGTGGGTGCTTGAGTTGTATTCCCGGTGAACTGGCTCTGGGTACATGATGTCAGGGTTACATCAAAGTCTCCTGTTGACAGGGTTAACAGGAAGCCCTGGATTACTTTAAACACAGTTCAAAAAATGTGTTAAACAGGATACTTCTGGAGAGTAAGATTTAGATCAATAAAATACTTCCTCTCCCCTCACCTCCACCCCCATGACAAAGGGATTGTAAAAATAAAAACTTCACCCTACTTTTCCCATCTGTTGAGAAGAAAGAATCTTCTTTTTGGTCTTTCGCTTATGGGCTTTTTCAGGGTAACCAGTGGCCATACAAAGCTGGAGGAGTCCTGAGAAGTCAAAACCTATATCCCAGGAAGTGAAAGCAAAGCCCTGGAAGCTAGGGTGTGGGTGGGGTGGGGGAGGCTCAGAGGCGGTAAGAGGGAGGAGGGGAGGGGTGAAATGTAACACCTTAGCATTTGCTTATCAGTGCTTTTGGAGTTGACTTTTTCCCCCCAGCTTACTTTTAAATACTAGATGAGACTGCCCTGACAGTTCACTTCTATACAAATTACAAGTGGACTGCTAAACCTGTCAGTATGTAGTCTGGTCTTTTGGGTGCACCATTAGGTGTGGATAAAAGGCTCTCAAGATTTCTCTTCAAAATTTTTACTTCTCGTTCCTTACATTAGCTTTTTTTCCCCCTGAGAGAGAACACACTTCTTAATTAGAGCATCCGTCCTTTATTTCCTATTTATATTTAGTTTTTTCCTTTTTGACCCTCCTCTCCCTCTGCCCGGAAAGAAGCAGAACCCCCCTTGTTGCGCCCGGAACAAGCTAGCTTCCTTGGACTTCCGTTTTCAACTATTCTCTTTCCTAGTCATTCGAGACCACAGACAGCTGACTGCAAGGCTCCTTGAGGCATGCATTGGAAAAGTTTGCTTGGTGTTGCATTTTACTCCTTGAACCCCTAAGTATTTCTGTAGTTCTTGCTTAGACTTCTTGAGTAAGAAATAAATATAAAATATTACAGAACACAACTTTAAAGGGCACATAGAGGACTAACAGGTTTGTGAAACAATGGGAAAAAATGAGTCTAAATTGAGTTTGTAAGTGTAGGGTTATAAAGTCTTATGTGTGTCTGTGTACGTGTGTGTGTGTAGTGTATTGTCTAAAGATACTTTGAAAGATATTACCATGATACCACCTGTTTTGGCCCACTAAGCATGATGTTCAAGTATGGAGAACATGGTTTTGTCCAATGTCGTCCATCTAGGCATCTGATATCTTGATCAGAAAAGAATTGTTTTGAAAAAACACTAGTAATGTTCTGATTTGTGTTATTCTACGTAGGTAGAAAACCTAGAGTTCATTTCTTTTAGCCCTGATTTGTTAATATTGTATTATCATTGGGGGCATTTTCATACCTTTCACAGTCTTTTTTGGGTCCATTTTCATATATTAATTTTGGAAAACATTGTCAGATACAGATAAATCAGGTTCTTTTTGTTTTCTCTCACTTTTCATTATTTTTACTTAAAAGGTTTATATTTTAGCTGCTGGAAACTTTGATGAACCAGTTTTATACATTCTTACTAGTTAAAGTTAACATGGATTAATTTTTGGCTTCCATTTCAGGTTAGGGAATTGATCAAAGCACACTCGTAACATAAAAACTTACTAAAAATTTGTGGCTGGTACTCAGTATTAGACACTTACCTATTTATCAGCAATGCCCTTGCTTACGATATTTTGCTTGTTTGTCTCCAGGTCTTGTCTGCTGAGTTAGAGAAAATATCAGAGCCCCAGGGCAATGAACCAATTTCTAGTTAGAAGTATTTCTTAATAATCTAACTGGCACTTTAATTCCCATTTCTGCCTATATAGGACAGGTTTTATTTATGTACAATTAAGATGATCTTTCAACAGCTCAAATTCATCCAGCTTCATTATGAGTTGTTTCTGGGCAGCACCGGTGGTGTTTAATGTTCTCTGCTATTACCGCAGTGTGTTCTTGCTTAGGCAGGAGATGATAATGAAGAAACCAGTCATCTTTTTTCTTTTTTTTTCTTAAATTAGGTTCAAGTTAACATTGTGGATTTTTGATCTTTTAAAAACCTTAAAGATAGCTTTTCTTATAGCCATTTTTTAAAAAGAAAAGTCAGCAACTATAGAAATGTTTATTTACTGGTCAAATTTAGAATTTTGGAACCTGATGTGGTCACTGATGCTTATCCCAGTTGTGGCATTGGAGAGTATCTGAGGCTGTCTTTATTTTGCTCATTGAGTTGGGTCTTAGTGTGAGCTATTTTGGTCTGCTCATGCTTTTTAGATTTTATGAATATAATTAAACTTCTCATGACTGATAACTGCAAAAGTAGTAAACTTTGAAAGTGGTAGAAAAAAGACGCATGTGATTTGATGGAGATGGAAATAATGAGCAAATAGCCCAATGGAAACTTTTGAAAGAAGAAACCAACCATCCTAAAGGAATATGAGAACATGAAAATGCCTTGTATCTACAGTTGCCTTTCAGTGAGTGAAGGGGAAAGGGAACTGATGAATTGAGGGGAAAGAGAGTGGTCAGGAGTACTGGCTCTCAGCCTTGATATTCATTACAATCTTCTGGAGAACTTAAAAAAAGTCTCAGTGTCTGCACCCTACCATTTAACAAATCAGACTTCCTGCAGATGGTACCCAGGCACCAGTATTGAGAAAAGCTGTCTTGGTGATTCTAGTGTACAGTCAAAGATGGAAGTTACTGGGGTGTACAAGATAAGCGTCATCAGTAGATGTCTGTTAGTGTAACATGAATTCAACAAAAGACTAGGAGTTGATGGAATTTAAAGGCAAAGCATAGAGGCTGTTAACTAATAAAGGTCCTTTGGGTTCAAGGCTAGCTTGAATGTGCATAAGGTCAAATTGGTGTTCAAGTGGCATACTGTAGCTACTAAGAAATCCTGATACTTGGCTGCTTAACATTTCCCTCTGATGATTTTATCGACTATAACAGATGGAAGAACCTGGTATGTTTTGGGAAAAGATACCTAATAGAACCGTATTAGTAAGAAGGGAAAGAGTATGTCCGCTTTAAAACCTTCAGTGGACTGACTTATTTTCCCAGTTAGAGGTAAACTTAAAACCTCCTTTAATTTAGTTTGGACTTAAGAGACAGCCTTTTAGTTCTTAATTATTCCTATATTGAATAAATTCTATGCATACTTAAAAAAACTTCATAGATTGTCTACATGTACAAAAAAGGCAGAAATATAATACTAGTTCTTGTTGTCTCAAGAACTGTTACCTTGATTTATTACCATTTCTTAACTGGTATAATATAATTGTTTTCCTCCATTTCGAAGAAAATAGGGTTGGCACATCTTCTTAATTTCAATGTAATACAAAACTATTTCAAATCCTTTCAAAATCCAAAAACCTTCAGACATAGATGAAATAAACTGGGAACTCTATCCTTGGGTCATCAACATGGGAAAAATACTTAAAAAGTAAATTTAGAAAACCTTAGGCTTTGACTGTTTCTTGTATATAATACTATTATACTAGATTTTTTTTTGGTAGGTTTTTTGTTCCTCGGGAAAGCTTAACTCACTGTTGGTGAGTTAAGTCATTTTCTGACATGGTTTTTGTTATACTCCTTGATTAGACATTTTTGCAGTTGAGTTTATTTATATCAGGTCTGGAATATGTCTTAGGGCATCTCTACATTTTTAAAATGAGTAAGGCCAAGGGAGTGACATCCCCAAGTTTTGCAGCTAGAACTAGAAACCAGGATTTTTAGAAAACTTTTTTATTATAAATTAGTTCTAGAAAACAGCAAAACCAAATATGTAGCTTAATGAATTATCATGAGGGAAACACCACCCAGGTTGATAAGCGGAACTTGCCAGTTGCTTTAGAAAGACCTGCATCTACCCTGTTCATCTCAAGCCTCTCCCCCAACCCCTTTTTTTGAACTACTGATTGGCTTTTATAGGAGTCACTTCCTTCTCATTTCTCCATTTTCTATTGATGGATACTTGGGCTGCTTCCATAATTGGCTATTTTAAGTAATGCTGGAATACACATAGGAATGCATGTATCCTTTTGAATTTGTATGTATTTTTGGATAAACATCTAGGAGTGCGATTACTGGATTGTAGGGTAGTTCCATTTTTAACTTTTTGCGGAAACTTTATACTGTTTTCCAGAGTGGCTGTTCCAGTTTGCATTCCCACCAACAGTGCATAAGGGTTCCTATTTCTCCACATCCCTTCCAACATCCTCTCCTGTTTCTTGTGTTTTTGATTTTAGCCGTTCTGACAGGTGTGAGGTGTGAGGTGATCTCTCCTTTTAGTGTTGATTTGCATTTCCCTGATGAGCATCTTCTCTTGTGTCGGCCATCTGTATGTCTTCTTTGGAAAAATGTCTGTTCATGTCTTCTGCCCAGTATTAATTGGATTATTTGTTTTTTGGGTGTTGGATTTTTTAAGTTCCTCATATATTTTGGATACTGACCCTTTATTGGAGAGGCCATTTGCAAATATCTTGACCCATTCTGTAGGTTGTCTTTTACTTTTGTTGTTTTCTTTGCAGAAGCTTTTTATTTTGAATGTAGTCTCAACAGTTTAATTTTGCTTTTGTTTCCCTTGCCCCAGCAGACATATCTGGAAAAAAATTGCTATGTCCATTGCGAGAAAAATTACTGCCTGTGTTCTGTTCTAGGATTTTTACAGTTTCAGGTCTCATATTTAGGCCCTTTTAATCTGCTTTGAATTTATCTTTGTGTATGGTGTAAGCCAATGGTCCAGTTTCATTCTTTTGCATGTAGCTGTCCAGTGTTCTCAGCATGGTTTGTTGAAGAGTCTTTTTCCCATTGCATATTCTTTTCGGAACACTCTTGTAAAGAGACATTTCCTCTCATATACTGATTGCTTCAAGATGTAGGAAATTTAGGATAAATGCTTCATTCTTTTCCTTTGCCAGTTTTCACTATACTGAATTAGTTTCCTATCACCCTCTGAAGGTAACCAATTAAAATAAATTTTTTTATTTTTTTATTTTTATTTTTATTTTGAAAGAGAGCATGAGTCAGGGAGGAGGAGAGAGAGGATGACAGATAATCTGAAGCAGGCTCTGTGCTAATAGCACATGGGCTCGTACCCATGAACCATGAGGTTATGACCTGAGCCAAAGTCAGATATTTGACTGAGCCACCCGGGTGCTCCTGAAGGTAACCAGTTTTTAATATTAAGATACTATTATTGGCTCAGTTGGTTAAGCATCTGACTCCTGATTTTTGGCTCAGATCATGATCTCATGTTAAATTGAGCCCCAAATGAGGATCAATGCTGCAGTGAGCTTGCTTGGGATTCTCTTTCCCTCTCTCTATGCCCCTTCCCTGGTCGCACATGTATGTGTGTATGTGTGCGCACGTGTGAGATCTCTCTTTCAAAATAAACTTAAAAAAAGATATTATGATAATTTATGCATTGTAATTACTACTCTTAGTGAAGCTCAGATTGTCATATCTTTGACCAGCGGGACCTTGACCAGATGCTCCTAGTCATTTCACCATGACCCTAGGAATTTTGGATTGTTTCATTCCTACCTGGCAAGGTCTGACAAACCAGGTTCTTCTCTCATACTGTGCCTGGAATCCATCATTTCCTTCAGTGGGAAATGGTATTTCAAGAACAGTCTGGGTGTCATGGATGCTTATTACCGATAGGTTAATCATTGTTTCCACTCATTTTCAGAGGAGACCTAGCAAAAGAAAAAAAAACTGTGTGCATATATTCAAAACATTTTTCTTTTGCATATGCTACGTCCGAGTGCTGGTCTTGTACTAGGTCTGCATTGAGCATGTAGCCATTACATTTTATATTTCTAGTTCCCATTTAGCCTTTCCTTCTGTGAATAACTGTATTTAGCCCCCTTTCATTTTTATTTGTGACTGACTGTATTTTAATGCTCACCACCAGTCCTGAAGTTGATAGTTCTCTAGACATTTGTCTGAAGTTTGCTCTGTCATAGATTCCTTCAAAGGGCTCCTGGGAACAGTATTTCCTGAGTATTGCATATTGATAACTGTATATTCCTTTTATTTAGTCAGTTATATTGGCTATAAAATCTTTGGCTCACGTGGTTTTCCCCCTTAGGATCTTAAATATATCATTTTCTTCTGGCATAAAGCATGACAGTATTGGTGTCCAAAGTTCTGTGGATAACTAATAATTTTTATCCCTTGCAGGTTACTGGCTCTTTTTATTTACTTTGAGAGAGAGGGAGAGGGAGAGAATGCACAGGGGAGGGGCAGAGGGAGAGAGAGAATCCCAAGCAGGATCTGTGCTCAGCACAGGATAACACTACCATGAGATCACGACCTGAGCAATATTGAGTTGGATGCTTAACCTGCTGAGCCGTTCAGGCGTCCTGTTACTGGCTCTTTTTATCTAGATGTCTGTGTTGGGATTGTCTGATATGCAGTATACCTTCATTATGTGCTTTTTACATCGTTTTTTCCCCCCTTAAATTTCATGAGAGTGTTCTGTTGTTCTGATTTGTCTTCTTCTTCAGCGATCCTGTTATCTGTGTGTTAGACTTATCTTCAATATGCCACTTTGTCCCAAATCCTTTTTATCTTATTTTTGTTCTTATTCCTTCTAGTGTAGTCTTCACTTTTTTTTTTAAAGTTTTATTTATGTATGTAATCTCTACACCTAATGTGGGGCTCGAACTCACAACCCTGAGATCAAGAATCACCTGCTCTTTTTTTTTTAATTTTTTTTTAATGTTTTATTTATTTTTGAGAGAGAGAGAGCGTGAGCAGGGGAGGGTCAGAGAGTGAGGGAGACACAGAATCTGAAGACAGGCCCCAGGCTCTGAGCTAGCTGTCAGCACAGAGCCTGACGCGGGGCTCAAACCCAGGAACCGTGAGATCATGACCTGAGCTGAAGCCTGACGCTCAACCGACTGAGCCACCCAGGCGCCCCAAGAATCACCTGCTCTTCTGACTGAGTCACCCCTGTAGTCTCGACTTCTAAAGTGTGTTTTTCTTTCTTTCTTTCTTTTTTTTTTAATTTTAGTCTCCCCTTCCGCCAGGTTCTCACTCTTCATTTCTGAGTGTTTGGAATTTATTCTGTTTTATTTTTTTTTCCTACTAGGTCTTCTATATTCTCACAATGCCTCTTAACTCATAGTGAAATTGTAAGTTACTTTGCCATGTTTAATGGTTTTGTTTCCGTGGTGACTAGGAATGTTCTGCTCCATTCTGATTTCATCCTCTGCAATTTGTCCACAGTGTGGGTGCTATCCTGGAAGGGAGCCCCACCAGTTCACGGGACATAGGCTGCTCCCCTCTCTTTAGATCTTTTTTTGCCACTTGTGCTCCCCCACAGTTGGAGTGGGCCAGACTCCGCCCAGTTTTAGCTGCTGTTCGCAGATTAACCTACTGAGGTTTCTAATGACTACCTGGGAGCTCGCCTGGGGTTGTCCTGTTTTCATGATCCTCAGCCACCTGTCTCCTCTGTTTCTTCCCACAGAGGCACTGATACTGTGTAGATTTTGTGGTGGTTAGTGGTTTCCAGCTGCTTGTCTTTTGAGGATCACAGAGATAAGTTGTTGCTCAGAATTGTTAGGTGTTTGGTTTTGCCCTTTAGTTGTTTTTTCTCTGGGAATCCAGTGAGTTTCAGAAACTTCACTGCTGCTGCCATCTGCCCGAATCCTCTAGTCTTCTCATTGTGAGTTTCATATTCTTGGTCCGATGCCAATTTATTATGTCTTGTGTTAAAAAAACAATTCTGGATTAGCAGCATTCTTCCTCTTGCCTGTCCCCAGCCCCCTTGCCTTTCAGGGCAGAAAATCACGATCGATTAAGGAATGGCGTTTCTCTATGTAACCTTAACTCATAGCTCTGGGTTTTGCTGTTTATGCAACCCATAAACTTGCATCAAACCTCTTAATGGCCCATGACCTACAAATAGATTTAAATAAAACACTAGTTTTAGTTTTAATTTCAATATTATGTTTATGCAGTGCTATCATCTTCTCATATAATTTCAATAAATTATGCAGAAGGCATCCCTTTTTATATCCCATGGATAGTTGGAAAATTCAGACTGCCCTTCAGTACTTTACCCCACCCCTGAAAAAATAGGTCTCATCTGCTTGTGTGTGTCTATAAATTAGTGAGTGTGTTAAAGCTATCACAGCATGAAATCACTTCAAGCACTGTGAAAGACTATCTTAAAGAATTTAAATTGATTGCAGATGTTGGTGCAATTAAGCAGGCCTGATGAGCTCAGAATCCTGTTTCTCAGATTTGAATATGAATGTATTTAAAAAAATTACAGTGATGTGCTCCATGTAAATGGAGTTCATAGACATCTGAGAGCTTCACCTTATATTATAAAATGGTTCAGTATGTGAAAAGTGCTGTGTGACCCCTTTCACAGATACCTACATTACTTGGAAAAAGTATTACTAATGAAAATGTTTCACTCCTCTTAAGAATATAGTTCCATGCTGTCCTTAACCAACCAGAATTACTTTGAATGATTATTTCCTTCATTATTTCATTTGTCTACCAGTTTGTCCACCTGTTGGGCATATTAATTCATTTAAAAACTATTCTATATAGAGAGAACTATAATATCTCTGCCCCATTTTAAAGAAAAAACAGTAGAACAAGCCAGAGGAGTTAGCTTAGATAATGAAAGCCTGGGACCTGTTTTCCCCCTTGAGGTCAGACCTTTTGACTACTAGACCTCTACCTCCCTGTAGTGGCTTTGGCTTTAAACCACTGAAATGTAAAAGAAATTTTCTATTTTAAAATACAACCTACTGGGTTGCAAATTAGAAAGTGAATTCTGAAACAAGACTGTAACAAGATTAAGTAGAGTGTACAGTGTGTTCATTTTCAATTTATTTCAAATTGATCTGTCCACATTAAGTAATTAAACCCATCAATTTCTGTAACACATTGTAAAATGTTATGGACATTAGGACTTTATTATATATACAGTAGTAAAATAAATTACAAAAATGATGAGTAACTGTATTTAGATACTGTTTTTAAATACTAAGAAAATTACTGAAATGTTATTTGAAGTGTAGTAATAATGATTTGAAACAGGAACAAAGACTACATTATATCTTTTCCAAGAGGTATGAATTATTAAATTGTGTTGAACAATATTTTATGAAAGCCTATTTTACTCCTCATGGCAGACCATGTTTTTTTGAGTTCAGAATCCAGCTTTGTTACTTTTAGCTGTGTGATTTGAGAAAATTCATTATCCCTAAGACTTCGCTTACTAAACAATTTAGGAGTGTTAGTGTTGGAACATATAGGATGGGACATAGGGCAATGATTACATAAGTGCGAGTCATCAAAGTTTAAAGTGTAGAATGGCCCTGGGTAAATGTTTGCTACAGCTGAAGCATTCTTAAATTGGATTCATAATGGAATAAAGTTGAATAAATTATTAAAACTAGGCATCATAAAAATTTTGTTTCTACTTAAAAAAATAAACATACATATTCAATGCCGATTTTTGGCTATAGAGCCAAAGTCATTTTATTTGAGTAGAAATTGCTCCTACTTTGATTTCTCCTGTGCACGAGGCATACCTCTGAAGTGTCATCTGTGACCATTTGTGTGTTTTAATTCGACCAAGAATTTATACTAGTACAGCAGTCTAAGTTCAAACATAGATTTGTGTGATTTCTTTACAGTACGATCTTGTCAGTTACTTTGCCCCTACCTATTTGGAAAGCAAGGTTTTTTAAAACACTCATCCCAATCTTGTCTTTTCTGAACATTAAAGTAATTTATCATAGAAACAACTTCTCTTCCATTCTTACATATGATTACATTAATGAGAGCAGATATTATCACAGCTCATAAACAGTTTGGGATACAAAAAAAAATCAACTCTTGGTAGTCAGAGAATTCAATTCATGGGGGTAACTGTGTAGTTACTACGTGTAGTTACAGTTACTCATGTAGTTACAGTTTGCTTTGGGCATCTGTCAATGTAAGTTACAGAATAATGAAAAGCTTGATATCGGATGTCCATATCCAGCACATTAAGGAAGTCCCATTTCAGTGGATTTTTTTCTCTTCCCTTTCTCTCTCCATAATTATATTTTTTCCCCTACTTATTCTACCCTCTGTTAGAAATAATTGACTCTGCTCTAATGGATTTAAAGAAAAATAGGAACATATTGACTCATGCTATTTGAGAACCCATTGGCTTTAGATGGGCCTAGAAACAGGATTGCTATATTGGTTTCAAACAGGCCTAGATCTAGGTTCTCAAATGACCTAGGGACTCAGTCTTTCTATGTTGGCTGCTTTTTATTATGTCTTGGCTTTAGTCATGTAGCTTCTTTCCATGGTGTATTTAGATGGCTAGCAGAAGCTTCTGGCTTAATTCCTATGTTTTAGGGCCGTAGTCTCCAAAAATTCTTGATCACTTGCCCCATTAATTAAAAAAAAAAGTTGATCATATACTAATAAATATTGGCTTGTTATAAACAGGTCTACTGTACTACATATTTGTCATATTCATTTTATATATAAACTTCTGTGTTAACATTTCATCTCAAATGTGTGATGTGAATTGAAACTATTAATATAGAAACAATTTAATTTGAGAATTTTGCTGCCTTCACAAATGTTTCACTTCTCTTTCATTATGAAC
Organism: Cryptoprocta ferox; assembly: GCA_028646485.1. Lineage (NCBI taxonomy): Eukaryota > Metazoa > Chordata > Mammalia > Carnivora > Eupleridae > Cryptoprocta > Cryptoprocta ferox. Next base: position 89,730,050 of record CM053574.1, on the reverse strand, counting down.
ACATTTTATCTCTGCCACATTGGTGATATACACTGGTAAATTGCCTGTTTCCTCAGAAATATTTTTACGCAGTCTACAAATTACTTGGTGACTTGTTATTTTCATGAACTGTAAAATTTTCTGGGTTTGGTGCCTTTTTTAAGATAAAAGAAATGTTTAAATTAAGTTATTTTATCTGTTTCCCCCCCAAATTAGACTCCTGCCCCCTAACTTTAAATGTCTTACTTTTAAATTGCCCATTCTATTTTTAATAACTGACCCAATCCTATGCATTAAACAGTGCTCTGGGAGCATGCGCAAACCTGCAGTAGCCATTGAAGTTCTCTGAAGTTCAAGTTGACTTCCTTCTTGACTATGTCAACCCTTTCTTATTTGATCTGTTTCTCTGTTGTACCACAAAGAAGCTCTCATCCTCTGTTTCGCCACATTTAAAGACTTGTTTGAATTTGCTGTTTTGACCTCCACATTGCCACCCTTTTTGCCTACTAGGTTAGTGTTTGAGGGCCCTGAGTAGGTGGTGATGTGCCCTCACTCTGCCTTTCTATGTTATATTGGAGAAAAATGACGTTGAGGTCATGTGTCACCTGGACAAGATAGATTCCTTTAAGACAGTCTTATCTTTGTGAATTCGTGGTTGTCTACATATGATCTTGAAGACTCACAAACTTGGTCAGCATTCTAGGACTTAGTATGTATTTTGTGAACAGGTATATGATCTAATCTAATAGAGATTGTATAAAAATACAAATACCACCTTAATAACTTATAATGAGAAATATCATTAAGGAGGAAATTGTCTCATCTCTTTGTAACTCATCTATATAAGAAGCTAAATGATGGAGAATTGTTTATTTGGCTTGTTGGGTGATGTGCTGTGAAGATAATGGTGTGTATATTCATAGTGTTATATGCTTTTCTTACCTTAACTATTCTCATACTTTATGAGACTGAATTAATGAATTAATGTGATAGACTAGAAGCTCCATGAAGGTAGGGAATACCTGATGTGGCACAAACTAGATATTTGTGTTAATGTGCCTGGTACTCCTTTTCCTGGAAAGTCTCAGTAGAACTCTCTGCAGAACTTTGGGTCTCTGGACGTGTCTGCAGGCAGACATGCAGACTACTTCCTCCTATGTTACAGTACCTGTTAGAGTACCCTGAAATTGCTGAGGTCATCCTTTTTAAGGTATCTAATTCATTTTATCTTGAGGTCATGCTTGATCTTGGTGCACATGTGTAATCTCTTGAGACATTTTAATAGGCTCATATTATGTGATAAATTTTGATTTTTCTGAATTTCAGTTTCTGAAGTTAATTGTAACTTCAGATTTGTGGGTATCTTAGAGTTGGCAAAGTACCTCTCCCCCAAGGTTCATTTCTTTTAGAGTAGACTGTGACAAGAACTGGTGTTTTCCTTTTATTTTCTCATTAAATATTTCACATTCATAGCTCTGATCTTAATACATTTCCCCCTGTGTTTTTGAGAGTTTTCTTAGGACATAAAGAGCGTTTCAGTAGCTAAAGTGATTAGAAATTCTAAGATCAACTTGTTTAGTAATCAAGTGACATTGCAAGTGTCCTTCATTTATTCAGACATTCAAATTTAAAATTATTAAAATCAAAGATACAACTTAAGATAGAGTATCACTAAATGAGATGGTCTACAACCAATATGGAAGAATTTCTTACTATCTTATTGCTTTGTTCTCCACTGAAAAAAAGTAGATGATTTCTAAATCCTTCTTACATTAAAAGTTCTGGAGAAGGAATACTTTTAAGATATGATCAGAATTCAAATGCCATCTTAATGCATAATAAATAAAAAATGAATAAATGAATGGAATGACTTTAAGTACTTTTGTATAATGCTTATTTAAAATTAATAACAAAATCTAAGTTAAGAATATGACTAACAGGAATGCACTAAAGAAAGGTATTTAAAATAGCAATTTTAAGTTTTTGCTTATTTCAAAAGGGTTCATTGTTGAGGAAAACTTGGAAAATATAAGCTGTAAAGAAGGAAATAAAAGAATCCTACCAACCCAAGGAATCAGCTAAAATATTAAGGTGGTTTTGATTTTGAAACAGCCTAAAAAGCCATTAAAATGGTAAAACTAAGGTTTCTAGAGCAGAAATGTTAAATACGACTTTTCCTGTTGTGTTGGAGTTTTGGTAGAAGTCCAGAGGCTGAAGACAGCAGGTGCTGGACCAGTGTGGGCCCCAGAGGAGATTGTGAGAATGATCATGATACTGTTAACTTGTCATTTGCTTCTAGGCTATATGAGAATAGATTCAAAAATATTTTTTTTTCGAAAGTGGAAGATCTCTTCTTTCTTTGGAGAGAGTGGTGTCAGTGCTATGGTATTATCTTCAACTCTTGGTGAAGGAATAAAGCTACATGAGTGGCCCTTTGAGAAACCTCTCAGAGGTTGACTGTATCCCTTTCCAATCTAGGGACATGTGGTTGGAAATTGCTTCTATTTGCAAATGGTAGACACTAAAGGCAAGAGGCCATATGAGTTGCTCTAGTGTCAAAGCAAGAAGAAAGTAGACCAATTGTTGGAATAGGTTAGATTTGCACCAAAACATTGACTGGATATGGACCACTCAGAGGTGTAGTGGGTTTTAGTTGTCTTAACAGTTTAAGGAGGCCACCTCAAATCACCCCAACAGAGTCTATAGAAGGTAGATGTAGAAGGCTCAGCAAATGAGTCTCTGAGTAACTTACATATGCAAAAGCTGCCTTCTGGGATGCTTCTCAGCCATAACCAGAGGACAGTGGTACTGGATACAACTGTGATATCTGATGACAACAGTTTTCTGCACTTTACCTCTTTGCTCCCCACTTCCTTCAGCCCTCAAGGTGTTGGAGAAAACCTGGTGAGTAGGGATAATGGAATTGAAAAACTAGTTGGGAAAATAGGGAAGATCCACGGTTCTGTTCACTATGTTTCCTGAGGAAGGAGAGGAACTTTAAAGTTTTTGATACTATATTTGTCTCTTAAGAAAAAAGAACTCACTCTTTCTTACTACGCTGGATAAGTGATGGGAAATGTAGGATATTCTGAGGTGAAATAATCTGGAGGTGAGTGATTTTAAGAAAGTTAAATTCTAGAAGTTGTGAAGAAAAGGTTGGCTACATTTGTTAATATAACAACTAAAAACTTCTGTGTGGGTGACAGGGAGAGAAAGGAGGAAATACAAAGTTAGAAGAAATTAAAAAAAACTGGAGTAAAATATTTGCTGTGTATCACTACTGTGTAAAGAATTACCTACAAATCATTAGGAAGAAGATGATTAACCCAAAAGGAAAAATTTTACCTAATGTGAATAGGCAATTTACCCAAGAAGAAACCTAAACGGTGAGCAGCCATTTGAAAAGATGTTCAATCTCAATATGTAAATTAAAATAGGTATGGAAGGCATTTTTCATCTGTCAAAAATGAAAAGCTAAACAATATTGCTGACAGTGTTTGGTGATGGAGTAGAAATATATAGCAACGCAACCTTATTGGAGTATAATTTGGCAGTCTCTATTTTAAATAAAAAACTTGTATACCTTAGTTACTGAACAACCCCACTCTTTTGAATAACAATAACTTGAAAGTATAAAGATGTACGTATGAGGTGGGTCCTTGCAGCACTGTGTAAAATGTCAAGAAACTTAACCCAAATCTCCATCACTGGAGAAGTGATGAATTTATAGCACATTCATGCAGTGGTGGGCAATACAGCCATTAAAATGAGTGAGTTAGATATGAGTTAGAAAGATAAGAAAACTATAGAAGCATATGGATCATTCAAGAAATTTGTGTTTTTTTTAACTTCTTTAAAAAAATTATTTTAAGAAAGAGAGAATGCAAGAGGACAGAAATGGAGGGAAAGAGAGCCAATCCTAAGCAGGCTCTGCACTGGCAGTGCGAAGCCTGATGCAGGGCTCAAACCAACAAACCGTTGGGATCATGACTTGAGCTGAAACCAAGAGTCCAATGCTTAACCAAATGAGCCACCCAGGCACCCCCAACCAAACACACTCTTTGTGTTTAAAGAGTTTGTGAGTACATACGTGTATATATGAGTGGGTAAGTGTGTTCTCTACCCCTTGGAAAAAGAAAAACAAAAAAACTCTTGATGGATTCTCCCTGAACTTGGAAAAGCATTCACAGTGTCATTTTAGGCTATGGTTGGAGAAACTGAGGCAAGGACTCTGATTTCCTTGTATACTTAAAAAGGACTAGTGGGATTATGGGTGACTTTTATTTTTTTGGTATTTTTGTATATTTCTTAGGATAGAAAGTTTTTTGGGGGCAGAAAATGGAGATGCTATGAGGTGAAGAGCTAGGGGAAGAGGGAGGGCAACCATCTACTAGATTATGTCCTACTTCTGGATGTGGTGAGATTTGAACCGTGAACTTCAGCTCCTGCCCCTTGATGTTTAGGCTACAGTAATCCATTCTGTGCATAAGAAATTTGGGGATGCTATTGTGAAGGAGACAATGTGCCTTTTAAGGAGCTTACAGTTTAGGAGAGACAAGATGTGTAACAGGTGAGAACACAATGGGATCTATGGGCCCTAAGTATGTGGTCAAGTGCTGGATTATTGCCCACAGCACTGTGTTAACGGAGTGGGGTGAGGAGACCCTGGGTCTCCTCAGTCTCCAAGCTAGTAACCTAAGCAGTGTGACAGACTGGTCCCACCATGGCTTTCTTCATCCAAGTCTTCAGCCTTGGTCCTAGAAATTGTCTCTGCAGAGGCATACTTTCTTAGCAGAAACAAAGTCTGATGTTGTTCCTAACAGAATACCATTTCTGTCTTGTTTACTAAGTCATTTTGCCATGGTGCAGATGGCCTGATAACATGGACCACATTTCAATTACAAAAATAAAAACAAATCAGCATAGCTAATAGTATGCTGTTTGCAAAGCTTTTAAATGTAACTTGGAATAGCACATACATTCATTTTAAATTCTTGTAGTAAATTGGCACTCATTTAATAATCACTTTTATTTGCAGAACTTAAGTTTTGGAAACATCTGGATAAATCTCTAAATAAATTAACGTGCAGTTTGTGATCATTGCCAAATAGTGTTTATTAAGCATTTACCTGTGTGCCACAATGCTGGATGCTGTAAATATCACAGTAAATGAAAAAAAGAGGTAACCTGGAGACTTGATTAATGAAAGAGGTATATTATTACATTGAAATACATGGAAAGTATTTATGTTTGAAATATTTCATGTGATTTGTCTGTCTCTTAGAAATTATGACCTAAACTGATTTTTTTTTCAATCTTAAAAATTAGAGGAATTGATCTGATAAGATCCAAGTTACACTCCATTTTTGACAATTCTGATTCCTGCCTTTACCAGGAAATGTCACTCAAGTAAAAACTCTGCTTTCAAAGCTATTTAGTTGAAAACTCAATGCCTTTATCTCAGTGTTTTCACTAAGTAATTAATGTTTTCATTAAGTATTATATAATCATTGTGGAAAAAACATACAGACCAAAAAGAAGAAAATGAAAACCCTAATTTCTTTGCCGGAGATAATGGTTGTTAACATTTTTGGTTACTTTTCTTTGAATTCTGCAAAAGGAAGTTGAGAATCTCAACCTTAACATGGTTATGGAGAGTAAATGAAATTCTACATGTTGTTATTGCATGTGTGATGTCTGGCAATGTTCGGTAAAGCATTTAGCAGTATGTGCTAATGACAGGTGTATTTTCTAGTGACTTTTAAAGTGTCAGTCGTATTTTTCTTTATTCTAATAGTATCCTGATTATGTTCTAACTCCTCTTCAAGGGAAAATTTAATGTTGGTGTATATAAAAATGAAGTCTGATAGAACACATAGCTGTGGAGAACACCAGGGTGTATAGATTTTTCTCTGAAATTCATGAAATCGGTCCTGGCATGCCAGAGATTAGTTCTCATGTTAAATGGTGGAAACACATGGTTGAAAACTTACCAATAAATTAGCAAGAAGAGCAGAATAGTGGAGACGTGGTGAAAGCCTCCGTTAAGTGGGTAGAAGAGAAGAATCAAAGTAGAGGATTTTGAGAAGCTGCTCTAGCTGTATCTGCTTCCTTAGATAGGATGTAGAGTGGTAGAGAAGAATAATCAGGTGGGATAGTCTAGGGAGAGGAGGGCTCAGGTGGGAAAATACAAGAGTTGGGCTTCAGGGAGATGTGCGGATGGGCACTGAGATGAAGCCTTAGAGATGATGAGTTCGCTGATGGTCATTTGTAAGAGAAACAGTAGGAGAGGGTTGGTGGGGGAGGTAACCACATCTGTGAGGGCTTAGGAAGTAGATGTAGTGTGGAAGGGTGATAGTGAAATTACAACATGCTTGTCATTTTGTTGGTGATAGAAAAGAAAAATAGTAGCCTGATGGGAAGCAGAACCAAGGGAGGTGAGCGTGCATATGGACTGAAAGGTTTGTGGAAAAACAATCAGTGCGGTGAAAAAAAGGTAAAGAGGGGCTGGGATTAGACTGAGGCTTCAGTGTTAGTCTTAAAAATAAGGAAGCACACAGTTGTGCTGTGTGGGAGATTGAGTAAAGACATAAGAATACTGATTTTCTTGATAGAAGAGGAAAATTGAGTCAATACTGTCTAGTTTGACCATTTTCAGGGAAGTAATGGGCAACGTCTTGTGTAAGTGTAGGGCAGGGACAGAGATAGAGTTTCATAAAGAGTTAATGGGGGGGGGGTTGCCTGGGTGGCTCAGTGAGTTAAGCATCCAACTTTTGATTTTGGCTCAGGTCATGATCTCATGGTAGTGAGGTTGTGAGATCCAGCCCCGGGTCGGACTTCGTGCTGAGCATGGAGCCTGCTTAAGATTCTCTCTCTCCTCCTTCTGTCTCTCCTTTGCTTGTACTCTGTCTTTCTTAAAAAAAAAAAGGGGGTGGGGTGGGGTGTGTGTGTGTGCTGAGGAGTTTTGAACAGGTATTAAACAGATGCAACATGAGTAAAAATATCTGAAAGCTACCTTAAGGGCCATTTGAAGTTGGAAAATATAAACAAACACTAAGGCAGAATAATGGCTTCTAAATTGTATTCAGTGAAAGAACCCTTTTTATAAGAATGTAGTTTTACATGCCCCCCCCCCCCCATCAAGTCACAGATAGAAGGGACACTATCCTGATGGGAGACAAATAGAATGCACAGAAAAGGATGATCTAGATAAATTTAGAACCTTGATAATCTTTTTCCCTTTGACTATTTCCCTTTGACTGTGAATAGGCCAGAACAATCCTGATTGGGCAAATAATACCAATTCAAGTCACCCTTAAGGTTGAGGCTAGGCTGAGGAGCAGGTACCAGAAGATCAAGTAAGAAGCTAGAACACATGCCTAGGAATTTGTCCAAAGGAAAAAGCAGCATGTGGATTTGAAGGGTTCATGTTAAGCTAATGGTGCTGCAAGTCTGGGAATCAAAAGAGAAGCTGAGCCAAAGCTGTGTTGCCATATGAGGTTGATTTCCATCCTATTTTCATGCATCCATCGGGCCTTTGCAGATAGGTAATTGAGTCTGGAGAGAGAAGTGTGTGCGTTCTTGGAGAATGAAGTCTGGGGACTAACGGGCAATGCTGCTTCTGGAATTGTGTATGATTGTTGTGGGGAGGAGTGTTGCGAAGCTTTCTCAAGATCCCACTCCATGGGTCCTGCAAACACATCAGGTGATTCAGTGACTGCTGCTGCCTTCAAGTGTGGTTTCTGCAGCTCAAGAAATGAATCGCAGTAGCCTCACTGACTAGTGGGTAAATGGGTAAATCAAATGTGAGCTTCATAAAAATTTCCAAAAGCTCTCGAGAGGGGTTCCATGGATTTGTTTTTGTCCCAGATTCACAGAGCTTCTTTTCCAAAGGCTTCTTTTGCTCACCTGTGTGGTGAGCCCGTATGTTTGATTTCTTCTTTCCTTAAGCATGAGATGATCTCAGTTCAGACTATTTGGGGCAGCAAAATGTTGATAAAAATTTTCTCTTCTGTAGTGATTTCTAAAATAGTTATTATGTAGTCCCATTGTTTTTTCTCTTCTTCATCTAAATTTTAAGAAGAAAGGTAGAATTATACAGGAATAAGGCCATTAGGGATCTGGGTTTTAAAATGAGAACAAATGTGAAATTATAAGTATTTTCTAAAATTAAGGATTAGCCATCATATCCTTGGCTTTTGAGTTGGGTATCTGGAAGTAAAGCTTCTCTCACTTCTGGTATAAAAAGATAGGAAATTTTAGGGGATAAAAATTGTGTGAAATTGTGTGTTAAGAAAACGACACGTTTGTCAAATGGAAACTCTTAAGTGTATTATTACCATAGTTCTTAGGAGTAATTTAAATAATACTGTCAGTTACACATAAATTTCAAAAGCTTTAGCTATTGTGCATTAAGAAATAATTAGATTTCATTTTCCTTAAACTATGTAGTGATATGTTCTTTGTAAAAACATGCGGGGCTTTAGAAACACTGACATGGGTGGTGAGAGTGGGGAAAAATATAGTACTGATTTTGCTGGTACATGCATAAAACCCGCGGTGTATCACATTTAGCAGTGCATCTGGGAGAGTACATCACAGTGTTAGTCAGATCTGTAGAGGTTCAGTGATAGAAGCCCTACTTGAAGTAATTTGAGCAAAAACGGCAGTTTACTGACTCTTTTACCTGGAAGAGAAGGGATGACCAGAATGAGGGTCTGATGTCAGGACTTTCTCTTCCTTCTCTTCTCTGAACATTGGTGCCTGCTGCCCTGACTACAGCACAGCTTTCTCCAAGAAATGGAAACCTTGGAACTGTAAAGAGAAAAAAGGCATGATTTTTAAAGCTAAAGCTATTTGTTTAACAAACTTAGCATTGGCAAAAGACCAATAATCTGGTACACACTCATATTTATATACCAAGCTTTTATGAATTGTCTAGAAAAAATAAAAAATCAATAGAAAAATGGGCTAAAGGTCTGAAATGACCGTTCAAGAAGAAGAAATTGAAATAAATACAAAGATCTGTAGTTGTGGATATTCAAACTAAAGTGACTTGAGACCCATTGCATATTTTACTATTTTAGTGAGAATGTGGGCAAAAGTACCTTCTACATGGCTGGTGGAGCTGTATTGTGATACAGCATTTTTGGAAAGCTATCTGAAATGTCTGTGAGAAAGAAAAAAATATACATGTTCTTTGACCCAGGGCTTCTACTTCTAGGAATCTTTGAAATAAAAATAAAAGCACCAATAGGTGAGGACCTCACACAAAGATGTGTTTCTTTAGTAGTATTTACCATGTTAAAAACCTGAAAACAAAAAGGAATGGATATAGAAATTACCCATAGCCTTGAGTATTCTGCCAATATTAAAATAATGAAGTAGGATAATACTAGATGATTTGAGAAACTTCTATCAGGTGTAAACCAGAAAAGATGCAGAGAATTATATAAGGTGATGCCATTAAAAAAAATTCTAACTATATAATTTGTGCGTGTGTGTATGATAGTGTGTGCCTGGATTAAAATATGGAAGAGTATATACCAGACGATTTATATGAATTACCTTAGAATGGGAAGGGGGATAAAGTAGCTAGGTGAAAGAAAAATTATCTTTTATGGGTTTATGGAAAAATTCCATGTATTTATATAAATTATATAGATCACATTTATTTATTTATTTTTATGTCTTTATTTTATTTTGAGAGAGAGAGAGACAGAGAGTGAGCGGGGGAGGGGCAGAGCCCGACAGAGAGTGAGCTGTCAGCACAGAGCCCGACAGGGGGCTCAAACCCACAGACCGTGAGATCATGACCTGAGCCGAAGTCGGCCGCTTAACCGACTGAGCCACCCAGGTGCCCCAGATCACATTTATTTAAATATTTAAATATTTATACATACATACATACAGGACTAAAGAAATTAAGAGTTTCAAAAATTAAGAAAACCATATCAAAAGGGCAATTAAAGCTTAGCTACACTAAAGAAATTACTATTACGGGTTTAGGGGATGTCATATTTTAAAATTTGCTCAAACTAAAGTAATTGAGAAACATGGAAAACCTTAACCTTTGGGCATAAATTGAAGATGGCAAATATTTACTATGAAGGAAATAAACTAGAGGTAATACCCTAATCACTTTTGTATTTCATTATCCTAACAAGAGGTCTGCTATCTATATATCTCGTATTTAATAAATGTTGAATAAAGAGATGTATAATGCCTATTAATAAGAGTGTGTGTTTGTATATAAAATCAGGCCTATATATTGCATTTAATAAATACTGGTTGAGTAAATGTATTAGAAGATGTAAATTGAAAGAGAAATAAGACTTTTAGAATGCCACTTATATACAGGTAATAAGCATATAACTCTTTAGGAAAGGCCTTAAATTCATTGACACTTGAAACCTGTAGGTTAACTCGGCACTTAATATTGAGATGGAGATAAGATGAGATTGGTGGCTGAACGATTGAAAATGAGTACAAGCTGTTGCCAGCTGAAGGTGAGAGACCTTTGTCTTAGATTTTTAAGTAATTTGAAATACATATGGCCTGTGCCATTCTAATTTACACAAGACCTGTAATTCCACCTTCACACAGGGGTTGTGTAATGGTCAACAAGCTTCCGTCCCCCTCCTGGAACGCGGTGCATGCACACAAAAGTTATTGAAGGAGTGATTTATAACCACAGCGTGTGCCATCCACCTACTACTCCAGCACAATGTACTTTCATCCACCTACTACTCTAGCACAATCTACTTTTCATTGGTGTTCTAGAGCTGGTTTGCTTCACATTCAGTGACCTCGCATCGCTTGCTTGAAACTGGCCATTGGGGAGTATTTACCTAGATTGGCAAACATTACCAAAATGCTGTTTTTTTCTAAGAGGTGGCCGTTAAACACTTTCCAGCAGTGCCATGTTATTTAATTATGAACCACGACCTGTGATGTGGTGACTAAAAATTGGAAGACAACACATTTCAGAGTTTAGTTGTAATTTAATTATTTTTATCAGGAATTAGTAAGCAGGACATACTCACAAAATATAGGCTATTTGGCTTTCAAAAGTATTAATTTTAATTTTAATTTTTATTAATTAGAAATATGTAAATTTCTGCAGACGATCATGAAAATAATCATTCTGAAATACATCATTTAAAACCGTGTTTAAGCAATGCCTCCAGGACCTTGTATTTCCTACTTGGTTTTTGGAAAGATATTTAATTTTTCCCCTGTTTTGTGCACCTGAATTTGTGCAGTTCTTTGTGGAGCTCCTCTTTTTGTTGTTTAAAGCTGTGATTAATGGGCATTTCCCTCCTCTTGAGTTAGCAGTGATTTTAGTAGTTAATGACAGTAGTTAATGACAGCCTATTTATAAACTACTCTGGGAACTTAAGATCAAATTCAGAGATGAACAACATGTTAACGGCTTGACACAGGGGAGGTCTTTGAGTCATAATCTTTACTTTGAGCCCTTACAATATCACATTAGTAGGAAGAGATTAGTAGAATTGTTTAATCTCATTCATGCATTTTTTTTTTCCCATTAGACAAGTGTTACTTTGTGCCAGGCACTGTTCTAGGCAGTACGGATTGTGATGAACAGAGCTGACGGTACCTCTGTGGTAATGTAGCCTACATTTTAGTGGAAGAAACAGATGGGTAATAAAAACGTAATTTAAGATCACGTCTGGGAACACAAGGAATTTGTACTGTTTTTTTTTTTTTTTTTTTTTTTTACTATTACATGTGTTCAGGTTCCTCCACAGTACTCCAGAGCTGGGTATTTGACACTTGGATCTTTTCTACTAGTACAGGTATCTTTGTTTATCCATGTGGTTCATGAGGGCCTTGTGCTTGGTGGATATATGAATGTAAAATTTCAGGAAGTAATTGAAGACAAATGCGTTGATTAATTGGGCTAAGTAGTAATGATACTGAAACTACCTTGGAAAGGAAAGAATTACCCCCTAAATTGGTAAAAATAAATAAATAATCCCAAGAGTGCATTTCAAAAGCTCAGTCCTTTTGCTGATTTTGTTCATTATTTTACAGTGTAATTCACTGCTGGCATTTAATAGATGCTCAGCAAATATCGTTGAGTGAATCAATGTAACTATATTGTTTTAACCAAGTGCCCTAACATGGTTTTGATCAAGGTGGATTAGAAAAAAATTTTTAACCCATTTTCGAGCTCCTGTGTTCTCTGATACATATAAAGACAAGCCCAACATTTATCTGATGTCCCAGGAGTTTTCCCCTACGATCCAGCAATACTAGTTTATCCAAAGGATACGAAGTGCTGATTCATAGGGGCACATGTACCCCTATGTTTATAGTAGTGCTATCAACAATAGCCAAATTATGGAAGGAGCCCAAATATCCATCCAACTGATGAATGGATAAAGAAGATGTGGTGTGTATATATATATATATATATATATATATATATATATATATATATATATATATATAATGGAATACTACTTCTCAACAATGAAAAAGAATGAAAATTTCCCATTTGCAATGGATGGAACTGGAGTGTATTAAGCTAAGTGAAATAAGTCAGTCAGAGAAAGACAGATACCATATGTTTTCACTCATATGTGGAATTCGAGAAACTTAACAGAAGACCATGGGGGGAGGGAAGGGAAAAAGTTATAGAGAGGGAGGCAAATCATAAGGGACTCTTAAATATAGAGAACAGAGGGTTGATGGGGGGCAAAGGGGTAGGGAAAATGGGTTATGGGCATTGAGGAGGGCACTTGTTGGGATGAGCCCTGGGTGTTGTATGTAAGTGATGAATCATGGGAGTCTACTCCTGAAGCCAAGAGCATACTGTATATAGTATATGTTAGTTAGCTTGACAATAAATTATATTTAAAAAAATCTGCTAGGAGTCATAAAATGTATCAGTACACTGATAAAACAAGCTGGAAGTAACTAGTGTACAATAGGAGACGTAAACCTTAAAGTGGGAATTTGGAGATTAAGATCATCTCCTGCTGAAGTAAGTATTAAAAGTTGCCATGGGGAGTGGCATTCAGCAGGAACGAAGGATTTGAACCATTTGGAGGTAAGGATGTGGAGGGCTGCAGGAATCACATCTGCAAAGATGTATTATGTGTGTGGGAAACCATGATGTGCATACGTGGATTGGAAGTTATTCATTTTGTCTGTAGCAAAGTTCCTTTGAAAGAGGACAGTGGGCTAGGAGGTTGAAAAAGTAGGTTGAGAATTTTTTCTCCCTCCCCTAGTGGAGCACAGAATATTTCTGAGAAGAGTGGGATGGTTAGAGAGGGACTTCTTTGTGTCTGTTAATGCAGGAGAAACCATTCTTCCAGTTTTGCAAGCACGTTGGAGATAGAACACATTGGGTTTTCTTGTGTGAGGTGAGCACACTTTTGTGACCAACTCCAGTAACATTTTCCAGCTGTTTCTTTCTTGGATTTTGGTGGTGGTGGTGGTTGTTCTTTTTTGTTTTTTAAAGGTTATAATAGAACCAAGAAGGTGAAGTATTCCTTACAGGTTCACCTGAACTGACCTTGTCTTTCTGACCCAGCTTTTTGTATTTGATTTCCAATTATGCAGTGACTTCCTGTTAGCTGTGGACTAATGTTGACTTCCCCTAGGCTGAGGTAGCACCTTCCACATTCTGGTTCCTGTGCATTTTCTGTCATCGTTCTCCTCATTCCCTACACCATCTGTAATGTAGCCACCTAGTTCCTAAAATGCCATATCTCTTTCACCTTAGTGTGTCTATGTTGTCTGTAATTCTGCTTTATACTCCCCAATTTTTAAGACCCAGTTCTTGAATTATCTTTACTGGGAGGTTTTGCCTGATTTTCCAGGTAACAGTTGGAACATCCCCCTTGTCCCCCCTTTCTGCTCACCAAGGCTGGATTCCTTGTAACTGTTCAGGTGATTGTTTTCACCTGAAGATGAGGGGCAGAATCTTCTCTTACTCATTTTTGAGTCCCAGTATATACCATAATGGTTGGTACACATAGATCGTTCTATCCATGTTTATTGTATGACTTGTTAGATGGATAGCCAGCTTTTCAGAACATCTTAGAAATAATGAACTTATAACTTGTTACCATAGGACTATCAATGGTTTAAACTGAACATTTTTGGATGCCCTTGGCAGGAGCATAGTAGTTGAGTAAATTTAGATCCATTAACTTCTTTATCCTTTCATTTTACTAAGTGTTTTGTTTTGTTTACTTATCTGCTTAGAACATAATGCCAGGGATTCTGGGGAATAGAAATCTGAGACTGTTTCAGCCTTTTCGTATATGTACTTTGTTACAAAGAGGAACACAGTGAACAATTAACTCCTTTTTGTTGGACTTCAGTTGCTTCTCATTTTAATCATTTCATTAGTTGTTGTTGCTTCCTTTCTAAGCAACCCTGCAGACTATGCCTGCCAGCTTTAAAAATAGCTTAGTAAAAAGGAATATATGCTTTTTGGGATAAAATCACGTAATGCAGGTATATTCCAAGTGTATTTAAGTTTTACAGCTTCCTCTGCTCCGTAAGCACCCTGAGGTGCCACAGCTGGTCAGAGTGAGATGTGATTCTGATCCCAAGATCTTGTTTTTTCCTCTCTATTATTTTTCTCCTATATTCGACTGTTAACATTACTTGTATGAAGAACAATCTGAAAAATGTTACATTTTGTGCTGTTATATACATACACACACACACACACACACACACACACACACATATTATTTATTTTTTTTACCAGCATAAACAGGTTAGATTTGTAGGATGCTTTCTGTATATGAAAAAGCAAGTTAGTTTTCTTCTATAAATCAAGAAAAAGAAAAAGGAAGACAGTCTTCTACTGTAAGTGTAACAATGACACTTGAAAGTACTCAGAATTGTGGAGGCAAATAATTGTGCAATTACCTGGAGGGACTGAAAAACAAATTGCCTAATTTTAAAGACTAGAACAGCTGGTGTTTTCTTATCCCCCCTCCCTGCCCCCGATCCCCCTTTTTTTGGTAAATGCCCAATGAAGTTTTGTTGTGGTTTTCCTTCTTACATAAACATAATCAACACAATAAAGAAGATAATGAACCAATGACTAAGAGCATCAGCACATTTTTTTCCCTCTCTGTTCAGATGTGCCGAATAGATCTTTATCCTTCATTGAACCATCAAATAGAGGCTGGCAAATTAGAACATCCATGTTTATTTAATCAGCTCCCCCACCTCCAACTGTGGGCTTTTTTTGCTTTGCCTTTTTTTTTTTAAGTTGCAATTTGTTGTTCAGATGGAACTAAACATTTTCCAGTTCTAAAAGGTATACCGAAGATGCTAAATATAAACAAGTGGGCTCATTTGACATGGTGTAACTTTTTTCATTCATTTTTCAGCCAGAAAATATGACACTTAGTGTAAAACATTTTAAATGGCATGCTTTAAAACCTAAAGATTTGAAAGGAATTCAATTTGAATGTAACCGTGTATTCTTAGAATAAAGCATAAAAATTAGCAAATTTGAACCTGGTATTTAAATACTTCCAAATCAAATTTATTTAATAAAGTTCACAAATCTTTAATATATTGCTGGATAAAGCAACACAGAATAAACACACTCATGTACCCAGTACGCAGCTGGAGCAATGGGACAAGGACAGCGAGCATGTATAACCTAGTCCCTACGCTGCTGCTGCTGCTGCTGCTTCACGGTAACTGCTAACTTCTAAGTCCACCGATTTTCTGTTTCATAAATGTGTTTTAAAACTTCTTTTTTGGTGGGAAAATCCACACACTCTAAAATCCACCACCTTAACAATTTTAAAGCGTACAATTCATTGACATTTAGTATTTTCATGGTGTTGTGCATTACCACTGTTCAGTTCTAGAATCTTTCTGTCAACCCCTGGCCCTCAAAGCAGTCATTCCATGTCCCACCCTCTCCCCGCTCTGTTTGTGCAGTAGAAACCCCTTCAGTCTGGTTCCTTTGTCCTTTGGCATGTCCCCATCTTTCTTTGAGCACTGCTACCTCTCTAGCAGAAAATCTTCAAGATCATCCTGTACTGTCCTAGCCTCTTCCTGGAATCAGTCCTTTGTTCGAGGAATTTTCTTTTAGTGGAGAATCCTATTTAGAAATCAGGATCTGGATGTTAGGTCTTCTAATGGGCTGTCTTTAGGCCCTTTCAGACAGAGCTAAGGCATATATATGTGGGTGTGTGTATATATGTTGATATATATAAGACATGTGTATATGCATGTGTGCATATTTGGAAATTGCATATATGTATGCATATATGTGTACATTAAACTATAAGTAAATCCATATGTAGAAAATCTATAGTATATGTATATATATGTACTGCCATCTTTTATTTATTTATTTCTTATTTTTAGCTAGCTACATCTATCTACAGACCTTTTCCCTCAAACCACAAGTTTATACTGTTACCTTTGATTTTTATATTCTAGCGTATTTCTCTGAAATAATTACCTATTTGAATTATAATTAGGTCACCTTACTTGGGTTCATCTCATTTTAGGATTTTCCTCCCATCCTCTTTGATCTTATTTTTTTTCTTTCCGAGGGTATGAAAAATGAAAAGAACATACACAGGTATCTTCAAAGCATTGTCACTTACCCTCTCTTCTCTTAGAGTGTCTGCCCCCCTGTCTTACCTACCATAGCCCCATCTCCCTGAAGGTACACAACCTCATGAGTTCCTGATTATTTCTTGCTGCCTGTTTTTGTACAAATAAACAGATGTTAATTTTATTATATCACTTCATAAATACAAAGGAATATATTCTTGCATAATTTTTCCACTTCAAACTATGTCGTGAAAATCATGCCACATAGTTCAGAGACACCCTCATTCTTCTTTATAACCGTGTGTTATGGTTCATGCGATAAGTTCATGGTGTGTGGCTCACCATGGTTGACTTTGCTTCTGTTCTCTGGCTGTGGGTAGAAGCACTTGACTATTAACTGTTATGGTACATCCCTTTCAGGTTTAAAAGCTAAAAAGCACCTGAGTTCTGGTCATGGTAACCAGATGGAAATTTATAATAGCAGGATATCGAATTGAGCAGTTGAAGCAAGTCTTTTTAAATACATGAAATGGTCTAAATATTCAACTGTTTTATTGAAGGCAATGGGCTAATGTGAGAAAGCTTTCCTGTGAGTAGAAGGCATGTCGATCCTAGTTAAGTATTGATGGATAATAAGAGGATTGTAATGTGTTGAATTTCTTTTATTCAAGTTAATTTCTGAGTAGCTAAAATTAGTGTTGGATCAATCTGTTTTTTTTTTTTTCTTCTGTAGAGCTATTTTAGAAACTGAAAGAGGGAGAACAGATTTTTCTATATTTTATCATGTTCCTTTGTAAAATGTACTTGATCATTCTAAACTTTTAACGTATGCTATTTTTAATGTACGCTAAAAGCAGCCTCCAAAATTCTAGGCGAAGTTCTTGGTACATAATCATGCTCATTAAATGTTTATGGAAAAAAAAAATAACTCCTAAAAGAAACTCTTTGCTGAACTTTGTATTGGTGGTCGTGGTGAACGCCCTTTCTGCAGTACTTGTCACTGCTCGTAGTTTCAACTATGAGTTTGCATAAAACCATCTCTGAATAACAGATTTTATTGGCACTGGAGATCTGTTGGGGTTCTAAATGTTCTGAAAACAAGTAATTCATACTGCAATGACAGGTTAGTGTTTCTGTTGATCAGTGACATTAGAGATGCTAGAAATCATTTGAAAAATGCAAGGAAATTGTAGTAATGCATTTTAATAGCAATATACATGATAGTAATTTAGATTATAATTACCCTCTTGGCAGCAACTGTGTTTACCCTTGTTTTGCACAGTGCTGACTCTGCAGTTTTCTTAAAATACTGTCATTATCAATGCACACTCTTTCTTTAAATAGTCTCCACATTTCCTATCTTCTTCCTCTTCACTAGTCTGATCACCTGAATTAGGTACCAGGGATACAGCAATTATAATACTAAAGAGATACTGAGGCAGTTAACCTAGAGTTACTGACATGCAGGTAGAAACAGGCACACACACCCATACCAGACCACGTGTGACACACGCTCTCATCGCTGTGAGAACTTAGGCTTTTTGACTCCTTTTGTTGTATGTTGATGGAATTTTTTTGTTCTCTGCAATTTACCTGCTAAAAATTACAAAGTGAATGTCATTGAGAGGGATCTTGAGTCTAGTAACTTACTAGATCAGTTATGGTTTTGGGGCACTTGGGTAGCTCAGTCGGTTAAGCGTCTGACTCTTGGTTTTCGCTCAGGTCATGATCTTATGGTTCGTGAATTCTCTGCGCTATTGGTGCGAGCCTGCTCGGGATTCTCTCTGTCTGCCCCTTCCCCACCCCTCTCAAAATAAAGAAACTTTTAAAAAGTTAAGATTTCAGTGTTTTCTTAGAGTCCCCCAATATTTCAAGTTTTTAACTGCTAAAAGCTATATATTTTGGGTCATGTTAAAACATGCTGATTTTTCTTTATGGGTTTAGGTGTGAGTAGGAGACCATTACCTGCTGTGGAGGATGTAGGATGGGTACAGGGTACATTCCAGGAAGAATAAGGTATGATTTAATGAGTTGGGTAATAGTTTATAATGATTGGAGTCGTGTTTAAGGATATAATTCCCAACTTCTCTAATGTCTTCAGTAATATATAGGCACACTTTTGCTTTAAGCAACTGTCACGTGTTAGGCATTCTACCAGGGACTAAAAGGTCATTGTCCTCACCCACAGACACATGAGGGTGGGTCATCTTCCTGCAGAGCATGCAGGCTTTCTAGAGATAGCTTGTTTTACTATTTTTTTTTTTTAACTTTTATTTATTTTTGAGAGAGAGACACACAGAGTATGTGCGGGGGAGGGGCAGAGAGAGAGGGAGACACAGAATCAGAAGCAGGCTCCAGGCTCTGAGCTGTCAGCATAGAGCCCGACGGGGGGCTCGAACTCAGGAACTGTGAGATCATGACCTGAGCTGAAGTTGGCCGCTTAACCCACTGAGACGCCTAGGCGCCCCTACTATTTTTAAAATTAGGTCACCATTGAGTGATGGATTCTCCATATTTGTATAGAAATCATTCAATTATTTGAAAAATCAAACAAGGTTCTTTCTACTGGTGACTGGAAATAGGCTATATTTTTAATTGATCATGGAGATGGTATTTCAAATTCTGCAAACAAATAAATGAGCTAGAATAATGGAGAAATCCACCGAACAGTTCTGATACCTGACCTGAGATGAAATGCAGGCACGGAGGCAGGTATAGAAGAAATGACTACCATTACCTTTAAAAATTACATAGCAAAAGAAAGAATATTTGGTTGCAGAAATATAGAAATGGTGAGGGAAATAAGTAGTGTAAGTGCATATTGCTTTTTATACCTTAGAATACATTTATTAAGGAATCTGACAAGAGGAATGTTATGTACTTTTCTTTCTATCCTGTATTTGGTATTGCAGAATAAAATTTACTAAGGGATTAAAAAAGATTTAAAAATTATGTTGGATAAATATCCTTTTAATTTTTGTCATGTCAGGCAGACATCCTTATCTCACTAATGTGTTTTGATACCACAGGGGATAAAGCTTTCTGAGTATTTTCATCTTCATGGCTAATGGAATCAGAGATAGGCAGACATGAGTGTCCTTCCTCTCTCCCCCTACTTCCCGCTTCCTTTGAAGTTATGTGAAATGGAAGAAACACAAGAAGAGCTGTGCTTAAAAGGAAGATTTCTGATTATTCACGGAATGTATTTCTCCCCACAATTTCCTTTCTTTTGTACCTGTGTGTTGATAGTACTATAATAAAAGGGGGAAATTCTGGTGAAAGCTAATCACCCAATTATCTGGTCTGTTGCCTGTGTCTTTAATTTGAGAAAGTATTCAGAAATTTCTCCTTGTGACTTATCTTCCTTGCCTTTCTTGTTTTAATTCTTAGTCTATGTATACCTTAGATTTTATTAGAGCTTCATTCATTCACCGAGTGCCAGGCATTTTACAAGGTACTGATGACACAGTGATAAATGAGGCAGAAACCGACACCGTCCTAGTAGATGTATTTTAGTAGGGAAGGCCTCACACAGAGAGGTACTGGCACGTTCACAGATTTGGCTCCCTAGCCTTTGCTTTCCTTCCTGCTACTACCGCTGCCCTGATCCTTACTGGCCTCATCATTCACACAGAGGATCCATGCAACATTCAGTCCTCTCATTTTCTCGACTATCAGTTCTAACAGTCTTTGGTTTTTCTCTCCAATCTCAGCTACTCACTGCCTCACATAGTAAAATACCACCCCTAAATATGGTTTACAAACTTTGCTGGGCATTACCTGTCTTTCTCCTTATGTAATATTTCCACTGAAAGAATTCATAACCGTTTTAGAACTACCCATCCATTGACTACCATTTGTTCGTGTCCATCACTTTCCAATCGCTGCCACACGCTTCTTTCCTTATTGACTTTAGACACATGCTCCGTTGTTAACCTTTAGTAAACAGTCAGTTCCTTTTATTTGCCTCTTGGTCCATATAAACTCTGCCCTTGGTTAAACTAAATTTCCTACCTCCTCTGCTTTTGCATCTCAGCACAACACGCATCTGGGAAGAACCGTACAGCCACATCGACTAGTGTTTTCTGAATGACTACGGTCGACAGGTGAGCCCCTAACAGATATTCTACTGCATGACCCTTGCCACTGCACTTCTTTCTGAAAACAATTTCATACCTTTCCCTATACCTCCAGCTCTGCGTCCTCACTTTTAGCCGATTATATTGCTATTTCTATCCCTGAGAAGGTTGATGCAATCAGAATAGAACTTTCACACCTCACTTCCTAATCACCAGGTCTAGCAGGCTATCTGAATCTGTTCCCTTCAACTCTGCTTTTACTCTTCTTATGATGATACACTTTCCCTGTGACTGTGTGAGATCATTCCTTCCTCCTGTAGGCCATATCCTTTGTCACTTGCTTGAGTTTTTTTGTTTCTTTACTTGTTTGTTTTCCTGCATCTGTACTTAACTTCTGCATTATTAATTTCTTCCTTCCTGCTTGGTCATTCCATCAGCCTGCAAACATCTTTTGGTTCCCCCCATCCCCCAAAGAAAAATCACACAAGCTGCTGCCCTGGTTCTTCACTCTCCTTTATGGGAAATCTCCTCAAAAGGGTTGCCCATTTTTTTGCTTTCCCCTTGAACTTTGGACCAGGTTTATCCCCAATCCACCACTCTTGCAGTTCTTGACAGAGAATCAGTGACCAGTAGATGGCAGCACTGCTCACTTAGTTGTGAAGACCAAAAACTTCAGCATCATCTTTGAATTTAACTTCTTTCAATACCTCATCTCCAAACTATCAGCCAGTCTTGTCTGATCTAACTTTATATTGAGCAGATCCAATGCCTTTCATCACTGGCTCCTTGTATCAGGCTACTGTCTGCTCTGGACCAGACACTGTACTAGCCTTCTAACGGGTGGTCTTGTTTCATGTTTTGCTACTTTACAGACTGTCGTGACACAGTAGTTAGAATAGTTTTTAAAAAGCATTTGATTTGGGGAGTCAGTTAAGTGTCTGACTCTTGATTTTGGCTCAGGTCATGTTCCCAGGGTCGTGGTATTGAGCCATGCTTAAGAGAATCTTAAGATTCTCTGTCTCTCTCTGTCTCTGTTTCTGTCTTTCTCTGTCTGTCTCCCTGTCCCTCCCCACCCCACCCTACCCATCTCCCCCACTGGTGTGCTCTCTAAAAAAAAAAAAATTGGTTTTTGATTTTAATAGATCTTAGAATTTATCTGCTGGATATCTTCCAGTAGTTTTCCATCCCCTCAGAATAAATTAACCCAAAGCCCTCACCGTGGTTTTGTAAGACCCCATCAGGGACTGGAAAACTTTGTATTAAATGGCCAGACAGTAAACATTTCAGGCTTTGTAAGTCACATAGGGATTCAGTTACTTCTGCCAGTGCCAGTGTTTGCTCTTCGTCCTCTTCCTTTTTACAAGCTTTTAAAAATGTAAGAAACACTCTTAGCTCAGGAGTCCTACAAAAACATTTGGCACTCAGGCTGCTGTTTGGTCATCTCTTGCCTCTGGGATCACATATGAGCATGTTGTGTCTCTCTTATCCTGTTCAACTGTCATGCCTGGGATTTTGAGGTGTCATTTTGTTGTCCTTTGAATATACCTAGTTCTTTGCTGCCTTTTGCTTTTGCTTGAAACACGTTTCCTTCTCCTCTTCATTCTGGTTTCTGCTCAGATGTTATTTTCTTAGGAAAAATGTCATTTGTTCAGATTTGGGACTCTTAAATAGCTGCTTCCGCTACAACTTACATTGCTACTTACGTTGCTTCTTTGGTCTTTCTCATTTAAGCAGATAGCATCACATTTTGGCTTTGGACAAAACCCTAGATAGGAATCCTTTTTGACTTTGGCTTGACCTCTGTATCTATGTCATGTAAACAATGTTTAGAAAGAGTAGGTGCTCACAATATCCTTTATACAATAAATAAGAGTGGGGAGT
The DNA here is from genome assembly GCA_028646485.1 of Cryptoprocta ferox. Classification (NCBI taxonomy): domain Eukaryota; kingdom Metazoa; phylum Chordata; class Mammalia; order Carnivora; family Eupleridae; genus Cryptoprocta; species Cryptoprocta ferox. Next base: position 89,707,527 of record CM053574.1, on the reverse strand, counting down.
GTCAATTTGGGCAAAGATGCAGTGGTGATTGTGAAGGTTGGCTGAGAGCGGAGGGTGTTAAGAGGAAGGAATCTCAGGCGAAAAGATGGAGGTTTTCAGATAATAAATTGCTCAAACTGGAAAGACTTACTGTGGCTGAAATAAAGAATTACTGTCTTTCCCAGTGTTTATTGGTGAAGTCTACCTGCTGCCCCATTTAAGATGTCATCTGTCTTTACTCCCATCTTCCACCCAAACACAACAAAAACTGTTGACAGATTTGCTTTTATGCTGTGAGCTAGAGAGTGGAGCAGGACAATAGGTTGACAGGTTGGTCTTGATCTTTCGTGTACATAAAACCATACATTATGGGTACTCTCTTTTGTTTGACTTTTTTAACCCAGCAGTTTTTTTGGGGGGGATTCATCTATCTGGTTGCATTATGAGTGAATCTTTTTTTATTGTTGTACAGTATTCCAATTAATAGACATAGCACAACTCAATGAGTAGTTGGGTTATTCCCAGTGTTTGAGTATTATGAATAAAGCAGCTCTGAACATTGTATGAATTTTTGTTGTTTTGTTTTTTCTCCTGCTTAATACTTCACTGTGCAGTTGCAGAGTCCTCTGGTTGGTGTACATTTATTTTTAAAAAAAAACCTGCCAAACTTTTTGACAAAGTGGTGATACCATTTTATGTTTCCAGCAGTAGTGTAGGTGAGTTTTAGATGCTTCACATCCTCCCCTTTTTAGGGGATGTGTAATATTACCTCATTTGTGATGTTTTTTTTGTTTGTTTGTTTGTTTTTGTTTTTTTCACTTGTGGTTTTAAACTGCATTTCCTTGGCACCCCTTTTCATCATTTTTTAAATTGGGCTGTTTGTCTTATTACTACTGAGTTGTAGGACTTCATGAATACAAATCTTTATGAGATACATTTATTGTTGGGAGAGGCAGTCTGCCATGGTTCCTGAGTACCTCTGTATATTCTAATTACACCAAGAATGGAAGGCTTGACTGCTCTTTCCTGAATCCATTTCTCAGGGTTGTGCTTGCAGGGAGCTGCCTTGAGAGGTGGTTATGTCTCCCTGTAGACAATGAGCAGGCTTGTTCTTGCTCACTCTAAAATTGGTGAGCTCCCCAAGCTCAGTGTCCCATAATGCAGTCCATGGCATGTTCCGGCATTGATCATCCATCAGGGAGCCCTGTGGTGCCCCTGTGGGACTCGGTGGGTTGGAGAATGAACACAGGCATAATAAAGTGCTTTGTCTCTAACTGAGGACTCATGTTTTCTGCAACCATTCATGAACCAGTAATAGGCTCATTTAGCTTGTTATGTTATGTAGGGTAAAGTCTCGGATTGCACACTTCTTGACTTGTATTTTGGATATTTTCTCCTTGTCTTTGGCTTACTATTCATTGTCTCACTAAAACTATCTTAAGAGTTGTTTGAAAAATGGAAGGTTTAAATTTTGGTGAAGTCTAATTTATCAGTAATTTTCTAGTTATTGACTTTAGTCCTAAGAAATCTTTGCCTTCCCGAAGGTAGTGAAGATTTTCATTTATGTTTTCTTACAGACATTAAGTTTTAGCTTGCACATTTAGGTCTAAGGTCTAGGTTCACTTTTTCCCATTTGGATGTCCCGCTGTTCCAACACTGTTGGTTGAAGAGGTTCTTCCTACCCCATTGAATTACATTTACACCTTTGTTGGAAATCAATGACCACATAGGGTCAAGGGTATTTCTGGATTCTTTTCTATCGATGCTTCTACTATTCTAACTTGATTTAGGTAGCTTTGTAATAAATCTTGAAATTGGAAAAAAAAAACCCTCCAACCTTAGTCTTTTAAATTGTTCTACTTTAGGTTTCCTGCATGTCCATATAAATTTTATTTATGTTTTTCCATATAAATTTTAGAAGCTGCTTCTCAATTTCTGAAAAACTTGCTGGGATTTTGATGGTGAATGTATTGAATATATAGATTATTCTTCAGAAAATGTATTTCTTAATAATGTCTTAATAATATCGAGTCTTCTGACCCATGAACCTGGCATAACCTCATTGACTTGGGTCATCTTTAATACCTCTTCACAATATTTGTGGTTCTCCATACAGGTATTTATCTTCTTCCATTAAAACTTTCCCTAATTATTTTGTGGGGGCTTGTTTTGATGCCATTTAAAATGTTAAATTGTAAAATTTTATTTTCCACTTGCTAGTAGTATTTAGAAATACAAATTATTTTTTAAAGGTTGAGCTTTTATTCTGTGATCTTGCTTAAATTCATGTAGATAATTTCATCTGCATATAGAGACTGTCTTCTTCTTTTCTAATCTCTATTGTTGCTGTCATTATTGTCTTGCCATACTAGTTCGTACATCTAGTAGAATACTGAATAGGAATGCTAAAGGCCAACATCCTTCTTATGTCACCACTTTTTGGGGGTGACCAATGAGTTGGTTTGACCAACATGGGAATTATAGTAGCTAGAAGACTTTATGAATTGGGGCATATAATGTCCTACTTTGTGTCATGAAACAAACTAAAGAATTATTAAGTTCAGTTACCCAGAAATCTCTCTGGATCTCATAGAGCCTAGATTCAGTCAGTTTCCATGTCATGAAATTGGCATCTTCTGGTTCAACTGAGTTTATCTATAACTCTAGACAGAAGGTGGAAGAGTACGAATTCCATTGTTTTAATATAACTCCTTATCTTCCATTACAGAAGTCAAAGGTAATATCGAAAACTTAGAAGTTTAGGAAGATCAGAGTAAACATGTTATTTAGACATACTAAGTAGTTATCAGAAGAAACAGTTAAGGGAATTAAAAGTGATGGCCTCTGAAAGATAGGGTTTGTGGTGGGGCAGGTGATTGCTTTTTTTAAAAAATCACTTTTATGTTCATTCAAATGTGTTTACTGCCTTTTATTCTTACATTTAAAAAGTATTGACTATATGGGCTTACCCATTTATTGTTGAAAGAAGCCAGTTGATCTATTAAGCTTTGGTGTATTTTGATCCCTCCAAATCATAATTATTTCAGTGATAAATTCTGAAAGTACTACAAAAAGATCATCTAGTTTAACTTCTGTTGATACATATTTTAATAAAAATATTGACCTGATGGGGAGTCTGGGTGGCTCTGTTGGTTAAGCAGTTGACTCTTGATTTTGGCTCAGGTCATGATCTCACAGTCCTGTGTGGGGCTCTGTGCTGAGAGCGTGGAGCCTGCTTGGGATATTCTCATTCCCTCTCTCTCTCTCTCTCTGTCCTTCCCTGCTTGCATGTGTATGCTCACTTTCTCCCTCTTGCTCTCTCACTGTCTCTCTTTCTCTCTCTCTCCTTCTCTATCAAAATAAATAAATAAATATTTAAAAATATTGACAATATGTACAGGAAACTTGAAAAATTAAGATACCAAGAAAGTGTATTGGGCAACCTACCTGCCCAGTAACTAGGGTCTAAATTATGTAAGTTATATGTTAACTATGTATATATGTTATATGTATGTTAATAGTCTGTAGCTAGGAAAAAAATAATTTTCATTTACGATGCTGGGATATGTTGATGAAATATTACTAAAGATAAAAGTGGCCTACTAAATAATATGTATGATATAATTTTGAAAGTATACATGTTCATGAATATATATGGAATATTACATATTCTAAATGAGAAAAAACGCTTCAAGGAGAAATATCAAATTAATAGTCATTTTGAGGCACTTTTTTTTCCTACTGCTTTTCTGATTTCCAAAATTTCCTATGTTGAACCGGCAATATTTCAGTAATTTAAAGCAGAAAAAGATATCGAGAAATGCTGTCAAGTTGAATGTATTCTTTTTAATGATACATAACATAGTCACTGATTTAAAAAGTGTTTATTTTCACTATATCACTTCATTTCTCCTTTCAAAATTATTTTTGTAGATTTTGCTCAAAAAATTATTTTTAGTAAGAACCACTTCGCTATTGATGAAAATCGTCTGTCTTTCCTGTGCTAATTTGTGTTATTGGAAATGCTTCCTTGGACAGTATTATGGCGTATTAATAATAAACAATAAATGAAAAGAAGTGGATCTGATTTCCTGGCATCTCAACTAATCTGCTCTTGAACATGGATAGTTCCTTCCCCTGGGATGTGTAAGCTGTAATTTAAGTAGGTACAGTTCTGGACTTTATTGTGTGTTCATCATGCTTCATTTTTCCATCTGGACTATGTCTGTGCCTTCTTAACCGATCTTGCTGCTTCTCATCTGAAAGTAAAATCAGAGTTCTTTGGGTGGCCTCTGAGTGTACATTCCCTCCCATCACACCTTTTCAGATACTAGTGTGGTTACTTCTCTGTCCTTCACACCTTTACTCTCCTACTCAAGTTTGAGGCCTTCAGATTCTTCTGTGAGTCTTTCTGTGACCGCACTGTTTGAAATTGCAAACCACCTCCTGTGCTCCTTATTCCTCTTCTCTGCTTTTATGTTTCTCTGTAGCACTTCTTCCTAGCTACAGAGCAACTGCTTTAACTGCTTAGTTCAGTTATTGCCCGTCTGGCTTTATTCTCCATGTAGAAGAAAGCTCCATGTACCGAGGGATGTTTGTCTCTTGTTGACTGTTCTTTGTGTAGCCCTTCAAACAGTGTCTGGCACTTAGTAGGCACTTATTTTGAATAATGAATGAACTCCAGCTCTTCTAGTCGGCATTTCCTACTGCTACAGTGATCCTTCCAAACTGCCCTGGAAAATCTAATTGTATAGCGGTGCTCTGTCCCTCCATAACCTGGCCGATATCTTTTGTTATAAGTGCTTCTGGTTTTCTTTGTGGTTGTACACATGTGCCCTATTTCAGTCTGGAAGAGGTTCCTAATTCTCAGTCCCCTTAACTGACTTCCCTTCTCCCTTTTACTCAGGGTTCCCTCATCTGCTCCGCCCAGTTAGGCCTTCTTCCTCTGGGTCCTTTGCTAGGTACTGTGTTACAGGAACTAGACTGCACCGAAAAGCATTACTTCTGTGCTTGCATTTCTCCTTCCAGACTTAGTTAGGTTTTGATCATCTCTTTGTATATTGTGCTTAGAACTAGGCACTTAATGGTAGTTGAGTAAATGGCTTAAAGGCTTTTTTGTGGTGCTTAGAATATGCGTTTTAACAGGGCTTTTCTTGTATTGAGTTTTGATTTTTATGTTGCATGTGCCTAAAATAGATTATTTTCAGATATTTCCTATGATATATGTATACTTCATTGTTTTCCATCATATTTTGCATTTGAGACAAAGTCCTTTTCTTTTTAATTTTTAATGTTTATTTTTGAGAGAGAGAGAGAGAGAGAGAGAGAGAGAGAGAGACAGATCTCAAGTGGGTGAGGGGCAGAGAGAGAGAGGGAGACACAGAATCTGAAGCAGGCTCCAGGCTCTGCGCTGTCAGCACAGAGCCCGAGTGGGGCTCGAACTCACAAACCCTGAGATCATGTTCTGAGTCGAAGTCAGATACTTAACCAATTGAGCCACCCAGGCACCCTGAGAAAGTCCTTTTAATTTGCAAACCTTTTGATGTTGTATCTTTGGTGAATATCATAGATTATATTTGTGAGCAGAGGAAATCATTCCCGCAAAGTAAGACGGCTCAGAGTAGCTGGGTGCAGCTGTTTTATGAAAGGTAGGATTAATGTAATTGATAGTGATTTAATGAAGATAAATTTTTTTCCTTTAAATTACAGGGAAGTCTTAAGAGCAGGCGACAGATCTCACCTCAGGAATTCATCCATGAACTGAAAATGGGGTCTGCAGATGAGAGACTTGTCACGTGCCTGGAGTCCCTGCGCGTATCTTTGACTAGTAATCCTGTCAGGTAATTCATCTATCTGAACATCATCAGGGCATGTTAGTAAATTAAACAGATGTCCTTAATCTGTTATTTTTATTCAATAATTTCTTTATAGTACCTGTTAATAGGTGGTATACTTCAATGATGTCTCAAGATAAAAATGGAGTATCCAATGTTTGTATGCATAATGTAATATAATGTCATTAGTACTTTTGTATTTATTACCAGCGATACATAGCCTGTGGACTTAAAAACAAATTTCCTCTTTTTTTCTTCAAAATTTAAAGAAATGGTGTTTTTTAAAAGAAAACCATCATGAACAATAACTATCAATTTAACATGGCCAAGTTTCACTCTGAAGTTTGGTATTCTATATATACTGGCTGATTTTTGTTTGACATAGAAATACCATTATTTAACTTATCCTTTATTAGAAATGATATCTTTATAGGAGCACATAGGTTAGTGTTGCCGGATTTAGTGAGTAAAAATACAAGATGCTGAGTGAAATCTGAATTTCAGATACACTGACACTGAAAGTTTTTGTTTACCTGGAATCCAAATTTAACTAGGTGTCCTGGATCTGGCAACTCTAATAGAGATGTCTCTATAAATCAAGTGTTAGACTTTTAAGCTCAGAATATTCTTGAAAAACTTCAAGTACAAGTTGTTATGAAATGTCTGAGCAGTCATAAAATTTCAGAGATGTAAGGGTCTGAGGTAGATCAGTTTTGGCTTTGTATAATAAATGAATGCTTGTTTTTGCATAAGAAAACATTTGTGTATTAGGTGTGTGTGTGTGTGTGTGTGTGTGTAAATCTCAGGGCTAGAATGATTAACCATGAAGGTTAATAATATATAATAGAATCTCTTTGATGTCTTCTGTTAGTACTTTTATGGACATTTTTGAAGTTTGGCTACAGTATGAAAAAATCCTTGACAGTAAAACTATTTAAAACCAAAAGACCCTACCTATTGAGACATGACATGAGTGAGGTTTAACTGAGGACTATGAAGAGTAAAGAAAGTATATTTCAATATATTTCAACCTTATCTTTGCTTTTCCATATCTCCCCTCTTCCAGTCTGTTCTCTAGACTGTAAGTTTAATGGTGGGAAGTAGACCAGCGACTTTATATGTCTTACTTACTTCTCTTTACCATGCATAGCACACAGTACATGAAAAGTACTCAGTGAAGATTTGTTGATTGAAACAATGAAGTTTAATTTGAGTTTCCTTCAGTTTTACCTTGGCTATTGTTAGAGACTAAATTGAATTGAGGGTTTATTTGGCAGGTATAATCATACATGAAGAACTCTGGTTTCCAGTTGAATCTGTACCTATTTAATATATTCATTTAAAAAAATAAATAATGAGCACCTAATATTTACCAAGCACGTCTTATATGTGGGGTTGGGTAAATAGCAGAGCAGATCTAGGTCCTGTTCTAATGGAGTTTAAATGTAGCAAGAGGGTATTTTGAGGTTGATTGGGGAGACGCATTCCATGTCTTAGTTTATCTGTTAACCACTGAGCAATGGCTATTTGCAATTTAATTAGAAGTAGACCCTTCCTGTTATCTTCATAATTTGATTAGATGAATATGATAGCAAAAGAAAAACTTTTATGTATGTGTTCATGTATATTATAGTGGATACATTTGTATGTGATTTCGCCTTAAACTGCTAGGAAATAATGCTATATCTCTTTCGCTTAAACCTTATTTAAAAAAAAAAAACCATAGAATTATTTTTCCAAGAAGAGCCAGTTCTAGAATATATTACCAGGAATCCACAAGCTATCGATGTTTCCCTATAAATGATAGAAATCTTACCATTAGAGAAGTTTTTCTGAAATTGTGGCACTTAATGTAGAGAGAAAATTGAGAAGATACTCAAGAATATTTCTGTGCGCAGTGTTCCAATTAGTGAAATGACTTCCCTGGATGTGTAAAAGTTGAATTTATGCCTATGTTCAAATCTTTGGACTTGGCTATTAGTCTTGTGTCTGCTGATAAAGTCAGTTTTGCATATTTTTTGATGTATAGTATGTGACTCAATTTCAAGAGAAAAAGAATTAAAATAATTTTAAGAATCTTCTGAGATCATTGTTAGCCCTACAGTATTATTGAGTAAATCAGAGTTAACATTCTTCAATGTCTATGAAAAAGTTGAAAAAAGAAACACGTGAACTGATTAACCATAGTTCTCCAGTGCTGGTTTGGGATTGAGTTTTATTTAAATAAAAAATCAAGGAACAAGAAGAAAACCTCCCTCGCCTCCACCTCACCCCCATCCAGATATGCAATACTTGCAGAATCATTTATCTGCTTCTGAAACGCTACCTACCAATTATGAGCTGTGTCAACCTTCTACCCTCTGGACAATGAATTATGTGAAAACCAGTGCATTTAATATCATGTTATTTGCCACCTTTTATGAAGAGTTGATTTGAAGACCACAAAGTTCTTCTGTTTTGAAGTTTTATTGATTATTCAATATTCTTGGTGACACTTTTAAGCTAAAAGACACAGTTGCTTTATTTTTGGAACACCAGGAAAAGACCAACTTCTTCAAATTGTCAGTTATAACTTTTAGTGCATCTTGACATAGGCAACAATTATGTTTCAGCTATTGAACACGTTAAGGTGGAAACATAAAAAAGTAGACACTAACATTATTATGATTGATAACAAGCATTTTCATCCATACTCATCTATGCAGATAGCAAATGAGTTACAGAATGTATCTTCATTTTCTCAATTTGATGTAGCTGTCAAGGGCACGATTGCTGTCTCAGAAAATCCACTCCATCAGGTCTCGTGTTTTGTAATCTTAGGCATTATTTTCCTTTACTCACACTCAGCATGTGCATTTTCAAGTTTACAAGAAATATTTTTTTCCCTAACATTATCTTTTCATTAAATTTCTAAGGTTTGATTAGGATAATAACTGTCACTTCAAAAAAATCACTTTAAGAAAAATGTGCAGTAAAATGTTTATCGCAAAGCAAGTAAGCAGCATTTGTGGGTCTTTATTCTATTTGATCGGTGTCATGTTTGGAATCTAGATTTTCTGCATTTCTAGGCTGAAACACAAAGTTGGTGGAAGAGCTTAATTTTGGAATTGACACATATTTTGTGCCATAATACCACATGTGTGAAGAGACAAATAAAAAAGGTTGTGGCAAGCAATGCGATCAACATACTCATTGACACCAACACGATCTGGAGAAAAAAGTCCAGACCAATAATTTTGAAGTTACTAATAGTTACTGAAATTTTTATGTATTTATTTTTGTCTATTAAGAAATTATTTAATGTTTATTTTTGAGAGTGAGAGAGAAACAGAGTGCAAGCTGAGGGGCGGGGGGGGGGGGGGGTGGGTGGGGTACACAGGACCTGAAGCAGGCTTCAGGCTCCGAGCTGGCAGCACAGAGCCCGAAGCGGGGCTCGAACCCACGAGCTGTGAAATTATGACCTGACCCAAAGTCAGATGCTTAACCGACTGGCTACCCAGACGCCCCTAAAATTTTATTTTCATAAACCGTTAAACATGTAGTAAAGACATTTTGATAAGAGGAAAACAAGTACCCTCTTGCCTACCTGTGAGGCTAAGATAGAAATAAGGCTTGTAACTTTGAAGCTTCTGTGTATCCCTGCTTAATTCTATGTCCCATTCTCCCACTATGCTGTGGTTAGCGCTGTTTTGAATTTGGGGCTTATCTTTTGTTTCTCTTCATTATAGTTTCACCATCTATGTCTTCTTAATTTGTGTATTATTTGGTTTTATCACTTTGAACTTCATGTAAACAGCATTATCTTCTGTGCATTCTTCTGAGGCTTTTCCCCTCTGTATTGTATTTGATGGATTTAAGTATGTTGATGTGTGCATCTACCCACACACATAGTTTTTCTTATGTTTTAGGAAGATATATTGTAAATACCATACATATGCTCTTTTAAAGAAATCTGATAGTTTTTGTCATTTTCTGGTAGTTTTATGTTTTCATAGGCACTGTAAAAATGTATTGGAATCTACAGCCAACATTTCATTTTGAATTTTCAAGTAGCTTATGCTGCTTGCACCATGTTCCTCTTCCTTTTCACATCCACCCTTCTGCTCTTTGTTCCTTTTCGGTATTCTTCCTCTCCTGCTTCCTCTTCTTTCTTAAGTTCTTTTGGGTAGATTTTTAATTTCTCATTTCACTTTTTTCCTTACTTACTAATTTGGAACACATATTCCCTTTCTGATCTTAGAAAAGAAAGTTAGCATGTACACACTCAAAAAGGAAATTTAATATGCATATTTATAAAAGGGACAAAAATAAGCAATATCCTGTATTTTGAACGTAAGAATATTACCTAAAAATACTTTAACACCACCTTCTGTTAATTTGTATGCTAGTTCTGTGTGATATTTTAATTGTATTTCTTTCTTTTTAATATCACAAATTAGCTATTACTGTTGAGTCAAACCACAGGTATGTGTATATGTATATATGTTTGCACATACATTTAGTCATTCCTTTTTGGGTTTTACACATTTGTCTCCAATGATTTTACTCTTGTTTCAAGTATATCATTAGGTTCCCTTGGCCAAAGTCTTTTGATGGTAAAACTCTTTTATTTGTCAGAAAGCCACTTGATTTGCCTTTACTTTTGAAGGATTGTTTTCCTAGGGCATTAAATGGAGGGCTTTTAGATAAGTTAGTACCTTGAAGATAGTATTTCCTCTTCTGCCTTGCGCTGCTGTTTTCAAAGGGCTGGCTCTTGATCTAAGACTCATTCTTTTCCAGGTCATCTGCCTTTTCTCTCCATCCTGCTTTATAATGCTTTGTCTTTGGTGTTCTATAGTTGATTTTATGTGTCTAGGTGGAATTTTTCCTATTTTTCCTCTAGGGTTTTGGGGAGGCTTCCTGAGTATGGTTTGGTGTCCTTAATACATTCTGTGAAAATTTCAGCTATTATCCCATTAAAATTTTTCCTCATTTTGTATATCTTAGAATGTAGGGCTTCTTCCTCCATATGCCATTTTTCATTATCATCTTGATAGTTTGCATCTATTTGTTTTCCTCTATATTCTGGAAGCATTTATATTTATTTAGTAGATCTTCTAGTTTCCTGTTTCTTCACCAGTGTCTAATATACCATTGAGCTATACATTGCATTTAAAATTTCCGTTATTATAATTGTATCCCTGTTATTTTTCCTTGGTTCTGTTTTATTCTTCAGTTTATTTATTTTGGGAGGAAGAATGTGAGCAGGGGGAGGGGCAGAGAGAGAGGAGCTGATGTGGGGCTTGATCTCAAGAGCCTGAGATCATGACCTGAGCTGAAATCAAGAGTTGGACGCTCAACCGAATGAGCCACCCAGGTGCCTCTGTTTCTGTTTTAAAACTCCTTGTCTTTTTTCGTAATTTGTTGCTTCATGCTTATTTTTATTCCTGCTTTATTTCTTTAAACCTAGTAAATATCCTTACTTTCTAGGTCTGTAATTCTAGTAAGTGAAAATTTCTCTGGCTTGATCCTGGTTATTTGATCATTGGTTAGTTCTTCCATCTTTGTTCATATCTTGTTTCTTTGTATGCTCTATAATGAGAGTGGCCTCCTGTCCCTTTGAACTTTTTCTTTGAGATTTATTTTGAAGATATATTTTGGTAGAATGAATTGAATGATTTTCGACTACTGGACACATGGATACCTATAACCCAGGACCAATTTAAACTAAAATTTCTGGCTTGAGGTGTTTTGGTTTTTTATTTTTGTTGTTATGTTTGTTTCATCACATAGACACCTTACATATATCTAACTTGGGCTATAAGTTACCAGAACATATTTGCCTTTAATGGGCAGGTGGGTAGGTTATTTCTAGCCACCCTTCTTATTGCGGTGTGACCCTTCGAAATTCTCATTTTTGCCGTGTGTCCCAGCCTTGATCATGGCCTCTAGGCTTTAGCTCTTATCCCTTCGACTCTGTACCACAATCACAAAGGATATGTTGATTTCCTTTGCATCTGTCCTTCAGGGCAGAGCAAATGGGGCTCAGGGCTGGCGTACCTCTCTGAATTCCTCTTTCTCTGTCTTTAAATTTTTCTTTTAAGGAGACTTTACTTTCTTGTCACCTCAAATACAACTTTAAAATCATGTTTCAGTGACAGTTGTTGGTGGAATTGTTGCAGATCTCTAGTTTAATACAAGAAAAACAAGTATTAAATTTTTGCACCCCCAAATCTCAATTTCTCAGAAGGATATAAACAGAAAAGTAAAAGTCTTCCTCCTTTCTGTCATTTGATTGTCAGACCTGTTGTCAGTGGTGAACTCCTGTTAACTGTTTTTTTGTTTGCTTTTGTTTCATATTTTTTAAGTGCATATATTTAGTATGTTCATAAACTTATTTTACTTTACCTTACTTTGCTCCCCCCACCCCCCACCAAAGATGAGTTCTAGAGGAGGGCCTGGGTAGCTCAGTCGGTTAAGCATCCAGCTTTTGATTTCAGCTCAGATCATGATCTCACAGTTCATGAGATTGAGCCCTGCATTAGGCTCTGTGCTCACAGTGCTGAACCTGTTTGGGATTCTCTCCCTCCCTCTCTCTCTCTGCCCCTCCCCTACTTGTGCTCTCTTTCTCTCTCTCAAAATAAATAAGTAAATGTAAAAAAATATTAAAAAAAAAAGATGAGCTCTAGAAGTTGCAGTATTATTGCCTGGCAGGATATTAGTCTTGCATTTCAATTAGCATTCTTCTATCCTTTAAGTCACCTTAAAATCCTTTGATTTTTCTAGTTCTTTTGGAACCAGCCTCACGATCTTGCTGGTTGGTTCCCTCATTAACGTAGTAAATAAATATTTGACACTGTTGACTTTATCTGCGTGAAGCGATGTTTATATCTTTTTGAAAATCCTGGCTTGACATTAGAGATTTGTGGAACGTGATAGTATTTCTCAAAAAACGTCCACGAAATTCATGGTGAGAGCAAGCGGATAAAAAGTGTGGGTTTCCTACAGCCTGTGTCTGTCCGTGGGTTGGGGGTAGGGACAGTGACTGTGATGAGAGATAGGGTATGCCTTGAGTGAGGATGACTTAGGTCCAGTCCCCCAGGGCTTCTTCCTTCTTTCCCATCTGCAGAGCCCCTAGTCTAAATGATGTGTGTGTGGGGGGGGGGAGGGGGCATGCAGCTTCTTCAAAGCACCCAAACCGAAACTTTGACAAGTCAAATCTTTCTCTTACCGTGTTGGACCTCTTCCTAAAGCTTAATTATACTACATTATGATCCTAGAGAAGTCGCTGTTGCTTTTGTCAGTCTTAGCAAAGATGCTTTCCTAGGAAGGACATGGAATGGAATCAGAATGAAACTATACATACATACGTGCATATGTATGTGTGTATGCATGTATGTAGTGTATATGTTGTCAGAGTTCTAACGGAAAAACACAAACCAGAGAGCATGCTCTAAGTTTGTTTGTTTGTTTGTTTGTTTTTAAAGAAATTAATACTGGAAATAGGTTAAATAACTGATGGAAAAACTGAGAAACCACATGGGAGACAGTGAGACACTTGATTGGCAGCAGCGGGAAGTTGCTCCACCCCTGTGCTGGAGGGAGAGAAAGAGAACTCTGTTCTTGAAGCTAACGGGCTGGCGTTGAATGGCAGAAACTGGGTCCACGGGGAAGATGCAGCTGTTGCAAGATAAACCTCTAAGGCAGAGAGTGAGATAGACAGACAGACAGAGAATGAGGATTACCCTTGTTTCTTCCTTTTTCCCCCTGGTCAAACCCAGTAAAGAATAGTTGATTACAAGCCCTGGAAGCTAACGCCTATAGAATGAGCCCCTTTGAAACTACAACAGAACAGCAGAAGGGGAAGAAGGGGAAAGAGAAAAAAGGGGTCCAGTATCTGTACATTATTTAGTGGGACATAGAATAGGTCAGTAAGTGTTAAATTCCCATTTCTTCCAATTTTTCGTTTCATTGGATTTGTAGGTTCTTTATCTTACTACTAGAAGATACAAATAAGTGTTTTCCTGATAGGCTACAGGACTTGAGTCTGGTCGTAAACTTTCTAAGAATACAAAGGGATGTCCTACTCTGAATTTCTTGAAACTTACCTCTCTTTGAAGATAGTCCATTTAGTCCGGATAAATAAATGATCACTTGCTCAGCTCCCATGTTGACTTCAATACTTTCTCAATATCTCACTTGTGCTTTGCTTTCCAAAGATTTTCTTTTTTCTGTTTAGTACTTATCCCTGGATTCCATTAAAAAAAGAGATCTTTTACTATTTATTTTATTTTCTCTAACAGCTGTCCTGTTTGACTCACACACACACACACACACACACACACACAAGCGCACGCGTGCGCACACACACGCAAACTACTGGTTTTGAAGAGATGCAGATACACCCCCATTTTGCCCTTGAGTTCTGAACATGTTAGAGTAGATACAGAAGTGAGGTTAGGAATAACCTCTGTACTGCTGGAAAGGCTAAGTTGCAGAGCACAGCTGGGCCTTTTGAAGGTGAAGTATACTTCAACCCCATGAATCAAACTTTCCACTCTGTCCTCAGTAGAAAGAACAGACAGCTGTAGGCCAGAGTCGGGATCCTTTCCCCACTTTCGCTAATTTGATAAATTAGCCACCAGTCCTTCTGGGTGGTGGTGATGGGGCCGGGTGGGGATCTCCAAATAAGGAGATGGAAGGAGTGACTGGAAGTAATCTCTAATGTTCTTTTCTGGGCAACATAGTAGAAGGCCTCTCCCTTAGTAGAACCGAGAGGGAGGAGGACAGTAAATGTTCTCATTATAATGCTTCAGTTTATTTTTATCTCCTGACAT